>CP092865.1:55581109-56329572 GCA_030710605.1 Cordylochernes scorpioides | reverse complement strand
TTAATCGCAGGTCCATTGTAATGCGGACGCTGCCGTCTGTTTTAGCAACGGGGAATAGGGGAGAATTCCATAAGGATGTACTCCCCTCGATTATTCCAGCTTCTTCCAATTCGTCTACTAAGGCCTTCACCTTTGAGACCAGCTTATTTGGGATCGGATACTGACGTCTATAGACTGGCTTTCCAGTCAGTATCTTTAACTTAGGGGCAATGATGGTTGACCCATCGCCCATATCGGAGATGTCGTCACAGAAACAGTGACTATATGCCCTAAGGACGTCTTCCCCTGTCCTGATTTTATGTAGAGGTATACTGGGTGGTCTGACAGGCACCTCACTGGCCTGTAACGAGGACAGGAAGGCCGACTTAGTCGGTTCTTCGTCCTGCTCAAAGTCTGATCTGACGCTTCCATCATGGTTGAGAGTGAGTCTTAGAGCCTTGAATCCTGGCATACCTAGGATTCCATCAAAGCCTAGCCCACCTAGATGGCAGTATTCAAATGTTGTTTTTACTTCCCTGATGGGTTTTCCCCTGATATAGGCCCTAACCTCTATTAACTCACTCCCCAGTGACCTTAACTCACTCCCACTAATCCCCTTAAGGAAGGTGGGTTTACCCAAACCTTCAGCGCTAATATCCAAGGAATCTATATTTACAATGTTGGCCTCTGAGCCTGTATCGATAATTAGTCTGATAGTCCTATTGCTCAGAGACCAACCTTTATCTACAAATGTACAAGTGATTACAGGTAGGCCGGCTAGAGTTCCCCCATTCCCTGCTTTGAGGCAAGCCGGACCTATTTTTTTGTCATGGCTGTGCAAATTCTTGCCATGTGGCCTGTCTCCCCGCATCTGAAGCACCTGATGGGTGTCCGCGTTGCTTCGGGGCCCTCATACCCCCTTGGCGCTCCTCCCTTGGTTGTTGCTGGAGGGCCTTCCTTGCGCTGTTCTTGTGGGGCTCTACCGTTGGGGTTCTGTTGGGGTCTCTCCTGCCTGGTCCCTTGTATAGTGGGCTGGTTGTTCTGAGCGGAACCTCCTCTCCGCTGGAAACCTCTGGCCTGGTTGGTGTCCCACCTGTTTCCCATATTCATCCTGGGTTGCTCCCTGTGGGTCCTCCTCAGGTCCTGGTTTTCCGTCTCCAGGTTCTTTAACTTGGATTCCAGCCGGGCCATCTGGCTCGTCAACTCCCTCAACTTCCTGGCACTCCCCTCTTCATCTTCCATTTGGCATCTGGAGTACTCGTCATCCCTTTCTTCGATCTGGTGGAGACTGCTCACAATTACCTCCCATGACTCATTCTGGAGTTGGTGGGCTCTCTGCCACAGGTTTGGACAGAGTCCAGTGAGGAAGATATCAGCGACCTCAGTGATGTCGATCCTCAGGCCATCTGACTCGGCTTCTGAGGCAAGGCTCCGCACTCTGTTCGCGTATTCCTTAACCTTTTCTCCGGGCCTTTGTCTACAGGAGAAGAACTTCTTCCTGGCTTCTCTCTTGGGGGCCCTCCTGGAGAATCTCTGTTCCAGGTTTTCCTTTAAATCGTTGTATCCCAGTTTGATCTGGGAGGCCTGGAGGGCGAACTCTCTCGCAGCTCCTCGAAGGTGATTGTCCAGGAGGATCCTCCTCCTAGAATCATCCAGGGCTTTCACATCGTAGACCAATTCGAAGTCCCGGATGAACTTGTCGAATGGTATGAGCCCATTTCCCTCAAACTTCTCCAAATGGTATAGCGCAGACGGCAGCGGCGTCTGGCTGGGTGAGGGGTCATCTCCAGGGTACATGGTTCTCTCTCAGTCTGCTGTCTGAAATATTCCAGATTAGTAGTGGGGATTGGAGAAGAGAATCTCATGTATTAATGGGGGCAGGGAACCGAGGGGTGAAAGATGGGTTCATGGCCCAAAAGGGAAAGGAAATGGGAGAGGTACATGTTCATCCATGTGGGTGGATAGTAATCTTAGATCAATGCTCTTTCTGGGTGTATTGAAACTAACTAGCCATGATGGTAGAGGCGCTGTTCTCACTGCCTCTACTGTACATCAGAATGAACTATAATTATTACTAGTGTATTATTATTCCAACAGCCTATGACCTTTAAACCTTTATGCCTTCATATACACTCGACGGGGTAGTCACCTTGTTAAAAAAAATCTATAATGTCATAGATCAGCTAGAGGGAGAACATAACAAAATTGTGCGAATAGTCTGTTTCAACTACTGATTGTAAGCCTATTAAACTCGTTCTCTTTAGGTTGGCTCGCTCATTAATCTTCAATCTACGTTCAAAAGTCATATTGAGTTCACATGGATGCTAGATGTAAACTGTATCAAAATAGTGTAGTTTTCTAGTTTCCGAATTATATGACAGTTAAAAAAAAAAAAAAAAAAACATTCTGGAAATATCTCGCACTGGCTACTATAAAAAAAATTGAATGGGGTACATCTCTGATCTTACAGGATACCTCATGGCTCATAGAATTGAATCGCTCATTTCTCACTAAAATATTCACACAGGGTATGGAGGTCTCCAGCGGTTCTATAGCTATTGGTCAACTAAATTAATTAATGGCAGGAATTGAAGTTAGTTTAAATGCTCATGTGCTGTTTTGTCATGCGTCTTTATGTCATCTGCAAAGGAAAGTGTCGCCTCAAAGGACCTAATTCTGGGACTAACATCCGCTGCACATTTCAGGAAGGAGTGGTCGTCCATACAATAGCAAGATATCATTTTGCTGCCAATGTACAATGTTGAGCATTTTCCATGTCGTCATTTTGTCGATCCCCAATCTTCTAGGGTGTTTCTTTAAGCATTTCTCGATGTCATTTAATGCTTCATGCGATCCCGCCCGGCATTCAATAAGTAGTATTTGATCGTACCACCTCCAGGAGACCATCCCATTGCGGCCGAATCATTTCCACCCAACTTATAACGCCGTCCATATCGCGTAATTGAAATTAGTGTAAAACTCAAAGAATAAGACCTTAATCTCTTAATTCTTTACTAATTTCAATTGGCTCAACATAAATCTTCTCAATTATTAATTTAGTACAGTGGCGTGACATGTCACACTTCTTCTAGTTCTTTCGCAAGCTCGATTAATCCCAGTGAAAGCTAGTTCAGGCGTCAATCCCGTGCTAACCCGTCATGCATGACTTCAAATTTGGAAATTATTAGACCTGAATATTTGCAGTGGCATCTGCTTCCACTGAAAGTATTTAAGACACAAGGCTGCCTCTTTAAATCACTGTCTTTACTCCCACATGCCTGTGTAAACTTTAACCATGACCTTATCAATTCTCAAAATTCTGCCTATCGAGTATCCTGAGAATCAATGTTCTTCTTGTCTACGGCGGATTAACACAATAATTGTTCCCTAGAGTTATCTGCGTCGAGTGGTCAGTCTGTACTACTAATTCTCCACTCTAACTCCAGGATTCCTTTATCTACTCAGGCTGTTCAAAAATTTTCAAGACAGTTGTTCAAATCCCCAATGATAATCTGCTAAATTTCGATAATTATTGAAATTCTCATTAAACAGACTAACTACACCTTCCTGACACAGAAGTGTCCAGCATCAAGATATGGCGTACTGCCCATTTTTTCATTTGATGACTGTGTCAAATTACAGCTGAAGAAACATACTAAGCATATAACTGGTTTAAATTTCATGTAATCTCATCATGCCTTCTGCTGGCAAATATTTACTGTAAAATTCAATACTATCAAGATGGTTTTATTTGTCTTCATCCAAAAAAAAAATGTTTCAGAAATAGAATCTTGGAAATCTCTACTAAAGACAAAAATTATACATTTGTCAATTCAGGATAACCTTCCTTTGTCAGAGTGTATACAGGATATTTAAGATCATATGCAGTTGGAGGCATCATGAGAAAAAAAAAGTCGGTTGCCTGACGCGTCTTTTTATGGTGATCAAATTTCTCTCTTCACGGGTACGCTAACTGGATCTTCAATTCTATTTTCACCTTAAGGCTCATATATCTGGATGCACAGGCTAGTATGATTTGATAGAAAGCGCTATTAAAATGAAGTTAAGATATTTGTATCCAGCAATAATTATCAGAACTCACCTCTGCTGTGAGAAAATTATATCAGAGCTATGATAAAAAAAAAATGCTAAGTCATTTCAGTAGACTACTGTAAAACACTGATCACCGTTCTAAATTTGAACCATGGGAAATCCAACCTCATTTCTCATACTGTATATAATAATTTGAGAAAGTAAAATAAAGAAATTGTAATCAATGGTGCTCGCAACAGAATTCAAAATGATTGAGACACAGAACATTATAAATAATGTCCAGTAAGCAGGATACCAAACCATCTTTATATTACAACATTTCCACAAAATATCTATAGGGCGATATGTTACATTCCATACTCACAAACATCTATAACAATAGCCAACTACTTAAGAAACTCTGGCATCCAAACGTATTACTGTAATTCCCCTAACATAGGCTCCACCATAAAAGTCCGCTATCTAAAATAATCCTACTATCATAAAACCCACTAACCAAAACAGAGAGTAAAAGGCAATATATTCCGTAGAGTGTAACAGCTGCCAAGTAATACGCAGGGGAGACAGGAAGGAGAGTCAGCAATAGAATATATGAACATAGACGCAACGTTATTAATCAAGACAATAGGTCTCTAATTTTCCAATACTGCAAAGGAACAGGTCACACTTTCGCATTAGGAGAACCTAGAATACATTACAATAACATAAACAGCAAATATCAAAGGCTTATAATTGATTTTCTATTATTCAGAAAACACAATAGCATTAATAGAAAATAGATTTGCCCGAAACATATAACACAATATATCCTAGTACCAGCTAATAATATCAACAATAATATAAGTAACTTATATGTAATAGCCAATAACTATTATAAAACTACTTAAATAATATAATTTCTAACCTATAAGATAATTCATAGAATATAGCAAACAATAGTAGAATATGTGTAATACCTTAATCAAAAAAATATGTCTTAAGAAAACAAATAATATGCAAAACTTCCTAATGTATATATATATGTGTACATAGAATCATAATAGTTTTAGCATCAGGCGACGTTATATTTTCTTGATATATTGTATATGTTTCTCCTGTAGAAGGGCGGACAAGCTCGAAAGCTCGAGAAGACCAGAATAAAAGATACTCATCCCCATAGACGTTTTACTTTGATATCAGAAATCAATGATAATATTAAGGTTTTGCCACAAACAATGTGAATCGTAAAAGACAGCGGCGAGAGATGCGGTATACACCGCCTCAACATAACTTTCATTGCCTGATAAAATGCCAGTGAAACGGAAAGCATAAATTAAAATTCACGATTTATAATAGACTGTTAATCTCAGGATGCGTGGACTACTTCACCAATACTTAAAATAGTATGGCTTTTCATTAGGTATATATTTCTAAAGTATAGGGGAAGAAACATATACTAAATTCGAGCCCCGCGGCGGGCAACATTGTTGCGTTCCCGGTTTGGATAGTTGAAAAGGGAGGATACACGGTGTGACTTATTAAAGTTTCCTTACTTAAGTATATATATATATAGCAATTTAGGCCAACAACCCCATGTATATAACCCGCAGCAAGACCTTAATGTTGTATAATAGCAGCACAGCTATCAATGATGCACTATCGGCATATGTCTTTACATCATCACATGTAATGCAATTTGTGCAAACAGGATAAATAAAATAAAAAAAAGGGGGGGAAAAAACTCTGTAATTGATTAAGAGTTGAGCTAAAGCAAGGATCGAGCATATAATATTGTCAAAACAATGGTCTAAAGATGGAAACAGCCGCGACACTAGTATACAATTTCATCAGACAACCCATGAAATCGTTATTAAATTGGGCAATCTATAAAACACTGAAACACAGACACTCGCGACAATGTATGTGGCCGGTAATTTATGGGAGACTTGATTATTAGTAACATTCCCTTCAAATAGGTAAGAAACATACAACATTTCATTTAAACAGTGGGAGTAGCACCATAAGGCAAATTATGTATGAAATAGGTAACAGAGGAAACAAGAAATTTTCTCTAGATATTTATTTAAATATCTTAAAATTTGGGAACATGTCTATACTGACGAGATACGCTATTTACATAGTAAAATTTAGATAGAGGTGACCTGAAGTTACTTTATAGCCCTTTAGGGCCCATGCGAAATCTAGGTTGGCTACTACACAAAAGGGGGGGGGGGGAAGGCGCTAAGTCATAATGACAAATGGCTTACCTTTTCTCGAAAGTGCCGGCAAAGGTCTGGTCTCCCGTCTGAAGACTGTCCTTTCACTGAGCGACTCAGATCGAATCTTGCCTTTTGGCAAAGAACCTTCTTTTATTCATCTCTCTCTCCATTTTCATTCGCCGAAAGAAACACCAATCAAAATGGCCAACGGCTCCAGTATCAATTTCATAGACGCCCCAGGCCTCTCCCATCAAAATAGAACATATAGTATTACCAAAACAAAAAAAAATCTAAAGAGAGAAACAGCCACGGCACTAGTGTAAGATTTCAGACTCCAGGCCCCCCCCCCCCCCCCCCCCCCCCTTTCCACATGGATTGAAATACAATCCTCCCTTTTTCTCGGGACGGTATATATATCGCCCCCCCGTCTTGGCTAAAATTGACCCAGGCCCTTTTTACCTGGACTGTAATGTGATGCTTTCCTTTCTCGGGAAGGATATTTTATAAGGTTCAGTCTTTAGAGATCTTCCTTCTCCATTTTTCTCTTTTTTTTTTTCTGGTCACCTTTACCTAAATTTTTGGTGAGGGGAATATATGTACATATGAAACAACAGTTTCCAGCTCGGATGTCTCTGGATGTCTTCTTCTTTACCAGGCATCAGCTTTCGGCATGGAAGTCTGGTGTCACCAAGTGTCTAAGTTTCTGGGCAAAAAAAAATGGTCTGTAAGTCTATGTGGGAGGGAAGCCATGTATCCATTTGATTTGATTATACATACGCCTTCTGTTGGGGTGTGGTTACAAAAACGTGCCCCAACAGCGCGACTGAATATCGTTGATCTTCATCCCTCTTTATATTTTTTATGAAATGTTCCTTTAGTTCAGTTTCCCTTTTCTTTTTTGAGACAACTTCGATGGAATCTTGGATTCCCAAGACATCCAGCTCCCAAAGATCCTTCAAGTTGTTTCTTGCAACCAACATATTCAATGCAATTTGGACCTTATCCTCCTTACACACCACCGGAGATTGCCCCATACGCGTCCATCCTAATTTTGTCTCAACGGCAGTTAGGTCCTTTCCTAGATGGACGACCTTCCCGGTCAGTAATTGTCCAAAGTAATCACTACCTATTAAAATATCTATTTCCTTATTTCTAAAATTTGATGGGTGAATATAGATCTTTTTCCGTTTTAATTTGTATAACAAACGTCCTCTTGGAAGTGGCGGTATCCTTGCACAAATTTCTGGTTGATCGAGGGCGACTATGTCTACATCAATTTTATTGGTTAGACTTCCCAGTTTCAAAACATATCTTCCGTGCAACGCCTCTTTCATATTTCCTCCCCCGAAAAGATATTTTTCCAAACTTATCTCTCCTATTTTGTTAAAACCCAGTTTTTCTACAATAGATCTCTTTATATATGAGTAGTGACTTCCGGTGTCAAATAACACTTTTACTTCTTTAGTCGCTTTAGCCCCTTCTAATTTCGCCACGCAAGTCATTAGTAAGATGTCATTGGCGCATGTTCGCGCAGATATATTAACACCTGTGCATGTTGCATTTCCATCATTAGCAACCTCGGATTTTTCACCTTTGAAACTATTGTTTCTTCCTTGCTTCAAGGCAATTTTATTGCAAAAGATATCTAGATGATCTTTTCCGCAATTTCTACATTTTATGTCTGCTCGGCATTCCCTTTTCAGATGGTTACCCTTTAGACATTTAAAGCCGACTTTAGCCTCCTTTATCTTTTGATCCCTCTCGCTAGGTGTAAGCCGCGAGGCAACAAAACATCTACTACTCAGGTGATTATCCCTCTGGCAGAATATGCATTTTCTCTTAAATGCGCTGCCGAATAAATTGGAGACAGTGGGCGGTGTCTTCCGAGGAGTCTTTAGCTGAAAACCTGTGGCCCTCATTGAGCTATTACCCTCAAAATTCTCCTTAGCAAATGCCATTCGCTCAGCACCCTTCACCTCATCCCGAAGGAAGTCCATCAGAGCCTGAAGTCTACCGCTGGCATCGCTCTTATCTCCATTCTCCGCTCCTTCTTCTTTTATCCCATAGCCCACAGCAGGATTCCTCTGCCACACTTGAATAATGTCCAATGGCAGACTCGATTCAACCAATGGGTAGAGAAACACGCCTGCCATCTCCGTGTTAACACCCAGTGATTCCAGGTTCTTTAAGTGAGCCGTTAGATCATCGTAGATCTCGTCAAGAGGAAGGTTTTCTTTCCTTGCATTAGAAACAACCAGTTTCAACAGTCTCCTTATGTAGTGTTCTATGAGAAGGTTCTTATCTCCGAATCGATCTTTTAGGGCTTGTATTACCTTGGGATAATTATCTTCAGTTATAGGGTAACTGCACACAAGACGTTGAGCTCTGGATCAAGTCTCGAACTGGAAATCGCCGCAAGGTCTCTCAAACCGAGAAAGGCGCCTGGCCTCGACCTTCTACCAGGGAGATTCACAAAATGGCTCATTTATTCCTTCCCCTCATTCTTTCTGAAACTCTTTAATACTTGACTGGGACACTTCCCCACCTTATGGAAACAAGGGAGGCTGGCCTTTGTTCAAAAGAATAATTCCTCTTCCGATTTTGTTTTAAAAAATAGGCCAATCTTCATACTTTTCGCCTTTAGTAAGAGCCTTTAGTAAGAGGCCGCTAAATATAGGGCTGGTAGGCGCATACTTCGATCAAAACAGAGGAAATTTTACATCAACCTCATCCGCACGACACCAACCTCCATTGCATTGATGAGGACGCTCCCCCTGGATCTAAAAATACTTTCTGCCACCTTCTCTCCACCAAGACCTCTACCTTTCAAAATTGAGCGCCATCCCTACACCTATCCTCCACCTCAATCCCTACCTCGAATCTGACATTCCCACCTGCCTCCTGATAATCCTGACGTCACATACTTTACTGATGGTTCCAAGACATCCACAGGCGTGGATATTCAGGACTTCTTCTCTTTCCCTTGTTCCCCCCTTTGAAGCATCCATTCCTCTCTCAAACCACTGTTCAGTCCTACAAGCGGAGAGTTTCGCACTTCCCTCAGCCTTGAAAGACATATTTTCTCTTCCACCACATCTCTCCGTGGCAATATTCTCGGACTGCCTCTCACTTCTTCTATCTTTGCCCGACTTCGTCATCCCCTAATCCACAGATGCCAAACTACCCTTTACAAACTTCTTGATTCACGTAGAGTCCACATTCTAAAAACTGCCGTGCTCTTGTGAGATCTGCCTCTCAATACAAACTAGTCTCACGCCCTTTTTAACCATAAATCATTGAATATCCATCAAGGCCGTAATACCATCTTTTGCCTGCCTTACCATTGTGGACAAAAAGGAAAGATCATTTTTGTAATGTTTTTTTTTTTGGTTCTGTTTGACCTTATTGTCAAAATATTAATAGATCTAATTTTACAGTTCATATTAATATTTGGTTATCAGTTTTGAAAACCTGGTTTGTTCCAGTGTCCAGAAAGGCGTAGGTCCTTGCAAAAAGGAAAGAGAAGTTGCCAAACAATGCTACCGCAAATTCAGTGTGGTTTGGCCCTGGTGGAGGCTGCTGCGGAAGAGGTAAATATTGTTTTCCTTTATTTTACCTGTCATCCTTTTACCTGTTTTGATTGAGGTAAAAGGTTTTGAGTGTTTAGCTATCATCTCTGATAATAAATGTTTATTTAATAACTAAATTATGGTTTGTTTCAGTCATGCTTCCAAGGAAGGAAGATCAGCCAATTCAGCTTAAAGAAAAATAAAAATTCACTATTTTTTTTGTTGCTAATTTTGTGTTTTTGTACCTTTTAGCATGTATATCGGGATTCAGACAATAACTCTGAAAGATATAATCATGGACAACACTTAAGGAAGTTGTACCTTTTAGCATGTATATCGGGATTCAGACAATAACTCTGAAAGATATAATCATGGACAACACTTAAGGAAGTTGTACCTTTAAGCATGTATATCGGGATTCAGACAATAACTCTGAAAGATACACTCATGGACAATACTTAAGAAAGTTGTACCTTTTAGCATGTATATCGGTAAAAGTTGACAAATCTCTTTAGCCAATCTCTAACCATTAACAGACTCGACACTCAGATAGGATTGCTTGGAGATAAGAAAGAAGCTGAAGAATTCCTGGAAACTACTGGAACACTCTGCCATATTCTAACACTTCTTCTTCTTTCTTATCTCCACCCAATCATATTAGGGTATCAAACTTATAAAGCTTGTTGATGGTGTCTGTCGGTGATGAGTAGAGCTCATTAATGGATGAATCAATACAGTCAATGTGTTTTGGGGTTGCAGGTTGACACTTAGTACATAGTAGAAAACCTTGTAACTATTCTGGAAAGTCATTGTCCGTAGATGACCAGACTTAAGTCTGGAAATCAGTTGTTCTCTTAGGAGGACAGAATCATCCTTCCTGCTTTGTACCAGTCATGTACAGCATTATATTTCCATTCCTGAAAGCATATTCTAACACTGATGGGTTTGATTAGAGATAAGAAAGAAGAAGTAAAATCCAAGGAATCCCTGAATTCTCTGCCAACTTCAACGAGAGGCCAATAAGATCAAACTGATAGGTACATCTACCTTCCAAAACAGAGACAAAGGAACTTCAACAATAGAAGAAATAACCATAATTAACGAAAGGATTTTAAAATCGATTTATTTAAGAAAAGAGGAAGCACCAATGACGTCACGTTTTAAATATACCAATTAGCGTCCGTCGTGTATTGAGGTAAAGTAAACAGCTTCGTCTAGGAAGTAAATTGATGTCGTTATTTCGGTACCGTCGTTATGCTGGTTCCTCTATGGTTTCTGAAATGTCTATCTTAGATGTTTCTTGTTGATATAGACAGTGAGAATAGACAGTGGATACTTTACAGTTTGATACATTTAGCGAGCAATTCCTAATGTTTTACCCAGATACATGTGTCGTTATGCTGGTTCCTCTATGGTTTCTGAAATGTCTATCTTAGATGTTTCTTGTTGATATAGACAGTGAGAATAGACAGTGGATACTTTACAGTTTGATACATTTAGCGAGCAATTCCTAATGTTTTACCCAGATACATGTGTCGCTATGCTGGTTCATCTATGGCTTCTGAAATGTCTATCTTAGATGTTTCTGGTTGGAAGAGACAGTGAGAATAGACAGTGGATACTTTACAGATTGATACATTTAGCGAGCAATTCCCAATGTTTTACCCAGTTACATCTGTCGTTAAGTGTAAAAATATATACAACAATGGCAACAATGACAACAACAAGCCTTTTTTGGGAAACTATACACAGGTTCATAATTACATTATAAAAATGAGTTAATTATTTACAGGTGATCCTTAATTTACATATCTTTTTACCTACGGCTCTGGCCGCAGCTTTGCAGAAAATTGAAATGGACCCAGAAAAGCAGCTTTACATACCCAAAAAATAGAACATTGCTGTGATAGAGATGTAGGGAGACATCGGAGACTCTTCATTGGACACGAGAACAACAGAAAATTGACCCAGAACAGCAGCTTTACACACCCGACATAGAGAACATCGCTGTGATAGAGATGTACGGAGACATCTGAGGCTCTTCATTGGACACAACAACAGAAAATTGACCCAGAACAGCAGCTTTACACACCCAAGATAGAGAACATCGCTGTGATAGAGATGTACGGAGACATCTGAGGCTATTCATTGGACACGACAACAACAGAAAATTGACCCAGAACAGCAGCTTTACACACCTAAGATAGAGAACATCGCTGTGATAGAGATGTACGGAGACATCTGAGGCTCTTCATTGGACACAACAACAACAGAAAATTGATTCAGAACAGCAGCTTTACACACCCAAGATAGAGAACATTGCTGTGATAGAGATGTACGGAGACATCTGAGGCTCTTATTGGACACGACAACAACAGAAAATTGACCCAGAACAGCAGCTTTACACACCCAAGATAGAGGACATTGCTGTGATAGGGATGTACGGAGACATATGAGACTCTTCATTGGACACGACAACAACAGAAAATTGATCCAGAACAGCAGCTTTACACACCTAAGATAGAGAACATCGCTGTGATAGAGATGTATGGAGACATCTGAGGCTCTTCATTGGACACGACAACAACAGAAAATTGACCCAGAACAGCAGCTTTACACACCCAAGATAGAGAACATCGCTGTGATAGAGATGTACGGAGACATCTGAGGCTCTTCATTGGACACAACAAAAACAGAAATTTGACCCAGAACAGCAGCTTTACACACCCAAGATAGAGGCCATTGTTATGATAGAGATGTACGGAGATATCTGAGGCTCTTCATTGGACAAGACGACAACAGAAAATTGACCCAGAACAGCAGCTTTACACACCCAAGATAGAGAACAATGCTGTGATAGAGATGTACAGAGACATCTGAGGCTCTTCATTGGACACGACAACAACAGAAAATTGACCCAGAACAGCAGCTTTACACACCCAAGATAGAGAACATTGTTGTGATATAGATGTACGGAGACATCTGAGGCTCTTCATTGGACACGACAACAACAGAAAATTGACCCAGAACAGCAGCTTTACACACCCAAGATAGAGAACAATGCTGTGATAGAGATGTACATAGACATCTGAGGCTCTTAATTGGACACGACAACAACAGAAAATTGACCCAGAACAGCAGCTTTACACACCCAAGATAGAGAACATTGCTGTGATAGAGATGTACGGAGACATCTAAGGCTCTTCATTGGACACAACAACAACAGAAAATTGACCTAGAACAGCAGCTTTACACACTCAAGATAGAGAACATTGCTGTGATATAGATGTACGGAGACATCTGAGGCTCTTCATTGGACACGACAACAACAGAAAATTGACCCAGAACAGCAGCTTTACACACCTAAGATAGAGAACAATGCTGTGATAGAGATGTACAGAGACATCTGAGGCTCTTCATTGGACACGACAACAACAGAAAATTGACCCAGAACAGCAGCTTTACACACCCAAGATAGAGGACATTGCCGTGATAGAGATGTACGGAGACATCTGAGGCTCTTAATTGGACACGACAACAACAGAAAATTGACCCAGAACAGCAGCTTTACACACCCAAGATAGAGAACATTGCTGTGATAGAGATGTACGGAGACATCTAAGGCTCTTCATTGGACACAACAACAACAGATAATTGACCTAGAACAGCAGCTTTACACACTCAAGATAGAGAACATTGCTGTGATTTAGATGTACGGAGACATCTGAGGCTCTTCATTGGACACGACAACAACAGAAAATTGACCCAGAACAGCAGCTTTACACACCCAAGATAGAGAACATTGCTGTGATAGAGATGTACAGAGACATCTGAGGCTCTTCATTGGACACGACAACAACAGAAAATTGACCCAGAACAGCAGCTTTACTCACCCAAGATATAGAACATTGCTGTGATAGAGATGTACGGAGACATCTGAGGCTCTTCATTGGACACAACAACAGAAAATTGACCCAGAACAGCAGCTTTACACACCCAAGATAGAGAACATTGCTGTGATAGAGATGTACGGAGACATCTGAGGCTCTTCATTGGACACGACAACAACAGAAAATTGACCCAGAACAGCAGCTTTACACACCTAAGATAGAGAACATCGCTGTGGTAGAGATGTACGGAGACATCTGATGCTCTTCATTGGACACGACAAAAACAGAAAATTGACCCAGAACAGCAGCTTTACACACCCAAGATAGAGAACATCGCTGTGATAGAGATGCACGGAAACATCTGAGGCTCTTCATTGGACACAGCAATAAAAAAACTTTCTACCTTTCTTATAACAGACGAAGATATTAAGAAAAAGACATTACCTGATCGTGAGACTAAAATTTCACAATCTGAAGATGTCTTTTTTCTTAATTTATCCACCAGATCCTAATACAGTTTCACCTTTACACTATTTTTCACAGAGGAAGTTATATTATCACAAAGCAATAACGCGCCATCTATACATATAAAATGAACACAAACTCTGTGGTAATAATTAATTAAAATATACCACACTTTGATAATAAGAAAACATATATTGAATTGAATAAAAGATTTATTTGCCAATATTTCAGCTGGCTGAACGCCAACCTTTAACAAGGCATTACATTTTTGTATAAACAAACTCAGCGCCTCATAGTGTTATAATATCAGAGTTGAAATATTATGTGTGGTGTACTTAAAGTAAAAGACAGTCGCTAACTATCCACCAGGATTATCATGGCCTTTACCATATGTAGACATGTGACAAATGACAATTAAAACATACTTTATTGACACTCGTCAATAGTTACATTCAATCAAGAATTAATGGGATTTACAGATTGGGGGGTGGGGGGGGGGGAGCATTTCGCTGAGTATGCGCAGGCCCTCACGCACAAAGGGATCCGAGCTCCGAGCGCGCTCAGATGCAGCGCTGACGATCCCGGCAAGAGTGGTTCTCTTCTGAGTGGAGAGGCACCTGAGGAGAGGTTCCCTATCGTCGGGGAAAATAATTGCCTCTACGATGTCACCCTCTGTGACTCCTATATCGGATAAAGGCTCCGAGTAGCGCTCATCGCTTAATTCATATATTATGTCATTTGCCTGGTCGTAGCAGGCATCAATGAATTCGGTAGACAGTGGAGGTGGAGGTGTCGCGATGTCCGGCGACGTCTTTTCCCCGTGGAGAGCGGGTGGTGTTGGCTTAGAAGGCCAAGGCGCAGGCAGTGTGGGTGTTGGAGGCACTGCTGGTGTTGTCCTGAGCTCGGCCTTGACTTGTACGAGGACTTTGTACAGGTTGCTGGCTGCTCCGGGTCTCAGGTCCAGGATTTGCCCGATCAGGCCGACGAGGGCGTCGCACTGCGGAGGCGACAGGAGGGGTCCCTTCCTCTGCGCCTTGGTCCTCGAGGAGAGGAGGTCCAGGACCTCCTCCCGCCCAAGACCAAGGGCGTCCGTCTTAGCGAAGGACACGCTGGGGTGCCTCTCGATGAACGTATCGAGGTCGATCCTCGTTGCGTTCTTTGCTGTTGACGTGAAGGACGCAGAGGTCTCCTCCACGATGGACATCTCCACGTCCGGTGTTGGGGCCGCAGGCTCGCGACTCCCAGGTGTTCGCAGGGACGGAGCAGGGGTCACTGGTGGAGGGGCAGGAGGCGCATCCTCCGCAGGTAAGGCCGAAGGCGCTGGTTGTGGTTGCCGGAGTGCTGCAGGTGGATGGAGCGCAGCTCGGCTTGTGGGAGGCACGTCGGAGACCTCCATGGTTGGGCTGGGGGATGCCGGAGGTGGAGGCTGGGCAGATGGTTGTTGAGGCAGCCTAGGCGCAGTCGCTGGTGGGACGCTGGTTGGAGAGGTTGGTGTGGCCGGTCCAGGAGCGGTGGTTCGCCCTGCAAGCAGGGGACAGTTGGCCCTGCGGTGCCCCTGCCCGTGGCATCTGGAGCACTTAATGCCGGAGGACAGGTAAGCGGGCCAGGCCTCGCCTTTGATGGTGATGTTGAGGCGGGTGGGGAGCCTCTCGGTGGTCACTCCCTCGTGGAGGACGATGAACGCCTCACGGCGGCCGTCGGTGTAGGTGTATGGGCCGGCCTTCATCATTTTGGGCGCGATGGATGTAATGCGCCCATAGGGCCCAAGGGCCTTGATGATGGCTGAGTCCTCCACGAAGAAGGGGAGGTTGCCCACCGTTATCCTCTCCGCTCTTTTGCGGAAAGGGAAAGCCCTGAGGAGAGTGCCCTCAACCTCAAGGCCGTTGTTAATGAGGCGCTCGGCGAGGCCTCTGTTGGCCAGCCCCAGGAGTTGGTGGCCGTTTACCTTGGAGACTTGGATGACTCCGGCGGTTCCTCCAAGTAGCCTGTCCAGCGCCCTCAGGTAATGGAAGGGCTGCAGTTCGGGGCCGTGTTCCAGGTAGACGCAGTGCTCCTCAGCAGAGGACGCCTGCCGCGCCCGGGCCTCCGCGATGTGGGCCCTGGTTGTCGGGATCTCCTGCGCCCGCGGCACCGAACGCGCCGATGATTGCGTTCGGCGACTGCTCCTGGCACCTCCGATGTTGGAGGATGGTGCAGCGGCTGTAGGCGAATTCGAAGATTCGCGGCGCCTCTTCCTGGTCTTCACGACGGTGAAGTCGTTGTCCGCTCCAGGGCCCGAATCCTCAATGCAGTCCGCCCAGTTTCCCAGGACACGGGCAGCGCCATTGGATGACGAACCGGCCGGTAAGCTGAGCGTGACGTCATCACGCGCGGCGGCCAGATTTACATCTCTAACGCCTGCCGGCGGATTTACATGATCTCGATTTTCAGAATTTTCTTTGGAGATTCTTTTCTGAATTCCGTTTTTCTTGGAATTCTTCACGCCAGTAGGAGGTGGGATGCTGGACCTTCCAGGCTCTTGTCCAGCAGATCCCGAGCTCCCTGGCGATGCCGAATTCGGCATGTTTAAATTCATTTCATTGCTCGCCAGAGGCGAAAATCACGGAGCTCGCGCGACGCGTGGCCGCACGGTCAGTGTAAACATGTGGTGTACTTACAGTAAAAGACAGTCGCTAACTACCCACCAGGATTATCATGGCCTGTACCATATGTAGACATGTGGTGTACTTACAGTAAAAGACAGTCGATAACTACCCACCAGGATTATCATGGCCTGTACAATGTGTAGACATCTGATGTACTTACAGTAAAAGACAGTCGCTAACTACCAACCAGGATTATCATGGCCTGTACCATATGTAGACATGTGGTGTACTTACAGTAAAAGACAGTCGCTAACTACCAACCAGGATTATCATGGCCTGTACTATATGTAGACATGTGGTGTACTTACAGTAGAAGACAGTTGCTAACTACCCACCAGGATTATCATGGCCTGTACCATGTGTAGACATTTGGTGTACTTACAGTAAAAGACAGTCGCTAACTACCCACCAGGATTATCATGGCCTGTACCATGTGTAGACATGTGGTGTACTTACAGTGAAAGCAGTCGCTAACTACCAACCAGGATTATCATGGCCTGTACTATATGTAGACATGTGGTGTACTTACAGTAAAAGACAGTCGCTAACTACCCACCAGGATTATCATGGCCTGTACCATGTGTAGACATTTGGTGTACTTACAGTAAAAGACAGTCGCTAACTACCCACCAGGATTATCATGGCCTGTACCATGTGTAGACATGTGGTGTACTTACAGTAAAAGACAGTCGCTAACTACCCACCAGGATTATCATGGCCTGTACCATGTGTAGACATTTGGTGTACTTACAGTAAAAGACAGTCGCTAACTACCCACCAGGATTATCATGGCCTGTACCATGTGTAGACATGTGGTGTACTTACAGTAAAAGACAGTCGCTAACTACCCACCAGGATTATCATGGCCTGTACCATGTGTAGACATGTGGTGTACTTACAGTAAAAGACAGTTGCTAACTACCCACCAGGATTATCATGGCCTGTACCATGTGTAGACATGTGGTGTACTTACAGTGAAAGCAGTCGCCTACTTCTACCAACAATGATGATCATGGCCTGTAAATAACACTATGCGTCTCTGAGTTTGTTTATACAAAAATGTAATGCCTTGATGAAGGTTGGCGTTCAGTAAGCCGAAATATTGGCGAATAAATATTTTATTCAATCCAATATATGTATTTTTATTATCTAATGATTTAAGTATGGATTGCTCTATTTTCAGAACAATATACTACAATATCTCACTCTCTGTACTATGAGGCAGCCATTTAAAGGTATGTGGGTCGAAAGCTTGATCCCCATCTGAGGGCAGCCTAGAACAAGTTTGACAACATTCACAATGGGAGCACACAGAGCTGGACTGATTTATATGCCATTGTAGTGGTTAGGGTGATGACAGTTTTGTAGTTGGGGAACGTGGGACGGAGTGTACACGTGTGAGCTGGACTTTAACTTATACACTCATGGACAAAACTTATGGAAGTTGTACTTTTCAGCATGTATATCGGGATTGAGACAATAACTCTGAAAGATACACTCATGGACAAAACTTAAGGAAGTTGTACCTTTTAGCATGTATATCGGGATTCAGACAATCACTCTGGAAGATACACTCATGGACAAAACTTAAGGAAGTTGTACCTTTTAGCACGTATATCGGGATTCAGACAATCACTCTGAAAGATACACTCATGGACAAAACTTAAGGAAGTTGTACCTTTTAGCACGTATATCGGGATTCAGACAATCACTCTGAAAGATACACTCATGGACAAAACTTAAGGAAGTTGTACCTTTTAGCATGTATATTGGGATTCAGACAATCACTCTGAAAGATACACTCATGGACAAAACTTAAGGAAATTGTACCTTTTAGCATGTATATCGGGATTCAGACAATCACTCTGAAAGATACACTCATGGACAAAACTTAAGGAAGTTGTACCTTTTAGCATGTATATCGGGATTCAGACAATAACTCTGAAAGATACACTCATGGACAAAACTTAAGAAAGTTGTACCTTTTAGCACGTATATCGGGAATCAAACAATCACTCTGAAAGACATTACAGTGATCTTTATTGATGAAATACAAGATAAATAAGTGTGAACAACCTCTGTCTCCTTCAGAAAACATGTGACATCAAAGACTTTTAACTTTCTTTTGTTTTGTCCACGAGTGTAATTAAACATAAATGAATGATTACTGATTACAATATCTTGGTCATATTGAATCTGCTTTGGAAAATCAATTCTGCGACTTATGCTATTGTTATCTTTGGAGAGATTAAGGATTCAAGGATTAGTATTTCATTTTTTAAAACTATGTTGTTTTTTTTTATTATCCCTAGTACACCTGGTATAGTCCATGATAATCCTAGTGGGTAGTTAGCGACTGTCTTTTACTATAAGTTCACCACATGTCTACACATGGTACAGGCCATGATAATCCTGGTGGGTAGTTAGCGACTGTCTTTTACTGTAAGCACACCACATGTCTACATATGGTACAGGCCATGATAATCCTGGTGGGTAGTTAGCGACTGTCTTTTACTGTAAGTACACCACATGTCTACAAATGTGAAAAACAGTTCGACTTTACACTTACAAATATGCCAGAGCCCCGTTTTATTACTTGCACTCACTGGTAGGGTTGAACCTTTGAAAGAATCGGAGCCCATTTGGAGCATAAATATATTTTTTATCAGAAAAAAGTGTCCAATGCTGAATTCAATCCCGGGTCGTAGTGATCGAAACAAACAGTTTAGACCATCCATCCACCGATCCCCCTCCCTAAAAGCAATTATGTTGTGGTAGGTGGTATTCTATAAAGGAAACTGAAGCATAAGGTGCAGATATTCGGTTAGAGAATTATACAAATATAGTCTGTGACCAAACAAATAAAAAATAAAGTAGGGGAAGGGGGGAAAAAGAAATGGCCCAGTTGGGCGACATGGATGGGCGGTACAATAGCACTTTCTTCCGTCGAGCTGTGGATTTATGCCGGGGAATTCACAATGGGAGAGAGTTGGCCACTACTTGGGGCTTGTTCCTAGTGGGAACATGTTCCCTTTTTTATCCCCAGTACACGTGATACAGGCCATGATAACCATTGTGAGTAGAAGTAGGCGACTGCTTACACTGTAAGTGCACCATCTGTGTAGACACACATGTGAGAAGCAGTTCGACTTTTCACTTACAAATGTGCCAGAGCCCCCGTTTGGTTACTTGCATTCGCTGATGGGGTTTGACTTTTGCAAGAATCCGGGGCTTTGGAGCATTTTTTATTTTTAATCAGAAAAAATAATCCAATGCGGGAATCGAACCAGGGTCGTAGCGGTCGAATAGCGGCCACTACTTTTGGCTTGTTCATAGTGGGAACATGTTCCCTAAACCACAATAGGGGAGTTCGCCCTTATTGGGGCTCGTTCCCAGTAGGAACATGTTCCTTAAACCGCAATAGGGGAGTTGGCCGCTTCTTGGGGCTTGTTCCCAGTTTATACTTCCAATCTAAAATACTATGTCATAAAGAAAATATTGTGAATTAACGAAAGTATCTCTATTTATTTCTGGGCGAAATAGCAACTCCACATAGACATTGATTATATTATTCTGATCATCTTGATTGAAATTGTCCTAGTTGTGCATTCAATCAGGTTCCATTCGCCCATTGTTTCCTTAGAACTGAGAAGGATGATAGGTTAAAATTTCTCTCCTGACTTTACCAGCATCATCGAAGCCACAACATCAAGTACACCACATGTCTACATATGGTACAGGCCGTGATAATCCTGGTGGGTAGTTAGCGACTGTCTTTTACTGTGAGTACACCACATCTCTACATATGGTACAGGCCATGTTAATCATGGTGGGTAGTATTCCATTGCAGTAAGGACAGTAGAAATTGCCTAATTTTTAAAAGAATCATACGCGTCTATAATAGTTTCGAAATTTCATAACAGATGGCGCGCTAATGCATCATATTTTCAACAGGAGCACCTGGCGAGCCTGCCTGGAGTTCCTAAAGGCCTCTGATAGACTAAGCCACACGTCCGAGTGGAGGATTCCGATCACCTGAATGACTCGGACTCCTCACCTCGTGGTTAACACCGGTAATTAGCCGCCGCTCGTAGACGCCACTCTGGCATGTGCCGCTGTTTAAGATCGGTTTCGCGACCTGCCCTGCGTATGTGATTGCCCCTGTCTCTGTAACCCTACGACAGAAGGAAAATAGTTTGGCGATTCGACGGTGCGGGCTGATCGGGAAATCGACTAACGCAGCGACCCATTTGAACGCGCTATGCAATCTCTGGTGTACTTTTCTGGTTGGTCTCTTAGTACTGGTACTAGGGCCTCCAATCCCGGGATCCCGGAGCCAAATAATGATCCCGAAATCCCGGGATTCTGCTCGAAAAATCCCGGGATTACTGGCTTGTGCATGAAAACCAGCGCAAAAATATATTTTTATTATATAGCATTTTGGTAATCAAACAGATGATGGGATAGCACAATTTTGACGTTTTGTTTATAAGCTGCATTTCAGGTCTCTTTTTTTTTTCTGAGAGATTTGGAATTATTTTCATGCACTAATAACGAAGGGTTATTCTGCAAGATCTTTCCAAAATGGCAGCCTCTAGAATGAGACTATGCAGCAGTATACATGGAGGGGCCCCCAGTTTTTGTTGACAAGCAAAAAATGGCTTCTTAGATAGTAGCGGCATCCCTTTATTTTTGTGGCGGACCTGCGTGTAACATGGACCCGCCACTAACCTCTTATCTGGACTGAACTACATGCGGCAATATAATCGCATTTCCACCAGTATGTGTCTCATTCTCGACTGCAGAACGCGCTGGGATAGTTTATTGAACATGTAGGAGAGACTTCTCAGTGTGAAGTCAGCGATTCAGAAGGCGCTAATAGATGTGAATGCCAATGTCCGTCTAACTGATGAAGATTTTGATATCATGACGCAAGTAATTTCCGCACTGAAACCATTTCGGGCAGCTGTGGCGGCTATCTGTAGACGAGACGCTACGCTTTTGACTGCAGAAGCAACAGTAAAGTTTCTTCTAGAGGAGCTGCAAGCACAATCTCATTCTCTCAGCAAAGATCTGCAAAAACTTTTCAAAGGAGAATTTTAGAAGAGCGATGCAATAAAACATCTTTATTCCTCCAATATCTGCACAATCCGCAAGCACAGTTAGAAAAAAAAAAGAAAATGGTCAAAGACTTTTGCGTGAAATTGCTTTTGCGTCTTAAACCGTTACAGGCCATAGTAAGAATTCAGGCTGATAATTCGCAACTTCCTCGGAGTTTACAAGAATGCCATGAGCCATCACAATCGAATGACCATCTTACAATAGAGCGCCGATTGCAAGAAGCTATTGAGGCTGCCTCTTCAACTTCAATTGCAATACCTACACCAGACTCCGCATCCTACTCAACTATGATTTGTCTTCTTTCTAAACATTAATACATAGTTGGGCAAAATGCAATAATGATTACATTTTCTATAATCACAATTGCAAATGATCATGATTACATTTGCTATAATTACAATTACAGGTAATTTTAACCACAATTGTGTGTGTGCTATCATTATATATAGAATTACGAGTAATTATGTTTACATTCTAATGCAATTAATTTTTTTTGCAAAGTAATCGTAATTACAAGGTAATGTATTACTTTGAATGGATTAATGCCCAACACTGCATTAAGAGATGTGGTCTAAGAGTTCCAAGAACAGTAATTTTTTTCCAGATGTGTGTACACTAATTATAGATAATTTCAAACTGTAACCCAAAAGCAATGATTTAGTTCATAAGCAGGCGCAAAATATATGGCTTTCAGGTTGTTTTCATCGAAGTAAGTGCCACGTCATTGGCACTATATAAAGAAAAAAATAAAAATATAACGAACGAAACGATATACATCTTGGCGTAGAAAGACGAAAATGTTTTTCAATCCCGGGATATCCCGGGATCCCGGGATTGAGAAAAAAGCAATCCCGAATCCCGGGATTGAAAATATGTACCGGGATTGGAAGCCCTAACTGGTACCCTCACTAGTAATTTTATCTGAAACTTTTATATATTCATTTTTACAAAAAGAAAATCTATATTTTCCCATCAATTGCTGAATTATTCCCGCTTTATCTAACCTTATTATCTAAACAACACCTATCTTTATTTTATTTTCCCTGGCCTGGGGAATCTAAACTTTTCTGAAAAACCTTTGTTGCGTGCAGCACCTTGGTACTTTGATATAGCGGCTTGTCTGCTTGCTACATTATTTTGGGCTCGAAAATCATACCCTTTAGTCAGTAGCCCGTAAAACCATATTCTCTCTTTCTCTTTACTTCATCGACCTGCCCACTTTGTGAACTCTCGCAGTACACCGGTGGCGGAGTCTTTCCCGCGGTGGGCGCCACCAATGACGACTTGTATATATCTTTATATGTATATTTATCAATTATTTATATATATTTATTCATATATTTATCATTATATAATCACATTTATTCTGTATTTTACCTTATATAATCTTATATGAACATTGAAATAAAGTAGTTTCAATCTCTCTCTGTACTTTATTTACTTCTCCTGACGAGGACTAAAGATATTTGTCGAAACTTTGAGAAAAATAAAAAACTCGAACTGGCTGAAGTGTCTATTTTTCATAGAAATATCAAAGCCACAACACCAGCTTTGGTAAACTGAGAAGCGTCCACCTAGAGACCATGGTTTCTGGCTAATGGCCCTCGTCAGTCTAGGGCGGACTTTATTCCATGAGATCCACACGGGATCTAATGGAATCTTGACAATCTACCAAAGAGGCGTTTAGCTGGCAAAGTGGCTGGGCTATATCTATGGCCGAAATGGTCAATATATGGAGAAATGTCAATGACAACTTTATTGACATCTCGTCAATCTTTACACTCAAAGAGAGTTATAAGGTAATAACAATGGTAGGAATGAAGAGAGATATATACAATCGACGTAGCCCTCTCCGAGGGCACGTCCGGATCAGGAGCTTAAAGCCGCCTTGAATATAGACAGATCCCTGCCATTTGGGGAGTTCATGTTCGGAACATGTTTGATGATAATGTCGAAGAATTTGTCGAGAAGAATCTTGTCTTCAGGCGTGAGTAGCCCGAGGAGGTGCTCCGTTTCTTCTTCGTAATAGACCGCGATATCCATCCTGACCACCTTGTTATATATGGAGTGCAGGAATTCTCGATCCTTCAATCGGATGAGTAACTTTTTTATGTCCACATCGCCCTCAGGAGTGAGAAGAAAATGGTGTCTTCAGGATTTATATAAAAGAAACAATTGTCCTTTAATAGTCTCATTTCCCAAATAAGGGGAGATATGTAAATAAAAGCGTGAAGTGAGAAGGTAAAAACATCCGGGGGGAGACCAGTAAAGGAATGTGCAAGGTGGGAGGACCCACAATGGGAATTTGCATAGCTACGCGATCCCATCTACCAACACAGCAGATTCCCATCATCACGAGCAATCTCTGCTCTTTAACACAAACAATGGCTTCGTTCTTCGTCCCCATAAAACATGGAAACGGTCTTAGAAATTTCCCAGAGCTCTCGCCTTCTATGCTCACTCACACTTCTCCTATAGATAACTGTAAAGAAACATTTAGGAAATATATACCCACATCAAACAACAATATTTTAGAATAAAAATACAACCTTTCGCAATGACTTTCTTTTTATTATGATATGCGCGAGCTTTCGGGGCTGGTGATCATAATAAAAGAAACTCATTGCGAAAGGTTGTATTTTTATTTTGAATTTTGTAGCGCAATTTTTTCGTTTACTTCAAACAACGCCACGTGGAAAATAAGAAAAGACAAACTTACACAGGTCTCTCTCTCTCTCTCTCTCTCTTGGAGTAACACGGATTCTTACCACTGGTCTAAGATGGTCTAAACTGTTGGTTTTCGACCACTAAGACCCAGGTTCGATTCCTGCATTGGGCACTTTTTTCTGATTTATAAAAAATGCTCCAATGGCTCCCGATTCTAGTAAACGTTCAACCTTACTAGCGAGTGCAAGTAACCAAACAGGGCTCTGGTACATTTGTAAGTGCAAAGTCGAGCTGCTTTTCACATGTGTAATGGACATGTGGTGTACTTACAGTAAAAGCAGTCGCCTACTTCTACCCACCAGGATTATCATGGCCTGTACCATGTGTAGAATGTGGTGAACTTACAGTAAAAGACAGTTGCCTACTTCTACCCACCAGTATTATCATGGCCTGTATCAAGTGTACTAGGAATAAGCAAAAAAAAAACTACTGGAGAAACTGTCTTAGAAATTTCTCAGAGCTCTCGCTTTCTCTACTCACTAACACTTCTCCTAGAGATAACTGTATAGAAACATACCCAAATCAATCAATAATATTTCCATGTGGAAAATTAAGAAAGACAAACTTCAGAATGACACAACAATTTATTACAGACAAGAACAAACTATGAATGATTAAAAAAAGATAAGCAATGAGGGAAGTTTACAGAGTACAGAGAAAGACAAAATCCAGGATGACACAGCAATTTAAGACAAGAACAAACTATGAATGATAAACAAAAGATAAGCAATGAGGCAAGTTTACAGAGTAACAAATATATAAACATAAAAAAATAATACTCTGTTAATAAAATAATAAATACCTTTGTATAATATATTTAATTCCTGACATTTCAGATAAAGATTTCAAACAGCAACCCTCATAGGAAAAATCATTAGATAGCAAAAAGACATATATTGGATTGAATAAAATATTTTATTGCCAATATTTCGGTTGTCTGAACGCCAACCTTTATCAAAGCATTACATTTTTGTATACACAAACTCAGCGCCGCATAGTGTTATAATATCACAGTTGAAATATTATGTGTGGTGTACTTACAGTAAAAGACAGTCGCTAACTACCCACCAGGATTATCATGGCCTGTACCATATGTAGACATGTGGTGTACTTACAGTAAAAGACAGTCGCTAACTACCCACCATGATTATCACGGCCTGTACCATGTGTAGACATGTGGTGTACTTACAGTAAAAGACAGTCGCTAACTACCCACCAGGATTATCATGGCCTGTACCATATGTAGACATGTGGTGTACTTACAGTAAAAGACAGTCGCTAACTACCCACCAGGATTATCATGGCCTGTACCATATGTAGACATGTGGTGTACTTACAGTAAAAGACAGTCGCTAACTACCCACCAGGATTATCATGGCCTGTACCATATGTAGACATGTGGTGTACTTACAGTAAAAGACAGTCGCTAACTACCCACCAGGATTATCACGGCCTGTACCATGTGTAGATATATATGGTGTACTTACAGTAAAAGACAGTCGCTAACTACCCACCAGGATTATCACGGCCTGAACCATGTGTAGATATATATGGTGTACTTACAGTAAAAGCAGTCGCCTACTTCTACCCACAATGATTATCATGGTCTGTAAATAACACAATGCGGCGCTGAGTTTGTTTATACAAAAATGTAATGTCTTGATAAAGGTTGGCGTTCAGCCAACCGAAATATTAACAATAAAATATTTTTTAAATCAAATATACACGTTTTACTATCTAATGATTTAAGTATGGATTGCTCTATTCTCAGAAGGTATAATTATATATACCCCTGAAGACTTACAGAACACTCCCAAGTACAGTACAACTGGTAAACTGGATGTCCACCAATAGACATGACGGGAGAGGTGACCCTTGTCGCTTTAGATGAATATCCTCCCGGCAAAATTTCAATCTATATTTTAGCCATAGATTTGGCCCAGTCACTTTGCCAGCTAAACACCTCTTAGGCCGATTGTCAAGATTCCATTAGATCCCGTGTGGATCTCATGGAATAAAGTCCGTCCTAGACTGACGAGGGCCATTAGCCCGAAATCATGATCTCTAGGTGGACGCTTCTCAGTTTGCCAAAGCTGGTGTTGTGGCTTTGCCACCGACCCGAGGCCGCTAGTTTGTGTCGACGGTCAATAGATGGCGTCTGGTTTTAGACGCCTATTTTAACGGGAGAGGCAACCTTTGTCTTTTTAGTAGAAATGTCAACCAGGATAGGTGGCGACTTTAGTACGTAGTGACTTCAGGAATCCTGGTTACCTCAAGATAGAGAGAAAGAATTTCAGAAACAGAGTTGTTGAAACAACGAGAAAATAAAACTTAAATTGACCTAAGTGTCTTTTTTTTTTAAAGAAGAATGTTCAACAAAGTTAAAGAGATATCGGGGGGTCGATGGAAGGATGATTTAAACCGTTGGTTTTCGACCGCAACGACCCGGGTTCGATTCCCGCATTTGACACTTTTTTCTGATAAAAAAAATGCTCCAATAGCTCCCGATTCTTGTGAAAGTCTAACCCCACCAGCGAGTGAAGGTAACCAAACGGGGTTCTGGCACATTTGCAAGTGCGAAGTCGAACTGCTTTTCACATGTGTGGACATGTGGTGCACTTACAGTAAAAGACAGTCGCTAACTACCCACTAGGATTATAATGGCCTGTACCATATGTAGACATGTGGTGTACTTACAGTAAAAGACAGTCGCTAACTACCCACTAGGATTATAATGGCCTGTACCATATGTAGACATGTGGTGTACTTACAGTAAAAGACAGTCGCTAACTACCCACTAGGATTATAATGGCCTGTACCATATGTAGACATGTGGTGTACTTACAGTAAAAGACAGTCGCTAACTACCCACCAGGATTATCATGGCCTGTACCATATGTAGACATGTGGTGTACTTACAGTAAAAGACAGTCGCTAACTACCCACTAGGATTATAATGGCCTGTACCATATGTAGACATGTGGTGTACTTACAGTAAAAGACAGTCGCTAACTACCCACCAGGATTATCATGGCCTGTACCATATGTAGACATGTGGTGTACTTACAGTAAAAGACAGTCGCTAACTACCCACCAGGATTATCATGGCCTGTACCATATGTAGACATGTGGTGTACTTATATAACAAGAAGGTGTTAAAGAAATCAAACCAGTACAAGAGACAAAAGACCTCCAACTGATATGACCTTGTAATCAACCTCACCCATTTCTTTTTATCGTTTCCATCCCAAATATGGGAACTTTGTCGCTACGTGTTTTCATTCGTTTAAATTCCTTTAATAACGTTTTAGTCAAACTAAGAAATCATGTAACTAAAGGTCATGTATAACAATACAAAATTGTAAATTTGTTAAACAAACAATGTGGGAAGTTTGGAATGTGTTGAGATAAAAGGTATTGTATTATATGTATTGTTTATGTGATTTGTGCTCTGAGTGGGATGTTAGTTTTCGGAAAATGTTGAGTCAAAATTTAAGGTGTCCTTCCAAAATGATATCCTACAGTTTCAAAGTGGTAGGAGGGTGTACACAGGTAACACAGGACATCGGGAGTTTAACTCCTGTACCCGGCTAATGTATCAATTGTCTGTTCTCCCTAGGAGCGGCTCCATGTCAGGAGACCAAAGTCACACTGTGAGGTAGGAGGATGTAAACAGGTAACACAGGACATCTGGAGTTTAACTCCTGGTAGGACCACCCTGTACCCGGCTAATGTATCAATTGTCTGTTCTCCATAGGAGCGGCTCCATGTCAGGAGACCAAAGTCACACTGTGAGGTAGGAGGGTGTAAACAGGTAACAGAGGACATCGGGAGTTTAACTTCTGGTAGGACCACCCTGTACCCGGCTAATGTATCAATTGTCTGTTCTCCATAGGAGCGGCTCCATGTCAGGAGACCAAAGTCACACTGTGAGGTAGGAGGATGTAAACAGGTAACACAGGACATCTGGAGTTTAACTCCTGGTAGGGCCACCCTGTACCCGGCTAATGTATCAATTGTCTGTTCTCTATAGGAGCGGCTCCATGTCAGGAGACCAAATTCACACTGTGAGGTAGGAGGGTGAAAACAGGTAACACAGGACATCTGGAGTTTAACTCCTGGTAGGACCACCCTGTACCCGGCTAATGTATCAATTGTCTGTTCTCCATAGGAGCGGCTCCATGTCAGGAGACCAAAGTCACACTGTGAGGTAGGAGGGTGAAAACAGGTAACACAGGACATCTGGAGTTTAACTCCTGGTAGGACCACCCTGTACCCGGCTAATGTATCAATTGTCTGTTCTCCATAGGAGCAGCTCCATGTCAGGAGACCAAAGTCACACTGTGAGGTAGGAGGGTGTAAACAGGTAACACAGGACATCTGGAGTTTAACTCCTGGTAGGGCCACCCTGTTACCGGCTAATGTATCAATTGTCTGTTCTCTATAGGAGCGGCTCCATGTCAGGAGACCAAAGTCACACTGTGAGGTAGGAGGGTGTAAACAGGTAACACAGGACATCGGGAGTTTAACTTCTGGTAGGACCACCCTGTACCCGGCTAATGTATCTATTGTCTGTTCTCCATAGGAGCGGCTCCATGTTAGGAGACCAAAGTCACACTTTGAGGTAGGAGGGTGTAAACAGGTAACACAGGACATCGGGAGTTTAACTCCTGGTAGGCCCACCCTGTACCCGGCTAATGTATCAATTGTCTGTTCTCCATAGGAGCGGCTCCATGTCAGGAGACCAAAGTCACACTGTGAGGTAGGAGGGTGTAAACAGGTAACACATGACATCTGGAGTTTAACTCCTGGAAGGACCACCCTGTACCCGGCTAATGTATCAATTGTCTGTTCTCCATAGGAGCGGCTCCATGTCAGGAGACCAAAGTCACACTGAGTGGTAGGAGGGTGAAAACAGGTAACACAGGACATCTGGAGTTTAACTCCTGGAAGGACCACCCTGTACCCGGCTAATGTATCAATTGTCTGTTCTCCATAGGAGCGGCTCCATGTCAGGAGACCAAAGTCACACTGTGAGGTAGGAGGGTGTAAACAGGTAACACAGGACATCTGGAGTTTAACTCCTGGAAGGACCACCCTGTACCCGGCTAATGTATCAATTGTCTGTTCTCCATAGGAGCGGCTCCATGTCAGGAGACCAAAGTCACACTGTGAGGTAGGAGGGTGTAAACAGATAACACAGGACATCTGGAGTTTAACTCCTGGTAGGACCACCCTGTACCCGGCTAATGTATCAATTGTCTGTTCTCTATAGGAGCGGCTCCTTGTCAGGAGACCAAAGTCACACTGAGTGGTAGGAGGGTGTAAACAGGTAACACAGGACATCTGGAGTTTAAGTCCTGGTAGGACCACCCTGTACCCGGCTAATGTATCAATTGTCTGTTCTCTATAGGAGCGGCCCCATGTCAGGAGACCAAAGTCACACTGTGAGGTAGGAGGGTGTAAACAGGTAACACAGGACATCTGGAGTTTAACTCCTGGTAGGACCACCCTGTACCCGGCTAATGTATCAATTGTCTGTTCTCTATAGGAGCGGCTCCATGTCAGGAGACCAAAGTCACACTGAGTGGTAGGAGGGTGTAAACAGGTAACACAGGACATCTAAGGTTTAACTCCTGGTAGGACCACCCTGTACCTGGCTAATGTATCAATTGTCTGTTCTCTATAGGAGCGGCTCCTTGTCAAGAGACCAAAGTCACACTGAGTGGTAGGAGGGTGTAAACAGGTAACACAGGACATCTGGAGTTTAAATCCTGGTAGGACCACCCTGTACCCGGCTAATGTATCAATTGTCTGTTCTCCATAGGAGCGGCTCCATGTCAGGAGACCAAAGTCACACTGTGAGGTAGGAGGGTCTAAACAGGTAACACAGGACATCTGGAGTTTAAATCCTGGTAGGACCACCCTGTACCCGGCTAATGTATCAATTGTCTGTTCTCCATAGGGGCGGCTCCATGTCAGGAGACCAAAGTCACACTGTGAGGTAGGAAGGTGTAAACAGGTAACACAGGACATCTGGAGTTTAACTCCTGGTAGGACCACTCTGTACCCGGCTAATGTATCAATTGTCTGTTCTCTATAGGAGCGGCCCCATGTCAGGAGACCAAAGTCACACTGTGAGGTAGGAGGGTGTAAACAGGTAACACAGGACATCTGGAGTTTAACTCCTGGTAGGACCACCCTGTACCCGGCTAATGTATCAATTGTCTGTTCTCTATAGGAGCGGCTCCTTGTCAGGAGACCAAAGTCACACTGTGAGGTAGGAGGGTGTAAACAGGTAACACAGGACATCTGGAGTTTAAATCCTGGTAGGACCACCCTGTACCCGGCTAATGTATCAATTGTCTGTTCTCTATAGGAGCGGCCCCATGTCAGGAGACCAAAGTCACACTGTGAGGTAGGAGGGTGTAAACAGGTAACACAGGACATCTGGAGTTTAACTCCTGGTAGGACCACCCTGTACCCGGCTAATGTATCAATTGTCTGTTCTCTATAGGAGCGGCTCCTTGTCAGGAGACCAAAGTCACACTGTGAGGTAGGAGGGTGTAAACAGGTAACACAGGACATCTGGAGTTTAAATCATGGTAGGACCACCCTGTACCCGGCTAATGTATCAATTGTCTGTTCTCTATAGGAGCGGCTCCATGTCAGGAGACCAAAGTCACACTGTGAGGTAGGAGGGTGTAAACAGGTAACACAGGACATCTGGAGTTTAACTCCTGGTAGGACCACCCTGTACCCGGCTAATGTATCAATTGTCTGTTCTCTATAGGAGCGGCTCCATGTCAGGAGACCAAAGTCACACTGAGTGGTAGAAGGGTGTAAACAGGTAACACAGGACATCTAAGGTTTAACTCCTGGTAGGACCACCCTGTACCTGGCTAATGTATCAATTGTCTGTTCTCTATAGGAGCGGCTCCTTGTCAGGAGACCAAAGTCACACTGAGTGGTAGGAGGGTGTAAACAGGTAACACAGGACATCTGGAGTTTAAATCCTGGTAGGACCACCCTGTACCCGGCTAATGTATCAATTGTCTGTTCTCTATAGGAGCGGCCCCATGTCAGGAGACCAAAGTCACACTGTGAGGTAGGAGGGTGTAAACAGGTAACACAGGACATCTGGAGTTTAACTCCTGGTAGGACCACCCTGTACCCGGCTAATGTATCAATTGTCTGTTCTCTATAGGAGCGGCTCCATGTCAGGAGACCAAAGTCACACTGAGTGGTAGGAGGGTGTAAACAGGTAACACAGGACATCTAAGGTTTAACTCCTGGTAGGACCACCCTGTACCTGGCTAATGTATCAATTGTCTGTTCTCTATAGGAGCGGCTCCTTGTCAGGAGACCAAAGTCACACTGAGTGGTAGGAGGGTGTAAACAGGTAACACAGGACATCTGGAGTTTAAATCCTGGTAGGACCACCCTGTACCCGGCTAATGTATCAATTGTCTGTTCTCTATAGGAGCGGCCCCATGTCAGGAGACCAAAGTCACACTGTGAGGTAGGAGGGTGTAAACAGGTAACACAGGACATCTGGAGTTTAACTCCTGGTAGGACCACCCTGTACCCGGCTAATGTATCAATTGTCTGTTCTCTATAGGAGCGGCTCCATGTCAGGAGACCAAAGTCACACTGAGTGGTAGGAGGGTGTAAACAGGTAACACAGGACATCTAAGGTTTAACTCCTGGTAGGACCACCCTGTACCTGGCTAATGTATCAATTGTCTGTTCTCTATAGGAGCGGCTCCTTGTCAGGAGACCAAAGTCACACTGAGTGGTAGGAGGGTGTAAACAGGTAACACAGGACATCTGGAGTTTAAATCCTGGTAGGACCACCCTGTACCCGGCTAATGTATCAATTGTCTGTTCTCCATAGGAGCGGCTCCATGTCAGGAGACCAAAGTCACACTGTGAGGTAGGAGGGTCTAAACAGGTAACACAGGACATCTGGAGTTTAAATCCTGGTAGGACCACCCTGTACCCGGCTAATGTATCAATTGTCTGTTCTCCATAGGGGCGGCTCCATGTCAGGAGACCAAAGTCACACTGTGAGGTAGGAGGGTGTAAACAGGTAACACAGGACATCTGGAGTTTAACTCCTGGTAGGACCACTCTGTACCCGGCTAATGTATCAATTGTCTGTTCTCTATACGAGCGGCTCCATGTCAGGAGACCAAAGTCACACTGTGAGGTAGGAGGGTGTAAACAGGTAACACAGGACATCGGTAGTTAACTCCTGGTAGGACCACCCTGTACCCGGCTAATGTATCAATTGTCTGTTCTGCATAGGAGCGGCTCCATGTCAGGAGACCAAAGTCACACTGTGAGGTAGGAGGGTGTAAACGGGTAACACAGGACGTCGGTAACTCCTGGTAGGACCACCCTGTACCCGGCTAATGTATCAATTATCTGTTCTCTATAGGAGCGGCTCCATGTCAGGAGACCAAAGTCACACTGTGAGGTAGGAGGGTGTAAACAGGTAACACAGGACATCTGGAGTTTAAATCCTGGTAGGACCACCCTGTACCCGGCTAATGTATCAATTGTCTGTTCTCTATAGGAGCGGCTCCATGTCAGGAGACCAAAGTCACACTGTGAGGTAGGAGGGTGTAAACAGGTAACACAGGACATCTGGAGTTTAAATCCTGGTAGGACCACCCTGTACCTGGCTAATGTATCAATAGTCTGTTCTCCATAGGAGCGGCTCCATGTCAGGAGCCCAAAGTCACACTGAGTGGTAGGAGGGTGTAAACAGGTAACACAGGACATCTGGAGTTTAAATCCTGGTAGGACCACCCTGTACCCGGCTAATGTATCAATAGTCTGTTCTCTATAGGAGCGGCTCCTTGTCAGGAGACCAAAGTCACACTGAGTGGTAGGAGGGTGTAAACAGGTAACACAGGACATCTGGAGTTTAACTCCTGGTAGGACCACCCTGTACCCGGCTAATGTATCAATTGTCTGTTCTCCATAGGAGCGGCTCCATGTCAGGTGACCAAAGTCACACTGTAAGGTAGGAGGGTGTAAACAGGTAACACAGGACATCTGGAGTTTAACTCCTGGTAGGACCACCCTGTACCCGGCTAATGTATCAATTGTCTGTTCTCTATAGGAGCGGCTCCATGTCAGGAGACCAAAGTCACACTGTGAGGTAGGAGGGTGTAAACAGGTAACACAGGACATCTGGAGTTTAACTCCTGGTAGGGCCACCCTGTACCCGGCTAATGTATCAATTGTCTGTTCTCTATAGGAGCGGCTCCATGTCAGGAGCCCAAAGTCACACTGAGTGGTAGGAGGGTGTAAACAGGTAACACAGGACATCTGGAGTTTAAATCCTGGTAGGACCACCCTGTACCCGGCTAATGTATCAATTGTCTGTTCTCTATAGGAGCGGCTCCATGTCAGGAGACCAAAGTCACACTGTGAGGTAGGAGGGTGTAAACAGGTAACACAGGACATCGGGAGTTTAACTCCTGGTAGGACCACCCTGTACCCGGCTAATGTATCAATTGTCTGTTCTCTATAGGAGCGGCTCCATGTCAGGAGACCAAAGTCACACTGTGAGGTAGGAGGGTGTAAACAGGTAACACAGGACATCGGGAGTTTAACTCCTGGTAGGACCACCCTGTACCCGGCTAATGTATCAATTGTCTGTTCTCCATAGGAGCGGCTCCATGTCAGGAGACCAAAGTCACACTGTGAGGTAGGAGGATGTAAACAGGTAACACAGGACATCTGGAGTTTAACTCCTGGTAGGACCACCCTGTACCCGGCTAATGTATCAATTGTCTGTTCTCCATAGGAGCGGCTCCATGTCAGGAGACCAAAGTCACACTGTGAGGTAGGAGGGTGTAAACAGGTAACACAGGACATCGGTAGTTAACTCCTGGTAGGACCACCCTGTACCCGGCTAATGTATCAATTGTCTGTTCTGCATAGGAGCGGCTCCATGTCAGGAGACCAAAGTCACACTGTGAGGTAGGAGGGTGTAAACGGGTAACACAGGACGTCGGTAACTCCTGGTAGGACCACCCTGTACCCGGCTAATGTATCAATTATCTGTTCTCTATAGGAGCGGCTCCATGTCAGGAGACCAAAGTCACACTGTGAGGTAGGAGGGTGTAAACAGGTAACACAGGACATCTGGAGTTTAACTCCTGGTAGGACCACTCTGTACCCGGCTAATGTATCAATTGTCTGTTCTCTATACGAGCGGCTCCATGTCAGGAGACCAAAGTCACACTGAGTGGTAGGAGGGTGTAAACAGGTAGCACAGGACATCTGGAGTTTAACTCCTGGTAGGAGCACCATGTACATCCATCCTGGACAGTTTTATTTTTGAGTTCATCATTACTCTTTACAATTCATTCTTTCATACTTCATCCCTAAGGATAGAAATATTCGTTATTTCTCCTTAAAAATAAATTTTCATTTTTCGTTCAAAAGAAACACATGCGGGATAATTCCAATTGTCGTATTACAATCAATGGTTTACTAAGTTTTCACCTGCAGAAGGACATCCGTGCCTTAAAGCTAGAATGAATGAAAAAACGAACTTTATTGATATCTAGTCAACAATGATACAAAAAAGTTCCAATAAAATTACAGCCATAAACAATAGAATTTATAAACACAATGTAATAAGACAAAATCCAAATAAATAAATAGTGTGTGACGTTTCGGTAACAGTGTTTTTACCATCTTCAGACAAAAGTGACTGAATGTGTGTTTTCACAACTTCTTGAAGTAGAGGAGAGCTTCAGATCCTGAACTCTTTAAAATAGAATCTTCAAGCGATGGCTTAGCATCAACATTGATATTCACTTTGGAATTCTTTTCCTTCAGCTGATAGAAAGAATAACTTCTTAGGTCCATTGAAGTCTATAAAAATGATAAGGCACAATTTGGATTATAGATTATAAACACAAGGTAATAAGACCACATCCATGATAAGGTACAATTTGGATTATAGATTATAAACGCAAGGTAATAAGACCATATCCATGATAAGGTACAATTTGGATTATAGATTATAAACACAAGGTAACAAGACCACACCCATGATAAGGTACAATTTGGATTATAGATTATAAACACAAGGTAATAAGACCACATCCATGATAAGGTACAATTTGGATTATTCTATATACAGTTACGAGCGTCATTCTTCATCAGTCATCTCTGTCACCGTTTGCTTTTTTTTTTTTTGGAATGGCGCCCTCCTATTGGTCGGCTACGATCACGCCACCTTTGCCCCCCCCCCCCCCCCCCCCCCCCATCATGCCCCCCCCACTCGCTTCTTCGTTTTTGTAACCATTGTGTTGGAGCGGGTCGCTCCTTAAATAAATGCATATATTAGTAAATAACCAAATGGAATCCTCTCTTTCTTTTTCCCAGTAAGAGACGCCTACGGAAGCCAACAGTACATAGACAGATAAGGCACATAGGCTATAGTTATTAACCAACATATACATTTATTTAAGGCGCCAATTTATAATTGTAACAAATAGTATTTGAATAAAAACATTCAATTGGGTAAAACACGGGCGTTGCCCAGGTCATTCGGATAGTAGATTATAAACACAAGGTAACAAGACCACATCCATGATAAGGTACAATTTGGATTATAGATTATAAACACAAGGCAACAAGACCACATCCATGATACGGTACAATTTGGATTATAGATTATAAACACAAGGCAACAAGACCACATCCATGATAAGGTACAATTTGGATTATAGATTATAAACACAAGGTAGCAAGACCACATCCATGATAAGGTACAATTTGGATTATAGATTATAAACACAAGGCAATAAGACCACATCCATGATAAGGTACAATTTGGATTATAGAATATAAACACAAGGTAACAAGACCACATCCATGATAAGGTACAATTTGGATTATAGATTATAAACACAAGGTAACAAGATCACATCCATGAGAAGGTACAATTTGGATTATAGATTATAAACACAAGGTAATAAGACCACATCCATGATAAGGTACAATTTGGATTATAGAATATAAACACAAGGTAACAAGACCACATCCATGAGAAGGTACAATTTGGATTATAGTTTAAAAACACAAGGCAATAAGACCACATCCATGATAAGGTACAATTTGGATTATAGATTATAAACACAAGGTAACAAGACCACATCCATGATAAGGTACAATTTGGATTATAGATTATAAACACAAGGTAACAAGACCACATCCATGATAAGGTACAATTTGGATTATAGATTATAAACACAAGGCAATAAGACCACATCCATAATAAGGTACAATTTGGATTATAGATTATAAACACAAGGTAACAAGACCACATCCATGATAAGGTACAATTTGGATTATAGATTATAAACACAAGGTAACAAGACCACATCCATGATAAGGTACAATTTGGATTATAGGTTATAAACACAAGGCAATAAGACCACATCCATGATAAGGTACAATTTGGATTATAGAATATAAACACATGGTAACAAGACCACATCCATGATAAGGTACAATTTGGATTATAGATTATAAACACAAGGCAACAAGACCACATCCATGATACGGTACAATTTGGATTATAGATTATAAACACAAGGCAACAAGACCACATCCATGATAAGGTACAATTTGGATTATAGATTATAAACACAAGGTAACAAGACCACATCCATGATAAGGTACAATTTGGATTATAGATTATAAACACAAGGCAATAAGACCACATCCATGATAAGGTACAATTTGGATTATAGAATATAAACACAAGGTAACAAGACCACATCCATGATAAGGTACAATTTGGATTATAGATTATAAACACAAGGTAACAAGACCACATCCATGAAAAGGTACAATTTGGATTATAGAATATAAACACAAGGTAACAAGACCACATCCATGATAAGGTACAATTTGGATTATAGTTTATAAACACAAGGCAATAAGACCACATCCATGATAAGGTACAATTTGGATTATAGAATATAAACACAAGGTAACAAGACCACATCCATGAGAAGGTACAATTTGGATTATAGTTTATAAACACAAGGTAATAAGACCACATCCATGATAAGGTACAATTTAGTTTATAGAATATAAACACAAGGCAATAAGACCACATCCATGATAAGGTACAATTTGGATTATAGATTATAAACACAAGGTAATAAGACCACATCCATGATAAGGTACAATTTGGATTATAGAATATAAACACAAGGTAACAAGACCACATCCATGAGAAGGTACAATTTGGATTATAGTTTATAAACACAAGGCAATAAGACCACATCCATGATAAGGTACAATTTGGATTATAGATTATAAACACAAGGTAACAAGACCACATCCATGATAAGGTACAATTTGGATTATAGATTATAAACACAAGGTAACAAGACCACATCCATGATAAGGTACAATTTGGATTATAGATTATAAACACAAGGTAACAAGACCACATCCATGATAAGGTACAATTTGGATTATAGATTATAAACACAAGGCAATAAGACCACATCCATGATAAGGTACAATTTGGATTATAGATTATAAACACAAGGTAACAAGACCACATCCATGATAAGGTACAATTTGGATTATAGATTATAAACACAAGGTAACAAGACCACATCCATGATAAGGTACAATTTGGATTATAGGTTATAAACACAAGGCAATAAGACCACATCCATGATAAGGTACAATTTGGATTATAGAATATAAACACAAGGTAACAAGACCACATCCATGATAAGGTACAATTTGGATTATAGATTATAAACACAAGGTAACAAGACCACATCCATGATAAGGTACAATTTGGATTATAGATTATAAACACAAGGCAACAAGACCACATCCATGATAAGGTACAATTTGGATTATAGAATATAAACACAAGGTAACAAGACCACATCCATGATAAGGTACAATTTGGATTATAGATTATAAACACAAGGTAACAAGACCACATCCATGAGAAGGTACAATTTGGATTATAGTTTATAAACACAAGGCAATAAGACCACATCCATGATAAGGTACAATTTGGATTATAGATTATAAACACAAGGTAACAAGACCACATCCATGATAAGGTACAATTTGGATTATAGATTATAAACACAAGGCAATAAGACCACATCCATGATAAGGTACAATTTGGATTATAGATTATAAACACAAGGTAACAAGACCACATCCATGATAAGGTACAATTTGGATTATAGATTATAAACACAAGGTAATAAGACCAAATCTAAGGATAAGGTACAATTTGGATTATAGATTATAAACACAAGGTAACAAGACCACATCCATGATAAGGTACAATTTGGATTATAGATTAGAAACACAAGGTAATAAGACCAAATCTAAGGATAAGGTACAATTTGGATTATAGATTACTAGCGAACCCGGCCACGCGTTGCTGTGGCTAAATTGTAATATGTTAAATTAACATTATACTAAGCTATTCAGTACAGTAAAGTTACTATTCACTTATAAAGATAAAAATGTTTTAGCCGATCTAAAGCCCTACGGGATTGAGAATGGAACGTTACGTTAAAATTTGAAAGTGAGTTTTGTATACGTATATAGATAATATAGCCATTCATTGTAATCATTGATTATAATCACTGCATTAATAAATGTCAGCGAACTCGTTTATATGTATTGTTTTTCGTTTTCGAGATATTCTAATAGAACGTTCTCACATTTTTTGTAAAATATTTATATATGCACAAACACAGAATATAAAAATATGTCTTAAAATTCGCTATAATTATTGTTATAAATATTATTCTGAAATAATTCGCCAGAAATCGTCCGGGTAGTATACTAAACAACTTCCCAAAGTTTCATGGCAAACATCTAAAACAAAATAATACTTTTAATACTTTGCTACAATTTTAAAAAGAGGGGGGCTCAGGTGTTTAAAATGTAAAATGTGCTCTAAATAGTATTACATAGAGCCTTCATAACAAACATATTTAAAATAAACCAATCAAAATATAATAATGCTGTAAAAACAGAACTTGCTACAATAATATAAAAGAAATGAAAATAAAAAAAGACACCCACGCTGAGCCTCGAACCTAGGTTTGTTACAAATATTATTAAAAAATTGTTTATGTTAATTTTTATTTTAAAAAGCCTACATTTTAAATAAAATAATATTTTTAATAATTTGCTACAATAATATAAAAGAAATGAAAAAAAAAAAAACACCCACGCTGAGCCTCGAACCTAGGTTGCGGGGGTACGAAGCCGTGTACCTAACCTATAGGCTAAGCTTGACGTTACAAATAAGCTCATGCGAGGCTATTTCAGGCCATACGTCTGCCGCGAGGGGGCGTTGATTGCGAGTGAATTTACGTTTTATTGTAAATAAAAATGCAACGAAAGGTTATTTCTAAAGAGTAATTAGCCAGAAACCATCCCGGTAGTATACTAAACATCTTCCCGAAGTTTCATCACGATTGGTTGAGCGATGTAGAAGATTATCACTAACGAACGGACGGACGGACGGACCAACGGACCAACAAACATCCATTTTTATATATATAGATAAACACAAGATAACAAGACCACATCCATGAGAAGGTACAATTTGGATTATAGATTATAAACACAAGGTAATAAGACCAAATCCAAATAAATAAATAGTTTGTGACGTATAGAATTTATATAAATATATTTACATCAAACTCGAAGCCTTCTCCGAAGGGACGTAAAGGGCCACCCTGGGATAGACCTTTGGTTATAAAGGAGGTTTGTCCCCAATATGTTCAATTGCCATGTTGAGGAATTCACACAGAATGATCTTGTTTTCTGTCGAGAGTGTCTTGGAGAGTACCTCCCTCATATGGCGGTATAGGACCACTGCTTCAAACCTACCAATCTCCTTATAGAGGGGGAATAGGAAAGATTCAACATTCAATTGTTCAAAAATTTCCTTTATCTGCCCTTTGAGAGAGATTCTACTTTATTAAATAAGAATTTAACCTGGAACAGATTCAATTTATCTCAACACACAAAACGCGATATCCCTACTACTTCAAAACTACAATTCTCCTTATAGAGGGGGAATAGGAAAGATTCAGCATTCAATTTTTCAACCTGAAAGCTAGAGAATAGAAATGTTTTAAAATATACTTTTCCCTAGGATCCTCATTAAATTTGACCCAATCAATATTGGGTGACAATCTCAACACACAATTAGCACTAAGAATATATCTAGCTTTCACCTTCACTAGGGATTTCTAATTTCGAATTCTTTTTTTAAATATCAGACGATCTTTTTATCATCATTTTTTAGGGAGTACCATCATCTATGGTGTTTTTTACCTTGAAGATCTACACCCATCTGTGTATATAAAGAAGAACAAAGAATAATGCCGTGTATCATTATTTAATTGAATAGGAACATGTGTAAGATACACCTTAACTGTCCAACATGGACAAAACTTTGACAAATTCCTGCCAAGTAGATAGAGGAAATGTCCTTCCATTTTGAAGATGTCAAGGCCTATGACAATCTCAACACACAATTAGCACTAAGAATATATCTAGCTTTCACCTTCACTAGGGATTTCTAATTTCGAATTCTTTTTTTAAATATCAGACGATCTTTTTATCATCATTTTTTAGGGAGTACCATCATCTATGGTGTTTTTTACCTTGAAGATCTACACCCATCTGTGTATATAAAGAAGAACAAAGAATATACCTAGCTTTCAGCTTCACTTGGGATTTCTAATTTCGAATTTCTTTTTTTAAATACCAGACGATCTTTTTATCATCATTTTTTAGAGAGTACCATCATCTATGATGGTGTTTTTTTTTTACCTTGAAGACTTACTCCCATCTGTGTAAATAAAGAAGATGAATTTATTGGGTATAACGTGTGTTGATTTGTGAGTTTTACTAAAGAATGGATCTCTCTTTTTACTGATAATTATACTGAGGTGTTACAAGGACTTCGTTTGCACGACAGACATGTTCTAAATAACGTGATGAAACGGTTGATGATGGTTCGTCCCCTCGGGCAGAACTACTCGAGGGGTCAATGCCGAGATCAGCCTTCTTTGGAACATTGGAGAAAACACCTTAATGTCAACCAAGATGTTCATCTTCTAGGTTTTCTTAGCCTTAAGGTAAAAGGAGGCTTTCTGATTACCTGGAAGATGGCTCTTTTATGTTGGAGAAGTCTCTTCGACTGAATATCATTGTATAGTCTTGTTTATAGTGTTTCCCTCTTACTATATATCTTTTAACTTAGTGTGTATGATTTACCATTGACGGATGTCGTTGGGGAAGTCTCCTCGACTGTATATAATTGTCTTGTTTATAGTGTTTCCCTCTTACTGTATATCTTTTAACTTAGTGTGTATGATTTACCATTGACGGATGTCGTTGGGGAAGTCTCTTCAACTGTATATAATTGTCTTGTTTATAGTGTTTCCCTCTTACTGTATATCTTTTAACTTAGTGTGTATGATTTACCATTGACGGATGTCGTTGGGGAAGTCTCTTCAACTGTATATAATTGTCTTGTTTATAGTGTTTTCCTCTTACTATATATCTTTTAACTTAGTGTGTATGATTTACCATTGACGGATGTCGTTGGGGAAGTCTCCTCGACTGTATATAATTGTCTTGTTTATAGTGTTTCCCTCTTACTGTATATCTTTTAACTTAGTGTGTATGATTTACCATTGACGGATGTCGTTGGGGAAGTCTCTTCAACTGTATATAATTGTCTTGTTTATAGTGTTTCCCTCTTACTGTATATCTTTTAACTTAGTGTGTATGATTTACCATTGACGGATGTCGTTGGGGAAGTCTCTTCAACTGTATATAATTGTCTTGTTTATAGTGTTTCCCTCTTACTGTATATCTTTTAACTTAGTCTGTATGATTTACCATTCATAGATGTCGTTGGGGAAGTCTCCTCAACTGTATATAATTGTCTTGTTTATAGTGTTTCCCTCTAACTATATATCTTTTAACTTAGTGTGTATGATTTACCATTGACGGATGTCGTTGGGGAAGTCTCTTCAACTGTATATAATTGTCTTGTTTATAGTGTTTCCCTCTTACTGTATATCTTTTAACTTAGTGTGTATGATTTACCATTGACGGATGTCGTTGGGGAAGTCTCCTCAACTGTATATAATTTTCTTGTTTATAGTGTTTCCCTCTTACTGCATATCTTTTAAGTTAGTGTGTATGATTTACTATTGACGGATGTCGTTGGGGAAGTCTCCTCGACTGTATATAATTGTACATAGTCTTGTTTATAGTGTTTCCCTCTTACTGTATATCTTTTAACTTAGTGTGTATGATTTACCATTGACGGATGTCGTTGGGGAAGTCTCCTCGACTGTATATAATTGTACATAGTCTTGTTTATAGTGTTTCCCTCTTACTGTATATCTTTTAACTTAGTGTGTATGATTTACCATTGACAGATGTCGTTGGGGAAGTCTCTTCAACTGTATATAATTGTCTTGTTTATAGTGTTTCCCTCTTACTATATATCTTTTAACTTAGTGTGTATGATTTACCATTGACGGATGTCGTTGGGGAAGTCTCCTCGACTGTATATAATTGTCTTGTTTATAGTGTTTCCCTCTTACTGTATATCTTTTAACTTAGTGTGTATGATTTACCATTGACAGATGTCGTTGGGGAAGTCTCCTCGACTGTATATAATTGTACATAGTCTCGTTTATAGTGTTTCCCTCTTACTATATATCTTTTAACTTAGTGTGTATGATTTACCATTGACGGATGTCGTTGGGGAAGTCTCCTCAACTGTATATAATTGTACATAGTCTTGTTTATAGTGTTTCCCTCTTACTATATATCTTTTAACTTAGTGTGTATGCTTTACCTTTATTGAAGACATACTAGATAACTAAGTGTGAACAGCCTCTGCCTCCTTTAAACAAACAGACAACCGGCGCAATATCAAAAACAATCCTCTTCCTTTTATCTATGAGTGTGTGTCGTGTTGTATGAGTGTATTAATTCAAATAATATTAAAATTAAACATTTAAAATGCTATCTACTTTTATGAATTGAGAATAATCTGTGGTAGATATTCTTTTCTCAAACAAAATGAACTGGAGGCAAAAGAAAACATATGTATAACCTCTGAGATCAATAAGTTCGTTGCTGAATTCTTGAGATATCAATTTGTCTCTAGAAAGCAAACGTTTGAACCAGTTAAGGATGTCATTGTTCTAGTTGAAGAAGTGGAAAAACTTCTTTGAATATTCTCCAATTGGATTCATGCCAAGTAATTAACCTTTATTGGGAAAATTGATGTCCTTGAAGCATTGCAAGTCTTCAGTACAATGACATGATATCATTATATTGATATAACATATATAAACAGAATGATCCAATACAGTATTAGACCTCTAAGAGAACATTGCTCGATGTAAATATTTATATGTAATTCTACTGTCCTTATGTCCATAGTTTACTTAAATACCATTTCTAAGATTCCACCCTTCAGTGTAACATATATAAACATATTGATCCAATACAGTATTAGACCTCTAAGAGAGCATTGCTCGATGTAAATATTTATATGTAATTCTACTGTCCTATAATCTTATGTCCATAGTTTACTTAAATACCATTTCTAAGATTCCACCCTTCAGTGTAACATATATAAACAGAATAATCCAATACAGTATTAGACCTCTAAGAGAGCATTGCTCGATGTAAATATTTATATGTAATTCTACTGTCCTATAATCTTAAGTCCATAGTACACTTAAATACCATTTCTAAGATTCCACCCTTCAGTGTAACATATATAAACAGAATAATCCAATACAGTATTAAACCTCTAAGAGAGCATTGCTCGATGTAAATATTTATATGTAATTCTACTGTCCTATAAGCTTATGCCCATAGTTTACTTAAATACCATTTCTAAGATTCCATCCTTCAGTGTAACATATATACAGAATGATCCAATACAGTATTAGACCTCTAAGAGAACATTGCTCGATGTAAATATTTATATGTAATTCTACTGTCCTATAAGCTTATGTCCATGGTGTACTTAAATACCATTTCTAAGATTCCACCCTTCAGTGTAACATACATAAACAGAATGATCCAATACAGTATTAGACCTCTAAGAGAACATTGCTCGATGTAAATATTTATATGTAATTCTACTGTCCTATAAGCTTATGTCCATAGTTTACTTAAATACCATTTCTAAGATTCCACCCTTCAGTGTATCATATATAAACAGAATGATCCAATACAGTATTAGACATCTAAGAGAGCAATGCTCGATGTAAATATTTATATGTAATTCTACTGTCCTAAAAACTTATGTCCATAGTTTAATTAAATACCATTTCTAAGATTCCACCCTTCAGTGTAACATATATAAACAGAATGATCCAATACAGTATTAGACCTCTAAGAGAGCATTGCTCGATCTAAATATTTATATGTAAGTCTACTGTCCTAAAAACTTATGTCCATAGTTTACTTAAATACCATTTCTAAGATTCCACCCTTCAGTGTAGCATATATAAACAGAATGATCCAATACAGTATTAGAGCTCTAGAAAAGCGGTCTGGTAGATTGAATTGGAGAAACTGCTGGGAGGGTTCACCACTGGTGAACCAAGCCTCCCAATATTTTTTCATCGCAGTAAGGACAGTAGAAGTTTGTTTTATTTGTGAAAAGAACCATTCGTGTATTAATGTCTTCATTCGATATATTTTGATGTTTATTGGGAATATTGATGTTGAGATGGAAATATTATAAGTCTTCATAACAATGCTGTGATATCCTCACGCCGTGAAAAGCTACGACCCAAAGACAAAAGCCCTCAGGACTTTGCCTAACAAACAATTGTAATTGCAACTTTCCCTTTTTCCTCTTCACACGTGCAACTCTTTGTCTTAATTTTCTCAGGATCCACTTTGATAAGAAGAATAAAAAATGTAACTTCCTTTGTTTGATTCAGACAATAACTCTGAAAGATACACTCATTGACAAAACTTAAGGAAGTTGTACCTTTTACCATGTATATCGGGATTCAGATAATAACTTTGAAAGATACACTCATGGACAAAACTTGAGGAAGTTAAACCTTTTAGAATGTATATCAGGATTCAGACAATAACTCTGAAAGATACACTCATGGACAAAACTTGAGGAAGTTGTACCTTTTAGCATGTATATCGGGATTCAGACATTAACTCTGAACGACACACTCATGGACAAAACTTAAGGGAGTTGTACTTTTTTGCATGTATATCGGGATTCAGACAATAACTCTGAAAGATACACTCATGGACAAAACTTAAGGAAGTTGTACCTTTTAACATGCATATCGGGATTCAGACAATAACTCTGAAAGATACACTCATGGACAAAACTTAAGGGAGTTGTACCTTTTTGCATGTATATCGGGATTCAGACAATAACTCTGAAAGATACACTCATGGACAAAACTTAAGAAAGTTGTATATTTTATCATGTATATCGGGAATCAGACAATAACTCTGAAAGATGCATTCATGGACAAAACTTAAGAAGTTGTAGCCTTTAGCATGTATATCGGGATTCAGCCTTACAAACAGAAGGCTCAACTAAAGGCTCACAGGTTGCTCAGGGCCACGGTCATCACCAAAACTCTAAACACCTCATCAGGCCGGAGGTCATTGACGAAATTTTCTCCAATGTCATCATCATCAAAAGACACTTTGAATGTTAGACTCATTTGATGAATTATTCATTCGTATTTGTTTTCTTTAATGGTAGTTCGTCATGGTTGTTTTTATCTCTCTTCATATTAATAAATTTCTCTTAACTAGCCTTCAATTCGAGTTCTGTTAATCATTTTGGATTTGATACAATGAGAGGTAATTGCTTTTGGTAGCAATTTGTTTACATGGAATTTGAAATTTCAACTCTTTGATGATGTTGCAAGTATAAGAAAATTTTAGATTTATAGTCAACTCATCTCTGGATGGGATTTCCTAATTTATTCAAGTCAACTTTTAATGACTATATAAAAGCTATTCTCCAATTTGATCTGTTAGTGACCATCACTCTCAGCTCATCACACTGTTTCTGTTGTTATTAGTGTCCATCACGTCAACTTTAGGTGACTATATGGACAGCTATTCTCCAATTTGATCTGTTTGTGACCATCACTCACAGCTCATCACACTGTTTCTTTTGTTGTTAGTGTCCATCAAGTCAACTTTAGGTGACTATATGGACAGCTATTCTCCAATTTGATCTGTTAATGACCATCACTCACAGCTCATCACACTGTTTCTGTTGTTGTTAGTGTCCATCAAGTCAACTTTAGGTGACTATATGGACAGCTATTCTCCAATTTGATCTGTTAGTGACCATCACTCACAGCTCATCACACTGTTTCTGTTGTTGTTAGTGTCCATCAAGTCAACTTTAGGTGACTATATGGACAGCTATTCTCCAATTTGATCTGTTAGTGACCATCACTCTCAGCTCATCACACTGTTTCTGTTGTTGTTAGTGTCCATCAAGTCAACTTTAGGTGACTATATGGACAGCTATTCTCCAATTTGATCTGTTAGTGACCATCACTCACAGCTCATCACACTGTTTCTGTTGTTGTTAGTGTCCATCAAGTCAACTTTAGGTGACTATATGGACAGCTATTCTCCAATTTGATCTGTTAGTGACCATCACTCACAGCTCATCACACTGTTTCTGTTGTTGTTAGTGTCCATCAAGTCAACTTTAGGTGACTATATGGACAGTTATTCTCCAATTTGATCTGTTAGTGACCATCACTCACAGCTCATCACACTGTTTCTGTTGTTGTTAGTGTCCATCAAGTCAACTTTAGGTGACTATATGGACAGCTATTCTCCAATTTGATCTGTTAGTGACCATCACTCACAGCTCATCACACTGTTTCTGTTGTTGTTAGTGTCCATCAAGTCAACTTTAGGTGACTATATGGACAGCTATTCTCCAATTTGATCTGTTAGTGACCATCACTCACAGCTCATCACACTGTTTCTGTTGTTGTTAGTGTCCATCAAGTCAACTTTAGGTGACTATATGGACAGTTATTCTCCAATTTGATCTGTTAGTGACCATCACTCACAGCTCATCACACTGTTTCTGTTGTTGTTAGTGTCCATCAAGTCAACTTTAGGTGACTATATGGACAGCTATTCTCCAATTTGATCTGTTAGTGACCATCACTCTCAGCTCATCACACTGTTTCTGTTGTTGTTAGTGTCCATCAAGTCAACTTTAGGTGACTATATGGACAGCTATTCTCCAATTTGATCTGTTAGTGACCATCACTCACAGCTCATCACACTGTTTCTGTTGTTGTTAGTGTCCATCAAGTCAACTTTAGGTGACTATATGGACAGCTATTCTCCATTTTGATCTGTTAGTGACCATCACTCTCAGCTCATCACACTTTTTCTGTTGTTGTATGTGTCCATCAAGTCAACTTTAGGTGACTATATGGACAGCTATTCTCCAATTTGATCTGTTAGTGACCATCACTCACAGCTCATCACACTGTTTCTGTTGTTGTTAGTGTCCATCAAGTCAACTTTAGGTGACTATATGGACAGCTATTCTCCAATTTGATCTGTTAGTGACCATCACTCTCAGCTCATCACACTTTTTCTGTTGTTGTATGTGTCCATCAAGTCAACTTTAGGTGACTATATGGACAGCTATTCTCCAATTTGATCTGTTAGTGACCATCACTCACAGCTCATCACACTGTTTCTGTTGTTGTTAGTGTCCATCAAGTCAACTTTAGGTGACTATATGGACAGCTATTCTCCAATTTGATCTGTTAATGACCATCACTCACAGCTCATCACACTGTTTCTGTTGTTGTTAGTGTCCATCAAGTCAACTTTAGGTGACTATATGGACAGCTATTCTCCAATTCGATCTGTTAGTGACCATCACTCTCAGCTCATCACACTGTTTCTGTTGTTGTTAGTGTCCATCAAGTCAACTTTAGGTGACTATATGGACAGTTATTCTCCAATTTGATCTGTTAGTGACCATCACTCACAGCTCATCACACTGTTTCTGTTGTTGTTAGTTTCCATCAAGTCAACTTTAGGTGACTATATGGACAGCTATTCTCCAATTTGATCTGTTAATGACCATCACTCACAGCTCATCACACTGTTTCTGTTGTTGTTAGTGTCCATCAAGTCAACTTTAGGTGACTATATGGACAGCTATTCTCCAATTCGATCTGTTAGTGACCATCACTCTCAGCTCATCACACTGTTTCTGTTGTTGTTAGTGTCCATCAAGTCAACTTTAGGTGACTATATGGACAGTTATTCTCCAATTTGATCTGTTAGTGACCATCACTCACAGCTCATCACACTGTTTCTGTTGTTGTTAGTGTCCATCAAGTCAACTTTAGGTGACTATTTGGACAGCTATTCTCCAATTTGATCTGTTAGTGACCATCACTCACAGCTCATCACACTGTTTCTGTTGTTGTTAGTGTCCATCAAGTCAACTTTAGGTGACTATATGGACAGTTATTCTCCAATTTGATCTGTTAGTGACCATCACTCACAGCTCATCACACTGTTTCTGTTGTTGTTAGTGTCCATCAAGTCAACTTTAGGTGACTATATGGACAGCTATTCTCCAATTTGATCTGTTAGTGACCATCACTCTCAGCTCATCACACTGTTTCTGTTGTTGTTAGTGTCCATCAAGTCAACTTTAGGTGACTATATGGACAGCTATTCTCCAATTTGATCTGTTAGTGACCATCACTCACAGCTCATCACACTGTTTCTGTTGTTGTTAGTGTCCATCGCACTTCTAGTGACCTTCCAGTAGCTTTCTTGACTCCTTCCAGCCAGCTCATTGCAGGTCTACCTATCTTCCTTCAAAGTTTCCCAACATCGACATCTTTTATAAACCATTTTCTCTCATTATATGTATGAAGTAGGTCAGTTCTTGTTTATATATTTAGAATTCCACGGATATACCAGGATCAATTTCATTTAAGATTGAAATATTTGTTCTTTTATCTGTCCATGGCTCTCTGAGTAGTTTCTCTTTGTCCACATTTCGTAAGTTTCAATTCTGTTTCTTTCTTTCTATCTGACAGCTTTCATATCAATATAATCTTTCACATGCTCGTAATTCTTCCTTAATTTTGAATAGCTTTCTGATGTCCACATTTCAAAGGTTTCAATTCTTTCTCTCTCTTTCTTTCTTTTGCGACTTGCCCCTGGATCTTCAGGCCTGGCTCTTCGGCGTCGGCCTCCATCCCGAGGCAATAAATATCAAAAGTGTAGCGAAAGCTACCATCTACAAGTACCATCTTGGTCTTGAGTTGAGTAACACCAGCCAACACATCGACCTGCCCACTCTGTGAACTCTCGCAGTCCTTCGGTGGCGGAGTCTTTCCCGCGGTGAACTTCACCAACGAAGACCTTGTATATATGTATATTTATCAATTATTTATATCTATTTATTTCTATATTTATCATTATATAATCTTATTTATTCGTATTTATTCAATTTTGTAATTAACCTTATATAATCTTATATGGACATTGTAATAAATCAGCTTCAATATCTTTCATTCTTTCTGAGAGTCCAGCTTTCACATCAATAGAATCTTTCACTTCCTCGTAATTCTACCTTAATGTTCATATGAATGCCTCATTTGGGTGAATGATCTTCATGTGCTGGCTTTGTTTTTTTCCCATAGGAAATGGGTTCAAGACAAGATGAATTCTGCCAGAACAACGACGAATTCAATGAAGCATACATAATATGTCAGATACATACCGTTACTTAGTAACATGGTCTCTATGGGACGCCGTTATGGAACTGAAGTTTTTGACCCTTATCAATCTTCCATAGTCATTTATCAGGTCGACAATGCGCGACCAAGGATGCACGCAATCTCCTTAGACCCTCCATACATCAATCTTAGTTGGTACTGCGTCAATTCACTGACCTGGAAGACTTTTGCCAACGTGTCGTGCAGCCTATAAGGCTCAATCTTTAAACAAGACTTGGATAATATGACCAAAGCCATTCTTACAAATCTTGTTATATCTACAGTCCTCCGCTCTGCCAACTGAGATATCGAAGGTTAAAATTCTGTTATGTATATCCTCTATAAAAGAAGAAAACACGAAGTCTGAAAAACGAAGCAAATAATACTTTCTTAAGCTTTTTTCCCCCAAGAAATCCCTAAATACTTTCTTCCACATTTTAATAATACTCAATTTGTTACAAACCACGGAAATTTCAAAAGTTTTTTTAAATAGAATAAAGGCAGTGGAGGATTCAAGTTGCTTTTGTGGTATTGAGGAACAAACCTCAAGACATCTACTGATCGATTGCTCCAGCATTTCAAGATTATAGAATGAACTAGTTGTTTGTGAACTTAACGATTTGATTTCCGATAAAAAAAATCATATTTAAAGTTCAATTCATTTTGTAAATACATTCTAAACTTTCTACAAAATCTGGATATCTAATGTTTTCATGTGTTGAATAATGTAAATAACTTATGTAAATAAACTTTTCTCCTTGTTTGACGCAAGTATCCCTTGCGGGATATAGCGCTTTGGAAATAAAATTATTGGAATTGTGTAAAAAGAAACACAAGTTGGTGAGAAAAGCCTCTTTTTATAATGGAGGACGATTGTACAAGCTTTCTGACAAGACGCCCCCCATCTATGGGTATAAGAACGTATAAGGGCGTCTAGCCTGAAAACGATTGTCCTTTATAGAAAGAAGCTTTTCTCTCCGACTTATGTTTATTTTTCTATAGGGAATAGGAAGATTGTCGTTGTCACAATTATCTGTGTGAACAAGAAAGGAACTAGGAAAGAAGAAGAATCACTATCGCTGGATCCAAACAGAAAATCTTGGAATAGATGCAAACTCCAAGCAAACCCTGAAATAAACACAAACTCTTTTCTCCAAGAAAACACTGAAATAGGCACAAACCGTTTTCTCCAAGCAAACCCTGAAATAGTAACAAACCGTTTTCTTCAAGTAAACCTTGAAATAGACACAAACTCCAAGCAAACCCTGAAATAGATACAAACTCCAAGCAAACCCTGAAATATACACAAATCCAAGCAAACCCTGAAATAGACAGATACCGTTTTCTCCAAGCAAACCCTGACAAACTCCAAGCAAACCCTGAAATAGACACAAATCCAAGCAAACCCTGAAATAGACACAAATCCAAGCAAACCCTGAAATAGACATAAACCGTTTTCTCCAAGCAAACCCTGAAATAGACACAAATCCAAGCAAACCCTGAAATAGACACAAACCGTTTTCTCCAAGCAAACCCTGACAAACTCCAAGCAAACCCTGAAATAGACACAAACCCTGAAATAGACACAAACCCTGAAATAGACCCAAAATCCAAACAAACCCTGAAATAGACACCAAACCTGAAATAGACATAAACTCCAACAAACCCTGAAATAAACACAAACCCTGAAATAGACACAAACCCTGAAATAGACCAAAATCCAAACAAATCCTGAAATAGATACCAAACCTGAAATAGACACAAACTCCAACAAAACCTGGAATAGACACAAACCCTGGAATAGACACAAACCCTGAAATAGACACAAACCCTGGAATAGACACCCAACCTGCAAACTTCCACCATAAGGAAGGTAAACACAGAGAAGAGGGACCAGCATGGAATGCTGAGAGATGATATATAGGGGTCAGGACTCCCACCCCACGTGACCTCCAGGGATTTATGGCAATTCAACGCTAAAAAATAGCGGAAGAAATTCATTAACGCCTTTCTCATCCATTCACTCACCACAATGGAAATCTAATGAATCCAGCCTTGAACATAAGACATAGGATAACTGAGTGACATGCATAGATGGGTAAAAACACAAGGTAATAACACCAAATCCAAATAAATAAATAGTGTGTGGCGTTTCGGTAACAGCGTTGTTACCATCTTTAGAAAAAAAGTACTGAATCATGAAGATGGTAACAACGCTATTACCGAAACGTCAGACACTATTTATTTATTTGGGTTTGGTCTTATTACCTTGTGTTTTGTCTGAAGATGGTAACAACGCTGTTACCGAAACGTCAGACACTATTTATTTATTTGGGTTTGGTGTTATTACCTTGTGTTTTGTCTGAAGATGGTAACAACGCTGTTACCGAAACGTCAGACACTATTTATTTATTTGGGTTTGGTGTCTTATTACCTTGTGTTTTGTCTGAAGATGGTAACAACGCTGTTACCGAAACGTCACAAACTATTTATTTATTTGGATTTGGTCCATTCAGTACTTTTGTCTGAAGATGGTAACAGTGTTGTTACCGAAACGTCACACACTATTTATTTATTTTAAATTTGGTCCATTCAGTACTTGTGTCTGAAGATGGTAACAACGCTGTTACAGAAACGTCACACACTATTTATTTATTTGGATTTAGTGTCTTATTACCTTGTGTTTATAGTCTATAATCCAAATTGTACCTTATCATGGATGTGGTCTTATTACCTTGTGTTTATATTCTATATTCCAAATTGTACCTTATCATGGATGTGGTCTTGTTACCTTGTGTTTATAATCTATAATCCAAATTGTACCTTATCATGGATGTGGTCTTGTTACCTTGTCTTTATAATCTATAATCCAAATTGTACCTTATCATGGATGTGGTCTTATTACCTTGTGTTTATAATCTATAATCCAAATTGTACCTTATCACAGATGGGTAAAGTTTTCAACTAGCAATAATCACGCTTCGGAAGTTTCTCATTGGCTACGATATCGTCTCTGCGCAAAGCATGCATAGATGGGTGAACAGCGCAATTCAGATAATTTGACGTGAAAATGGAATCAATTCAAGCCCACTAACTTAAGTTTCCATTCAGTTAGAATGGTCAATTCAGGAAACCCAATATTTCCTGTATCATACAAAACACGATGTCTAATTTTTAAAATGGTTAATGTACTTCAGAATATAGTGACAACTCCGCCTTTGCCAGTACCAAGCCTGGATGGAGAAGGGGGAGCAGTAACAAGCTCACTAAAAAACCTGGGTTCAGCTGGCCATGCTGATAGTACCCTGTAAGCTCTCCAGGGATACAGGATGTACTCCATGTTAGGAGTGGCTGTACATGGTGTCTGTTCCTCATGTCAGACATTAAATATTGGAGCTAAGTCAGTGGCCTGCTAATGAGTCCCAGTCTTAATGACATTCTACTTCACCCAGCCATGCTGATAGTACACTGTAAGGACTCCAGGGATACAGGATGTACTCCATGTTAGAAGCGGCTCTACATGGTGTCTGTTCCTCATGTCAGACATTACATATTGGAGCTAGGTCAGTGGCCTGCTACTGAGTCCAAATCTTAATGACATTCTACTTCACCCAGCCATGCTGATAGTACCCTGTAAGGACTCCAGAGATACAGGATGAGCAGCGTTTGTATTCCATGTTAGGAGCGGCTGTACATGGTGTCTGTTCCTCATGTCAGAGGCGGCCAATTCTTTTGGAGTTAAGTCGGCCTGCCACTGAGTAGTGCTCCCAATCTTAATAACAAAGGAAGACGCATTCTACTTCACCCAATCATGATGGTTGTTAAACAAGCTTGATACCTTAATATAATTGAGTGAAGATAAGAAAAAAGAGAATATTGTGACTCGGATCAATTTTGGAAAGAAAAAAAAAAGTTATTACAATATGAGAAATGCCTAGATATATCATAATATAAACACATATCTATAAAAAGTAGCCAACGCGGGAATCGAACCCGGGTCGTGGCGGTAAAAAAAAACAACGGCTTAACCATCCTTCCACCCACCATCTACATTTCCAACATAAATGTGAACCAGCCAGTGTAACCTTCCGCCCAAGCTCACACACCCCACCTGTCTACTATTTCCTTTAAGACCAAATTGGACGCAATTGACGTTGGTGCCCCTGGGGAGGAAAAAAAGCCAATTGATTTATCGTTTTTTTTTTTTACATGGTGCAGCCGATCGCGTGGAACCATCGTCTGCCAAGTTTTCTTTGATGTCTCCAACATTCCGCCATCGATGAAACGTTCCAGAAAATAAAGGAAACAAGTAGATATTAAAGTTAAAAACATCAATTTTCCATGGATATAAGTTTCTTTTAAAACATTCGCAATTCTCTCTCAATTTCGAATACGAAAGCTCTTCTACTTGAGAAAACACAATAAATTTTGATACGTAAAATAATAACCCGTTATTGGTTTATATTATATATAGAGTGGAACAACCTCTCTGTAAAGGACAACACCTAGTTACAGAGCCAAAGTGTCCTTTAGGGAGAGGTGTCTTCTTACCAGAGAGTTGCTACAGTAGAACTACCTCTCTGTAAAGGACAACACCTAGTTACAGAGCCAAAGTATCCTTTAGGGAGAGATGTCCTCTTACCAGAGAGTCGCTACAGTAGAACTACCTCTCTGTAAAGGACAACACCTAGTTACAGAGCCAAAGTGTCCTTTAGGGAGAGGTGTCTTCCTACCAGAGAGTTGCTACAGTAGAACTACCTCTCTGTAAAGGACAACACCTAGTTACAGAGCCAAAGTGTCCTTTAGGGAGAGGTGTCTTCTTACCAGAGAGTTGCAACAGTAGAACTACCTCTCTGTAAAGGACAACACCTAGTTACAGAGCCAAAGTGTCCTTTAGGGAGAGATGTCCTCTTACCAGAGTTGCTACAGTGGAACTACCTCTCTGTAAAGGACAACACCTAGTTACAGAGCCAAAGTGTCCTTTAAGGAGAGGTGTCTTCTTACCAGAGAGTTGCTACAGTAGAACAACCTCTCTGTAAAGGACAACACCTAGTTACAGAGCCAAAGTGTCCTTTAGGGAGAGATGTCCTCTTACCAGAGAGTTGCTAGAGTGGAACTACCTCTCTGTAAAGGACAACACCTAGTTACAGAGCCAAAGTGTCCTTTAGGGAGAGGTGTCTTCTTACCAGAGAGTTGCTACAGTAGAACAACCTCTCTGTAAAGGACAACACCTAGTTACAGAGCCAAAGTGTCCTTTAGGGAGAGATGTCCTCTTACCAGAAAGTTGCTACAGTGGAACTACCTCTCTGTAAAGGACAACACCTAGTTACAGAGCCAAAGTGTCCTTTAGGGAGAGATGTCTTCTTACCAGAGAGTTGCTACAGTAGAACTACCTCTCTGTAATGGACAACACCTAGTTACAGAGCCAAAGTGTCCTTTAGGGAGAGATGTCCTCTTACCAGAGAATTGCTACAGTGGAACTACCTCTTTGTAAAGGACAACACCTAGTTACAGAGCAAAAGTGTCCTTTAGGGAGAGATGTCCTCTTACCAGAGAGTTGCTACAGTGGAACTACCTCTTTGTAAAGGACAACACCTAGTTACAGAGCCAAAGTGTCCTTTAGGGAGAGATGTCTTCTTACCAGAGAGTTGCTACAGTGGAACTACCTCTTTGTAAAGGACAACACCTAGTTACAGAGCCAAAGTGTCCTTTAGGGAGAGATGTCTTCTTACCAGAGAGTTGCTACAGTAGAACTACCTCTCTGTAAAGGACAACACCTAGTTACAGAGCCAAAGTGTCCTTTAGAGAGAGATGTCTTCTTACCAGAGAGTTGCTACAGTAGAACTACCTCTCTGTAAAGGCCAACACCTAGTTACAGAGCCAAAGTATCCTTTAGGGAGAGATGTCTTCTTACCAGAGAGTTGCTACAGTAGAACTACCTCTCTGTAAAGGACAACACCTAGTTACAGAATCAAAGTATCCTTTAGAGAGAGATGTCCTCTTACCAGAGAGTTGCTACAGTGGAACTACCTCTCTGTAAAGGACAACACCTAGTTACAGAGTCAAAGTGTCCTTTAGAGAGAGATGTCCTCTTACCAGAGAGTTGCTAGAGTAGAACAACCTCTCTGTAAAGGACAACACCTAGTTACAGAGTCAAAGTATCCTTTAGAGAGAGATGTCCTCTTACCAGAGAGTTGCTACAGTGGAACTACCTCTCGGTAAATGACAACACCTAGTTACAGAGTCAAAGTGTCCTTTAGAGAGAGATGTCCTCTTACCAGAGAAGTGCTACAGTAGAATTACTCTCTGTAAAGGACAACACCTGGTTACAGAGTCAAAGTGTACTATAGGGTGAGATGTCCTCTTACCAGAGAATTGCTACAGTAGAATTACTCTCTGTAAAGGACAACACCTGGTTACAGAGTCAAAGTGTACTATAGGGTGAGATGTCCTCTTACCAGAGAATTGCTACAGTAGAATTACTCTCTGTAAAGGACAACACCTAGTTACAGAGTCAAAGTGTTCTTTAGATAGATGTCCTCTTACCAGAGAGTTGCTACAGTAGAATTACTCTCTGTAAAGGACAACACCTGGTTACAGAGTCAAAGTGTTCTTTAGGGAGAGATGTCCTCTTACCAGAGAGTTGCTACAGTAGAATTACTCTCTGTAAAGGACAACACCTAGTTACAGAGTCAAAGTGTTCTTTAGGGAGAGATGTCCTCTCACCAGAGAATTGCTACAGTAGAATTACTCTCTGTAAAGGACAACACCTAGTTACAGAGTCAAAGTGTTCTTTAGATAGATGTCCTCTTACCAGAGAGTTGCTACAGTAGAATTACTCTCTGTAAAGGACAACACCTGGTTACAGAGTCAAAGTGTTCTTTAGGGAGAGATGTCCTCTTACCAGAGAGTTGCTACAGTAGAATTACTCTCTGTAAAGGACAACACCTAGTTACAGAGTCAAAGTGTTCTTTAGGGAGAGATGTCCTCTCACCAGAGAGTTGCTACAGTAGAATTACTCTCTGTAAAGGACAACACCTGGTTACAGAGTCAAAGTGTTCTTTAGGGAGAGATGTCCTCTTACCAGAGTGTTGCTACAGTAGAATTACTCTCTGTAAAAGACAACACCTAGTTACAGAGTCAAAGTGTTCTTTAGGGAGATGTCCTCTTACCAGAGAGTTGCTTCAGTAGAACTACCTCTCTGTAAAGGACAACACCTAGTTACAGAGCCAAAGTGTTTTTTAGGGAGATGTCCTCTTACCAGAGAGTTGCTACAGTAGAAGAGCCTCTCTGTAAAGGACAACACCTAGTTACAGAGCCAAAGTTTTCTTTAGGGAGATGTCCTCTTACCAGAGAGTTGATACAGTAGAACAAACTCTCTGTAAAGGACAACACCTAGTTACAGAGTCAAAGTGTTCTTTAGGGAGATGTCCTCTTACCAGAGAGTTGCTTCAGTAGAACTACCTCTCTGTAAAGGACAACACCTAGTTACAGAGCCAAAGTGTTTTTTAGGGAGATGTCCTCTTACCAGAGAGTTGCTACAGTAGAAGAGCCTCTCTGTAAAGGACAACACCTAGTTACAGAGCCAAAGTTTTCTTTAGGGAGATGTCCTCTTACCAGAGAGTTGATACAGTAGAACAAACTCTCTGTGAAGGACAACACCTAGTTACAGAGCCAAATTGTTCTTTAGGGAGAAGTGTCCTCTTACCAGAGAGTTTCTACAGTAGAATTACTCTCTGTAAAGGACAACACCTAGTTACAGAGTCAAAGTGTTCTTTAGGGAGATGTCTTCTTACCAGAGAGTTTCTACAGTAGAATTACTCTCTGTAAAGGACAACACCTAGTTACAGAGTCAAAGTGTTCTTTAGGGAGATGTCTTCTTACCAGAGAGTTGCTACAGTAGAATTACTCTCTGTAAAGGACAACACCTAGTTACAGAGTCAAAGTGTTCTTTAGGGAGATGTCCTCTTAACAGAGAGTTGCTACAGTAGAATTACTCTCTGTAAAGGACAACACCTAGTTACAGAGTCAAAGTGTTCTTTAGGGAGATGTCCTCTTACCAGAGAGTTGCTACAGTAGAAGAACCTCTCTGTAAAGGACAACACCTAGTTACAGAGTCAAAGTGTCCTTTAGGGAGAGATGTCCTCTTACCAGAGAGTTGCTACAGTAGAATTACTCTCTGTAAAGGACAACACCTAGTTACAGAGTCAAAGTGTTCTTTAGGGAGATGTCTTCTTACCAGAGAGTTGCTACAGTAGAATTACTCTCTGTAAAGGACAACACCTAGTTACAGAGTCAAAGTGTTCTTTAGGGAGATGTCTTCTTACCAGAGAGTTGCTACAGTAGAATTACTCTCTGTAAAGGACAACACCTAGTTACAGAGTCAAAGTGTTCTTTAGGGAGATGTCCTCTTAACAGAGAGTTGCTACAGTAGAATTACTCTCTGTAAAGGACAACACCTAGTTACAGAGTCAAAGTGTTCTTTAGGGAGATGTCCTCTTACCAGAGAGTTGCTACAGTAGAACTACCTCTCTGTAAAGGACAACACCTAGTTACAGAGTCAAAGTGTCCTTTAGAGAGAGATGTCCTCTTACCAGAGAGTTGCTACAGTGGAACTACCTCTCTGTAAAGGACAACACCTAGTTACAGAGTCAAAGTGTCCTTTAGAGAGAGATGTCCTCTTACCAGAGAGTTGCTAGAGTAGAACAACCTCTCTGTAAAGGACAACACCTAGTTACAGAGTCAAAGTATCCTTTAGAGAGAGATGTCCTCTTACCAGAGAGTTGCTACAGTGGAACTACCTCTCGGTAAATGACAACACCTAGTTACAGAGTCAAAGTGTCCTTTAGAGAGAGATGTCCTCTTACCAGAGAAGTGCTACAGTAGAATTACTCTCTGTAAAGGACAACACCTGGTTACAGAGTCAAAGTGTACTATAGGGTGAGATGTCCTCTTACCAGAGAATTGCTACAGTAGAATTACTCTCTGTAAAGGACAACACCTGGTTACAGAGTCAAAGTGTACTATAGGGTGAGATGTCCTCTTACCAGAGAATTGCTACAGTAGAATTACTCTCTGTAAAGGACAACACCTAGTTACAGAGTCAAAGTGTTCTTTAGATAGATGTCCTCTTACCAGAGAGTTGCTACAGTAGAATTACTCTCTGTAAAGGACAACACCTGGTTACAGAGTCAAAGTGTTCTTTAGGGAGAGATGTCCTCTTACCAGAGAGTTGCTACAGTAGAATTACTCTCTGTAAAGGACAACACCTAGTTACAGAGTCAAAGTGTTCTTTAGGGAGAGATGTCCTCTCACCAGAGAATTGCTACAGTAGAATTACTCTCTGTAAAGGACAACACCTAGTTACAGAGTCAAAGTGTTCTTTAGATAGATGTCCTCTTACCAGAGAGTTGCTACAGTAGAATTACTCTCTGTAAAGGACAACACCTGGTTACAGAGTCAAAGTGTTCTTTAGGGAGAGATGTCCTCTTACCAGAGAGTTGCTACAGTAGAATTACTCTCTGTAAAGGACAACACCTAGTTACAGAGTCAAAGTGTTCTTTAGGGAGAGATGTCCTCTCACCAGAGAGTTGCTACAGTAGAATTACTCTCTGTAAAGGACAACACCTGGTTACAGAGTCAAAGTGTTCTTTAGGGAGAGATGTCCTCTTACCAGAGTGTTGCTACAGTAGAATTACTCTCTGTAAAAGACAACACCTAGTTACAGAGTCAAAGTGTTCTTTAGGGAGATGTCCTCTTACCAGAGAGTTGCTTCAGTAGAACTACCTCTCTGTAAAGGACAACACCTAGTTACAGAGCCAAAGTGTTTTTTAGGGAGATGTCCTCTTACCAGAGAGTTGCTACAGTAGAAGAGCCTCTCTGTAAAGGACAACACCTAGTTACAGAGCCAAAGTTTTCTTTAGGGAGATGTCCTCTTACCAGAGAGTTGATACAGTAGAACAAACTCTCTGTAAAGGACAACACCTAGTTACAGAGTCAAAGTGTTCTTTAGGGAGATGTCCTCTTACCAGAGAGTTGCTTCAGTAGAACTACCTCTCTGTAAAGGACAACACCTAGTTACAGAGCCAAAGTGTTTTTTAGGGAGATGTCCTCTTACCAGAGAGTTGCTACAGTAGAAGAGCCTCTCTGTAAAGGACAACACCTAGTTACAGAGCCAAAGTTTTCTTTAGGGAGATGTCCTCTTACCAGAGAGTTGATACAGTAGAACAAACTCTCTGTGAAGGACAACACCTAGTTACAGAGCCAAATTGTTCTTTAGGGAGAAGTGTCCTCTTACCAGAGAGTTTCTACAGTAGAATTACTCTCTGTAAAGGACAACACCTAGTTACAGAGTCAAAGTGTTCTTTAGGGAGATGTCTTCTTACCAGAGAGTTTCTACAGTAGAATTACTCTCTGTAAAGGACAACACCTAGTTACAGAGTCAAAGTGTTCTTTAGGGAGATGTCTTCTTACCAGAGAGTTGCTACAGTAGAATTACTCTCTGTAAAGGACAACACCTAGTTACAGAGTTAAGTGTTCTTTAGGGAGATGTCCTCTTAACAGAGAGTTGCTACAGTAGAATTACTCTCTGTAAAGGACAACACCTAGTTACAGAGTCAAAGTGTTCTTTAGGGAGATGTCCTCTTACCAGAGAGTTGCTACAGTAGAAGAACCTCTCTGTAAAGGACAACACCTAGTTACAGAGTCAAAGTGTCCTTTAGGGAGAGATGTCCTCTTACCAGAGAGTTGCTACAGTAGAATTACTCTCTGTAAAGGACAACACCTAGTTACAGAGTCAAAGTGTTCTTTAGGGAGATGTCTTCTTACCAGAGAGTTGCTACAGTAGAATTACTCTCTGTAAAGGACAACACCTAGTTACAGAGTCAAAGTGTTCTTTAGGGAGATGTCTTTTTACCAGAGAGTTGCTACAGTAGAATTACTCTCTGTAAAGGACAACACCTAGTTACAGAGTCAAAGTGTTCTTTAGGGAGATGTCCTCTTAACAGAGAGTTGCTACAGTAGAATTACTCTCTGTAAAGGACAACACCTAGTTACAGAGTCAAAGTGTTCTTTAGGGAGATGTCCTCTTACCAGAGAGTTGCTACAGTAGAACTACCTCTCTGTAAAGGACAACACCTAGTTACAGAGTCAAAGTGTTCTTTAGGGAGATGTCCTCTTACCAGAGAGTTGCTACAGTAGAAGAACCTATCTGTAAAGGACAACACCTAGTTACAGAGTCAAAGTGTCCTTTAGGGAGATGTCCTCTTACCAGAGAGTTGCTACAGTAGAAGAACCTCTCTGTAAAGGACAACACATGAAGTATTAAAGAGTTCTCACATACAATTGCTTCTTTATCTGATACAAGGTTGTCCCAAAAGTTCGTAAACACTTGCACAAAATAGAAATACCAATATTATTCGCCGTTATGTATAATGTATTTGTATTATGTATAAAGTAATTGTATTATGTATTATTATGTATTTGCCGTAATAATATTACTCGTCGTTATGACAATTGACAATTAAAACCACTTTATTGACTATTGGTCAATTTTTTCACTCCGAAGAGTTAAAAGGAAAGTTACTATTTACATTAGTAGGTGGAGCTCACACCGAGGGGACGCCTGGGTCCCGTCAGGAGTTTATAGGGCCTTCCTGAAGTTGGCTAATATGGTGATCGCAGTGCTGAGTGCGCTCGATGGCGATGTCAATGAAACCAGCAAAGATGATCTTCTGGCTAGGCGAGAGTTAGGCAATGAGAAGCGCCCTCTCGTTTCTGTGTAGGATTGCCTCGATGAGATCGTACGTGCTGAACCCTGAGTCGAGTAAAGGCTTTAATTCAGTGTCCGAATTCAACTCATCAAATAGGTCCTCCATCAAGTCCACGTGGTCTACATGTTCCTACTCCATCGGGGTAGGCAGTGGAGGCGGAGGTGTCGCCATGGCCGGTTTAATCTCCTCTCCGTGGGGAACGGGCGGCGCTGGCCCAGCAGGCCGAGGCGCTGTCATTGTGGGTGTTGGAGGCACTGCCGCCGGTCCTGTCTTCAGCTCGGACTTGACCTGATGCAGGATTTTGTAAACGTTGGTGTTGCCTCCGGGCTTCGGGCCAAGGAGTTGCTTAATCATACCGGCGAGAGCCTCGCTCTGCGGAGGTGTCAGGAGCGGTCCTTGTCTTTGGGCCCTGGTCTTCGAGGAGAGGAGGTCCAAGACCTCCTCCCGCCCAAGACCAAGAGCGTCCGTCTCAGCAAAGGACACGCGGGGCTTTTCCGAATCAAGGCCACGAGGTCCTCCCTCGTGGATTTCCTGCTTGATGCTGTTGAGGAAGCGGAGGACTCCTCGATTGCAGTCATCTCGATGTCCTGTGCAGATGGTTGCGACTTCGCCGGTTGAGGGCTCACGGAACACCCCGGTGCCCGCAAGGGCGGAGCAGGTGTCACAGGTGGAGGGGCAGGTGGCGTCTCCTCCGCAGGTGAGGCCGGGGGCGCTGTTGGATCGCAGCTCGGGCCGCGGGCGAAGCGCCGGAGATCTCCAAGGGAGGCGCCGGTGCTGGATGCTGGGACATTGGCCTCTGAGGGGGTGCAGGGGCGGTCGATGGTGGGACGCCGGCAGGGGAGGCTGGTGGGGCCGAACTGGTGGTGTTAACCCGCCCTGCAAGCAGGGGGCAGTTGCCCCTGCGGTGCCCCTGACCGTGGCATCTGGAACACTTGATGCCGGTGGACAGATAAGCGGACCAGGCCTCGCCTTTGATGTTGATGTCGAGGCGGGTGGGGAGCCTCTCGGTGGTCACTCCTTCGTGGAGGACGATGAACGCCTCACGGCGGCATGGGCCGGCCTTCATCATTTTGGGCGCGATGGAGGTAATGCGCCCATAGGGCCCAAGGGCTTTGATGATGGCTGTGTCCTCCACGAAGAAGGGGAGGTTGCCCACCGTTATCCTCTCCGCTCTTTTGCGGAAAGGGAAAGCCCTGAGGAGAGTGCCCTCAACCTCAAGGCCGTTGTTTATGAGGCGCTCGGCGAGGCCTCTGTTGGCCAGTCCCAGGAGTTGGTGGCCGTTTACCTTGGAGACTTGGACGACTCCGGCGGTTCCTCCAAGTAGCCTGTCCAGCGCCCTCAGGTAGTGGAAGGGCTGCAGTTCGGGGCCGTATTCCAGGTATACGCAGTGCTCATCAGCAGAGGATGCCTGCCGCGCCCGAGCCTCAACGATGTGGGCCCTGGTTGTTGGTATCTCCTGCGCCCGCGGTACCGAACGCGCCGATGATTGCGTTCGGCGGTTGCTCCTGGCACCTCCGATGTTGGAGGATGGTGCAGCGGCTGTAGGAGAATTCGATGATTCGCGGCGCCTCTTCTTGGTCTTCACGACGGTAAAGTCGTTGTCTGTCCCGAGGTTCATGTCTTCATCACAATCTGCCCAGTTTCTAATAGCAAGGGCAGCGCTATTGGATGACGAAGTTGCCGCTACGCCGGACGTGACGTCGACGCGCGCGGCGGCCAGATTTACATTTCCACCGTCAGCCGGCGGATTTACATAGTCTCGATTTTCCGAGTTTTCTTTAGAGATTATTTTCTGATTTCCGTTTTTCTTTGAAAACTTCCCACCAGTTGGAGATAGGATGCTGGGCCTTCCAGGCATTTGTCCAGCAGATCCTGGGCTCCCTGGCGATGCCGAATTCGGCATGTCTAAGGACATATCATTGCTCGCCAGAGGCGAAAATCACGGTGCTCGCGCGACGCGTGGCCGCACGGTCACCGTTATGACAATTAAAACAGACTTTATTGACAAACTAGTTAATATTTACACTCCATCAGGAGTTAAGAAAAATTTACAGTCTTCTTTAGAAGTGGGAATTCACATCAGGCGGAGCCCTCTCCGAGGGGACGTCTTGATCTCATCAGCAGCTACAAAGCTGCCTTAAAATCGAACAATCCGTTGAGAGTGATTTGATCGCCGCCCCGAGCGCGCCCGATGACGGTGTCAAGGAAGTCCGCGAGAATATTCCTTTGTTTCCGCGGTATGTTGTGAAAACGATTCCAAGCGTCATCGGGGAGCAGAACCGCATTAATGATAGATTCCTCATTGGTCCACTCCAATATGGGTCTTAAGATGGTTCTGTGATTCAAATCCTTGAAAGTGTCAAGGAGCCATTTTTTACGGTCTTCATCGGTCTTGGAAACTGCGGCTAGACTGGTCCTAAGCTCCGCCTTGACCTGCCTTAATATTTTATATAAATTACTCTGGCCTCCGGGCTTCAGGTCTAGGATGTTGTCGATTAGACCGGAAAGAGCATTGCTCTGCAGAGGCGACAGGAGGGGTCCTTGCCGTTGCGCCTTGGTCTTCGAGGAGAGGAGGTCCAAGACCTCCTCCCGCCCAAGACCAAGGGCGTCCGTCCTAGCGAAGGACACGCTTGGGTTTATTTTGAGGTAGACCACCAGGTCGTCCCTAGTGTTTTTCCTTTTAGATGACCCAGAGGATGCGGTGTTCTTATCCGCGGGGGTCATCTCAACATCGGTTGTGGAGGATGCAGGCCCGATGGTCTCCTGGGTGGGCAGGAGGCAAGGCGGGGCGACGAAATCCGGCTGAGCAGGAGGTGTCAGCTCAGGACGCGACGCCGCCGAGCGAGGGCCCATGGGATCCACAGGTGAAGGGGTCATTGGTGGGGGAGCTGGAGTCACCGCCTGCGTGGGAGAGGCCGGCGGCGCTGGTGTGGATGGCCCTGGCACCGCAGATGGTAGAGGCGCCGCGCAGGAATCGGATGGGGCGCCGGAAGCCCTGTTGGATGGACTGGGAGGTGCTGGCGCAGGAGGCGCGGCCGAAGACTGCCTGGGCAGCCCAGGCGCGGTCGAGGGCGGAAAGCCGGTGGTAGAGGGCGGTGAGGCTCGTCTGGAGGTGGTGGACTGCCCATAGAGCAGGGGGCAGCTGGCTCTCCTGTGACCCTGTCCGTGGCATCTTGAGCATTTGATGCCATATGTGATGTAAGCGGGCCAGGCCTCACCCTTGATTTTGATCTCGAAGCGGGTGGGCAGCTTCTCGACGGTTATGCCGTCATGGAGGAGGATAAAGGCCTCCCGGCGGCCGGCGGTAAATTCGAATTCGCCCACTTTAAGTTGTTTGGGGGCTATGGAGGTCACACGCCCAAAGCGTGCAAGGGCGTCAATCATAATGGCGTCCCGCACGAAGAAGGGCAGGTTCCCAATTGTGATTCTGGTTGCACTTCTCCTGAAGGGGAAGGTCCTGAGGAGGGTTCCCTCAACTTCAAGGCCTTCCCGGATTAGTCGCTCCGCCATGGATCTGCTGGTGAGGCCCACCAGGTACTGGCCGTTCACCTTGGAGAATTGAGCAATGTTTTTTGTTCCTCCGACAATACCTCCAATAGCCTTGAGGTAGTGGTAAGGCTCGTAGCTAGGGCAGTACTCCAAGAAGAAGCACTGATCCTCGGTGCAGGTCGCCTGGCGAGCCCTGGCCTCCGCGATGTGCGTCCTCGTGGTCCTGATCTCCTGGACTCGAGGGATGAATGCAGGCGAGGATCTTTGTCGCCTGGCTGCCGGTCCAGCACTGTTGGACTGTGCGGTTGTGACGCGCGGTGCTGCTGTGTCGCGGCGTCTTCTTTTCTTTTGAACGACGGTATAGTCGTCTCCAGAATCAGGACCTTGATCCTCAGATATTTCCGCCCAGTTCTGTCGGCTTGGAAGCGCGCCAGACGAAGGTATTGTAGCTGCAAATTCATGCGACGCGGCAGATTTTGCATAACGTTCGCCAGGAGGCAGATTTGCATTACTGGCCGATTCTTGCATTTCGATTGAATTTTCAATCTGCAATTGGTTTTTCGCAGATATTTCCGCGTCGGTTTGAGATATTAAGCCGTGCCTTACAGGCAATTGATCGGCATCAAATGGGCTATCTGCCCATACCACACTTGACGTGGCACCAACGTTCCTACACCCGCCAGGGTGGAAAAAAGGCGGAGCTCGACCAAAGCGTGCCGCCCGGTCGCCGTTATGTATAATGTCTTTGTATTATGTATAAAATAATTGTATTATGTATTATTATGTATTCGCCGTAATAATATTATTCGCCGTTATGTATAATGCCTTTGTAATATGTATAAAGTAATTTCTGTTGTTGTTGTGTCCAATAAAGAGCCTCAGATGTCTCCATACATCTCTATCACAGCAGCAGCAATGTCCACTATCTTGGGTGTGTAAAGCTGCTGTCCGTGTCAATTTTCTGCAAGGCTGCGACCATTGCTTGTAATTGTATTATGTATTATTATATATTCGCCGTAATAATATTATTCAACAAGTAATAAAAAAACAACATTTTAAGAAAAACACCAACTTTTGGGATAACCTTATAATCCCCTGTAATTAATATTCGATATTTTAAAATTTAAATTGAATTTTTAAATGAGAGGGAAGCGTATTGAAGAGTAAATTGGGTTTTTAAAAAGTTAAGTTATGGGAGATTGGTTCTGACAGCTGAGGAGGTAATATGTGATTTTCAACTTTTGACATTTTCAATCAAATCACCTCAAACTCCCTCGTTGGAACGAATTCCAGAAAATCAAATGACGGTGGGGTAGTTCCCCAAACGTTTTCCTAAATTGAGGTCGAAGATCGTCGGTGAAGCAGCTGGAAAAAATGTTGTAATTGTTATAATCTAATTATATAGCGAACACCTCTCTACAAAGGACAGTTTTTATTTGTAAAATTACAATTTTTACAATTTAGCAACTCTCTGGTAAGAGGACATCTCTCCCTAAAGGACACTTTTGTTCTGTAACTAGGTGTTGTCCTTTACAGAGAGGTAGTTCTACTGTAGCAACTCTCTGGTAAGAGGACATCTCTCCCTAAAGGACACTTTTGTTCTGTAACTAGGTGTTGTCCTTTACAGAGAGGTAGTTCTACTGTAGCAACTCTCTGGTAAGAGGACATCTCTCCCTAAAGGATACTTTGACTCTGTAACTAGGTGTTGTCCTTTACAGAGAGGTAGTTCTACTGTAGCAACTCTCTGGTAAGATGACACCTCTCTCTAAAGGACACTTTGGCTCTGTAACTAGGTGTTGTCCTTTACAGAGAGGTAGTTCTACTGTAGCAACTCTCTGGTAAGAGGACACCTCTCTCTAAAGGACACTTTGGCTCTGTAACTAGGTGTTGTCCTTTACAGAGAGGTTGTTCTACTGTAACAACTCTCTGGTAAGAGGACACCTCTCTCTAAAGGACACTTTGGCTCTGTAACTAGGTGTTGTCCTTTACAGAGAGGTAGTTCTACTGTAGCAACTCTCTGGTAAGAGGACACCTCTCTCTAAAGGACACTTTGACTCTTTAACTAGGTGTTATCCTTTACAGAGAGGTTGTTCTACTGTAGCAACTTTCTGGTAAGAGGACATCTCTCCCTAAAGGACACTTTGACTCTGTAACTAGGTGTTGTCCTTTACAGAGAGGTAGTTCTACTGTAGCAACTCTCTGGTAAGAGGACATCTCTCTCTAAAGGATACTTTGACTCTGTAACTAGGTGTTGTCCTTTACAGAGAGGTAGTTCTACTGTAGCAACTCTCTGGTAAGAGGACATCTCTCCCTAAAGGACACTTTAACTCTGTAACTAGGTGTTATCCTTTACAGAGAGGTAGTTCTACTGTAGCAACTCTCTGGTAAGAGGACACCTCTCCCTAAAGGACACTTTGTCTCTGTAACTAGGTGTTATCCTTTACAGAGAGGTAGTTCTACTGTAGCAACTCTCTGGTAAGAGGACACCTCTCTCTAAAGGACACTTTGACTCTGTAACTAGGTGTTATCCTTTACAGAGAGGTAGTTCTACTGTAGCAACTCTCTGGTAAGAACACACCTCTCCCTAAAGGACACTTTGGCTCTGTAACTAGGTGTTGTCCTTTACAAAGAGGTAGTTCCACTGTAGCAACTCTCTGGTAAGAAGACATCTCTCCCTAAAGTAGTTCCACTGTAGCAACTCTCTGGTAAGAGGACATCTCTCCCTAAAGGACACTTTGGCTCTGTAACTAGATGTTGTCCTTTACAGAGAGGTAGTTTCACTGTAGCAACTCTCTGGTAAGAGGACATCTCTCCCTAAAGGACACTTTGGCTCTGTAACTAGGTGTTGTCCTTTACAAAGAGGTAGTTCCACTGTAGCAATTCTCTGGTAAGAGGACATCTCTCCCTAAAGGACACTTTGGCTCTGTAACTAGGTGTTGTCCATTACAGAGAGGTTGTTCTACTCTAGCGACTCTCTGGTAAGAAGACATCTCTCCCTAAAGGACACTTTGGCTCTGTAACTAGGTGTTGTCCTTTACAGAGAGGTAGTTCTACTGTAGCAACTCTCTGGTAAGAGGACATCTCTCCCTAAAGGACACTTTTGTTCTGTAACTAGGTGTTGTCCTTTACAGAGAGGTTGTTCTACTGTAGCAACTCTCTGGTAAGAGGTCACCTCTCTCTAAAGGACACTTTGTCTCTGTAACTGTAACTTATAATCCCACTTGTTGCAGATTTGAGAGTACAATGTCAACAGTTCTTGTTTAAGCCAAATGGTTTCCAGTAAATAAGAATATAGAAAATTTAACAAGTTCTGTAGACTCTATTTCAACTACCGTGGACCTAATTCACACTGATGAATTGAAAATTCTAGTTTTAATTAAAATAGTTTTTTTAATTCAACAATAGTCTATATTTGTATATTAATAATTTAGTGATTAATTCTTACAATATTGGTTTTTTTTTGCTTATCCCTAGTACACGTGGTACAGGCCATGATAAACATGGTGGGTAGTTAGCGACTGTCTTTTACTGTAAGTACACCACATGTCTACTTATGGTACAGGCCATGATAATCATGGTGGGTAGTTAGTGACTGTCTTTTACTGTAAGTACACCACATGTCTACATATGGTACAGGCCATGATAATCCTGGTGGGTAGTTAGCGACTGTCATTTACTGTAAGTACACCACATGTCTACAAATGGTACAGGCCATGATAATCCTGGTGGGTAGTTAGCGACTGCTTTTACTGTAAGTACACCACATGTCTACACATGTGAAAATCAGTTCGACTTTGCACTTACAGATGTGCCAGAACCCCGTTTGGTTACTTGCACTCGCTGGTGGGGTTGGACTTTTGCAAGAATCGGGGGCCATTGGAGCATTTTTTTTAAACAGAAAAAAGTGTCCAATGCGGGAATCGAACCCGGGTCGTAGTGGTCGAAAACCAAACGGTTTAACCAGCCTTCAACCGACACCCCTCTATAGATGCATACAATAATGTAGCGCAAAGTAGGTATTATATTTTTTATTTATATTTTGATACTCTGGGGTTGCGGGTAGTTTGGATACACTCCAGGAACCTTGGTTACCTAGCTGTTACTACTATTCTGAAAACTTCCCTCATCTTGTATCTTATAAATGTTGGTTCTGCATTACATAAATTGCTGTGTCATCCTGAAGTTTGTCTTTCCTAATTTTTAAAACTTGAGTTGTCTTTTCAATAAAATAATCCCTTGTATATATATGTCAATATTCAGTGAAGTCCATCAGGCCTCCAGGGATACATTATTGACTATTGACTCATCCATTGATAAGCTCTACTCTTTCCCGGTACAGACACCATCAACAAGCTTTACAAGCTTGATACTCTGTTATGATTGAGTGGAGATAAGAAAGAAGAAGACTCATCCATTGATGAACTCTACTCTTCCCCGGCAGACACCATCAACAAACTCTACAAGCTTGATACTCTGATATGATTGAGTGGAGATAAGAATGAAGAAGACTCATCCATTGATCAGCTCTACTCATCCCTGGCAGACACCATCAACAAGCTTTACAAGCTTGATACTCTGATATGATTGAGTGGAGATAAGAATGAAGAAGACTCATCCATTGATCAGCTCTACTCATCCCTGGCAGACACCATCAACAAGCTTTACAAGCTTGATACTCTGATATGATTGAGTGGAGATAAGAAAGAAGAAGAAGACTCATCCATTGATGAGCTCTACTCATCCCCGGCAGACAACATCAACAAGCTTTACAAGCTTGATACTCTGATATGATTGAGTGGAGATAAGAAAGAAGAAGACTCATCTATTGATGAGCTCTACTCATCCCTGTCAGACATCATCAACAAGCTTTGCAAGCTTTGATACTCTGATATGATTTAGTGGAGATAAGAAAGAAGAAGAAGACTCATCCATTGATGAGCTCTACTCATCCCCGGCAGACACCATCAACAAGCTTTACAAGCTTGATACTCTGATATGATTGAGTGGAGATAAGAATGAAGAAGACTCATCCATTGATGAGCTCTACTCATCCCTGGCAGACACCATCAACAAGCTTTACAAGCTTGATACTCTGATATGATTGAGTGGAGATAAGAAATAAGAAGACTCATCCATTGATGAGCTCTACTCATCCCCGGCAGACACCATCAACAAGCTCTACAAGCTTGATACCCTGATATGATTGAGTGGAGATAAGAAAGAAGAACACATGTAGAAACCATCCCCAGTACAGACACCATCAACAAGCTTTACAAGCTTGATACTCTGATATGATTGATTGGAGTTAAGAAAGAAGAAGACCTCCAGGGAAAAGTATATTTTCATAACATTTTTTATCTCTACCTTTTAGGCACGAACACCCTTCTACAGGAGAAAGCATGATAAAATGATTCGCCGGCGTCCGTGCCCGAAAGCTAGAAAATAATAAAAATGTTTAGAAAAGACACTTTTACCTGGAGACATTATTAATTTTACCCATGTAATTTGTCTATATTTATCGAGAAGTTATAAAAATTGGAAGCTATATAGTTTATGAGAAAGAGAAAAATGAAATGTTTGGGTCAAAGAAGTAATGTCTGTAATTTCTAATATTCTCTTTATAAGGGGATAGGTAAGAGGGGAGACACAAAACACCACAATTGCGATATCTACAGGTATGAATTACATATCATATATCTTTCCAACAAAAAATTCGATTCAATTTCAGATATTATAGAACGTAGAGAGACAATTTATTATATAAATTCTATAGCGTTCAATACCATTACAAAATTATTGGGGGAAAAACGCTGACATGTAGTTTTGTTGGGAATGAACAAAGGATAGTAACAGGTTGACCAATCTGGTGATATTTCTGTATGGAGGGAGGGTGACTTCAAAATGGCGGAACCCCCGTGGGGTGGGGCAGGTTTGACGAGGGTAAGGGGGGGGGGGGGGGTTAACCTTGAATTGTACTGTACTTGTAAGACACCAAACGTTCGCTAACTTTGTTGGTAACTTTTTTGGCTTTGGTTTCCTATATTTAATTATTGATTTTGATTTTACTGTCAAATTATTCGGCTTACTTAAGTAGTTTAAGCATATCATCTAAATTTCTATGAAAAATAGACACTTCAGCCAGTTAGAGTTTTTTTTTTTATTTTTCTCAACGTTTCGACAAAAGTATTTTGTCTTCGTCAGGAGAAGTAAATAAAAATAAAGCATTTGGCAAGACGTTAAAAATTGTTCTGAGGTTGCAAGGGCGTTCTCACGTGATTTTTCAAATTTAGTACAACATCTAAAGCACGAGTCAAAAACAAATATTTAAACTCGTCAAAGACTATGGGAATAAAAGACTGGGAATAAAAACGAGTTTAAATATTTGTTTTTGACTCGTGCTTTAGATGTTGTACTAAATTTGAAAAATCACGTGAGAACGCCCTTGCAACCTCAGAACAATTTTTAACACCTTGCCAAATGCTTTATTTATTTCTCCTGACGAAGACAAAAGATTTTTGTTGAAACGTTGGGGGGGAACTCTAACTGGCCGAAGTGTCTATTTCTCATAGAGATATGAATGCCGGCCAGGCAAGCCTCTATCTTCAAGATATCATCTATCCGCTTTGACAACTAAGCTATCGAATAAATAAATTTTGTTTTGCTTTAAAAGCTTTTTTTTTTTAATTCTGGGCTCGAAAAATCATACACTTTGTAAAACGACCCATAGAAGCATAGGGCGCTTCTCCCGTCAAAATAAACGTCAAAAACTGACGCCATCTAGCCGCAACTAGCGGCATCGGGTCGGGGACAAAGCCACAACACCAGCTTTGGCAAATTGAGAAGCGTCCACCTAGAGACCATGGTTTCGGGCTAATGGCCCTCGTCAGTCTAGGGCGGACTTTATTCCATGAGATCCACACGGGATCTATTGGAATCTCCACAATCTACCAAAGAGGTGTTTTTCTGGCAAGGTGGCAATAGATGGCGTCAGATTTTGACGTTTATTTTGAAGGGAGAAGCGCCCTATGCTTCTATGGATCAATTTCCTCCCGGCAATTTTTCCATTTGTAAAACGACGTTTAACAAGTTTTACCGCAAATTTTTCTTTTAAACGAGAAAAAAAAGGTAATTTATTTTAAGGAGAAATAACGACTATTATCGACAAAACTCTTCGAATAAAAATAACAAAATATAAACGGCGATTGAAGAGGAGTGTTTTATACGATCCGCAAGCTGTCCCTCTACATGCCCTGCCTCACCATCTGCCGGCCCTGCTTGCGGATATCTCCCTGGGCCATCGGTACTGGAGCTGCCCTAACATCATAAGCCGTATTATATTGTATTATAAATCATAAACTTTGTTTAAGTAGAACATAAAACCATATTCTCTCTCTTAAGCATATCATATATGTAAAAATAATGTTTTTTGTATGTTATTGGTGACCAGATCTAACACGTTATTGGACAAATATGGTCATGTTTGTTCATAAAGATTATTCAAAGTTAACGTGCGGACTATTCCAGAGAGAGTTGTTGTGTAGAGACACTTTAACGTTCTCTGGTGATCTCTTCGCATACCTCCGTTTCTATCTACGCTAGAATAAAATATAATTGGTATGCTACTTTTGTTGAAGAGCTCTAGTGTTACTGAAAGCTTTAGATGAATATACACTCATGGACAAAACTTTAGAAAGAAGGAAGTATTTGATGTCGCCGGTCGTCCATTATTATTAAGGAGACAGAGGCTGTTTATACTTGGTAAGCTGGTGTGTCTTCAATAAAGGTCACTGTAATATCATTTCAGAGTTATTGTCTGAATCCCGATATACATGCTGAAATGTATAACTTTCTTAAGTTTTGTCCATGAGTGTATCTTTCAGAGTTATTGTCTGAATACCGATATACATGCTAAAAGGTACAACTTCCTAAGTTTTGTCTATGAGTATATCTTTCAGAGTTATTGTCTGAATCCCGATATACATGCTAAAAGGTACAACTTTCTTAAATTTTGTCCATGAGTGTATCTTTCAGAGTTATTGTCTCAATCCCGATATACATGCTAAAAGTTACAACTTCCTTAAGTTTTGTCCATGAGTGTATCTTTCAGAGTTATTGTCTGAATCCCGATATACATGCTAAAAGGTACAACTACCTTAAATTTTGTCCATGAGTGTATCTTTCAGAGTTATTGTCTCAATCCCGATATACATGCTAAAAGTTACAACTTCCTTAAGTTTTGTCCATGAGTGTATCTTTCAGAGTTATTGTCTCAATCCCGATATACATGCTAAAAGTTACAACTTCCTTAAGTTTTGTCCATGAGTGTATCTTTCAGAGTTATTGTCTGAATCCCGATATACATGCTAAAAGGTACAACGTCCTTAAGTTTTGTCCATGAATGTATCTTTCAGAGTTATTGTCTGAATCCCGATATACATGCTAAAAGGTACAACTTCCTTAAGTTTTGTCCATGAGTGTATTTGACCACAGATGTGACTCACACACAGAGCAGCATGTAAAAAAAAAAAAAAAAACAGGACAAACACCATTACGTACCATGTGATGTCCCCTTCAGTAAACAATGTCACCGAGGTTGACAACTTGGGTCAATGTGACTCATCTATGGATCGCGGAAGTCGTTTCCTGACACAAAGGAAAGAAAATGGGAGTTAGTGATTTATTTGCTATAGTGATTTATTTAATTTATGATTTAGAGCACAATAGTCATGATTCGATTTTTAATTTGGCTCTAGCTGACCCTGATCTCTAATGGGAGTTAGTGGAGCTGGGGTATTTCACAGCACAAATATATAGTATCCTCTAGTTTCTTGTATAGTTGCCTGTTGAAGGAGGTCACAGTCCGAAAGCTTGCCAAATATACAGCACAAATAAAAGAAACACGTCCCCGAAAACTTTAATTCCTTCTTCAAGTTTCATTTGTTTAAAAATACCTCAAATAGAGAAAACAAAAACGAACTAATAGGTTAAAAATAAGAATGAAAATATATAAAATTGGTTAAAAAAAGACTCTAATGGAAAAGTAATTCGTTTGAACAATATTTCCTCATTCAATTTACTTTTGGTAATTTTAGAAAGATTCCCAAAAGATATATTTGCTTGATGATTTATTACCCAAGCCAAACTGAAAGTTATATGCTCCAATGCTTCTGAATGGTAACCCAATCATTCGTCTTTGCCTTTCCGAAATTTAGAGCGGAATGATTGTAAGAAAATTTTAACTTCTTAAATGGATTTTATATTAAAAAAACAAGGTCAACCAATTATCTATAAATTAAATATATAAATTCAATTGCCATCTATCGCAAAAATTTGTAATAAATAAATTTACTGGTAATGTGATTCTTCATCAATCTTAACTCTTAGCATTTTTACAAGTTATTTTTTTTCATAGATTAATATATTTGTATTTTTGACTAGATGACTGGGTAACTTTGTATGTGTATATTTGGTTTTTTGAAATGATGTAAAGTCCTTTAATTTTTTCAAGACTGCAAGGAGAAAAAAAAAGACCTAATAAAGTAACTGAACTGTGTGGAAATATTTTCTTCTTCACAAGATGCAACCATTTACTCACTAGTCTACTTCTTCACTGTGTTCTATGTACGATGTCTTTTGTACATAGATATTCATTCATTTTCTTCTTTTTCTGAACGAAAATTCTTCCCCTACTTCTCATTTATTTTTAGATTCATTTCTAACAGGAGTCTGTATAAGACGGAATGTCTTAATAAATGCTTGTGTGGGTGAAATGATGTAAATTAATTAGTTAAGAAAGGAAAATTATTAATTTATTCGGATTGTTGATGGATTACTCTGTTCGATGTTAGAATAGGAACATCTTAGCTCCCAACAATAACCATCCCTGGACACTTTTATTTTTCCGTTCATCATTACTCTTCATAATTCACCCTTTCATTCCTCATCCAAAAAGATTAGAAATAATCAATATTTCACCTTGAAATAAATTTTGATTTTTCATTGAAAAGAAACTCATGCGGTGTAAGTTCAAGTGTTGTTTTACAATAACCATAATTATTTAATGATAAGTTTTGACCACAATCAGGATAGATTTTTACGTAGATTTCAGTCAACATTTTCATTATTAAGGATGGCAAAAGGTATATGACCCCGGAAAACGTTCTCTGCCCCTGTAAGTACTTCAACAATGCCAGGATACCTTCCATGAGTGAAGATAACAATACTGGCGAAACCAATCACTTCGACTTATGTAACAGCTGACCTTGAGACCCGCCAATCCTCTTCGTTCCCAGTTGTCTCTTTTATATCTTTACTAGAAATGGATTAAATAACAACAAGTACCGTTATCCTAAAAGGTTTTTACCTTTAAGATAAATCAAATAGTATCGATTAAGTAAACTTCGTGGAAAATTCGTCTTTCTTTAAATAGTTTTAAAAGTAATACGAGACTTTAATGCAATGTTTTTTTTTTTGTTTATCGCTAGTACACATGGTACAGGCCATGATAATCCTGGTGGGTAGTTATAGCGACTGTCTTTTACTGTAAGTACACCGCATGTCTACATATGGTACAGGCCATGATAATCCCGGTGGGTAGTTAATGACTGCTTTTACTGTAAGTACACCACATGTCTACACATGTGAAAAGCAGTTTGACTTTGCATTTACAAATATGCCAGAGCCTCGTTTGGTTACTTGCACAGGCTGATGGGTTTTGGACTTTTCAAGAATCGGGTAACCATTTGCGCATTTTTTTTTTTTTATCAGAAAAAAAGTGCCCATTGCGGGAATCGAACCCGGGTCGTAGCGGTCTAAAACCAACAGTTTAGACCATCCTTCCACCGATGCAATGTGAATTGCATTAGTTAAAAAGTGTGAAGACATAAATGGGGATTTTATTAAGCAGCAACCTGGTGTAACAACATAGTCACCTAAATTTGACTTGATGGACACTAACAACAACTATTCTAAGCATAATTCAAACAAGACGCATTTGCACGCCATCTGTTCGTGAAAAAGCGAACTACACCAATAACTCGCTTTGCGTCGGGGTTACGTTCCAAAAAAAAAAAAAAAACACGACGCAAATTGAAAATATGTGAAGGCGCAATCAAAAACAAAGGTGTAGCCATATTTTAGGAAAAAAATTCAAAAGAAAATTAAAGACTCAATCCAAAACAACGCAACTTCGAAAATCTAACGACGCACAGTGAAAATCAGTAAAAATTAAGCAGCGACGCAACTTCGAAAAAAACGCAAAACGAAAAGACGCAAAGCGAGGTATTGGTGTATTTGAAGCGCAAATTTATTATTTTCAAATAAAAAAAATTCCTTTTTTTTTCCGACTTAGAGCGCTATGTTCCACTAGGAACACTTGCACTTTAAAAATGTAAACTAAACATTGAATGAAAAGAAATATCATTTAAAATATGTACAAGAATTAGTATTCAATTTAGTTAGATGAAAAGAAAGAAAAAAAATCAACACAATTGAAATATGTCCGGTTCAAATCACATTAATAGGTACCGCTCAGCAAGAGCAACCTAGTTCATGATAATTGAAACAATGAATAATAAGTGAAGGTTATTCACATATTAAACCATTTTTAACGCGGAATTCAATCCCGGTTCATGACTGTCGGGAATCGAGCGTGTTACCCTCTCATCCACCGACTTATTACTTGCACTCGCTGATGGGGGACCATTGGAGAATTTTTATCAGAAAAAGGTGTCCATTGCGGGAATCGAACCCGGGTCGTAGCGGTGTAAAACCAACAGTTTAAACCATCCTTCCACCGATGCAATGTTGAAATATGTATTCTTGGCATCAATACGCCCTACATTTATTTAAAATTGTTGGATGGTTTTTGAAGACAACTCTCAGATTTATAAAATTAAAACTTTAAACATGTACAGATATAGAGAGAGAAACGAACCACGTATTTAAGGCAACACAAGAAACATCTAATTTACATACATCGTTCTAACCTGATTCAACTTGTATAAAACAGACGACAAAGCAAAAATAAACAAATTAATAATAGAGGGTAAGTCCCTATTTTTTACAAGCTTTCATACTCAAAGAATAATCATTTTCTTGCTTCAAAAATATTCTATGATATTTAATATTTATTTAAAACAGATCATTTATCATCATTCCTTTTTTATAGCTTCATTACTTTTGTAATATTGTACATATATCTTGATTGGTTATTGGAGAGAGAGAGGACCTAGAGTGCGGATCACGACCTACGAGGAAGAATAAATAAACACAATAACTTTGAAAGGAAATTTATTTACTTTTCTTTATTTGCTTTAAGTATGGGAACCCGCTCGGTGTTTAACACCAAGAAGGAATAAACCAAGGTCGACGACCCTGTAACTTGGTGCAACAACACAAACCTCCATAATGCAATGATAAAAATCCAAGCATTCATATAATGTTTTACCATTACAGTAAGAGCAACAGACAATTATTCTATCTGAAAATAAATTATTCATTTTTCAATAAATATTTAAAACTATTATAGACGCGTATGATTCTTTTTTGAAAATTAAACAATTTCTACTGCCCTTGCTGCAATGGAAAAATTAAAAGGAGGGCCTGGCTTATCAGTGGTGAACCCTCCCAGCGGTTTCGCCAGTTTAATCTACCATACCGCTATTATATGGACTTTTTCGATCTTCCTTTTATAGTGATACTGATGCTAGACTCTTGGAATGGGTATTTTAGATTAACTATGGACATAAGTTTTGAGGACAGCAGAATTACATACAATTATAAATATATAATATGCTTCTTTTTTAAAGTTTCATAAGCGTCTATAATAGTTTCGAATTTTCATAACAGATGGCGTGGTGATACCATGTTTTAATAACAACAATATATTCGGTAAATGGGTCGTAGCGGTCTAAAACCAACACTTTAGACCTGGCCAACCCGCGGCACTCGGGCCGCATGCGGCCCGCCGTAAAAATTTTGCGGCTCGCCATTTAACTTTATATTTCTTTTATAACTTTCATTTCTCGTCTGTATATTCAAAAACAGAAAATATATTGAAATAATTATAATATTTTTTTTATTTAAAATATGTTCTACAATTTTTAAAATACATATTTGATTCCATAAAAAGGAAGAAAAAAGTTTGGAATAATGTTAATTAATAGAGAAACATTTTTTTTATATTTTAAATTGATATTATTTTTTCATTTAAAAAAAAAACAGCCGGAAAATAATAAATAAAAACATTAAGCATCAAGGAAGTATTAAGTATTTTTTAAAACACATTTTAAAGTTATAATTTTGATATAATTAAAGTTTTTAGACCTTGTTTACGATTCTGTGCGGCCCGTGGCGTCATTTTGGTTGGCCAGGGCAGGTTTAAACCATCCTTTCACCAATGGACTGTGAATTGAATTAGTTAATAAGTGTAAAGACACGAGTAAGAATTTTATTAAGCAGAATCCTGGTGTAACAACATAGTGACCAAAATTTGACTTGATGCACACTAACACAACTATTCAAAGCAGAATTCAAAGCATTCAATGCACTATATTTTAGTGTAGCGTTAACGGGTCAGAGCAAAGCTGACACTAATCTTGATCCCCCCGCTCTATGCAAATTACACGATGAATATGTAACTTGGGTGTATACGGAAGCGATTGGTCGTGTCAGAGGGGACAAAACAAAGGGTGGGGCGGGAGAGATTAGCTTGGCCTGTCACTGTAAGGTGACAATGTGTGGGTGTAGGTTGACATACAAGAGTGATAAACGTCAGCTTGACCTAGTACCATTTTTTTTTACAGCAGAAGACAATCTTCTATTCCAAACGATACATATCTTTGAGAATAACGTTTTATATTTTAACCCTTTCTTTTATGGGTCAGTAGAGGAGTAGTTTAAACTGTCGACAGCTAGAACCCGGGATCGAATCCCGCATTGGACACTTTTTTTAAATAAATTAAATACAAAATTCTTCAATGGTTCCCGATTATTGTAAAAGTTCAAATCCACCAGTCAGTGCAAGTAACCAAACGGGAGGCTCTGGCACATTTGTAAATGTAAAAGTCGAACTGCTTTTCACATGTGGTGTACTTATAGTAAAAGCAGTCGCTAACTACCTACCAGGATTATCAAGTGGAAAGTCTTTGATATCATTGGTCATTTTATTTATTTATTTATTTAAGGAGACAGAGGTTGTTTACACTTGCTTATGTCGTGTTGTCTTCAATAAAGGTCACTGTAATATCTTTCAGAGTTATTGTCTGAATCCCGAATACATGATAAAAGTTACAACTTCCATAATTGTTGTCCATGAGTGTATATTTCAGAGTTATTGTCTCAATCCCGATATACATGCTGAAAGGTACAACTTCCATAAGTGTTGTCCATGAATGTATCTTTCAGAGTTATTGTCTGAATCCAGATATACATGCTGAAAGGTGCAACTTCCATAAGTGTTGTCCATGAATGTATCTTTCAGAGTTATTGTCTGAATCCAGATATACATGCTGAAAGGTACAACTTCCATAAGTGTTGTCCATGAGTGTATCTTTCAGAATTATTGTCTGAATACGGATATACATGCTAAAAGGTACAACTACCTTAAGTTTTGTCCATGAGTGTATCTTTCAGAGTTATTGTCTGAATCCCGATATACATGCTAAAAGGTACAACTTCCTTAAGTTTTGTCCATGAGTGTATCTTTCAGAGTTATTGTCTGAATCCCGATAAACATGCTAAAAGGTACAACTTCCTTAAGTTTTGTCCATGAGTGTATCTTTCAGAGTTATTGTCTGAATCCCGATAAACATGCTAAAAGGTACAACTTCCATAAGTGTTTTCCATGAGTGTATCTTTCCGAGTTATTGTCTGAATACGGATATACATGCTAAAAGATACAACTTCCTTAAGTTTTGTCCATGAGTGTACCTTTCAGAGTTATTGTCTGAATCCCGATATACATGCTAAAAGGTACAACTTCCTTAAGTTTTGTCCATGAGTGTATCTTTCAGAGTTATTGTCTGAATCCCGATAAACATGCTAAAAGGTACAACTTCCTTAAGTTTTGTCCATGATTGTATCTTTCAGAGTTATTGTCTGAATCCCGATAAACATGCTAAAAGGTACAACTTCCATAAGTGTTTTCCATGAGTGTATCTTTCAGAGTTATTGTCTGAATCCCGATAAACATGCTAAAAGGTACAACTTCCTTAAGTTTTGTCCATGAGTGTATCTTTCAGAGATATTGTCTGAATCCCGATATACATGGTAAAAGTTACAACTTCCATAAGTGTTGTCCATGAGTGTATCTTTCAGAGATATTGTCTGAATCCCGATATACATGCTAAAAGGTACAACTACCTTAAGTATTGTCCATGAGTGTAACTTTCAGAGTTATTGTCTGAATCCCGATAAACATGCTAAAAGGTACAACTTCCTTAAGTTTTGTCCATGAGTGTATCTTTCAGAGTTATTGTCTGAATCCCGATAAACATGCTAAAAGGTACAACTTCCTTAAGTTTTGTCCATGAGTGTATCTTTCAGAGTTATTGTCTGAATCCCGATATACATGCTAAAAGGTACAACTACCTTAAGTTTTGTCCATTAGTGTATCTTTCAGAGTTATTGTCTGAATCCCGATATACATGGTAAAAGTTACAACTTCCATAAGTGTTGTCCATGAGTGTATCTTTCAGAGATATTGTCTGAATCCCGATATACATGGTAAAAGTTACAACTTCCATAAGTGTTGTCCATGAGTGTATCTTTCAGAGATATTGTCTGAATCCCGATATACATGCTAAAAGGTACAACTTCCTTAAGTTTTGTCCATGAGTGTATCTTTCAGAGTTATTGTCTGAATCCCGATAAACATGCTAAAAGGTACAACTTCCTTAAGTTTTGTCCATGAGTGTATCTTTCAGAGTTATTGTCTGAATCCCGATAAACATGCTAAAAGGTACAACTTCCATAAGTGTTTTCCATGAGTGTATCTTTCAGAGTTATTGTCTGAATCCCGATAAACATGCTAAAAGGTACAACTTCCTTAAGTTTTGTCCATGAGTGTATCTTTCAGAGATATTGTCTGAATCCCGATATACATGGCAAAAGTTACAACTTCCATAAGTGTTGTCCATGAGTGTATCTTTCAGAGATATTGTCTGAATCCCGATATACATGCTAAAAGGTACAACTTCCATAAGTGTGGTCCATGAGTGTATCTTTCAGAGATATTGTCTGAATCCCGATATACATGGCAAAAGTTACAACTTCCATAAGTGTTGTCCATGAGTGTATATTTCAGAGTTATTGTCTCAATCCCGATATACATGCTGAAAGGTACAACTTCCATAAGTGTTGTCCATGAATGTATCTTTCAGAGTTATTGTCTGAATCCCGATATACATGCTAAAAGGTACAACTTCCTTAAGTTTTGTCCATGAGTGTATCTTTCAGAGTTATTGTCTGAATCCCGATAAACATGCTAAAAGGTACAACTTCCTTAAGTTTTGTCCATGAGTGTATCTTTCAGAGTTATTGTCTGAATCCCGATAAACATGCTAAAAGGTACAACTTCCATAAGTGTTTTCCATGAGTGTATCTTTCCGAGTTATTGTCTGAATACGGATATACATGCTAAAAGGTACAACTACCTTAAGTTTTGTCCATTAGTGTATCTTTCAGAGTTATTGTCTGAATCCCGATATACATGGTAAAAGTTACAACTTCCATAAGTGTTGTCCATGAGTGTATCTTTCAGAGATATTGTCTGAATCCCGATATACATGGTAAAAGTTACAACTTCCATAAGTGTTGTCCATGAGTGTATCTTTCAGAGATATTGTCTGAATCCCGATATACATGCTAAAAGGTACAACCTCCTTAAGTTTTGTCCATGAGTGTATCTTTCAGAGTTATTGTCTGAATCCCGATAAACATGCTAAAAGGTACAACTTCCTTAAGTTTTGTCCATGAGTGTATCTTTCAGAGTTATTGTCTGAATCCCGATAAACATGCTAAAAGGTACAACTTCCATAAGTGTTTTCCATGAGTGTATCTTTCAGAGTTATTGTCTGAATCCCGATAAACATGCTAAAAGGTACAACTTCCTTAAGTTTTGTCCATGAGTGTATCTTTCAGAGATATTGTCTGAATCCCGATATACATGGTAAAAGTTACAACTTCCATAAGTGTTGTCCATGAGTGTATCTTTCAGAGATATTGTCTGAATCCCGATATACATGGCAAAAGTTACAACTTCCATAAGTGTTGTCCATGAGTGTATCTTTCAGAGATATTGTCTGAATCCCGATATACATGCTAAAAGGTACAACTTCCATAAGTGTGGTCCATGAGTGTATCTTTCAGAGATATTGTCTGAATCCCGATATACATGGCAAAAGTTACAACTTCCATAAGTGTTGTCCATGAGTGTATATTTCAGAGTTATTGTCTCAATCCCGATATACATGCTGAAAGGTACAACTTCCATAAGTGTTGTCCATGAATGTATCTTTCAGAGTTATTGTCTGAATCCCGATACACATGCTAAAAGGTACAACTTCCTTAAGTTTTGTCCATGAGTGTATCTTTCAGAGTTATTGTCTGAATCCCGATAAACATGCTAAAAGGTACAACTTCCTTAAGTTTTGTCCATGAGTGTATCTTTCAGAGTTATTGTCTGAATCCCGATAAACATGCTAAAAGGTACAACTTCCATAAGTGTTTTCCATGAGTGTATCTTTCCGAGTTATTGTCTGAATACGGATATACATGCTAAAAGATACAACTTCCTTAAGTTTTGTCCATGAGTGTACCTTTCAGAGTTATTGTCTGAATCCCGATATACATGCTAAAAGGTACAACTTCCTTAAGTTTTGTCCATGAGTGTATCTTTCAGAGTTATTGTCTGAATCCCGATAAACATGCTAAAAGGTACAACTTCCTTAAGTTTTGTCCATGAGTGTATCTTTCAGAGTTATTGTCTGAATCCCGATAAACATGCTAAAAGGTACAACTTCCATAAGTGTTTTCCATGAGTGTATCTTTCAGAGTTATTGTCTGAATCCCGATAAACATGCTAAAAGGTACAACTTCCTTAAGTTTTGTCCATGAGTGTATCTTTCAGAGATATTGTCTGAATTCCGATATACATGGTAAAAGTTACAACTTCCATAAGTGTTGTCCATGAGTGCATCTTTCAGAGATATTGTCTGAATCCCGATATACATGCTAAAAGGTACAACTACCTTAAGTATTGTCCATGAGTGTAACTTTCAGAGTTATTGTCTGAATCCCGATAAACATGCTAAAAGGTACAACTTCCTTAAGTTTTGTCCATGAGTGTATCTTTCAGAGTTATTGTCTGAATCCCGATAAACATGCTAAAAGGTACAACTTCCTTAAGTTTTGTCCATGAGTGTATCTTTCAGAGTTATTGTCTGAATCCCGATATACATGCTAAAAGGTACAACTACCTTAAGTTTTGTCCATTAGTGTATCTTTCAGAGTTATTGTCTGAATCCCGATATACATGGTAAAAGTTACAACTTCCATAAGTGTTGTCCATGAGTGTATCTTTCAGAGATATTGTCTGAATCCCGATATACATGGTAAAAGTTACAACTTCCATAAGTGTTGTCCATGAGTGTATCTTTCAGAGATATTGTCTGAATCCCGATATACATGCTAAAAGGTACAACTTCCTTAAGTTTTGTCCATGAGTGTATCTTTCAGAGTTATTGTCTGAATCCCGATAAACATGCTAAAAGGTACAACTTTCATAAGTGTTTTCCATGAGTGTATCTTTCAGAGTTATTGTCTGAATCCCGATAAACATGCTAAAAGGTACAACTTCCTTAAGTTTTGTCCATGAGTGTATCTTTCAGAGATATTGTCTGAATCCCGATATACATGGTAAAAGTTACAACTTCCATAAGTGTTGTCCATGAGTGTATCTTTCAGAGATATTGTCTGAATCCCGATATACATGGCAAAAGTTTCAACTTCCATAAGTGTTGTCCATGAGTGTATCTTTCAGAGATATTGTCTGAATCCCGATATACATGCTAAAAGGTACAACTTCCATAAGTGTGGTCCATGAGTGTATCTTTCAGAGATATTGTCTGAATCCCGATATACATGGCAAAAGTTACAACTTCCATAAGTGTTGTCCATGAGTGTAGTGCCCCCTATGAGGTCATCAGTTGACTGTCTATCAGAGTCGTGTGACATGTTGTTTTAATTGAATCCGTCCTATTGTATTGTAATCAGGGAGAGGTTCCACTTTATCAATCATGTACGTACAACTTCATTATAAGACGTGAACAGATACGACAACCTATTTTAGACTATTTCTCATTAAAATATCATGAATATACTTCACTATAAGTTGGAAAAACCGCCTGAAACAGTATAAGGTTGTCTCAAAAGTTCATAAACACCTGCACTAATATTTTTTTACCTAACACGTTGTTTTTCTTATTACTTGACGAATAATATTATTACGGCGAATACATAATAATACATAATACAATTACTTTATACATAATACAATTAATTTATATATAATACAAATACATCTACTTATATAATTGCCTTATTCTGTCTGTGTGAAGTTCACTGTGTGAAGTTCACGGATAGATTTTGGTCATCAACGCGCGCATCATCATTATGATCATTATCATTATCTAATGATAATTATTTATTTATCTACTTATATAATTGCCTTATTCTGTCTGTGTGAAGTTCACTGTGTGAAGTTCACGGATAGATTTTGGTCAGAATTGATAAAATAAAAAAAGTGTCAAGGGATGGGAATCGAACCCACGACCTTCCGCTTACCGGGCAGATGCCATGACCACTAGGCTACCAATGACCAATAGTATTTTAATTAAAACATTTTAAAAACACACAGTTTGGAACGGGACGTTTCACAAGAGTGACATCCATGGCGCCAATTTATAATTGTAACGAATAGTATTTGAATTAAAACGTTTTTAAAATATATACGCACTCGGGTAAAACCCGGGCGTTGCCCGGACCATTCGTCTAGTCTATATATATAAAATTGAATGTCTGTCTGTTTGTCTGTACTCTATAGATTCAAAAACCATACATCCAATCGCCGTGAAATTTTGGGATATTATTAGGTATATCACCGGGAAGGGTTTTGAAAAATAATTTCATTAATATCTTGAATATCCTTAGAGTTATTTGCAGATTTGTAGCTTTAACTCGCAAGCAGCGCCCCCATTGTGACGATGATAACAAGTTTTCTTATCACTAAGTTTGTTATCTTAAATATTATTTATCAAAAGTAAGATTATCTCAGGATGACACGGCAATGTGACACGGGAAAAAATGTTCACTAGATAAAACTATGATTTTCTAATGTAGAAAATTAGGAAAGACAAAATTCAGGATGACACGGCACACAGGGACCGGGAAAAAATGTTCACTTTATCGAGAGATTCAAATTTACGAGTTTCAAATTATCAAAATATATCTTTTTTTTTTATAAGTTTTCAGAGAATTGTTTTAACAAATGTTCGCTAGACAAACCTTTACTCGGGTAAAACCCCGGGCGAAGCCGAGTACGTTTTATAAGTTTATAGAGAATTGTTTTAACAAATGTTCGTTAGACAAACATTCACTCGGGTAAAACCCGGGCGAAGCCGGGCACATCCGCTAGTTATATATAATTGCCTTATTCTGTCTGTGTGAAGTTCGCTGTGTGAAGTTCACGGATAGATTTTGGTCAGAATGGATAAAATAAAAAAGTGTCAAGGGATGGGAATCGAACCCACGACCTTCCGCTTACCGGGCAGATGCCATGACCACTAGGCTACCGTGGACATATTTTTTTGTTCATAAAGTTAATATATGATGCTAATATATATAATAATTGTATAAACGATAAAAGTTGTGAATTTTTTTTGTTTCGATTTTATTGAAAAAAAAAAAACGATATGGTGCCTTTAAAAATGATCTTTATTACTATGCAGTTTTCTATTTAGTCAATATACCTAAGTTCATGTTGCAAATGTAATTATCTCTATCGATTTAGTAGGTGAAATGCAAAAAAAAAATCGACATGATGAAATCTTTATGAAAATTCACATTTTTATTTTTATATTTTCAAGACACACACAGTTTGGGGCGGGACGTTTCACAAGAGTGACATCCATGGCGCCAATTTATAATTGTAACGAATAGTATTTGAATTAAAACGTTTTTAAAATATATACGCACTCGGGTAAAACCCGGGCGTTGCCCGGGCCATTCGTCTAGTTATATATAACGCCGAATAATATTATTACGGCGAATACATAATAATACATAATACAATTACTTTATATATATACAAAGACATTATAAATAACGGCGAATAATTTTGGTATTCCTAATTTTTGCAGGTGTTTATGAAATTTTGCGACAACATTGTATATTATCATACAAAATCTTGAGTATTTTTGTAAAGTACTAGAAACAAAGTTCCGAGAATATCCTTGGCAGAAACAGAAAGCCCTGCAGTTTGATAAGCTGATGACTGCCAGGAATGTTAGGGGTCGGGCAGATGTTTCTACTACTAATTGGTCTGAGGGTCATAACGCTCGTTCTAGCTTCTCGTTAGCATTCCTCGTTTTTTTCCTCTTCCAACTTTCTCAAAATTCCACTGAGAGGATACCTGTGTTAGCGAGTTCCTCAAAGATTCTTTTTTTTTACTTATGCCTAGTGAAACAGGTCGTACAGGCCATGATAATAATGGTGGGTAGTTAGAGACTCCTTTTACTGTAAGTACACCACATGTCTACATATGGTACAGGCCATGATAATAATGGTGGGGTAGTTAGAGACTCCTTTTACTGTAAGTACACCACATGTCTACATATGGTACAGGCCATGATAATAATGGTGGGGTAGTTAGAGACTGCTTTTACTATAAGTATACCACATGTCTACATATGGTACAGGCCATGATAATAATGGTGGGGTAGTTAGAGACTGCTTTTAATATAAGTATACCACATGTCTACATATGGTACAGGCCATGATAATAATGGTGGGGAAGTTAGAGACTGCTTTTAATATAAGTATACCACATGTCTACATATGGTACAGGCCATGATAATAATGGTGGGGTAGTTAGAGACTGCTTTTACTGTAAGTATACCACATGTCTACATATGGTACAGGCCATGATAATCCTGGTGGGTATTTAGCGACTGTTTTTACTGTAAGTACACCACATGTCTACACTCGGTCGTGCGGCCACGCGTCGCGCGAGGTCCTGAGTTTATCGCCTCTGGCGGATGTATGAGTTCCGGCAATACGCCGAGTTTGGCACGGGCTGAAAGCCCTTCAAAAGCCGAGGAGAAGCCTGTAAGGCTCGGCATAAAAGCACATCCCAATGCGGAAATACCAGCGAAAAACGCTTTGCAATTCAATTCTTCAATGAAATCGACGAAGAATCAAAGATATGTAAATCCGGCTACCGGCGGCAAGGATGCAAATCCGGCCGCGCCGACCGACTTTGCCGCTTCTTCATCTTCTGAAGCTGCTGCCCAGGCCCACATAAACTGGGCAGAATTAACGGAGGATAGCAACTCCGAATATGAGGGCAACTTCACCGTTGTCCAGAAAAGAAAGAGACGTCGCGGCTCGGCGAATTCGTCTCCAGCGGCCGCACCTTCCTCCAATTTAGGAGGTGCCAGAACTAACCGCCGTCCACAATCTTCGGCGGGATGGGCGCCGCGCGCCCAGGAAGTCAGAACTACCCGAGCGCATATCGTGGAGGCCAGGGCGCGGCAGGCGTCCTCAACAGAAGACCACTGCGTCTACATAGAGCGCAGCCCTGAACTGGAGCCCTACCACTACATGAGGGCCCTTGATAGAATGCTCGGAGGGACCAGGGAGGTCTTCCAGATGACCAAGATGAACGGTCACTTCCTGGTGGGACTGGCCAACAGAGGCCTGGCCGAGCGCCTCGTCAATGAGGGCCTCGAGGTGGAGGGATCTCTCCACAGGGCCTTCCCGTTCCGCAAGAGGGCGGAGAGAATTACAGTGGGCAACCTCCCCTTCTTCGTGGGGGATGCAGCCGTCATCAGCGCCCTTTCAACTTTCGGGCGAGTAACATCCATCGCCCCCAAGCTGATAAAGGCTGGCCCATATGTCTACAACGACGGCCGCCGAGAGGCGTTCATCATCCTCCGCGAGGGAATGACCATCGAGAGGCTGCCCACCCGCCTCGACATCTCAATCAAGGGCGAAGCCTGGCCCGCATACCTGTCCTCAGGAATTAGGTGTTCCAGGTGACGTGGCCAAGGACATCGTAGGGCCAGCTGCCCCATGCTTGCAGGGCGAACCACCGCTCCAGGACCGGCCACACCAACCTCTCCCTCCAGCGTCCCGCCAGCGACTGCGCCCAGGCTGCCTCAGCAGCCATCTGCCCAGCCTCCACCTCCGGCGTCCCCCAGTTCAACCATGGAGGTCTCCGACGTGCCTCCCGCGAGCCGAGCTGCGCCCCTTCCACCTGCTGCACTCCAGCCATCACCACCAGCGCCTTCGGCCTTACATGTGGAGGACGCGCCTCCTGCCCCTCCACCAGTGACCCCTGCTCCGTCCCTGCGAACACCTGGGAGTCGCGAGCCTGCGGCCCAAACACCGGACGTGGAGATGTCCATCGCGGAGGAGACCTCTGCGTCCTCCACGTCATCGGCAAAGAACGCAACAAGAGTCGACCTCGATGCGTTCATCGAGAAGCACCCCAGCGTGTCCTTCGCCGGGACGGACGCCCTTGGTCTTGGGCGGGAGGAGGTCTTAGACCTCCTCTCCTCGAGGACCAAGGCGCAGAGGAAAGGACCCCTCCTGTCGCCTCTGCAGTGCGACGCCCTCGCCGGCCTGATCGGGCAAATCTTAGATCTGACGCCCGGAGCAGCCAGCAACCTTTACAAAGTCCTCGGACAAGTCAAGGCTGAGCTCAGGACAACACCAGCAGTGCCTCCAACACCCACACTGCCTGCGCCTTGGCCTGCTAAGCCAACACCACCCGCTCTCCACAGGGAAAAAACGTCGCCGGACATCGCGACACCTCCACCTCCACTGTCTACCGAATTCATTGATGCCTGCTACGACCAGGCAAGTGATATAATTTATGAATTAAGCCGTGAGCGCTACTCGGAGCCTTTATCCGATATAGGAGTCACAGAGGGTGACATCGTAGAGGCAATTATATTCCCCGTGGATAGGGAACCTCTCTTCAGGCGCCTCTCCACTCAGAAGAGAACCATTCTCACCGAAATCATCGGCGCTGCCATTGAGCGCGCTCGGAACTCAGATCCCTTTGTGCGTGAGGGCCTACACATACTCAGGAAAATGCTCCCCCCCTGATCTGTAAATATTTCCTTGATGGAGTGTAACTATTGACCAGATCGTCAATAAAGTCTGTTTTAATTGTCAAAAAAAATGTCACATGTTTATATATGGTACAGGACATGATAATCATTGTGGGTAGTTAGTGACTGTTTTTACTGTAAGTACACCGCATGTCTACATATGGTACAGGACATGATAATCATTGTGGGTAGTTAGTGACTGTTTTTACTGTAAGTACACCACATGTCTACATATGGTACAGGACATGATAATCATTGTGGGTAGTTATTTACTACTTATATATATATATATAGATGGAAAATTTGCCGGGAGGAAATTAATCCATAGAAGCAATGGGCGCCTCTAGACTGACGAGGGCCATTAGCCCGAAACCATGGTCTCTAGGTGGACGCTTCTCAGTTTGCCAAAGCTGGTGTTGTGGCTTTGTCACCGACCCGAGGCCGCTAGTTGCGGCGACGGTCAATAGATGGCGTCAGTTTTTGACGTTTATTTTGACGGGAGAGGCGCCCATTGCTTCTATGGATTAATTTCCTCCCGGCAAATTTTCCATCTATATTCTAGCCATAGATTTGGCCCAGCCACATTGCCAGCAAAACACCTCTTTGGTAGATTGTGAAGATTCCATTAGATCCCGTGTGGATCTCATGGAATAAAGTCCGCCCTAGACTGACGAGGGCCATTAGCCCGAAACCATGGTCTCTAGGTGGACGCTTCTCAGTTTGCCAAAGCTGGTGTTGTGGCTTTGTCACCGACCCGAGGCCGCTAGTTGCGGCGACGGTCAATAGATGGCGTCAGTTTTTGACGTTTATTTTGACGGGAGAGGCGCCCATTGCTTCTATATATATATATATATAGAAGATAGAAGACCAACGAGGCCTAGAAGAGGTCAGGGCGTTGCCAGTGTACAATAACACTTCTTCCGATCCACGCCCTTGTTACATCCGCTGAAACTCAATACTTCCTCTCGGCAAAAATATATAAGACCTCCACCTTAGCCGAAAATACAGTCACTTCACCATCAGCGGGAGCCCTAGTCGGTTGTGTCCAAGGTCCACCTCATCGATCATGTAGAACAGTAAGAACTCTTCTCAAATCTCCATCTTTCGCTCCTAGCTCGACTCCAATGTGTTCACGGAACTTTCCTAGTACCACTGTGTCTCTTCGTTTTTTTTTTTTTTTGTGGACATTCCTAAGTCTTCCACTCTGCCTCAACCACGACTGCCTGTACTCCGTGAGAACTGTTAAAGGTCTTCCAAGGTGCAGAGAGGTACTGGAAAACCATCACATCCTGACTGTCCCTCTCGGTTACTACAGGTTTGCCCCTTTCGGTTACCACACCACAGCGAGAGACTATCACAGTATAGCGAGAGTCATACCACTGATTAATTCGACAGGATTCCACAATGACAGGATTATACATATATATATATGTTATATAAAATATGTTTTTCAAATATATTTCACCGATTCAAATACTCTGTTAAATCGACCGCCAGAGGTCACGCTTTCCCTATAAATACTCATTGTTGTTGTTTTATCCCCGTTGGCCGGCTCAAAACCTTTGTACATTATGTAAATAATATTTTCTATTCCTTATTCTACTCGCCTTAAGCCAGGCAGTACTTTTATCAAATTGTTTTCTTTTATGCATATATCCCTTAGCTCAAATAAATAAATCTCTAATATTCAAAATTATTATTATTCTTTCAAAATTATTATTCCCACGACTGCATTTCCATTACCATAATCCTCAACATGATCTAAATTCAAGTATAGAAAATCTCTTTTCTTTATATAAGATATATGATGTATAAAATTCAAATTAATTTTATAAATTCTACATAACTGTGAAAAATGTCGTATTGTAATTTCCTTCAAGTAATTTAAATATAAAAATTAGTTGATAGTAAATAATTACTCGTATGATTTTTTTCTCTTTCAAGATGACACGACTGTAAACAATACCATTGAGTACTCATTTATTCAAAAGAACCAGAAATTAATCTCTATCTCAACAAAATATCTTCTTCTTTCTTATATTCACTCAATCATATTAAGGTATCAAGTTGTGACCTTTGATGGTGTCTGTTTGACAACCATCTTGGCTGGGTGAAGTAGAATGTCATTAAGACTGGGACTCAGTAGCAGGCCACTGACTTAGCTCCAATATGTAATGTCTGACATGAGGAACAGACACCATGTACAGCCGCTCCTAACATGGAGTACATCCTGTATCCCTGGAGTCCTTACAGGGTGCTATCAGCATGGCTGGGTGAAGTAGAATGTCATTAAGACTGGGACTCAGTAGCAGGCCACTGACTTAGCTCCAATATGTAATGTCTGACATGAGGAACAGACACCATGTACAGCCGCTCCTAACATGGAGTACATCCTGTATCCCTGGAGTCCTTACAGGGTGCTATCAGCATGGCTGGGTGAAGTAGAATGTCATTAAGACTGGGACTCAGTAGCAGGCCACTGACTTAGCTCCAATATGTAATGTCTGACATGAGAAACAGACACCATGTACAGCCGCTCCTAACATGGAGTACATCCTGTATCCCTGGAGTCCTTACAGGGTGCTATCAGCATGGCTGGGTGAAGTAGAATGTCATTAAGACTGGGACTCAGTAGCAGGCCACTGACTTAGCTCCAATATGTAATGTCTGACATGAGGAACAGACACCATGTACAGCCGCTCCTAACATGGAGTACATCCTGTATCCCTGGAGACCTTACAGGGTACTATCAGTCGGGCCAGCTGAACCCAGGTTGTTTTACCGAGCCTGTTACTGCTCCCCCTCCTCCTTTGTCATCCGGGCTTGGGATTGGCAAAGGTGAAGTTAAAAATCTTATTATGATAGTAAGCCGACGCACACAAATTTATTATAATATATATATAAATGTCTACACTACTAATCGAAAACAATTTTAACTATTTGTCTACTAATTTACATATAAAACAAACTTCTACTCTCCTAACTGCGATGAAAAATATATTGGAAAGGCTTGACTCATAAGTGGTTAAACCTCACAGCTGTTTGGCGTTAGTGTTTTATAATTAATTTATGCATAAATAGCTTTAGATGGAAATTTTGCCGGGAGTATATTGATCTAAAGAGACAAAGGTCACCTCTCCCGTCAAAATAGACGTCAAAAGTTGCGGCGACGGTCAATAGATGGCGTCTAGTTTTGACGTCTATTTTGACGGGAGAGGCGACCTTTGTCTCTTTAGATAAATAGCTTTGTTTCCTTTTGTGGAAGAATATTGCTCGATACAAATATTTATATTATGAAAAAGGCATCTCCTTATCGTGCAATTGAAAGTTGCCGATGGCTTGCGCCATCTATCGGAATAATTATCAACTATTCTCGTTGATTTCTAAAAATTCCAGAATTCCGAAACGAGTACGTGGTTAGCTTTTCTTGATTAATCAAGAATGGGTAATTGGCAAATTGTGGAATAATTAAAAAATCAACGAGAATAGTTGATATGTATTCGATAGATGGCGCCAGCCATCAGCAACTTTCAGTTGCACAATACGGAGATGTCTTTTTTTTTAATTTATGCACTTTATCCCAGTACAATATCATATTTGAACTATTTTTTCAAATATTTAATATGTAATATGTTCTACTGTCCTCAAATCTCTGATTTCCATAATTTGATTGAACGACTTGTTGGTACAAAGTTTGAGATTTCGCAGACCTTTCTGAAGATAATTAAGTTTACCTCAGCCGGATTTCCATTACAAATTTGACCCAATTTAAGATTCCTAGTTTCCCCTCCTCTCATCTCTAAACGTGAATTAGCAAATGATGAAACTGAGAGAGGTGTCCCACAAAACGGATAATTGCCAAATGATCTTTCATGTTTTTAAAGAATATTTTAAATCTAAAAATCAAGAATATTATGGTGACCTTTATTGGAGACACACGAGATAACTATGTATTTATACATTTATTAATAAAACTTAAGGAAGCTGTACCTTTTAGCATGTATATCGGGATTCAGACAATAACTCTGAAAGATACACTCATGGACAAAATTTAAGGAAGTTGTACCTTTTAGCATGTATATCGGGATTGAGACAATAACTCTGAAAGATACACTCATGGACAAAACTTAAGGAAGTTGTACCTTTTAGCATGTATATCGGGATTCAGACAATAACTCTGAAAGATACACTCATGTACAAAATTTAAGGAAGTTGTACCTTTTAGCATGTATATCGGGATTGAGACAATAACTCTGAAAGATACACTCATGGACAAAACTTAAGGAAGTTATACCTTTTAACATGTATATCGGGATTGAGACAATAACTCTGAACGATACATTCATGGACAAAACTTAAGGAATTTGTACCTTTTAGCATGTATATCGGGATTGAGAGAATAACTCTGAAAGATATACTCATGGACAAACTTAAGGAAGTTGTACCTTTTAGCATGTATATCGGGATTGAGAGAATAACTCTGAAAGATATACTCATGGACAAACTTAAGGAAGTTTTCCCCTTACTCAGAGCTTCAAGGCAACTATACATTCTAAAACGATGATGACCTTGTTTAATATGATAATCCTATCAGTGAAGGAAGCTTCCAGAAGAATGCCGAAGGGGGAAAAAATCCCGAAATGTGCTAAGCTGAGAAAAATCTTGACAATGAGATATTTTGGAGGTAAAGGCGATGTCAGGATTTAGCTGCAGGGAGACAAGGTTGGAGTGACTCATACATTACTGGCTGCCCAAGGGCAGTTTTTGCTCGTGGTGGTCGTCTGTAAGAAATGTCCTTGTAGTACAGTACGTCGCAATGTCTTCTGGACACTAATGGACACAAGGAAGTGGAAAATATTTGATACCGCTGGTCGTATATATATATATTTTTTATATATAAGGAAACAGAGGCAATTTTGTTCACACGTAGTTATCTCGTGTGTCGTCAATAAAGGTTACTGTGTATCAAATATTTTTCAGAGTTATTGTTTGAATCCTGATAATTATGCTAAAAGATACAACTTCCTTAGGTTTTGTCCATGAGTGTAACTTTCAGAGTTATTGTCTGAATCCCGATATACATGCTAAACGGTACAACTTCCTTAAGTTTTGTCCATGAGTGTATCTTTCAGAGTTATAGTCTGAATCCCAACATACAAGCTAAGAAATAAAACAATGGTTACCATGGTAAAGAAAACATCTATGGGAAGTATCCAAAACAAGATTCCATGTTCAGTTCCAAAAGACTTCTAAATTTGTCACAAAATGAATCATTCACAAAGATCTGAATGCGTTCATCAAAAAACAGGTTTTTCTTTTCTATTATTAAGAAATCTCTTGATATTTTGTTGTTGTTTTCACAAATAAATCACATGGCAATAATAATTTATAAACTTAATAATAATATGAAAAAAATAGTACAAATATGATATTGTATTGGGATAAGGTGCATAAATTATTTTAAAAAAAAAAGACATTTCCTTATTGTGCAACTGAAAGTTGCTGAAGACTTGCGCCATCTATCGGAATAAAATATTAAAGAAGTGGAAAATCTTTGATATCTCTGGTCGTCTTATTTTTGATTTTGTTTTCCTAAGGATACAGACAATTTTATTTACACTTTTCCGATAGATGGCGCAAGCCATCAGCAACTTTCAGTTGCACGATAAGGAGATGTCTTTTTTAAAATAATAATTGTGGTGTATTTAGGTTGATTTAAAAGTAGAAATATATTTTAGGGTTCATTCATTTAAATGGCTTTTATTATATTACACCGGAGTAGATGCAAGCTTAAGAATTACAAGTTTACAATCTAATTATATGATGATACATTATATGTTATGATATATACAATATATATCTGTGGATTTAATATTATAGTAATATATTATATATACTATATTATATAATTAAAATATAAATATACGACAATAATAGTCATTTAAGAATGATGCCTTATTTTATGAAAATTCTTCTGAATATTTTTAATATGACCATAATAAGTGTTTGATATTGTTATAAAAAAATGCTGTGTCATCCTGTAGTTTGTCTTCCCTAATTTTATAAGTGGCAATAAACATATTACTAAAAAGGTGTTCTTTTATCATTTTATTATTGTATTGAGTTTGTTTAAAAGAGACCTAAACAATTCTAATCAAAAGGAATAAATCGTACAATATATATACTTTATTCTTTATCTATATTGAAAAGACAAATGAGATAACCAAGTGTGAATAAAATTGCCTGTATCTTTTGAAAAACAAAACGACCGGCGATATCAAAAATTTTCCAATTTTTAATGTTTTTTTTTTTGACAAATATATTTATATGAGCGCGAAACACGTTCGTGGATGGCTTTTCTTGATTTATCAAGAAATTGGGTTGGCCAAATATCAGGCTAAGTCAATGTTTAGTTGATTTCTGTTCCACCAGATGGCGCTCTGCCTTCTGTAAAGCACATGTGCTCCTGGTCAGAATATGCCTTTTTTATTTTTGATTTCAATATATGATATTTTTATATTTTCTTTTTTTTTTCTTTCGTTTTCTTATATATATTTATGAGAAAACAATAGAAAAATATAAAAGATAAGTGGGTCAGGTGTTGATATTAAAAATAAAGAAGGCATCTCCTGATCACGAGCACATGTGCTTTTTAGATGGCAGAGCGCCATCTAGTGGAGCAAGAATAAACTAAACATTGACTTAGCTTGCTCCGTGATATTTGGCCAACCCAATTTCTTGATAAATCAATTCGTGGATGGCTTTTCTTGATTAATCAAGAAATTGGGTTGGCCAAATATCACGGAGCTAGCTAAATAAACGTTTAGTTTATTCTTGCTCCACTAGATGGCGCTCTGCCATCTAAAAAGCACATGTGCTCGTGGTCAGAAGATGCCTTCTTTATTTTTAATATATATATATATATATAGATATATTTTTGGTTATTCCTAGTACACGTGGTACAGGCCATGAAAATCATGGTGGGTAGTTAGTGACTGTCTTTTACTGTAAGCACACCACATGTCTACAAATGGTACAGGCCATTATAATCCTGGTGGGTAGTTAGCGACTGTCTTTTACTGTAAGCACACCACATGTCTACATATGGTACAGGCCATGATATTCCTGGTGGGTAGTTAGCGACTGTCTTTTACTGTAAGTACACCACATGTCTACATATGTGAAAAGCAGTTCGATTGACAAATATATAAAACACGCATAGATTGGTATTTGTGATTTCCAGAGAAATACTAACTCTATCGATTTCCCTGATGTCTGTAAAGACGCTATTTCCCTGAACTATGTAAAGTAGGGTGTATTGCTCTATCCAGTACTTGGAAGAACTTGGCGACAACCTAGATGTTACACGGTTTTATAGCAAGAGTATGAATCAGAGGAGAAATTTCCTAATTTACATTTTGGTGAAACAAGATCGGGTAATCCATGGTGCAATGTACCCTAGATTGTTTTACAGCTATAACAAGTCATCTATATATATCTTTCCAGTTGGTCTCGAGGACCACGCCATCACCATCTCCTCAGCGGCGAAGTACGCGATCTACGTATTTTTCGTTGATCGCGAAATGCGTGGTGTCGCTGGAGACCCACTGGCGATTCTCCACCAAACTCTGCAGCGCTGACAGAGGCGCTATATTCATTGTACATAGTGTATATAATGCATACACCCATTCCTCGCGTCGGGGTTACGTTCCAAAAAAACACGACGCAAAGTGAAAATAAAACAGAAACAAAGGTGTTGCCATATTTTAGGGAAAAATTTTTTTTTTAAATTAAAGACTCGAATCCAAAACAACTTTTCGAAATCTAACGACGCACAGTGAAAATCAGTAAAAATTAAGCAGCGACGCAACTTCGAAAAAAACACAAAACGAAACGACGCAAAGCGAGGTATGGTGTATTATATTTTTTTACACAGTCTAGCCATAAATTCTGTTACAAACAATTTTATGAATTAAATGATTAAGAACAAAAACTAATGGAATATAAATACATATTTTATTAGCCAATAGGACATAGATTTTAAATATATACAATCATTCAAAATGCCCTCCCTTATTTTTGACCCAGGATCTCAAACGTTCGAGCCACTGATCTATGGCGGCACGCACCTTTTCTAAGGGTATTTCTTTCATTGCTCTCACCAATGCTGATTTCAATTGATCCAAATTATGATATCTTTTAGAGCACACCTTATCCTCTAAATATGCCCACAAACTGTAATCAAGCGGGTTTAAATCAGGGCTTCCAGAGGGCCATTCATTGTCCTTTATGAACTCCGGAACATTTGACTCCAACCATTGTTGAGTTGACATAGCTTTGTGACAGGAGCTGAATCTTGTTGAAATATTCAAAGTTCTCCATTAAACATTTTTGTATTCAGAGACTTCACTATTTGTTCCAAAATATCTTCTTGATAGTTTCTAGTTGTAGTTTTTATCCCTTTGGCACAGAAATGGAGATCTGTTACACCTTGGTAGCTAACTCCCCACCAAACCATGACAGAAGAAGGATGGTGTTTTTTTTCAAGTCTTCTGACTTTCAAAGAAGCTTCTAGAGAGCTATGAACATATATCCTATCATTCTGACGATTAATCTTTTCCTCAACAGTGAATTTTTTCTCTTCTGTGAAAAGGATTCTCTCATGCCACCGACCATCATGCCGCGCCAACAACATTTTTGATCTAACCCTTCTAATATCTCTAAGAGCAGGGGTTATCAAATGACCTGTGCGTCGTTTGAAAGCTCTCAGTCCAAGGTCTTCGTTGATTATCCTGGAAACGGTTCTTGGAGCTAAATTCATCTGCTTTGCTAAGATATTTTGTTTGCGGCGTGGATTTCGACGAATTCTTTCGCGAATGGCTTTTATAGCTGCTTGCGTTCGTTGCATGCACGGTCGACCAGATCTTTCAAGGTCATTAATAGTGCCAGCCTTGTTGAACCTTTCAATGGTTCGATAAACAAATTGACGCGCAATACTCAAATTTTATAAAAGTTTAAAAATGAATGAAGGACTTTGGCCTACCTTGTGTAAGGCTATTACAGCTATACGGTTTTCTTTACCACCCCAATCCATTATCAAAAAACAAATATATTCCGATTTTTTTTCTAAACACGTGTGCACCAGATATTCAAATAAAAACTACTGTATTTTGAATACTTTACGCGGTCAAATTAAATTTTTATCACTGATTTGGTTTTGTAACAATATTTATGGCTAGACTAAGTAAATAGTGCAGACTGTGTACTTTTAATGTATTGACAAGATGTCTATATATAGAGAGAAAATAGAGGTAACCAAGACTCCTTGAGCGTAAATCGCCAACTACATGGGGTGTACAGCTACAGTCTAGAGGAGAAGTCTAGTCATGATTGCTGAGGTGAACTAGGTAACCATATTGGATTATCCATAACACCTTTGCCTGTGAGCACTAAACACCTACTAATAGACTATCGCTTTACCGTTCTGAAAAAGAGACAAAAAGTGAGATATTGGATTAGAGAAGAGAGAGAGGTAACCCGGGGCTACTGTCTGCAAGTCTAGTTATGGGAAGGACTGAGGTGAACCAGGTAGACCGGCAGGGAGTAAGGGCAGGGCTATCGGACTGAAATCTTATACTCCAAGCAGTGTCTGTAGCCTGTGTAGCGTAAAAGCAGGACATGCATGTCAAATTATATATTGACAAATATTTGCATTTTTTAAAATCTTATCTCAGGTTTTAGAAGGATTTTGTTATCGTTTGATAATGAACCAATCTCTCCAGCCTTCTCATTCGACGAATGTGGCCATGTTTTGTATATATAAGGGGGCTATGGTATTGCGAGAGAGGAGTGTGGAGGATTATTGTGTGGGGACGCTTAAAGTGTTCTCTGTGTGATTTATCCATGTCTGGGGATCTCCTCACATACCTGTGTAACCCCAGTCTGATATCTACCAACGCTACTATAAAGATAAATACTGTTTTTTTTATTATTTTTATTTAACAAATTGTAATTTATTATTTAACTCTTTTTGTTGTTGTATTCTTGAGTGTACGTTTTTTGTGTGTTTAGTTACTATTACTTTAGGCCCTAGTTTATTGCATTTAGTGTGAACCCGTACAAAGTGACTTTTGTCAGGAGAAGAGGAGGTGATCCACAGTCTGTGACTCTTCCCGGCAGTGAGGATGTTGGATCTCTATACCAGAGATCTACCAGAACGTGACCAGTAAGGATGGTGGCCATTCCAGGTCGTATTTTGGACAGGAATGATCTAAGGCGGATTGGAGAGGTCATTAACGGCTATATCACGTCATCTCTATATATTGTCAAGTAGCTTTACAACCATAGGAATCTCCATGGGACACCTGTCAATCATCACTGGATTCATGTGACAGATGTGAGGGGTTCTCGGAATCTTATCGGCAAATAATGAAAACGGTGGCTGACCACTCTCATTATCTTTACCTTGGGATAAGTTTTCTCCTTATAAATGCCTCTTGTATATAATTTTATTGGAGAACCAAAAGGTAAATACCCTTTATAATAAATTAATTAAATATATGTTGTAATATATTCCAATATATCTATGTCTCCATGTATTGTATAAATGTATATGTAATTGCCAAAGTGACAAATAAAATTTCGAGTGAGTGACAGTCGACGCCAGGTAGGAGGAAAGAGGTCCGAAAAACAAGTCGGGTTCCTAGGTGTGCCCTTTCTTACTCAAACAGATTAGTCGGCTTTGAGACACAATGATGGACAGACCCCTCTAGACGGAGCTCCCCTACCGGCGCCGGCTACACTCACTCGCTCGCCATCTCTACGGTGCCATCCAATATGCCTCGTCCTTTTGTGTGATTCCAATCACGCCTGAAACCACTCTAATCATTGTGGCCACCACGACTGCAACCAACATGCCACACTACATTCATCCAACAGATACAACAACTATACATTACTACATATACACATATATAAATGTGTGTGAAAAAATAATAGAAAAAAATAAAAAGGTCAGGTGTTGATATTAAAAATAAAAAAGGCATATCCTGAGCACATATGCTTTTCAGAAGGCTGAGCGCCATCTAGTGGAACAGAAATTAACTAAACATTGATTTAACCTGTTCCCTGATATTTGGCCAACCCAATTTCTTGATAAATCAAGAAAATCAAATACTCATTTCTTGGTTTCTCAAGAAGCCACTGGGACCAAAAATATTTTTGGTCGCAGTGGTACAGCCTACTCCACGCTGAAGAGGGCCAACAGCGCGAAACGCGTTCGTGGATGGCTTTTCTTGATAAATCAAGAAAAGCTAACCACGTCAGCGTAGTGCAGGCTGTCTCTAGGTACTGTAATAATATGTACCTAGGTATATAACGTTTATATAACAACTAAGCGTTGATTTACCTTGTTCCAAAGTTATTTGGCCAACCCAATTTCTTGATAAATCAAGAAAAGCTAACCACGTACGTGTTTCGGGGCTGTTGGTCCTCTTCAGTGTGGTGAAAGCTGTCCCGGGGTACAGTACAGTACTGTAATAATCTCTTCCTAGGTATATACGTTATATAACGTATACCACGTACGTGTTTCGGGGCTGTTGGTCCTCTTCAGCGTGGTGAAAGCTGTCCCGGGGTACAGTACAGTACTGTAATAATCTCTTCCTAGGTATATACGTTATATAACGTATACCACGTACGTGTTTCGGGGCTGTTGGTCCTCTTCAGCGTGGTGAAAGCTGTCCCGGGGTACAGTACAGTACTGTAATAATCTCTATCTAGGTATATACGTTATATAACGTATACCACGTACGTGTTTCGGGGCTGTTGGTCCTCTTCAGCGTGGTGAAAGCTGTCCCGGGGTACAGTACAGTACTGTAATAATCTCTTCCTAGGTATATACGTTATATAACGTATACCACGTACGTGTTTCGGGGCTGTTGGTCCTCTTCAGCGTGGTGAAAGCTGTCCCGGGGTACAGTACTGTAACAATCTCTTCCTAGGTATATACGTTATATAACGTATACCACGTACGTGTTTCGGGGCTGTTGGTCCTCTTCAGCGTGGTGAAAGCTGTCCCGGGGTACAGTACAGTACTGTAATAATCTCTTCCTAGGTATATACGTTATATAACGTATACCACGTACGTGTTTCGGGGCTGTTGGTCCTCTTCAGCGTGGTGAAAGCTGTCCCGGGGTACAGTACTGTAACAATCTCTTCCTAGGTATATACGTTATATAACGTATACCACGTACGTGTTTCGGGGCTGTTGGTCCTATTCAGCGTGGTGAAAGCTGTCCCGGGGTACAGTACTGTAACAATCTCTTCCTAGGTATATACGTTATATAACGTATACCACGTACGTGTTTCGGGGCTGTTGGTCCTCTTCAGCGTGGTGAAAGCTGTCCCGGGGTACAGTACTGTAACAATCTCTTCCTAGGTATATACGTTATATAACGTATACCACGTACGTGTTTCGGGGCTGTTGGTCCTCTTCAGCGTGGTGAAAGCTGTCCCGGGGTACAGTACTGTAACAATCTCTTCCTAGGTATATACGTTATATAACGTATACCACGTACGTGTTTCGGGGCTGTTGGTCCTCTTCAGCGTGGTGAAAGCTGTCCCGGGGTACAGTACTGTAACAATCTCTTCCTAGGTATATACGTTATATAACGTATACCACGTACGTGTTTCGGGGCTGTTGGTCCTCTTCAGCGTGGTGAAAGCTGTCCCGGGGTACAGTACAGTACTGTAATAATCTCTTCCTAGGTATATACGTTATATAACGTATACCACGTACGTGTTTCGGGGCTGTTGGTCCTCTTCAGTGTGGTGAAAGCTGTCCCGGGGTACAGTACAGTACTGTAATAATCTCTTCCTAGGTATATACGTTATATAACGTATACCACGTACGTGTTTCGGGGCTGTTGGTCCTCTTCAGCGTGGTGAAAGCTGTCCCGGGGTACAGTACTGTAACAATCTCTTCCTAGGTATATACGTTATATAACGTATACCACGTACGTGTTTCGGGGCTGTTGGTCCTCTTCAGCGTGGTGAAAGCTGTCCCGGGGTACAGTACTGTAACAATCTCTTCCTAGGTATATACGTTATATAACGTATACCACGTACGTGTTTCGGGGCTGTTGGTCCTCTTCAGCGTGGTGAAAGCTGTCCCGGGGTACAGTACTGTAACAATCTCTTCCTAGGTATATACGTTATATAACGTATACCACGTACGTGTTTCGGGGCTGTTGGTCCTCTTCAGCGTGGTGAAAGCTGTCCCGGGGTACAGTACTGTAACAATCTCTTCCTAGGTATATACGTTATATAACGTATACCACGTACGTGTTTCGGGGCTGTTGGTCCTCTTCAGCGTGGTGAAAGCTGTCCCGGGGTACAGTACTGTAACAATCTCTTCCTAGGTATATACGTTATATAACGTATACCACGTACGTGTTTCGGGGCTGTTGGTCCTCTTCAGCGTGGTGAAAGCTGTCCCGGGGTACAGTACAGTACTGTAATAATCTCTTCCTAGGTATATACGTTATATAACGTATACCACGTACGTGTTTCGGGGCTGTTGGTCCTCTTCAGCGTGGTGAAAGCTGTCCCGGGGTACAGTACAGTACTGTAATAATCTCTTCCTAGGTATATACGTTATATAACGTATACCACGTACGTGTTTCGGGGCTGTTGGTCCTCTTCAGCGTGGTGAAAGCTGTCCCGGGGTACAGTACTGTAACAATCTCTTCCTAGGTATATACGTTATATAACGTATACCACGTACGTGTTTCGGGGCTGTTGGTCCTCTTCAGCGTGGTGAAAGCTGTCCCGGGGTACAGTACTGTAACAATCTCTTCCTAGGTATATACGTTATATAACGTATACCACGTACGTGTTTCGGGGCTGTTGGTCCTCTTCAGCGTAGTGCAGGCTGTCTCGGGTACTGTAATAATTTGTTCCTAGGTATATACGGAAAGGGAGGTGCCCACTTCCGCACGACGTACAAAAAGCAAACCACGTCCATTGTTACTTCGTGGAGTAATTGCTCTTCCAGATTACCGCTCAAATTATTCTGATTATTATGCTTCTTGAACCTTTATCTTTTTTTTTTACTTTCTAACAGTAAAATGTTTTTTTTTTGTTTTTTGTGTGTACTCCACCGCGCGACCTTCTGTTATTGCGGATAAACCAAAACGTTTCTTAATCTTTCCATTCTTCATATTCATATATCTCTGTTATGATGCATTAGCACGCCATCTGTTATCAAAATTCGAAACTATTATAGACGGATTCTTTTGAAAATAAACAATTTCTACTGCCCTTACTGCAATATGGAAAAATTAATGGGAGGGCCTGGCTCATCAGTGGTGAACCCTTCCAGCGGTTTCGCCAGTTTAATCTACCATATCGTTGTTATATTGCATTTTTTTATCTTCCTTTTATAGTGATACTGATGCTAGACTCTTTGAATGGGTATTTTAGATGAACTATGGACATAAGCTTTGAGGAGGTAGAATTACATACATCTCTATGTTTTATAAATTATATTGAATGAAAAAGTGGCAATTGCGAGATTCGAGCCCGTGTCGTTTTGTCGAAAAGCAACAGTTTATACCACTGCTCTACCGAACTCCTTAAATCATATAGATTGTAATTGTTTTGCAAGAAAAAGGACGCAAAGGTACTAGAGACAAAGTTCCAAGACTTCGATGGAATCCTTGGCAGAAACACGTCAGATCCATGTCAGTAACTACAATAATTGCTAGCTGTGGGTCTTATTATTTTACACTAGTATTAACAGAGTATCATTTTTAATGTTTATATTTTACTACTCCGTAAACCTCCCTCATTGCTTATCTTTTGTTTATATCATTCATAGTTTGTTCTTGTCTTAAATTGCTGTGTCATCCTGAAGTTTGTCTTTCTCTGTACTCTGTAAACTTCCCTCATTGCTTATCTTTTGTTTATATCATTCATAGTTTGTTCTTGTCTTAAATTGCTGTGTCATCCTGAAGTTTGTCTTTCTCTGTACTCTGTAAACTTCCCTCATTGCTTATCTTTTGTTTATCATTCATAGTTTGTTCTTGTCTTAAATTGCTGTGTCATCCTGAAGTTTGTCTTTCTCTGTACTCTGTAAACTTCCCTCATTGCTTATCTTTTGTTTATCATTCATAGTTTGTTCTTGTCTTAAATTGCTGTGTCATCCTGAAGTTTGTCTTTCTCTGTACTCTGTAAACTTCCCTCGTTGCTTATCTTTTGTTTATCATTCATAGTTTGTTCTTGTCTTAAATTGCTGTGTCATCCTGAAGTTTGTCTTTCTCTGTACTCTGTAAACTTCCCTCATGGCTTATCTTTTGTTTATCATTCATAGTTTGTTCTTGTCTTAAATTGCTGTGTCATCCTGAAGTTTGTCTTTCTCTGTACTCTGTAAACTTCCCTCATTGCTTATCTTTTGTTTATCATTCATAGTTTGTTCTTGTCTTAAATTGCTGTGTCATCCTGAAGTTTGTCTTTCTCTGTACTCTGTAAACTTCCCTCGTTGCTTATCTTTTGTTTATATCATTCATAGTTTGTTCTTGTCTTAAATTGCTGTGTCATCCTGAAGTTTGTCTTTCTCTGTACTCTGTAAACTTCCCTCATTGCTTATCTTTTGTTTATCACTCATAGTTTGTTCTTGTCTTAAATTGCTGTGTCATCCTGAAGTTTGTCTTTCTCTGTACTCTGTAAACTTCCCTCATTGCTTATCTTTTGTTTATCATTCATAGTTTGTTCTTGTCTTAAATTGCTGTGTCATCCTGAAGTTTGTCTTTCTCTGTACTCTGTAAACTTCCCTCATTGCTTATCTTTTGTTTATATCATTCATAGTTTGTTCTTGTCTTAAATTGCTGTGTCATCCTGAAGTTTGTCTTTCTCTGTACTCTGTAAACATCCCTCATTGCTTATCTTTTGTTTATATCATTCATAGTTTGTTCTTGTCTTAAATTGCTGTGTCATCCTGAAGTTTGTCTTTCTCTGTACTCTGTAAACTTCCCTCATTGCTTATCTTTTGTTTATATCATTCATAGTTTGTTCTTGTCTTAAATTGCTGTGTCATCCTGAAGTTTGTCTTTCTCTGTACTCTGTAAACTTCCCTCATTGCTTATCTTTTGTTTATATCATTCATAGTTTGTTCTTGTCTTAAATTGCTGTGTCATACTGAAGTTTGTCTTTCTCTGTACTCTGTAAACTTCCCTCATTGCTTATCTTTTGTTTATATCATTCATAGTTTGTTCTTGTCTTAAATTGCTGTGTCATCTTAAAGTTTGTCTTTCTCTGTACTCTGTAAACTTCCCTCATTGCTTATCTTTTGTTTATATCATTCATAGTTTGTTCTTGTCTTAAATTGCTGTGTCATACTGAAGTTTGTCTTTCTCTGTACTCTGTAAACTTCCCTCATTGCTTATCTTTTGTTTATATCATTCATAGTTTGTTCTTGTCTTAAATTGCTGTGTCATCCTGAAGTTTGTCTTTCTCTGTACTCTGTAAACTTCCCTCATTGCTTATCTTTTGTTTATATCATTCATAGTTTGTTCTTGACTTAAATTGCTGTGTCATCTTAAGTTTGTCTTTCTCTGTACTCTGTAAACTTCCCTCGTTGCTTATCTTTTGTTTATATCATTCATAGTTTGTTCTTGTCTTAAATTGCTGTGTCATCCTGAAGTTTGTCTTTCTCTGTACTCTGTAAACTTCCCTCATTGCTTATCTTTTGTTTATCATTCATAGTTTGTTCTTGTCTTAAATTGCTGTGTCATCCTGAAGTTTGTCTTTCTCTGTACTCTGTAAACTTCCCTCATTGCTTATCTTTTGTTTATCATTCATAGTTTGCTCTTGTCTTAAATTGCTGTGTCATCCTGAAGTTTGTCTTTCTCTGTACTCTGTAAACTTCCCTCATTGCTTATCTTTTGTTTATATCATTCATAGTTTGTTCTTGTCTTAAATTTCTGTGTCATCCTGAAGTTTGTCTTTCTCTGTACTCTGTAAACTTCCCTCATTGCTTATCTTTTGTTTATATCATTCATAGTTTGTTCTTGTCTTAAATTGCTGTTTCATCCTGAAGTTTGTCTTTCTCTGTACTCTGTAAACTTCCCTCATTGCTTATCTTTTGTTTATATCATTCATAGTTTGTTTTTGTCTTAAATTGCTGTGTCATCCTGAAGTTTGTCTTTCTCTGTACTCTGTAAACTTCCCTCGTTGCTTATCTTTTGTTTATATCATCATAGTTTGTTCTTGTCTTAAATTGCTGTGTCATCCTGAAGTTTGTCTTTCTCTGTACTCTGTAAACTTCCCTCATTGCTTATCTTTTGTTTATATCATTCATAGTTTGTTCTTGTCTTAAATTGCTGTTTCATCCTGAAGTTTGTCTTTCTCTGTACTCTGTAAACTTCCCTCATTGCTTATCTTTTGTTTATATCATTCATAGTTTGTTTTTGTCTTAAATTGCTGTGTCATCCTGAAGTTTGTCTTTCTCTGTACTCTGTAAACTTCCCTCGTTGCTTATCTTTTGTTTATATCATTCATAGTTTGTTCTTGTCTTAAATTGCTGTGTCATCCTGAAGTTTGTCTTTCTCTGTACTCTGTAAACTTCCCTCATTGCTTATCTTTTGTTTATATCATTCATAGTTTGTTCTTGTCTTAAATTGCTGTATCATCCTGAAGTTTGTCTTTCTCTGTACTCTGTAAACTTCCCTCATTCCTTATCTTTTGTTTTATCATTCATAGTTTGTTCTTGTCTTAAATTGCTGTGTCATCCTGAAGTTTGTCTTTCTCTGTACTCTGTAAACTTCCCTCATTGCTTATCTTTTGTTTATCATTCATAGTTTGTTCTTGTCTTAAATTGCTGTATCATCCTGAAGTTTGTCTTTCTCTGTACTCTGTAAACTTCCCTCATTGCTTATCTATTGTTTTATCATTCATAGTTTGTTCTTGTCTTAAATTGCTGTGTCATCCTGAAGTTTGTCTTTCTCTGTACTCTGTAAACTTCCCTCATTGCCTATCTTTTGTTTATATCATTCATAGTTTGTTCTTGTCTTAAATTGCTGTATCATCCTGAAGTTTGTCTTTCTCTGTACTCTGTAAACTTCCCTCATTGCTTATCTTTTGTTTATATCATTCATAGTTTGTTCTTGTCTTAAATTGCTGTGTCATCCTGAAGTTTGTCTTTCTCTGTACTCTGTAAACTTCCCTCATTGCTTATCTTTTGTTTATCATTCATAGTTTGTTCTTGTCTTAAATTGCTGTGTCATCCTGAAGTTTGTCTTTCTCTGTACTCTGTAAACTTCCCTCATTGCTTATCTTTTGTTTATATCATTCATAGTTTGTTTTTGTCTTAAATTGCTGTGTCATCCTGAAGTTTGTCTTTCTCTGTACTCTGTAAACTTCCCTCGTTGCTTATCTTTTGTTTATATCATTCATAGTTTGTTCTTGTCTTAAATTGCTGTGTTATCCTGAAGTTTGTCTTTCTCTGTACTCTGTAAACTTCCCTCATTGCTTATCTTTTGTTTATATCATTCATAGTTTGTTCTTGTCTTAAATTGCTGTATCATCCTGAAGTTTGTCTTTCTCTGTACTCTGTAAACTTCCCTCATTGCTTATCTTTTGTTTATATCATTCATAGTTTGTTCTTGTCTTAAATTGCTGTGTCATCCTGAAGTTTGTCTTTCTCTGTACTCTGTAAACTTCCCTCATTGCTTATCTTTTGTTTATATCATTCATAGTTTGTTCTTGTCTTAAATTGCTGTGTCATCCTGAAGTTTGTCTTTCTCTGTACTCTGTAAACTTCCCTCGTTGCTTATCTTTTGTTTATATCATTCATAGTTTGTTCTTGTCTTAAATTGCTGTGTCATCCTGAAGTTTGTCTTTCTCTGTACTCTGTAAACTTCCCTCATTGCTTATCTTTTGTTTATATCATTCATAGTTTGTTCTTGTCTTAAATTGCTGTATCATCCTGAAGTTTGTCTTTCTCTGTACTCTGTAAACTTCCCTCATTCCTTATCTTTTGTTTTATCATTCATAGTTTGTTCTTGTCTTAAATTGCTGTATCATCCTGAAGTTTGTCTTTCTCTGTACTCTGTAAACTTCCCTCATTCCTTATCTTTTGTTTTATCATTCATAGTTTGTTCTTGTCTTAAATTGCTGTGTCATCCTGAAGTTTGTCTTTCTCTGTACTCTGTAAACTTCCCTCATTGCTTATCTTTTGTTTATATCATTCATAGTTTGTTCTTGTCTTAAATTGCTGTGTCATCCTGAAGTTTGTCTTTCACTGTACTCTGTAAACTTCCCTCATTCCTTATCTTTTGTTTTATCATTCATAGTTTGTTCTTGTCTTAAATTGCTGTGTCATCCTGAAGTTTGTCTTTCTTATTTTCCACGTGGCAATATGTAATAGTTTTGAATGTGAAGTAAACAAATTGGAGACAGAGTTCTTCTTCTTCCTTATCTCCAATCAATCATATTAGGGTTTGAAGTTGTGACCCTTGATGGTGTCTGTTTAACAACAATCATGACTGGGTGAAGTAGTCTGCCTTTGTCATTGAGACTGGGAGCACTACTCAATGGCAGGCCACTGACTTAGCTCCAATATGTAATGTCTGACATGAGGAACAGACACCATGTACAGCCGCTCCTAACATGGAGTACATCCTGTATCCCTCGAGTCCTTACAGCATGGCTGGGTGAAGTAGAATGTCATTAAGACTGGGACTCAGTAGCAGGCCACTGACCTAGCTCCAATATGAAATGTCTGACATGAGGAACAGGCACCATGTACAGCCGCTCCTAACATGGAGTACATCCTGTATCCCTCGAGTCCTTACAGCATGGCTGGGTGAAGTAGAATGTCATTAAGACTGGGACTCTGCGGCAGGCCACTGACTTAGCTCCGAAATGTAATGTCTGACATAAGGAACAACACCATGTACAGCCGCTCCTAACATGGAGTACATCCTGTATCCCTGGAGACCTTACAGGGTACTATCAGCATGGCTGGATGAAGTAGAATGTCATTAAGACTGGGACTCAGTAGCAGGCCACTGACCTAGCTCCAATATGTAATGTCTGACATGAGGAACAGACACCATGTACAGCCACTCCTAACATGGAGTACATCCTATATCTCTGGAGTCCTTACAGGGTACTATCAGCATGGCTGGGTGAAGTAGAATGTCATTAAGACTGGGACTCAGTAGCAGGCCACTGACCTAGCTCCAATATGTAATGTCTGACATGAGGAACAGACACCATGTACAGCCGCTCCTAACATGGAGTACATCCTGTATCCCTGGAGTCCTTACAGGGTACTATCAGCATGGCTGGGTGAAGTAGAATGTCATTAAGACTGGGACTCAGTAGCAGGCCACTGAGAAACAGACACCATGTACAGCCACTCCTAACATGGAGTACATCCTGTATCCCTGGAGTCCTTACAGGGTACTATCAGCATGGCTGGGTGAAGGAGAATGTCATTAAGACTGGGACTCAGTAGCAGGCCACTGACTTAGCTCCAATATGTAATGTCTGATATGAGGAACAGACACCATGTACAGCCGCTCCTAACATGGAGTACATCCTGTATCCCTGGAGTCCTTACAGGGTACTATCAGCATGGCTGGGTGAAGTAGAATGTCATTAAGACTGGGACTCAGTAGCAGGCCACTGACCTAGCTCCAATATGTAATGTCTGACATGAGGAACAGACACCATGTACAGCCGCTCCCAACATGGAGTACATCCTGTATCCCTGGAGTCCTTACAGGGTACTATCAGCATGGCTGGGTGAAGTAGAATGTCATTTAGACTGGGACTCAGTAGCAGGCCACTGACTTAGCTCCAATATGTAATGTCTGATATGAGGAACAGACACCATGTACAGCCGCTCCTAACATGGAGTACATCCTGTATCCCTGGAGTCCTTACAGGGTACTATCAGCATGGCTGGGTGAAGTAGAATGTCATTAAGACTGGGACTCAGTAGCAGGCCACTGACCTAGCTCCAATATGTAATGTCTGACATGAGGAACAGACACCATGTACAGCCACTCCTAACATGGAGTGCATCCTGTATCCCTGGAGTCCTTACAGGGTACTATCAGCATGGCTGGGTGAAGTAGAATGTCATTAAGACTGGGACTCAGTAGCAGGCCACTGACTTAGCTCCAATATGTAATGTCTGACATGAGGAACATACACCATGTACAGCCACTCCTAACATGGAGTGCATCCTGTATCCCTGGAGTCCTTACAGGGTACTATCAGCATGGCTGGGTGAAGTAGAATGTCATTAAGACTGGGACTCAGTAGCAGGCCACTGACTTAGTTCCAATATGTAATGTTTGACATGAGGAACAGACACCATGTACAGCCGCTCCTAACATGGAGTACATCCTGTATCCCTGGAGTCCTTACAGGGTACTATCAACATGGCTGGGTGAAGTAGAATGTCATTAAGACTGGGACTCAGTAGCAGGCCACTGACTTAGCTCCAATATGTAATGTCTGACATGAGGAACAGACACCATGTACAGCCACTCCTAACATGGAGTACATCCTGTATCCCTGGAGTCCTTACAGGGTACTATCAACATGGCTGGGTGAAGTAGAATGTCATTAAGACTGGGACTCAGTAGCAGGCCACTGACTTAGTTCCAATATGTAATGTTTGACATGAGGAACAGACACCATGTACAGCTGCTCCTAACATGGAGTACAAACGCATGTACAAAATTGGAGACAGAGTTGAAATCTGTCAACTGAATGTGACCACGACCCCGATGTCAGGGAGTGTCCTAGGAAGACCGCGGGGGTGGCTTCTGACATTGAACTCCTGCCAAGGTCAATTATGCAACTTCAACAAGCCATATACAGATAGAAACTTCTGGAATTTCTACTCGAGGATGTCCTCTATGTTACATCAACTTACCACCCATTTCAGAACTGTACACAGCACTTATTTTAACAACACTATATATATATAGTTGCATCATGGCTAATGCACCTATTTTAATTTGTAATATTATTTTTGATATACACCTATCCCCCGATTTACACGGTAGATACGTTCCTGAGAAAAACGTGTAAATCGGGGGATAGGTGTACACAGAAATAAAAATAAAATGCATTGACAGGTTAAAATATGTAGTCAGCACATAAGCTCGGGATTCCTCGTGAGATGTGTACACAGCGCATGTGTTCAATCACAGTAGCATTTAGTATAGTGCGATAAAAGCGAAAAAAAAAACTTAATAGGAAAACCGTGTAAAAGCGAAAACGTGTAAAACAAGTACCGTGTAAATCGGGGGATAGGTGTATATGTATCCTGAATATAGAGGTTGCCTGGCCGGCATTGATATTTCTATAAAAAATAGACACTTCGGCCAGTTGGAGGTTTTTTATATTCTCAGCGTTTCAACAAAAATCTTTTGTCTTCGTCAGGAGAAGTAAATAAAAATAAAGTATTTGACAAGGTGTTAATAATAAGAAAAATTAAAAAAAAACTCTAACTGGCCGAAGTGTCTATTTTTCATAGAAAAATAATATTAATATATATATATATTATAAACAGATTTATCTATTATAAAATCACTATTTGGTGCACTGTGTGACTTCACTGCTATCTTTGATGTGAGAAATAAATAAATAATTCTGGAGGCTACTTAAGGTAGAGTGATCTCCACTTATATAAATTTGTAGGATGGTTGAAACACGCTCTGGTAAGATACAAGACCCGGTACAGGAGAGAATCAAGGTTGAAGAGTCTGCCAAGCCGCAACCTGGTGCAACAATGTTATATAAAAATTGTATTTAATTTTAAAATTATAATTCCTAGATCAGATTACCAGGTCTATTAGTATGAAACGCGAAAATTTTCAGTGAATTCAAAAGGTCACCAATTCTATACAACAAAAGATTTTTTATTCAAAGTAATTGCCCTGATTAGCTATACCCTCGGACCACCTTTCAGGCATTTTTCGAATTCCTTGTCTGAAAAATTCTATTCCTTTTGAGTCGAACCAGTCAACAAGCCATTTTAGGAGTATGTCTGAGTTCGAAAATTCCTGTTTTTTTTAGGGCGTGTCCTAAAGATGTGAAAAGGTGGTAGTCCGACGGCGCTAATTCTGGTGAGTACAGCGGGGGGGGGGGGGGGTAAGAGTTTCCAGCCCAAGTATTTTATGGTGTTTTTGACCACCGTAGCGTTGTGGGCTGGAGCGTTGTCATGCTGCAGTATCAGCTTGTTGTGCTTTTCACGCTATTCCGGTCTTTTTTCATTCAATGCCTCTTCAAACTGTGCATTTGTTGTTTGTAGCGACTAGTATTGACCGTTTCGCCAGGTTTCAGGAGCTCGAAATATACTACGCTGGTCTGGTCCCACCATACGCAAAGCATTGCCTTTTTTCCGAAGCGATTGGGCCTAGGCGTCTGTTTTGAAAATTGGCCGGGCAGGCCCCATGACTTTTGGCGCGTAGGATTGCTGAGTGGATCCATTTCTCATCAGAAGTTACAATTCGGTGCAAAAATGACTTCTTTTCATGCCTGGCGAGCAGCCCTTCACAGGTTACCAGACGCCGTTCTTGCTGCCATTCGCTCAACTCGTGGGGGACCCATCTGGAAAGCTTTAGGGTCATTCCGAGGCTGTTTAAACGTAGAAAAACATCACCTTGAGACACCTGGAGCTGTTTCGCAAGTTTCTCCTGCGTTTGGGTACTGTCTTCATCCAACAAAGCTTGCAGTTCAGCGTCCTCGAACTTTTGGGGCGGTTTTCCACATGGTTCATTATCAAGTTCGAAATCGCCACTTTGGAATTTTTTAAACCACCTGTAACACTGCGATTTGCTCAGAGCGTGGTTGCCGTAAACTTCCTCAAGCATTCGGTGGGCTTCAGTGGCACTTTTCTTCCAGTTGAAGGCGAACAACAAAACTTCCCGCAAATGGGCACTTTTCGGCTCGGAAATCGCCATTTTCCACGGGTTCCAGAAATTTTCCACGATTTGAATTTTTATAAAACTGCACGCGTGCTGATGCCACGTGAGTCAAAAAACAAAACACCTTCAACAGCGCCACCGTCGGCTCAAATAAAGTTGCACAGCGCCCTCTGGCGACCATTTTCGCGTTTCATACTAATAGACCTAATAGACTCTGTAAAGTTGACCACCAGAAATCGCCGCTTTTCCTATATAAACATATTGTTGTTGTTTCCCGTTCCCATCCCTGGAAACTTTACGCCTAACCTGTCACTTCCCTGACGGAGATCCTGTCCCTAGCCTCCCCAGTCTGGTCATAGTGGTTTGTATATATTCCACTTTATGTTGCCATTAGGGCTCAAAAATCATTTTATTTTGGGTAGCAGCCCCGTAATTAAAGATATTTCCTCCTTTCCCGTTGGCCTTTTTATACATTTCTTCTGTCATTGTCACCATCTTACCAGAGATAACATTCTGGGACATCTAATGGTGGGAAAACGCAGCAAATCGTTCAAAACAATGTATCACCATAAACCTGTTCGTATTCAATCAATATATCACCTTCAGGATGACAACTACATTGAAAACATATTTATAGTAAATGTAGGTTTTTAGCTGGCAAAGTGGCTGGGCCATATCTATGGCAAAAATATAGATGGAAATTTTGCCGGGAGGATATTGATGTAAAGAGACTAAGGTCACCTCTCCCGTCAAAATAGACATCAAAACCAGATGCCATCTATTGACCGTTGTCGCAAACTAGCAGCCTCAGGTCGGTGACAAAGCCACAACACCAGCTTTGGTAAACTGAGAAGCGTCCACCTAGAGACCATGGTTTCGGGCTAATGGCCCTCGTCAGTCTAGGGAGGACTTTATTCCATGAGATCCACACGGGATCTAATGGAATCTTGACAATCTGCCAAAGAGGTGTTTAGCTGGCAAAGTGGCTGGGCCATATCTATGGCTAAAATATAGATGGAAATTTTACCGGGAGGATATTGATGTAAAGAGACAAAGGTGGTCTCTCCCGTCAAAATAGACGTCAAAAATTTGTCAAATTTTGACGGGGGAGGCGACCTTTGTCTCTTCAGATCAATATCCTCCCGGGAAACACTCCATCTCTATATATCTAATTCCAAAATCACCAGAAATATTTTTTAAATATATATGTGTAGAAATGAGCTCTTGGAATATCTGAAGATGTGACAGTATTTATTGATGACATTAGTACGTCCTGTCGACCATTATCAAACAACTATCTACAGGTAGAGAACAAAGCTAGCTAACTACCATGTATGATGTGGTTTCATAAATACATAGTAATAATCTGTTTTAAATATTTTCATTGAATAATTAAATTAAATAATATAAATTATTTCTTCGCCACAATATTGTAACAAAGTATTTATTAATTTTATTATATTCATTAACAGAGTATCATTTTTAATGTTTATATTTTGTTACTCTGTAAACTTCCCTCATTGTTTATCATTCATAGTTTGTTCTTGTCTAAAATAAATTGTCTCATCCCGAAGTTGGTCTTCCCTCCACGTGGCATTAGGGAAGACCATGAGTGATAAACAAAAGATAAGCAAAATAGGGAAGTGTACAGAGTATAGAAAATAAAAACATAAAAAAAAAATACTCTGCTAAAATAATAAATACTTTGTTACAATATATAGTAATAATCTGTTTTAAATAATTTCATTGAATAATCAAATTAAATAATAATTATTTCTTCGTCACACAATATACACCTATCCCCCGATTTACACGGTAGATACGTTCCTGAGAAAAACGTGTAAATCAGGGGATAGGTGTACACAGAAATAAAATGCATTGACAGGTTAAAATATGTAGTCAGCACATAAGCTCGGGATTCCTTGTGAGATGTGTACACAGCTCAGATGATCGATCACAGTAGCATTTAGTATAGTGCGATAAAAACAAAAAAAAACTTATTTGGAAAACCGTGTAAAAGCGAAAACGTGTAAAAAAAAGTACCGTGTAAATCGGGGGAAAAGTGTATTTTGTTACAATATATAGTAATAATTTGTTTTAAATAATTTCATTTAATAATCAAATTAAATAATATATTATTTCTGCGTCACAATATATGTGTAGAAATGATACAAAATTGTTTTAAAATAAGGATAATTATTACAGTAGAATTCTTTCTCTTTCTTGGATACTTGGAAAACGTCTTTAATTCCACTATATACCCTAGAAATACAATTTATCTTTATAATTCGATTTTTTTTTTGGTCCGTTGAGCTTCAAATTATTCTAACTCGACTGCATTATAAAATTGCCTCTGTCTCACAAAAGAAAAAAAAGACGACTGGCGACATCAAAGACTTCCTTAAGTTTTGTCCATGAGTGTAGACTATCGAATATTTGTGCAAGGTCAACTAGAAGCTCCCGTCCAAGACTCATTAAATTAAAGAGGTCCTTGAGGTTTTGATGTCTAATTAAAAACTAATGGCGCTCACGCACATCTTGAAGGTTGACGCCATCTTTCAACGTTGTTGTTTATCAGAGCAGCGTACTTTACTGGTGAAATATCATCAACAAACTCTTCTTAAACACAAGAAATATGACCATTAGCTATGTAGATTAATAGACAAAACTTTTAGCATGCATATCGGGATTCAGACAATAACTCTGAAATATACACTCATGGACAAATCTTAAAGAAGTTGTACCTTTTAGCATGTATATCAAGATTCAGACAATAAATCTGAACGATACACTTATGGACAAATCTTAAGGAAGTTGTACCTTTTAGCATGTATATCAAGATTCAGACAATAACTCTGAAAGATACACTCATGGACAAAACTTAAGGAAGTTGTACCTTTTAGCATGTATATCAGGATTCAGACAATAACTCTGAAAGATACACTCATGGACAAAACTTAAGGTAGTTGTACATTTTAGCATGTATATCGGGATTCAGACAATAACTCTGAAAGATACACTCATGGACAAAACTTAAGGAAGTTGTACCTTTTAGCATGTATATCGGGATTCAGAAAATAACTCTTAAAGATACACTCATGGACAAAACTTAAGGAAGTTGTAGCATGTATATCGGGATTCAGACAATAACTCTGAAAGATACACTCATGGACAAAATTTAAGGAAGTTGTACCTTTTAGCATGTATATCAAGATTCAGACAATAGCTCTGAAAGATACACTCATGGACAAAACTTAAGGAAGTTGTACCTTTTAGCATGTATATCATGATTCAGACAATAACTCTGAAAGATACACTCATGGACAAAACTTAAGGGAGTTGTACCTTTTAACATGTATTTCGGAATTCAAACAATAACTCTGAAAGATACACTCATGGACAAAACTTAAGGGAGTTGTACCTTTTAACATGTATTTCGGAATTCAAACAATAACTCTGAAAGATACACTCATGGACAAAACTTAAGGAAGTTGTAGCATGTATATCGGAATTCAGACAATAACTCTGAAAGATACACTCAAGGACAAAATTTAAAGAAGCTGTACCTTTTAGCATGTATATCGGAATTCAGACAATAACTCTGAAAGATACACTCATGGACAAAAATTAAAGAAGTTGTACCTTTTAGTATGTATATCAGGATTCAGACAATAACTCTGAAAGATATTACAGTAACCTTTATTGAAGGTACACGAGATAACCAAGTGTAAACAACCTCTGTCTTCTTTAAAAACAAAAACAGACGACCGGCAATATCAAAGACTTTCCACTTCCTCAAGTTTTGTCGATGAGTGCATATGTATCAAATTTCATCTTTAGCTTTAATGATTATAAAAATGTATTCTTTTTAAAATTAAAACAAAAAAGAGAGAGATAGAGAACAAATAATAATAATTCATATTTTCTCCAATAGATGGTGTGCTAAATATAATTCTAAAACAAAATATTTTATATTTTATTTAAATATTTATAATTATATGTAATTCTACTGTCCTCAAATCTTATGTCCATAGTTCATCTAAAATACCCATTCCAAGAGTCTAACATCAGTATCACTATAAAAGGAAGTTCCAAAAATGCAATATAACAGCGGTATGGTAGAATAAACTGGCGAAACCGCTGGGAGGGTTCACCACTGATGAGCTAGGCCCTCCCATTAATTTTTCCATTGCAGTAAGGGCAGTAGAAATTGTTTAATTTCAAAAAGAATCTTAAGCGTTTAAAATAGTTTCGAATTTTGAAAACAAAAAAAAAAAAATGTTGTGCTATATAATACTACAAAAGACGAGTTAAGCTAACGCTGAAGATGGTTGTAATAAGTTACCGAAATATCGGGTACAATATTAAGGTCAAAGATTGGTGCTGATGCAATACAATATATTCCCTTGTACTAGGTACATTACTGAAGTAATAAAATTGTAATCGTTTTTGGAAACCATTTCAAAGGAACGTGTGTCGACACAGAATGGGTAGGTTTTGCGACACAACGTTCTGAGCCCTAGTTGCGTGTTATTATTACCGGCGTGTGTGACATTTATGACATTGGAAAGATTGTCGAGTTGGAGAATCTAAGATACCTCGGTAGAGTTGACTGGACCCTTCTTCATGTGGCAGATAGGGGAACAACCTTCAGATATGAAGTCCAGCTTATATATTATACTCTGACAAATAAGCAGTTGCAGACCAACAGCAGCATTGTTAGAAAAGGAGAAAGACCTCTTTATATATCCTGAGTTCAACTGTTGATAGACCTCAGTAAGGGTCCCTCTCCAGGGATACTGTGTCTGTACTCGTGTTAGAGTCGGTAGCAAAGGCTTCCATGTTAGGAATGGCCTCAAACTACAGGCAAAGTCAGACTTTCACCAAAGTGTGCCTGGATCATGGTGCCATGATCAATGAAAGCTGCTCCCCTACACCCTATTCCATGAGATAAATTTATAAAATTACACTCATGGAAAACACTTAAGGAAGTTGTACCTTTTACCATGTATATCGGGATTCAGACAATAACTCTGAAAGATACACCCATGGACAAAACTTAAAGAAGTTGTACCTTTTAGCATGTATATCGGGATTCAGATAATAACTCTGAAAGATACACTCATGGACAAAACTTAAGGAAGTTGTACCTTTTAGCATGTATATCGGGATTCAGATAATAACTCTGAAAGATATCACAGTGACCTTTATTTAAGAGTCACACGAGATAACATATATAGACAAAATTACCTCTATCTCCTTAAAAGAAAAAAAAGGACCAGCGACATCAAAATCTTTCCATTTCCCTAAATTGTATCCATGAGTGTAATTTTCTCCTATTTTTTATATAACAGCTTAATATATGTTCATTATACAATTTAATTCGGCTTAAGATTGTAGAACGACATTTGAAAATTATCCTGCATGTGTTTCTTTTGAATGAAAAATCGAAATTTATTTTAAGGAGAAATAACGATTATTTCTAAACTTAGGGATGAAGTATGAAATAATGAATTGTGAAGAGTAATGATAAACGGAAAAATAAAAGTGTCCAGGGATGGGAATCGAACCCACAGTGTTCCGCTTACCGGGTAGATGCCATGTCCAATAGGCTACCCTGGACATATTTTATACAATATAATGCGGCCTATGATTGTAGAACGACAATTGAAAAATTCCCGCGTGTGTTTCTTTTGAATGAAAAATCGAATTCCCATCCCTGGACACTTTTATTTTTCCGTTTAGCATTACTCTTCACAATTCATCCTTTCATACTTCATCCCTAAGGTTAGAAATAATCGTTATTTCTCCTTTAAATATATTTCGATTTTTCGTTCAAAAGAAACACATGCGGGATATTAGTTAATTATAAAACGTATGCAAAGTGAAACTACTCATAAGACACAATATGTTTGGAACATTCAAAAGGAAGTTAACCTTGAGAAGTTAGGTAAGTATTCTTTTACTTACCTTAAAGGATATCCGCTACAACTCCTTGTCTGAAATTGAATTAAGACAGCTGGCGTGACCATTGTCTCCTTACAAATTGATGTCAAGTTGGTTGTCCTTTGTCTTTGACATCCCACTTCATATCTACCAAGCCTTTTGGACATTTGTTGTTACCGAACTGTCACACAATCACTGATTTATTTACACAACAGTTTAACTTTGTAATAAATTAACTGGAAATTTCTTTATTTTCAATAACAAAGTATATATATATATGAAAAAAAAGTACAAATGTGATATTGTACTGGGATAAGGTGCATAAATTATTTTAAAAGGCATCTCCATATTGTGTAAATGTAAGTTGCAAATCTTGATTAATCAAGAATGGGTATTTGGCCAATTCTGAAATAATTAAAAATCAACGAGAATAGTTGATATTTTTTCCGATAGATGGCGCAAGCCATCAGCAACTTTCAGTTACACGATAAGGAGATGCCTTTTTCTTAAAGTATTTTTTAATTTTATTAATTTTGTTTAAAGAGTGGTCAATTTTATGTTTATATTTTGCTACTCTGTGAATTTCCCTCGTGGCTTATCTTTTGTTTATCATTCATAGTATGTCCTTGACTGAAATAAATTGTTGTCTCATCCCGAAGTTTGTCTTCCCCAATTTTCCACGTGGCATTTTGGTGACGATGCTGGGTAAGTTAGGGAAAACAAACTGAAGACCGCTGAGATGACCAAGAAGACATGGATGCTGTGATCTACATTTTAGGAGACTAACTCCAGGATTCCACCGCCGTGTCAAAGCCAAGACTTCCCTCCAAGATGACGATGTCCCTATATACGATACGACGACAAAGCCGCTCTTCACGCCGCAAGAAAAAGGACGCAAAGGTACTAGGGACAAAGTTTCAAGACTTCGATGGAATCCTTGGCAGAAGCACGTCAGATCCATGTCAGTATCTACAATAATTGCAAGCTGTGGGTCACAGCTCCCATAGGGAAGAAGCTATGTAACAAAGTATTTAATAATTTTATTATTTTTATTTAAAGAGTGGTCATTTTTATGTTTATATTTTGCTACTCTGTAAATTTCTCTCGTGTCTTATCTTTTGTTTACCATTCATAGCTTGTTCTTGCCTGAAATATTTTGTTGGCTCATCCCAAAGTTGGTGTTCCCTAATTTTCCACGTGGTAATATCATCATACAAGTATTATATTATGTAAATAACCTTCACATATACAATACTTGTATTCATGATGAAATTCTATCTATCAACATATTGCCGGTCACCAATTCAACATAACACAAACCAAATGCCACTACAAGAATATTAACAACAAATATCAACGGTTACTCTTAGAATCTCTCATTTCTGTTGTATATATATTGTTGCACCAGGTTGCGGCTTGGCAGACTCTTCAGCCATGATTCTCTCCTGTGCTGGGTCTGGCATCTTACCAGAGCGTGTTTCAACCATCCTACAAATTTATATAAGGGAATAATGAGATAAGTCTACTTTAAGTAACCTCCAGAATGATTTATTTATTTTCTCACATCAAAGAGAGCAGTGAAGTCACACGTGTACCTAAATACAAATGATGACAATCTAAATAATCTGTGTTTTAAATAAATATCATAGAATATTTTATATAAAAATAAATAAATATATAATTTAAATTTCAAATATATTAAAAATAATATAAGAAATACGCCATTAATCATGATGTAACACTTCCCCCTCTCCAGAGGTCGTCACGTCCTCGTGAGTTACCTCATCAATTCTCTCAAAATAGGGTTTGAGTCTTGAGACATGGACAATCAATGGGTCTTGGCCAGGATTATCTTTTGGCTCAATTAAGTAATTTACGTTAGACAGCTTCTTTAATATTCTATATGGGCCAAAATATTTTCTCAGTAGTTTCTCACACTTTCCTATTTTCCTAATTGGTGTCCAAACTGCTACTAATTCTCCTGGTTCGTAGATTCTTTCCATGTGTTTCTTGTCATAATTCTTTTTCATTCTTTCTTGAGTCTTTATTGTGTTGTTAATAACTAATTTTCTTGTTCTATTTATTTTGTCTAAGTGATGTTTTATGTATTCATCATAATCATCTTTGTCAATGTCCACCGAGATATTCCTGTCGTCCAAAAGAGACGTGGGTTCTCTTCCAAACATCAGAAAAAAGGGAGAATATCCTGTGGTTTCCTGAATTGTAGTATTGTAAGCGTGAGTGATGAATGGGAGTATTTCGTCCCAATTTTTCTGATCAGTGTTCACATACATACTGAGCATATTGATCAATGTTCTATTTAACCGCTCTGTCAATCCATTAGTCTGGGGATGATAGCTCGTTGTGAAGCAATGTTTAATCTTGCACGTTTTCATCACCTCTTTCATTAAATTACTGGTAAATTGAGAGCCTCTGTCACTAATAAGATATTGTGGGGCTCCGTGCCGAAGAAAAATATCCTCTACTAGAAATTTAGAAACTTCTTTCACTGTTGCTTCCGAGACTGCTCTTGTTTCTGCATATCTAGTGTAGTAGTCCGTCAGCACGATTATCCATTTTTTCCTGTTTTTCGTAGATGGTAGTGGACCAACAAAGTCAATTCCAATTCTTTCGAAAGGAAAGTTGGCTGGGGGGATGGGCTGTAGTAGTCCAGAAGGTAATTGGTTTGAGCCTTTCCTACTTTGGCAAAGGTGACACGTCTTAACGAATTCTGAGACATCCTTTAGCATGGATGGCAAAAAGTATTTACTCTTTATTCGGTACATGGTTCTGGCGACGCCCAGATGGCCATTCGACATATGATTGTGATATTCTTTCATAATTTCTCTCTTTTTCTTCTCTGGAACCACAAGCAACCACGCCCTGCCTTCAGGGTTCGGGTTTTTCTTAAAGAGGCATCCATCTTCTACTTTAAAGTTTTGCGCAATTGATCGCCTGCTTCCATTAAGGTTTTTCTTAACACTTTCGATAAACTTATCCTCTTCGTCTGTTATTTGATTTAAAAATAGCCTTTCAAAATCCTCATCCCAATCAGTTTCTGGTAAGGGTCCCCTAGATAAGCCATCGGCGTCCAGATGCTTCTTTCCTGATTTATGTATTATATCGAAGTCATATTCTTGAATTTTCAATGCCCATCTTGCCAATCGACCTGTTGGATCCTTCAAGTTTTTGAGCCAGCATAAGGCGTGGTGGTCTGTTACTATTTTAAAGTGTCTTCCATAAAGGTAGGGTCGTAATTTTGACATTAACCAGACAACGGCCAGACATTCTTTTTCAGTGGTTGAATAATTTTGCTCCGCTTTACTTAGGGTACGACTCAAATATGAGATCACCTTCTCTTCACCACCGATGTCTTGGACAAGTGTTGCACCTATGCCGATGTTGGACGCATCAGTATGAACATAAGTAGGTGCATTTGGATTGAAGTGACCTAAAATTGGTGGACTTAATAGTGCTGGTTTTAGGGTTTGAAACGCTTCCTCTTGTCTTTCTGTCCAGGTAAATGATACACTTTTTTTTATAAGGTTGGTCAAAGGGTCAGCAATTTTTGAGAAGTCTTTGATAAATTTTCTATAATATGAACACATTCCCAAAAAGGATTGTACTTCTTTGACCTTTTTGGGCCGAGGGAAATTTCTGACAGCTTTGATGTTATGTTCCGCGGGTTTTATACCATGTTTGCTCGTTATATAGCCGAGAATCTCCAATTCTTCAAAAGCAAATCGGCATTTTTTGTCGTTTAACCTTAAATTAGATTCACGAAAACATCTAAAAACAGCTTCAAGTCTTTTGAGGTGCGTTGGAAAATCCGGGCTATATATGATAACATCATCCAGATAACACAAACAAATTTGCCATCTCAGATTTCCAAGCATATTCTCCATATTTCTCTCAAAGGTAGCAGGCGCGTTACAAAGTCCAAAAGGCATCACGTTGAATTCATATAATCCATGTGCTGTAGTGAAAGCTGTTTTCTCTTTGTCTCTTTCTTCGACTTCAACTTGCCAATATCCAGATCTGAGGTCTATTGCTGAGAAGTGTGTAGATCCTTGGAGAGTATCCATAACTTCGTCTATTCTAGGGATCGGATAGACATCTTTTACTGTCACATTATTCAGTTTTCTGTAGTCCACACAAAATCTGTATTTACCATCTCGCTTCTTGACCAATATTACTGGAAAAGACCAGGGGCTAGAAGATGGCCTAATTATGCCTTCTGTAAGCATCTCGTCAATTTGCTCTTTTATAATATCTCGTTCTTTAGCACTTACCCGGTAAGGCTTGTGTTTAATTGGCTTCGCGTCTTCTGTGTCTATCCGATGTTTTGCCAAATTGGTTCTCCCTAATCTCGACGAAAAAAGATCTCCATACCTTTCTAAAACTTGTTTTAACTCCTTCTCTGTTCCTTTGGTGAAAGATTTTCGTTTATTTGGAATCTAGGTTCTTTGTTCTCTTCTACCTCTCTTTCTCGACTCACATTTATTTTCGCTGGACTACTTCCAAAAGCCAATGTTTGGTTTTTCATTATTTTTAACGGTCAAGGATACGGATTAGTTATCCAGATGTGTGTTTCCCTATTTATAACATTGATCAAGCTTCTTGCTAGACGAAGTCCATTTGTTTGAAACATTTTGCTGCTCTCCTCGATAATATATTCTCCATCCTCTGTTTCTAACAATGCCTTGATCAATTTCATGGAACATTCCGGTACAATGGAATCCTTGGCACTCTTTATTTTCAACATTTCAAAATTGATTTCGTCATGATTATTCGTCAAATCGTATTTGATAGTTTCTTGCTTACAATCTATTTTTGCGTTCATTTTCTTAAGGAAATCTCTCCCAAGAATTAATGTCCGTAAATGCGTTTTCAATATCACAAAGCTGTGTGATAATGTTTCGTCATCAATTTTTATATTTAAAAATATACTTCCTACCATGTCCAATTTTTTTCCATCGGGTCCTGCACAATTTTTTGCGAGTTTACTTATACCATGGCCTGTATCTAGGGCCGTTCTGAGGTCGACCACTGAGAGGTCAGCACCTGTATCAACCAAAGCTTCAAAAGTCCCTATCTTGTCCACGTTAATTTTTAATTTGTATTTAGGGTCCAACTTCTTGATTCCGTTTATGGTCGACTTGCTTTGATTGACAGATTCAGGCGCGACGCTTAGTTTAAATCTTCCAACACGGAATATCTATTCCGGGTAGGAATATTTGTCTGTGTGTTATGACATACATCGGCATAAAGCCGAGGTCCTGATTTCTCTGATATTTCATTCATTTGGCATTTCTCTTCGACCTTCTCTTGGGTATCTGCTGGATCCTCTTCTAAGATTCTTAAAAACTTGACCCTACAATAACGGGCCACGTGCCCTGGCTTGTTACATTTAAAGCAGATTGGTCTTCCATCTTCCGTCCTATTTTTGCTCACTTCTTGGCTTTTATTGTAGGTGTTTCTCTGAAGGTTTGGTTTTGGCACAAAGTTAGGATTATAAGGACGTCTAGGGGTAGAGGGCTGGGGAAAGTTGTTTCGATACTGTCTGGGAGTAGGAGGGGAGTCGTTCTTGTAATTATTGGAAACAGGGGCTTGGGGCCTGGAAGTGGTCTGGTAGTTTCGTGCGGCAGTCGGCGGCACGTACCTCGATTGTTGTTGAGGTCTAGAATAGCGTGGACCGTTATATAGGTTTCTGGATTTCTCCACACGTTCCCGATACTTCTTTTCAAAAGAATCCATTTTCTTGCACACGACAAGAAGGTCATCGGTCGTTTTAGGAGGGTTCAGGTAGAGCGCGAATGAGTACTCTTTTTTCAGTCCTCCAATAACATGTTCAATTTTTGTTTCTTCTTCCATTGCGGGGTCAACCTTGTTGCACAACACTAGAATGTCTTCCGCGAACCTGATTGCTGGTTCATTCCAGTGTTGCATTCTGTTGAGCTTCATTCTAAGTTCTTCTTTATTCGCGTCCAAAGAAAAATCCTGAATGAGGCGGATTTTAATATTTTTCCAGCTCGTGAAACTAGCTTTGTGTAAATTCAACCAGGTTTTAGCGCTTCCCGTCATGTTCATGGCGGCATAACGAGAGATAATGTAGTCTGCCCAATGGTACAGGAAGCCAATTTCTTAAAGAGATTCAATCCATGGGCGAGGGTCTTCCGTTCCATCATACTTGGGGATGTCGATGTTGGGATTCAGGACAACTGGGTCGGAACTAGCATCTCCACCAATTGTTGCACCAAGTTGCGGCTTGGGGGACTCTTCAGCCATGATTCTCTCCTGTGCTGGGTCTGGCATCTTACCAGAGCGTGTTTCAACCATCCTACAAATTTATATGAGGGAATAATGAGATAAGTCTACTTTAAGTAACCTCCAGAATGATTTATTTATTTTCTCACATCAAAGAGAGCAGTGAAGTCACACGTGTACCTAAATACAAATGATGACAATCTAAATAATCTGTGTTTTAAATAAATATCATAGAATATTTTATATAAAAATAAATAAATATATAATTTAAATTTCAAATATATTAAAAATAATATAAGAAATACGCCATTAATCATGATGTAACAATATATTGTCAAATAGCTCCATCCAGATGGGATACCTGTCAATCATCCCTGGACCCCGGGGGGGACCATAGGTGTGAGGGCTTCTCCGAAGCTGATCTGTAAATAAGGAAAACAGGACGGTGGCTGACATTAGGATTATCTTTAACTTGGGGTAAGTTGTACACTCTCTCTCTCTCCCTATAAATACACCTTATAATAAATTATTTATCTCCGCGACAATATTAATTAATTGTTCCACAGAGTGTGTGTAAGCTCACAGGTAAATAGGCGCTAACCGAAACAGAAAAAAAGTTCCTTTGTTTAATATTAGTTTCCCTTTTATATTTTGTTATCTCTCTTGTAAATCAATAAATATAATTTTTAATTATTGGAATCAGTTTCATTAATAATTCTAAGCAAAGTCAACAATTTTCAATGAATATAACAGAGAACATAAACAGGAAGATACCATCACAATACTTTAGATATCTCAAAAGAAATCAATAGATCAATTTTATAGGTTCTGGATGCCCTAAAAATGTAAATAGACATATTCCATAACATTGTTAAATTACCAATTTTAAAATTTCAGTTGTAAATATCCACGCGAGTATATATTTGTAAATATTTATTGTAAGATATAGTCGATGTTTTATTAAGCCCGTTGAAGAGCGATTATCGCTTGTAAGCTAGCGTTTTGTAATAGAAACTCATTGTGAGAACATATTTTGTAATTTTAAAATCTTCAAATATATTATTCATTAAGCGGGGTCGGTGGAAAGATGGTTTAAACCGTTGGTTTTCGACCGCTACGACCCGGGTTCGATTCCCGCATTGGGCACTTTTTTATGTTAAAAAAATGCTCCAATGACCCCCGATTCTTGCAAAAGTCCAACCCTACCAGTGAGTGCAAGTAACTAAACGGGGCTCTGACACATTTGTAAGTGTAAAGTCGAACTGCTTTTCACATGTGTAGACATGTGGTGTACTTACAGTAAAAGACAGTCGCCTATTTCTACCCACCATGATTATCATGGCCTGTACAATATGTACTAGGGATAAGCAAAAGAATAAGAATAATTAAATGGCATTTTTTGGATCAAAAATAAAACAATACATTTTATTTTAATACAAATGCCAATATTTCTATAGGCTATACGCCTAACTTCGTCAGGGCCTTTCTTGTTTTTTAATTTTTATTAATGTACATATAAAGTCTATTCCTTTTTATATTTGTGTGTTGTATATATTTTAAATTTTAGTCCCAGAGAGTTGTATATACAAGGTATGTCCCATAAGTTCCCGGACTGGGTCCATAAAAAAAAAAGGTAAGATTTTTAAAAATTTTTTTTATTAAAACTTTTCAAAGTAATCCCCCCTTGCTTCAACGCACCAGCGCCATCGTTTCTCCCAATTGTCGAAACAGTTTTTATAAGCCTCTTTTGGAATGCTCTTCAATGCTAACGGCGATTTTTCTATTATGTCATCCCTGGTGTCAAAATTTCTTCCTTTTAGAACTGCTTTAAGTTTGGGGAACAGGAAAAAGTCATTTGGTGCGATGTCTGGGAAATAGGGTGGTTGAAGTAGGATTTGTGTCCCGTTTTTCGCCAAAAAGCTAGTCATCAAGTGCGCTGTGTGAGGGCGAGCAATGTCATGGTGTAGGATCCAGCCACCATTAGTCCATTTTTCTGGCCTTTTTTTTCGAATCGCTTCCCTTAGACGGCGAAGAATGCCCAAATACATATCCTTGATAACTGTTTGGCCTGCAGGAAGATACTCGTGATGAAAAATGCCCTTTTTATCCAAAAAAGCGACCAGCAACACCTTGTTTCTGGATTTCAATAATCTGGATTTTTTGGGTCTAAGCTCACCCTGACATCTCCACTCGGCAGATTGATGCTTGGTTTCAGGATCATAGCCATAGACCCATGTCTCGTAGCCTGTGATTATCTTGTCTTTCCATTCCGGATCCGTTCTTGTCATTTCCAACATGTCCTCACAGGTTGCAAGCCGACACAGTTTTTGCTCATTAGTGAAGAATCTTGGGATGAATTTTACAGGAGTCTTTTTGATTTGGTTACGATCCTTCCAATCGTTGTTTTAGAGATGCCTGCGTCTTGCTCTAGCTCCAGCAAAGTGGTTCGAGGATTTTCTTTTATCAAATCGGTGATTTTTTGCACATTTTCATCAGTCCTTTGAAATTTTTGGGCGTCCTTGACGAAGATCATCTTCAATGGAAATTCTGCCAGCTTTAAATCTAGAATGCCATTCAAAAGCAATTGTTCTCTTTGGGGAATGCTTTATTAAGCATTCAAAAAGTTTCGGTTGCTGATATTTGAAGTTTCACACAAAATTCTATGCAAATCCTCTGCTTCAATTTTTGTTCCATCGTAAAATCGCCGCAGCGCTATGTGTACCTTTAAATAAATTAGAATAACTTTGGGGCGCGTGCACGTACCGCCTCGATATTGGTACCACCGTGTAGCCAGATATTTTTTCTATAATAAACAGTAAAATTCATTTACATTTTTCATTTATTTTTTTTTATGGACCCAGTCCGGGAACTTATGGGACATACCTTGTATTTATATATCGTCGCGTGAAGGCATCGCGTGATGAACCAAAGCAGTTTAAAAACAAGAAAAGCCCTGACGGCGTACAGCCTATTGAAATATTGGCATTTTGTATTAAATTAAATGTTTGTCTTATTTTTTTATCCAAAATATGCCATTTAATTAATAATTTCATATGGATTGCTCAATATTCAAGAAAATTAACACAAAGCAATAACGCGCCATCTATACATATAAAATGAAAGGATTTAAAAGCACGAATGTTTCTTTTATACATAATACAAACTTCTACTGTCCTTACTGCGATGAAAAAATATATTGGGAGGGCTTTAGTTATTTGCGGAAGAATATTGCTCGATGCAAATAGTTGAATGTAATTCTACTGTCCTATAAGCTTATGTCCATAGTTTACTTAAATACCATTTCTAAGATTCCATCCTTCAGTGTAACATATATAAACAGAATGATCCAATACAGTATTAGAGCTCTAAGAGAGCATTGCTCGATGTAAATATTTATATGTAATACTAATGTCCTATAAGCTTATGTCCATGGTTTACTTAAATACCATTTCTAAGATTCCACCCTTCAGTGTAACATATATAAACAGAATGATCCAATACAGTATTAGAGCTCTAAGAGAGCATTGCTCGATGTAAATATTTATATGTAATTCTACTGTTCTATAAGCCTATGTCCATAGTTTACTTAAATGCCATTTCTAAGATTCCACCCTTCAGTGTAACATATATAAACAGAATGATCCAATACAGTATTAGAGCTCTAAGAGAGCATTGCTCGATGTAAATATTTATATGTAATTATACTGCTCTATAAGCTTATGTCCATAGTTTACTTAAATACCATTTCTAAGATTCCATCCTTCAGTGTAACATATATTAACAGAATGATCCAATACAGTATTAGAGCTCTAAGAGAGCATTGCTCGATACAAATATTTGAATGTAATTCTACTGTCCTATAAGCTTATGTCCATAGTCTTCTTGAAAACCATTTCTGAGTCAAGCCCTCCCAATATATTTTTCCATCGCAGTAAGTACAGTAGAAGTTTGTATTATGTATAAAAGAAACATTCGTGCTTTTAAATCCTTTCATTTTATATTCAAGAAGATATTTTTCATTGTTGTAAATATCAAACACTAGGGGTTGTTCTTTTTGATTGGTACCTGGTAAAGTGAATTTGGACCAAAGAGCAAGGTGTTGTCTGATAGAAAAGCAAACAGAGGGAGTATAAAGAAGGCTGAAAACCAACAAACCGGTTGTGACCATCAGCCACCCTTTGACACAACCTACTATTACACCAAAAGTTACCGATTTATATTAATGTGATTACAGCAGTCGTGCCAGTACCTCCTCTTCGGCTTTCTCTACCGGGGCATTCACCCGGGAGTACCTGACACGACTCTTGGAAATTCTTTGGGAAATACAACTAGATGCGATATCCTAAACCAAACATAAACAAACTCAATGTGAAATATAGTACAAATATGATATTGTACTGAGAAAAGGTATATAAATTAAGAAAAAAGGCATATCTTTATCGTGCAACTGAAAGTTGATGATGGCTTTCATCATTTATCGGAATAAACATATAATATTCGTTGATTTTTAATTATTCCAGAATTTCCCGAATATCCATTCTTGATTAATCATGAAAAGCTAAGAAATCGCCAAACTTGTTGCGAGGGCTTCATGATACACAAATCCTTGTATTTCTGAAGTCACCAAACTTGCAGTTGAAAGATACACAAACCCTTGTATTTCTGAAGTCACCAAACTTGCTGTTAAAAGATACACAAATATTTGTATTTCTGAAGTCACCAAACTTGCTGTTAAAAGATACACAAACCCTTGTATTTCTGAAGTCACCAAACTTGCTGTTAAAAGATACACAAACCCTTGTATTTCTGAAGTCACCAAACTTGCTGTTAAAAGATACACAAATCCTTGTATTTCTGAAGTCACCAAACTTGCTGTTAAAAGATACACAAACCCTTGTATTTCTGAAGTCACCAAACTTGCTGTTAAAAGATACACAAACCCTTGTATTTCTGAAGTCACCAAACTTGCTGTTAAAAGATACACAAATCCTTGTATTTCTGAAGTCACCAAACTTGCTGTTAAAAGATACACAAATCCTTGTATTTCTGAAATCACCAAACTTGCTGTTAAAAGATACACAAACCCTTGTATTTCTGAAGTCACCAAACTTGCTGTTAAAAGATACACAAACCCTTGTATTTCTGAAGTCACCAAACTTGCTGTTAAAAGATACACAAATCCTTGTATTTCTGAAGTTACCACACTTTCTGTTAAAAGATACACAAACCCTTGTATTTCTGAAGTCACCAAACTTGCTGATAAAAGATACACAAATCTTTGTATTTCTGAAGTCACCAAACTTGCTGTTAAAAGATATACAAATCCTTGTATTTCTGAAATCACCAAACTTGCTGTTAAAAGATACACAAATCTTTGTATTTCTGAAGTCACCAAACTTGCTGTTAAAAGATACACAAATCCTTGTATTTCTGAAATCACCAAACTTGCTGTTAAAAGATACACAAATATTTGTATTTCTGAAGTCACCAAACCTGCTGTTAAAAGATACACAAATATTTGTATTTCTGAAGTCACCAAACTTGCTGTTAAAAGATACACAAATCCTTGTATTTCTGAAGTCACCAAACTTGCTGTTAAAAGATACACAAATCCTTGTATTTCTGAAGTCACCAAACTTGCTGTTAAAAGATACACAAACCCTTGTATTTCTGAAGTCACCAAAACTGCTGTTAAAAGATACACAAATCTTTGTTTTTCTGAAGTCACCAAACTTGCTGTTAAAAGATACACAAACCCTTGTATTTCTGAAGTCACCAAACTTGCTGTTAAAAGATACACAAACCCTTGTATTTCTGAAGTCACCAAAACTGCTGTTAAAAGATACACAAATCTTTGTTTTTCTGAAGTCACCAAACTTGCTGTTAAAAGATACACAAATCCTTGTATTTCTGAAGTCACCAAACTTGCTGTTAAAAGATACACAAACCCTTGTATTTCTGAAGTCACCAAACTTGCTGTTAAAAGATACACAAATCTTTGTTTTTCTGAAGTCACCAAACTTGCTGTTAAAAGATACACAAATCTTTGTTTTTCTGAAGTCACCAAACTTGCTGTTAAAAGATACACAAATCCTTGTATTTCTGAAGTCACCAAACTTGCTGTTAAAAGATACACAAATCCTTGTATTTCTGAAGTCACCAAACTTGCTGTTAAAAGATACACAAACCCTTGTATTTCTGAAGTCACCAAACTTGCTGTTAAAAGATACACAAATCCTTGTATTTCTGAAGTCACCAAACTTGCTGTTAAAAGATACACAAACCCTTGTATTTCTGAAGTCACCAAACTTGCTGTTAAAAGATACACAAACCCTTGTATTTCTGAAGTCACCAAACTTGCTACAAGACAAGTTACCGCCTCAGGAAAGAAATTGAAATGTGGTGAAACAATAGGCGAATTACAGCAGCGGCCAAGGACTCGCGGCATAAAACAAAATTTAACCAAGGTTCTATCCCAACACGCCCCGATTTCTTTCAGCGAGAGGCGGTTTGGAATTGACAATAATTCAATCTAATATACACAATGAAATGTTCACTCTATGATACCTTAGAGATGCTCACAGTGAGGGAATATTCTGTGTTATTTCTCTCTTGGTTTTAATTATTCAAACACGCATCCGATAATAGTCTTTATGAAACCAAAAACTACAAGCTCTCAACGATACACTCGGGGACAAAACTTAAGGAAGTTGTACCTTTTATCAGGATTCAGACAATAACTCTGAAAGATACACTCATGGACAAAACTTAAGGAAGTTGTACCTTTTATCGGGATTCAGACAATAACTCTGAAAGATACACTCATGGACAAAACTTAAGGAAGTTGTAGCATGTATATCGGGATTCAGACAATAACTCTGAAAGATACACTCATGGACAAAACTTAAGTAAGTTGTAGCATGTATATCGGGATTCAGACAATAACTCTGAAAGATACACTCATGGACAAAACTTAAGGAAGTTGTACCTTTTAGCATGTATATCGGGATTCAGATAATAACTCTGAAAGATACACTCATGGACAAAACTTAATAAAGTTGTACCTTTTAGCATGTATATCGGGATTGAGACAATATCTCTGAAAGATACACTCATGGACAAAACTTAAGGAAGTTTTACTTTTAGCATGTATATCGGGATTCAGATAATAACTCTGAAAGATACACTCATGGACAAAACTTAAGAAAGTTGTACCTTTTAGCATGTATATCGGGATTGAGACAATAACTCTGAAAGATATTACACAAGATAACCAAGTGTAATCAACCTCTGTCTCCTTCAAAAAAAAAACAACAGATAACTAGCAATTAAGTAGAACTGCTCTTCACTGAAGGTTAATAACGAGTTTACCAAGTGGGAAGAGGAGCTTCTTTTTATTAGCATGCACACAAGCTTTCGGACATATCGTCCTTCATCAGGTAAGAGTAATAAACGCGCTGTGTATATATGGATCCTCAGCGCGTTTATTACTCTTACCTGATGAAGGACGATATGTCCGAAAGCTTGTGTGCATGCTAATAAAAAGAAGCTCCTCTTCCCACTTGGTAAACTCGTTAGATAACTAGCAATATTAATGACTTTTCCCTTCCATAAGTTTTATCCATGAGTGTATACACGACTAAAGAATTCGATTATCATGATAAAAACCTCGTACTATCAGAAAAAGAAGTTATTTTGTCAACAATTCACTCTCTCAGGACCTATAGGAAGGACGGGATATCCCTAAACAAAGACAAACTTCCTTCCTTAAATGCCTGAGCGCTTCACCAGATAATGACCAGGGTCCTAAATACCAATTAGAAGACATAAAGGTCCATCTTGGCGTAAGATCTTTCAGCTAATTAGATAATAAACCTGGAACAGCTGAATCTTAACCCCCTCTTACCTTTTCATATGGTTATCCTTTCGTTGGTTGAATACACAATGCCTTCTCTGTATACGTGCTGATGTTTTACTACAGGTCCTCCCCTATCTTGGGGAATTTAAAAGCTTTCTATATTTCCTGTACATAATTGTTACATCAATTTCAATATGCGCCTTACATTTATTCAAAATATTCTATTATATTTAATATTTATTTAAAACAGATTATTTAAATTATCATCATTACTTTTTATAGTTTTATTCTTTTTGTAATATTTATTGTGTATATATCTTGATTGGTTATTGAAGCAAGAGAGGACCTACAGGAAGACTGCGGATCACGACTTACGAGGAAGACAACGAATAAATAAACACAATAACTTTAAAAGGTAATTTATTTTTATTTACTTTTACTTTTATTTATTTGCTTTGAATATGGAAACTCGCTCTGTGTATAACACCAAGAAGGAAGAAACCAAGGTCGATGACCCTGCAAAGCTGCAACTTGGTGCAACAATATAATGGTCAACAGTCAAAATAATATAAATTTAGACTGTTTTTAAAGTTTTTAGCTTCTTTATTGAATTAAGTTACTGGTCTAGTGTTCTCTTCATTAAGAGGGGCTTTATATTGGTTTGATATCCTGAGGGTGTCTCTTGCGTTACTGTGGTAACCTAGAGGGGCAAACATGTAGTAACAGAGGGACAGTCAGGGTGTGGAGAGTTTTCCAGTACCTCTCTGCACCTTGGGAGACCTTTAACAGTTCTCACAGAGTATAGGGAGTCGTGATCGAGGCAGAGTGGAAGACTTGGGAATGTCCACACAAAAAACGAAGAGAGACAGAAGTACTAGGAAAGTTCTGTGAACAGATAGGGTTGAGCTAGGAGCGAAAGATGGAGATTTGAGAAGAGTTCTACATGGTCGATGTGGTGGACCTTGGACACAACCGACAAGGGCCCCCGCTGATGGTGAAGTGACTGTTTATTTCTGGCCCTGTTGGAGGCTTATATATCTTTGCCGAGAGGAAGTATTGGGTTTCAGCAGATGCTATAAGGGCGTGGATCGGAGGAGATGTCATTGTACACTCTTGAAGAAATCTGGCAACGCCCTGACATATTTTAGGCCTCGTTCTTTAGGTTGTTGGACTTCTAATACTTAAATCTATGCTATTTATTAGTTCAACTCTTAATCTATTACACAATTTCACTTTATTATTCTCAGTTTGTACAACGTACATTTATATTATGATTCCAAGAGTCTAGCAACAGTATCACTATAAAAGGAAGATCGTAAGTACACCACATGTCTACACACGGTAAGGCCCATTATAATAATGGTGGGAATTTAAAGACTGCTTTTACTGTAGGTACACCGCATGTATACATATGGTACAGCCCATGATAAACATGGTGGTAATTTAGAGACTGTTTTAACTGTAAGTACACCACATGTCTACAGTTTCAGAAAGCAGTTCGACTGTCTCACTTGAAAAAGTGGGAGGGCCTGGCTCATCAGTGGTCAACCCTCCCAGCGGTTTCATTGCATCATAATATAAAAACATTTTAATAAGGGTCCTATAAAGAGATGATTGCCACTCAATAGACAACTTTCATTTTAAACGCGTTCGACCGGAACAAAATCAAATTAATTAACACTAATGATCTTAAGTGAAAGACTAAAGAGTGACTTGATGGCCACAATTAATTAATCTCGTTAAATTAATAGCGTGACAAATAGACTAATGGATGTGTAGCTTCATTATATTTCCTTGGAGATCTGTGGAGCAATGGTATGATTTGTCGATTCCCAACAGCAAGGACGTTGGTTCGAATCCCGCTTTAACATTTTTTTTTAAAGTAAAAAATAATTTTAATGGTCTCCTAATTTTACGAAAGGCCAACCGTATCAGTGAGTGCAAGTAACCAAACGGGGATCTGACAATTTTTCAAGTGAGACAGTCGAACTGCTTTCTGTATCTGTAGACATGTGGTGTACTTACAGTAAAAGACAGTTGCTATAACTACCCACCAGGATTATCATAGTCTGTACCATATGTAGACATGTGGTGTACTTACAGTAAAAGACAGTCGCTAACTACCCACCAGGATTATCATAGTCTGTACCATATGTAGACATGTGGTGTACTTACAGTAAAAGACAGTCGCTAACTACCCACCAGGATTATCATAGTCTGTACCATATGTAGACATGTGGTGTACTTACAGTAAAAGACAGTCGCTAACTACCCAACAGGATTATCATAGTCTGTACCATATGTAGACATGTGGTGTACTTACAGTAAAAGACAGTCGCTAACTACCCACCAGGATTATCATAGTCTGTACCATATGTAGACATGTGGTGTACTTACAGTAAAAGACAGTCGCTAACTACCCACCAGGATTATCATGGACTGTACCATATGTAGACATGTGGTGTACTTACAGTAAAAGACAGTCGCTAACTACCCACCAGGATTATCATAGTCTGTACCATATGTAGACATGTGGTGTACTTACAGTAAAAGACAGTCGCTAACTACCCAACAGGATTATCATAGTCTGTACCATATGTAGACATGTGGTGTACTTACAGTAAAAGACAGTCGCTAACTACCCACCAGGATTATCATGGACTGTACCATATGTAGACATGTGGTGTACTTACAGTAAAAGACAGTCACTAACTACCCAACAGGATTATCATGGCCTGTACCATATGTAGACATGTGGTGTACTTACAGTAAAAGACAGTCGCTAACTACCCAACAGGATTATCATGGCCTGTACCATATGTAGACATGTGGTGTACTTACAGTAAAAGACAGTCGCTAACTACCCAACAGGATTATCATGGCCTGTACCATATGTAGACATGTGGTGTACTTACAGTAAAAGACAGTCGCTAACTACCCAACAGGATTATCATGGCCTGTACCATATGTAGACATGTGGTGTACTTACAGTAAAAGACAGTCGCTAACTACCCACCACGTACCACATGTATTTGCATATATAAAAAATAAATTTCTAGTATGACAAGAATAAAATGTGCCCAAATTGATTATACCAAATTAACACAAGAGTACGAGAGGTGTGTTCAAAAAGTATCGCGACCTTTGTGTTTTTCAAAAATTATTTATTTATTCATGAATACATATTTTGTTCTCTTCAAAGTAATCCCCATGAGATATTATACACTTGTGCCAACGGTTTTTACAATCTTCGAAGCACTTCAAAAAATCATTTCTTTAAAATCTTTTTCAGCTCCTCCTTCGATGCCGTCTTTATCTCGTCAAGCGTAGCGTAACGTCGTCCTTTCATGGGCCTCTTCAGTTTAGGGAACAAGAAAATTCACAGGGAGCCAGATCTGGGGAATACGGTGGCTGCGGCATCATTAGTGTGTTGTTTTTGGCCAAAAAGTCGCGCACAAGCAACGATGTGTGAGCAGGGGCGTTATCGTGGTGCAAAAGCCAATTTTTGTTCTTCCACAAATCCGGGCGTTTATGGCGGATTGCTTCGCGCAAATTGCGCATAACTTGCAGGTAATATTTCTTATTGACCGTTCTACCCTATGGCAAGAACTCATGATGCACCACGCCCCTGCAATCGAAGAAAACTGTCAGCAAAACTTTCACATTCGACCGAACTTGGCGCGATTTTTTCGGTCTTGGTTCGTGCAGCAGCTTCCATTGAGATGATTGAGCTTTGGTTTCCACGTCATAACCATAAACCCACGCTTCGTCACCAGTTATGACCCTCTGGAGAAAATTTGGGTCGTCGCGGACAGAGTCCAACATCTCATTAGCAATGTTCATGCGATGCTGTTTTTGGTCGCAATTGAGCAATTTTGGTACGAATTTCGCGGCGACCCGTCTCATGCCCAAATGATTGATAAAAATCGAATGGCACGAGCCAATCGATATGTTTAGGTCCTCAGCAACTTCTCTAACGGTGATTCGACGATTGGCCAATATCATTTTCTCCACTTCATTAATTTTTTCGTCTGTTGTTGAAATGCTCGTGCGTCCGGCACGCTCTTCGTCGTTCACATCTTCTCGGCCTTCTGAGAACATTTTGTACCACCGATAAACGTTGCTTCGGTCCAAGGTAGCTTCTCCGTATGCCACAGTCAACATTCGGAATGCATCCGCGCACTTAATTTCGTTTTTCACACAAAATTTGATACAGGTTCTTTGTTCCATTTTTTTTAATAGGTAAAAATCGAAGACGATCCAAAACACCTGCAAGCAAAGCAGCTGTCAACAATTAAGTGAACATTCAAAATGACCGAGCTTGTCGGCATAAGTGAGAGACATGAGTACCAACATAAAGTCACAAAAAGATCGAAATTCGAATATACGTAACCCGCGAAAATTCAAAAGTCGCGATACTCTTTGAACACACCTCGTATAGAGGGTTTTGCCAAATAATTTATTTGTTTCAAAAGTTTTCACAGACTTTTTACCTATTTTATTTATTTCAATTTAAAGCGCTATATGTCCACCTAAGACACTGTCATACATGTAGGTATTTGTCTATCTACAATAATTTTAGGTCGTAAAGAATAGTCATATGATATTAAAAAGTAGATTGAAAGTTAGAAAAAAACACATACAGAGAACTTTGTTCAAAAGAAATGAATGTGTGGCAATATATCTACAATTAACATAATAAATTTGCAGTTTCTTAAAATATTTTTGTTGCTATATACAGTTAAACCTGTCTATAGCGCCCCCTCTTGGGACTCACTAAAATAGGGTGCTATAGAGAGGGGGTGCTATAGACAGGTCACTTTTAATGTAAATCGCATCGTACTACGTATTTAAAATTGGGCGCTATAGAGAGGGAGGCGCTATAGAGAGGGGGTGCTATAGACAGGTCACTTTTAATGTAAATCGCATCGTACTACGTATTTAAAATTGGGCGCTATAGAGAGGGGGTGCTATAGACAGGTCACTTTTAATGTAAATCGCATCGTACTACGTATTTAAAATTGGGCGCTATAGAGAGGGAGGCGCTATAGACAGGTCACTTTTAATGTAAATCACATCGTACTACGTATTTAAAATTGGGCGCTATAGAGAGGGAGGCGCTATAGAGAGGGGGTGCTATAGACAGGTCACTTTTAATGTAAATCGCATCGCAATACGTATTTAAAATTGGGGGCTATAGAGAGGGAGGCGCTATAGACAGGTCACTTTTAATGTAAATCACATCGTACTACGTATTTAAAATTGGGCGCTATAGAGAGGGGGTGCTATAGACAGGTCACTTTTAATGTAAATCGCATCGTACTACGTATTTAAAATTGGGCGCTATAGAGAGGGAGGCGCTATAGAGAGGGGGTGCTATAGACAGGTCACTTTTAATGTAAATCGCATCGTACTATGTATTTAAAATTGGGCGCTATAGAGAGGGAGGCGCTATAGACAGGTCACTTTTAATGTAAATCACATCGTACTACGTATTTAAAATTGGGCGCTATAGAGAGGGAGGCGCTATTTAGAAGGGGCGCTATAGACAGGTTTAACTGTAATTTGAAATATATCTTCTACAAATGGTATTAAATTTAATATATATTTCTTTACTGGAGGTAAAAATACTTGGATACTTGTTATGGTATCAAAATTCGAAACTATTTTAAAGGCGTATGATTCTTTTGGAAATTAAACAATTTCTACTGTCCTTACTGCAATGGAAAAATTAATGGGAGGGCATGGCTCATCAGTGGTGAACCCTCCCAGCGGTTTCGCCAGTTTAATCTACCATACCGCTGTTATATTGCATTTTTGGAACTTCCTTTTATAGTGATACTGTTGATAGACTCTTGGAATGGGTATTTTAGAAGAACTATGGACATAAGCTTTGAGGACAGCAGAATTACATACATTTATGAATATATAGAATACTTCTTATGGTATATTACAAACTGATTATTGTACGAAAAGGTACACATAGCTGGGTTATGGGTAGAGAATGGAAATTTAATGGAAGGTGAAGGAACCGTGAATTCGTGGGTCGCATTGTTTCTCTGAGTCTACCCACAATGGATTCATTTTATACGCTTTGGTGATCACAATGGCTTTGATTCCAAACGTCGCATCGTCTTCTACGACTCCCCTGTTCTGACAAGGTTATCCTGTTGAAAGCTAACTTGTCATATCTTCTATATTGTCAAGATTACGTTGAGAATACGTACACTTATACGGTGATGTTGTTTCAAGTTGTTTCCACAATTCTGTGACCGAGTGACTCTTGAAGCAAAATTTTGCTGATTTTCACGACTTTGAAGCAATTTCAACATAGTCTGATATAGCAAAAAATGCATCATGAATAGAAATATTTGTAGATAGGATGAAATTGCGAGAAACGTGCTTCATTATGATATTCATGGTGTTTCCCTCTTACCTTGTTTTGCTTATTCCCAGTACACGTGGTACAGGCCAGGATAATCATGGTGGGTAGTGAGACACCAGCGACATTCCAAGGGGCGACCACACGTTAGCTAACACCTCGGGACTATTAGACAGTTGGGGATTGTGTGCGACACAAACGGCCGCCCGGTTGTGTCGGTCCTGTCTCTCTCTCTCTCTGGTTGTCTAGGTCCCTCTTTCAACTTGTGATGTGTTTATTTCTCTTCCCACCTTATAATACCACATATATTGTTGCACCAAATTGCAGTTTTACAGGGACATCGACTTTGGTTTCCTCCTTATTGGTGTTATACACAGAGCGCGGGTTTCCATACTTAAATAAAAGTAAATTAAAGTTATTGTGTTTATTTAATCTTCCTCGTAGGTCGTGATCCGCAGTATAGGTCCTCTCTCGCTCCAATAACCAATCAAGATATATGTACAATATTACAACAGGAATGAAACTATCAAAAGGAATGATACCATATAGTATATAATATGTTTTAAATAAATATGATATATCATAGAATATTTTGAATGAATGTAGGGCGCATTAATACAACATAAAATAAATATATACAGACATATATATTAGATAATAAAAAGGCATATATTGGATTGAATAAAAGATTTATTTTGCCAATATTTCGGCTGGCTGAACGCCAACCTTTATCGAAGCATTACATTTTTGTATACACCATATATGAATATAGATAATTATTACTATATGTATGTTATATAAAGGTATTATTTAAAATGTTATTTTATTTTAAATATATTTCATAGATTCAAATATTCTATTAAATCGACCGCCAGAGGTCGCGCTTTCTGTTTATATAACCATTTGTTAAACAACACAATATAATGCGGCTTATGATTGTAAAACGACATTTGAAAATTATCCCGCATGTGTTTCTTTTCAAAGAAAAATAAAAATGTATTTTAAGGAGAAATAACGATTATTTCTAACCTTAGGGATGAGGTATGAAAGGACGAATTGTGAAGAGTTATGATAAACGGAAAAATAAAAGTGTCCAGGAATGGTTTTATAACCATTTGTTGTTGTTTCCCGATGGCCGGCTCAAACCTTTGTACATTATGTAAATAAGTTTTTCATTTTTTAGATTCTTACGCCTTAATCCAGACAGTACTTTTATCAAATTATGTTTTTATGTATTTTCCTTTAGTTCAATTAAAGCAATCTCTGATCAAAACTATTTTATTATTCCCACGACTGCAAAACAATATTATAATGATACTCATGTACCCAAAAAATAATTAGAAAATAATATTCCAAAGTCAACAGCAGAAATCATTATTAAATATAATAATAAATGGATAATTTCAATAAAATTTGTACATTCAATTCGCTTTTTTATTCTTTGTTATACCGATTGCTATAACTCTCAAGGGAATCTGTATGAAAGACAAAAGATCTTGATATAGATATGTATTTATAAATTTATTAATAATGTCTTATGTTTCGAAAATAGAGAAATCCATAAATAAATCTTCAAATATAAAGGCATATATTGAATCAAAATGTCATTTATTTTACCTACAAAAATATATTTTGATCCAATATATGCCTTTTTATTTGTCTTATATATGTCAAAAAATGAAATCATAATAATAATAAATAATTTTAATAAATAGTGTAGCAATATAAGTTGGCTTCCTTTAAATACTTGACAATTAAAGTTGTAAAATATCAAAAGGTACAAGTATAAATTATCCTCTAAAAATTGAGAGATAGAGAGAAAAATAATAAATAATATTTATAAACAGCTATTATATTTGAAATAATAATCAAAGAGAGAGAAAAAATAATAATGAAAGAATATAAAATTATAAGAATATATATACTCACATTATAATACTTTTTAAAACAAAAAAAATGCAATAATTCTATTAAAATATTTTATTAAAATCATTTTTGTTTACCGTAAAATGGAACAGTAAACAAACATCGTCTGATTTCGCAGTGTTGCCAGAGATTAAAAAAAAAATATATATATATATATATATATATTTATAATTTAAAATTCTATGAAAAAAAAATGGTTGCCTGTAAAGTCGGTTTTACGGGCGAAGATTTTACGTGACAACGGTAGAATATTTATTGATATGAATATAATTAAATTGCACAATAGGAACAAGGAATTGAATGAAAATAAGAATTGCACAAATTTTAACTATAGAAATATATTTTGTTTACTAAAACATTGTACATGTAAACTTAAACTTAACTAATTCCTATTTGAGTGATTTTGTTGAGGATAGGACGATGATAGGAGAAATATGAAATGAAAGGAAGTGTTTCTGCTGTAATGTGTCTTGCGAAAGTCAAGTCGATAGTTGTTCCTTTTAACGTAGTTGACTTAGAAACGTTTGATACGCAATCAAGATTATACGTATTTTTCATGAAATTAAGAAACGAGTTGTCAGGCTTTACGTTTTTGTTAAAATCACCACACAGAAGAATCGGTATACTAGAATCAACTTGCACGAACGGTGGCACGTACTGGCTGTTGTGAATGTACGGACCGAGTCCTTGCCATAGTAACATTCCAATATCCTGCATACTAGCTCCTGGATGAATATATACAGCACCGAGTATAAACTTGAAGCTAGTATTAGCGGCGAAGCAAGTAACTTCAGTCATGCACATGTCACCCTTGGTTTTAATGACACGAGTTACGTCTGTAATCGCAACTTGGAACACTTCCGCCGTAGATGTCGATGATAATTTACGATAGATCGCCACTCCACCAGCCGCGTTGGTATTTGAAAATCAAAACACTTATTCAGATCGAAGGTTCAAATTTTTGCTAAATAAATTTGAAATTAAATAAAATTTGTAATTGTAAATGATGAAGTTGAAAATTAAAACATTTACTTAAATTAGATGTTAAAATTCTTGCTCAACACAGTTTAAATAAAGTTTTCTTATATCTGCCACTTTTTCTTAATATTTGTAATTTTAAAGAATTAATTCGAAAATCAAAACATTTATTCAGATCGAAGGTTCAAATTTTTGCTAAATAAATTTGAAACTATTTAAAATTTGTAAAATAATAATTAATTAATTAATTAATTTTAAACTAATAATTTACTTAACAATATCAACATTTATCAATAGTATGACATAACCTATAAACTCAGTTTCTCAACTTTTGTGTCAATCTAACAATTAATCAATCAATCATAGTTTACGATAATGAAATATCAGTGTACAATTATTTACCTTTATTGTTGTAAATGACGAATCTAAGCACAGCTGACGATACTTTAACCACACGTGTGAACTTGTATTATGACGCTTTCTTGTTTTTCCAACGCCAAGAACGTTCGAGAAAGACAAAGACAGAGACAAGCATGCGCCGATTCAATGCGCCTAATTCTCTAGCGCTGCGCGCGCAGCTGCGCGCGCAGCACTCTCGTTCGGTGACTCATCGTAACGTTACCGGGCGTTACACTTTTTCATAAGTGACTCCCAGCCGCAACCTAATTTAAGACGTTGTCACGTCAATAAATTTTGTTACAAAATTATTCACCTGACATTTATCCACCTCACTTTATATTCCAATATACATATAGAAAAATATATATTTTTGAAAATAGAGCAATCCATAAATAAATCTTTAAATAAAAAGACATACAGTTAAACCTGTCTATAGCGCCCCCTCTAAATAAGCCTCCCTCTCTATAGCACCCAATTTTAAATACGTAGTACGATGCGATTTACATTAAAAGTGACCTGTCTATAGCACCACCTCTCTATACCACCCTATTTTAGTGAGTCCCAAGAGACAGGTTTAACTGTATATAGGATCAAAATATCATTTATTTTACCAATCTTTCAGTTGGCGGAATGCCAACCTTTATCAAGGTATTATAACATTTGTTATTATTAATAGTTAATATTAAATGTTTAATTGCTCGAAAGCTTGCAAAACCAAAATTAAAAGAAAGTCTTTACCTTAATATTGTTTATTATTTCTTTTTCAAATAATTTCTAGATATCTATTACTAACACAATATTAACAATTAATAATAACAAATGTTATAATACCTTGATAAAGGTTGGCGTTCAGCCAACTGAAATATTGATAAAATAAATGATATTTTGATCCAATATAAGTATTTTTAATTAAAGAAATATATATGTAGAACGACATTTGAAAATTATCCCGCATGTGTTTCTTTTGAATGAAAAATCGAAATTTATTTTAAGGAGAAATAACGATTATTACTAACCTTAGGGATGAAGTATGAAAGGATGAATTGTGAAGAGTAAAAATGAACGGAAAAATAAAGTGTCCAGGGATGGGAATTCCGTTCATCATTACTCTTCACAATTCATTCTTTAATACTTCATCCCTAAGGTTAGAAATAATCGTTATTTCTCCTTAAAATAAATTTCGATTTTTCGTTCAAAAGAAACACATGCGGGATAATTTTCAAATGTCGTTTTACAATCATAAGCGGCATTATATTGTATTATAAATTTATATGTTTATACAATAATTCAGAAGATAGGAAAGTTTACAAAATTTATAAATAAGAAAGTAGGGCAAATTTAAAATATTTACACCTCATTATTCACAGAATCTATCTAAGGATAAAAGGAGGTTTGAGTCATGAATACAGCGTCTATGCCATCATGTCTATATATAGCGTTGGGATATGTATTCTGTTGAATTCTTAAAGTGGAAAGGGTCAACAGTAGATTTGCCAGGCTCGGACCTTACTATCCAGGTCAGAATGGAACGAACATTTGAGATGAGTTTGCCTACTCATCTTTTCATACCATTTCAAATTCGATTAACTCACACTTTCATTTCTTTGCAGAAATTTCCTTTTTTACTTCTATATTTAGATTTAAAAACAACTTTATTGACATCCGTCAATGGTAAATCATACAAAGTTAAAATATATACAGTAAGAGGGAAACACTATAAACAAGACTATGTACAATTATATACAGTCGAGGAGACTTCCCCAACGACATCCGTCAATGGTAAATCATACACACTAAGTTAAAAGATATATAGTAAGAGGGAAACACTATAAACAAGACAATTATATACAGTCGAGGAGACTTCCCCAACGACATCCGCCAATGGTAAATCATACACACTAAGTTAAAAGATATATAGTAAGAGGGAAACACTATAAACAAGACAATTATATACAGTCGAGGAGACTTCCCCAACGACATCCGCCAATGGTAAATCATACACACTAAGTTAAAAGATATATAGTAAGAGGGAAAAACTATAAACAAGACAATTATATACAGTCGAGGAGACTTCCCCAACGACATCCGTCAATGGTAAATCATACACACTAAGTTAAAAGATATATAGTAAGAAGGAAACACTATAAACAAGACAATTATATACAGTCGAGGAGACTTCCCCAACGACATCCGTCAATGGTAAATCATACACACCAAGTTAAAAGATATATAGTAAGAGGGAGACACTATAAACAAGACAATTATATACAGTCGAGAAGACTTCCCCAACGGCATCCGTCAATGGTAAATCATACACACTAAGTTAAAAGATATATAGTGAGAGGGAAACACTATAAACAAGACAATTATTTACAGTCGAGGAGACTTCCCCAACGACATCCGTCAATGGTAAATCATACACACTAAGTTAAAAGATATGCAGTAAGAGGGAAACACTATAAACAAGAAAATTATATACAGTCGAGGAGACTTCCCCAACGACATCCGTCAATGGTAAATCATACACACCAAGTTAAAAGATATACAGTAAGAGGGAAACACTATAAACAAGACAATTATATACAGTCGAGGAGCCTTCCCCAACGACATCCGTCAATGGTAAATCATACACACCAAGTTAAAAGATATATAGTAAGAGGGAAAAACTATAAACAAGACAATTATATACAGTCGAGGAGACTTCCCCAACGACATCCGTCAATGGTAAATCATACACACCAAGTTAAAAGATATATAGTAAGAGGGAAACACTATAAACAAGACAATTATATACAGTCGAGGAGACTTCCACAACGACATCCGTCAATGGTAAATCATACACACGATAAATTAGGCCTAGATAGAAACAACAAGGATAAAATGAAACCTAGATAGAACAGTGACATGAATGTTGGGTCAGCCAGACTCAGGACGGAAAACATTTGTTTGAAATCAATTACAGCTCCGAGATTGAAATGTGTGGGTGTCAGATGTAATTTCCTTATGATACTGGATTTCCAGGTGTCAGGCAAACTAATGGAATCTATGTATTCCTCTTAACCTGGTTCTTCACCGCCTGGACTTTGACTTTAGCATCTCTTACACCATATAGATATTTACACTCATGGACAAAACTTAAGGAAGTTGTACCTTTTAGCATGCATATCGGGATTCAGACAATAACTCTGAAAGATACACTCATGGACAACACTTAAGGAAGTTGTACCTTTTAGCATGTATATCGGGATTCAGACAATAACTCTGAAAGATACACTCATGGACAACACTTAAGGAAGTTGTACCTTTTAGCATGTATATCGGGATTCAGACAATAACTCTGAAAGATACACTCATGGACAACACTTAAGGAAGTTGTACCTTTTAGCATGTATATCGGGATTCAAACAATAACTCTGAAAGATACACTCATGGACAAAACTCAAGGAAGTTGTACCTTTTAACATGTATATCGGGATTCAGACAATAACTCTGAAAGATATACTCATGGACAAAACTTTGGTAGTTGTACCTTTTAGCATGAATATCGGGATTCAGACAATAACTCTGAAAGATATTGCAATGGCCTTAATTGAAGACATACGAGATAACCAAGTGTGAACAACCTCTGTCTCCTTCAAAGTAAAAAAAAAAAGACGACCAACGAAATCAAAGACATCCATTTTCTTAAGTACTGTCCATGAGTGTATATACAAAAAGTCTATATATCATTAAAATACACGCTAAAACTAAGTTTTACCTAAATAAATACATTAGAATATAGTTTTTAATATATATTATAACAGGTTAGGCGAAAATTTCTTTCATAGATCAATTTCCTCTTGGTAAAATTTCCATTAAACGTAAGGTGAAATTAACATCACCGTGACGTGTTTTTGCCCGTTCGGACAAAACGGTCGATGAACTCGTCTGATGAATGAGTCACACATTTCATTTGATGGCAGAAGATTCAACACATGGGAAGGATTTTGGTCACCAGTCTATCTTTACCTTGTCATGACTGCTTACTTCTGTAGTCTCGATTGATGGTGGGTGCCATCAAGCGGCGAAACATCCATACTAACCTAGAAATTAATATATTTATTTATTCTACATGGTAATAAAACTAAATCCAAATAAAATTAAAGTGTGTGACGTTTCAGTAACAGTATTGTTACCATCATCAGAAAAAATATCTATATTTTTCTCATTTATTCTTTAGTTTTATGATGGTAAAAAAGCAATTACTGAAGATTACTTTTGATATTGGGGGTCGGTGGAAGGCTGGTTAAACCGTTTGGTTTACGACCACTACGACCCGGGTTCGATCCCCGCATTGGACACTTTTTTCTGTTAAAAAAAAAAATGCTCCAATGGCCCCCCGATTCTTGCAAAAGTCCAACCCCACCAGCGAGTGCAAGTAACCAAAAGGGGGTCTGGCACATTTGTAAGTGCAAAGTCGAACTGCTTTTCACATGTGTAGATATGTGGTGCGCTTACAGTAAAAAGCAGTCGCTAACTACCAAAGAAAGAGATAAGAAAGAAGAAGAGAAACACACACAAAAAAACGAAAGACTCGTTGATTTATCGAAATTTAGCCAATATGCAATAATCGCCTACATTCCTATTAGATCACAAGGAATATCCAGGTCAATTCTAATGAGAGAAAGCCCAACTACAAACTTCCCTTCAAACAACAAAAGGACTTTAATTTATTACAAAGGTACAAAACCCATTAAAAAAAGGAATAGACCTAAAGGAAACTTGCATGTTAAGAAATATTATGGTATTGTTTCCAAAGAGAAATTTCATTTAACGAAATTATTTTCCCATCTTTATGTTTAGAGGTTTTTAGTTCAGATCTGAAATTCTTGCAGTAGCTAAAATTTGGTATAGAAATCGTGAAGACATTGAATATAGGGATCTTTTTATGTTTATAAACAGTAAGGACTCATATTTAAAATTTAGGAAATTCTGTAAATATATCTATGATAAGTTTCTCTCTTGGTTTAAAAAAAACCGTAATTGTTAAACTAAATACAGATAAACCTGTCGATAGACCCCTTCTTGGGTTTCACCAAAATAGGTTGCTATAGACAGGTCACTTTTAATGTAAAATGCTTACATTTTATTGTTTAAAATCGGGCGCTATAGAGAGAAATGCGCTATTTAGAGGGGGCGTTATAGACAGGTTTAGCTGTATTTGTATTTAATATCATTGGCCTCATCAATGATGAACCCTCCCAGCAATTTCGCCAATTTAATCTACCAGCCCGCTTCTTTAGAGCTCTAATACTGTATTGGATCATTCTGTTTATATATGTTACACTGAAGGGTGGAATCTTAGAAATGGTATTTAAGTAAACTATGGACATAAGCTTATAGGACAGTAGAATTACATATAAATATTTACATCGAGCAATGTTCTCTTAGAGCTCTAATACTGTATTGGATCATTCTGTTTATATATGTTACACTGAAGGGTGGAATCTTAGAAATGGTATTTAAGTAAACTATGGACATAAGCTTATAGGACAGTAGAATTACATATAAATATTTACATCGAGCAATGTTCTCTTAGAGCTCTAATACTGTATTGGATCATTCTGTTTATATATGTTACACTGAAGGGTGGAATCTTAGAAATGGTATTTAAGTAAACTATGGACATAAGCTTATAGGACAGTAGAATTACATATAAATATTTACATCGAGCAATGTTCTCTTAGAGCTCTAATACTGTATTGGATCATTCTGTTTATATATGTTACACTGAAGTGTGGAATCTTAGAAATGGTATTTAAGTAAACTATGGACATAAGCTTATAGGACAGTAGAATTACATATAAATGTTTACATCGAACAATGTTCTCTTAGAGCTCTAATACTGTATTGGATCATTCTGCTTTTATATGCTACACAGAAGTGTGGAATCTTAGAAATGGTATTTAGGCAAACTATAAACATAAGCTTATAGGACAGTAGAATTACATTTAAATGTTTACATCGAGCAATGTTCTTCCGCAAACAATAAGGACAGGTTAGGTATAAATTAACACAAAGCAATAACGCGCCATCTATACATATAAAATGAAAGGATCTAAAAGCCCGAATGTTTCTTTTAAACATAATACCAACTTCTACTGTCCTTACTGCGATGAAAAAATAATATTGGGAGGGCTTGGCTCATCAGTGGTGAACCCTCCACTGATATGTATAGATGACGCGTTATTGCTTTGTGTTCAATCATAATATTATGATACATTAGCACGCCATCTGTTATCAAAATTAGAAACTATTATAGACGGATTCTTTTGAAAATAAACAATTTCTACTGTCCTTACTGCAATGGAAAAATGATATGGTAGATTAAACTGGCGAAAGCGCTTGGACAGTTCACCACTGATGAACCAGGCCCACCCTTTAATTTTTCCATTGTAGTAAGGACAGTAGAAATTGTTTATTTTCAAAAAGAATCATACGCGTCCATAAAGGTTTCGAATTTTAAATCATTATATGTTTATAAATTTATAGAACAACCTTATAGTACAGGGAAAATAGAAACCGAGAGATGGCGTCATCTATCAATAACGTTCAGTTACATAATCTAAAGATGTTTTTATATCATTTATAACTTTAATTCTCTTTTTTTATTTCATTTTTGATTTCTTCTACAAGAGGCAGAATGTCCAATACAATGACTTCTGTAGCTATACTGACGTAATTATTAGTTTCGTTTCTATAGAAAGGTATCTTACACAAAAGCTTGTGCCCTCTTACACACAGTCTAGCCATAAATTCTGTTACAAACAATTTTATAAATTAAAGCGATATGACTAGGATATTCCAGACATAATTGAAAATTTTATAAAATATAAAATGACACTATTGAAGAAAATTACTAACCAAACATTTCAAAGTTTCTTTCCCGCTAATATTCCGAAATATTTTCGGGCAAATTTCCACAACTCTCAATTTATTACAAATCACGGAAATTTTAGAAGCTTTTTAAAATGTATCAAAGCAGCGCAAGATTCAAGATACTTCTGTGGATGTGAGGAAAATACTTCTATTCATCTGCTGCTAAATTTCCCTGTCTTCCAAGAGTATAGAATAAACAATGGACTAAATGTATCGTTTGGTCTAATTTCAACCAAAGACAAATATATAAAATTCAACCCATTTTGCAGATTTATTTCGAATTTTATAAAAAAAACTACTAAATTCTATTGGAACGCTTTTATTTAGAAATTAATTCTTTTTAGTATTGTTTTAATTGAATAATTCTCTAATATCTAGTATATTTTCATTCAAAAATATTCCCTAAAACTTTTTTTTAATCTGTAAATTGCTTTTCTCGAATACACACAATACTTTACAATTTGATTTTATTTAACTAAATTTGCATACCAACCCTTTGTACATATATCAATTGTGTTAATATTTTTTATATTTTCATCTAACTAACTTGCATATTAATTCTGTACATATTCAAATATCTTTCTTTCTTTTCTTTCAAAATTTTGTTTATTTTTAAAGTGCAAGTGTCCCTAGAGGGACATAGAGCTCTAAGTCCAAATAAAGAAATGATTAAGAACAAAAAATAATGAACAATAAATACATATTTTATCAGCCAATAAGACATATAGATTTTAAATATATACAATCATTAAAATGTCCTTCCTTATTTTTGACATAGGATCTCAAACGTTCGGGCCACTGATCTATGGCGGCATGCACCTTTTCTAAGGGTATTCTTCCATTGCTCTCACCAATGCTGATTTCAATTGATCCAAATTATGATATCTTTTATAGCACACCTTCTCCTCTAAATATGCCCACAAACCGTGGGTTTAAATCAGGGCTTCCAGATGGCCATTCATTGGCTTCTATGAACTCCGGAACATTCGTATGAAGCTCTTTTCTTCAACTAGTGTGTTTCTTCAATAGCGAATAGGATAATTGTTGTCTTGAAACATTGTTTACCAACACACCTTTTTTTATTATCCCTAGTACACGTGGTACAGGCCATGATAATCATGGTGGGTAGTTAGTGACTGTCTTTTACTGTAAGTACACCACATGTCTACATATGTTACAGGCCATGATAATCCTGGTGGGTAGTTAGCGACTGTCTTTTACTGTAAGTACACCACATGTCTACATATGTTACAGGCCATGATATTCCTGGTGGGTAGTTAGCGACTGTCTTTTACTGTAAGTACACCACATGTCTACATATGTTACAGGCCATGATAATCCTGGTGGGTAGTTAGTGACTGTCTTTTACTGTAAGTACACCACATGTCTACATATGTTACAGGCCATGATATTCCTGGTGGGTAGTTAGCGACTGTCTTTTACTGTAAGTACACCACATGTCTACATATGGTACAGGCCATGATAATCCTGGTGGGTAGTTAGTGACTGTCTTTTACTGTAAGTACACCACATGTCTACATATGTTACAGGCCATGATATTCCTGGTGTGTAGTTAGCGACTGTCTTTTACTGTAAGTACACCACATGTCTACATATGGTACAGGCCATGATAATCCTGGTGGGTAGTTAGCGACTGTCTTTTACTGTAAGTACACCACATGTCTACATATGTTACAGGCCATGATATTCCTGGTGTGTAGTTAGCGACTGTCTTTTACTGTAAGTACACCCCATGTCTACATATGGTACAGGCCATGATATTCCTGGTGTGTAGTTAGCGACTGTCTTTTACTGTAAGTACACCACATGTCTACATATGGTACAGGCCATGATAATCCTGGTGGGTAGTTAGCGACTGTCTTTTACTGTAAGTACACCACATGTCTACAGATACAGAAAGCAGTTCGACTGTCTCACTTGAAAAATTGTCAGATCCCCGTTTGGTTACTTGCACTCACTGATACGGTTGAACACATGTGAAAAGCAGCACCCAACACACTTAATATATCTGAATTCTATATAAATTAAAGATTATTAAAATAGCTAGAAGAGATTATATATACACTAATATTCATATAAATGATTAAAAAACACAATTATATATATAATTATACTTAAATTTTAGAGGTTATATATAAAATGGATCTTGTTTACCGATAAAAAGACATAGTACGAGCATCGTCTGATTTCGCAGCGTTGCCAGATCAAATAAATTCATTAAAATCCCGAAATACATGCTGAAATGTACAACTTCCTCAAGTTTTGTCCATGAGTGTATCTTTCAGAGTTATTGTCTGAATCCCGATATACATGCTAAAAGGTACAACTTCCTTAAGTTTTGTCCATGAGTGTATCTTTCAGAGTTATTGTCTGAATCCCGATATACATGCTAAAAGGTACAACTTCCTTAAGTTTTGTCCATGAGTGTATCTTTCAGAGTTATTGTCTGAATCCCGATATGCATGCTAAAAGGTACAACTTCCTTAAGTTTTGTCCATGAGTGTATCTTTCAGATTTATTGTCTGAATCCCTATATGCATGCTAAAAGGTACAACTTCCTTAAGTTTTGTCCATGAGTGTATCTTTCAGAGTTATTGTCTGAATCCCGATATACATGCTAAAAGGTACAACTTCCTTAAGTTTTGTCCATGAGTGTATCTTTTAGAGTTATTGTCTGAATCCCGATATACATGCTAGAAGGTACAACTTCCTTAAGTTTTGTCCATGAGTGTATCTTTCAGAGTTATTGTCTGAATCCTGATATACATGCTAAAAGGTACAACTTCCTTAAGTTTTGTCCATGAGTGTATCTTTCAGAGTTATTGTCTGAATCCTGATATACATGCTAAAAGGTACAACTTCCTTAAGTTTTGTCCATGAGTGTATCTTTCAGAATTATTGTCTGAATCCCGATATACATGCTAAAAGGTACAACTTCCATAAGTGTTGTCCATGAGTGTATCTTTCAGAGTTATTGTCTGAATCCCGATATACATGCTAACAGGTACCACTTCCTTAAGTTTTGTCCATGAGTGTAACTTTCAGAGTTATTGTCTGAATACCGATATACATGCTAAAAGGTACAACTTCCTTAAGTTTTGTCCATGAGTGTATCTTTCAGAGATATTGTCTGAATCCCGATATACATGCTAAAAGATACAACTTTCTTAAGTGTTGTCCATGAGTGTATCTTAGTATAATCTGATTTTTTATTAAGGAATCCTTACAGAAGAAATTGGCCAGTATAAACCATTGTATTAAAGATTCTGCCCCTTGTGGGAGGAGAGCAACAATGAAATAAAAAAGAGGATTAGAGTGATGAATGATGTAAAAACATCTCAATAGATTATATAACTAATCATTATTGATAGATGACGCCACCCATCAGTTTAAATGTATTTTCCCCCGAGTATCGTTCAAAACCATTATCATGATGAATTGAGACAACTCAATTACATATGGGGAGGTTGTAGAAAGACATTTTTTGGTATATTTGTTCAACAAGCGAATTTCAGAAAATTTAGGGGGAAAAAAAGGAAGAGAGGTTTGTGTGGTCAATGCAAAAAGACAATCATAAATTAATATAATGTTTCTCACTTAGGAGTGCTTGGCTCATCACTAGTGAACCCTCCCAGCGGTTTCACCAATTCAATCTACCAGATCGTTTCTTAGAGCTCTAATACTGTATTGGATCATTCTGTTTATATATGTTACACTGAAGGGGAATCTTAGAAATGGTATTTAAGTAAACTATGGACATAAGCCTATAGGACAGTAGAATTACATATAAATATTTACATCGAGCAATGCTCTCTTAGAGCTCTAATACGTTATTGTATCATTCTGTTTATATATGTTACACTGAAGTGTGGAATCTTAGAAATGGTATTTAAGTAAACTATGGACATAAGCTTATAGGACAGTAGAATTAAATATAAATATTTACATCGAGCAATGCTCTCTTAGAGCTCTAATACTGTATTGGATCATTCTGTTTATATATGTTACACTGAAGGGTGGAATCTTAGAAATGGTATTTAAGTAAACTATGGGCATAAGCTTTTAGGACAGTAGAATTACATATAAATATTTACATCGAGCAATGCTCTCTTAGAGCTCTAATACTGTATTGGATCATTCTGTTTATATATGTTACACTGAAGGGTGGAATCTTAGAAATGGTATTTAAGTAAACTATGGGCATAAGCTTTTAGGACAGTAGAATTACATATAAATATTTACATCGAGCAATGCTCTCTTAGAGCTCTAATACTGTATTGGATCATTCTGTTTATATATGTTACACTGAAGGGTGGAATCTTAGAAATGGTATTTAAGTAAACTATGGACATAAGCTTATAGGACAGTAGAATTACATATAAATATTTACATCGAGCAATGCTCTCTTAGAGCTCTAATACTGTATTGGATCATTCTGTTTATATATGCTACACTGAAGGGGAATCTTAGAAATGGTATTTAAGTAAACTATGGACATAAGCTTATAGGACAGTAGAATTACATATAAATATTTACATCGAGCAATGCTCTCTTAGAGCTCTAATACTTTATTGGATCATTCTGTTTATATATGCTACACTGAAGGGGAATCTTAGAAATGGTATTTAAGTAAACTATGGACATAAGCTTATAGGACAGTAGAATTACATATAAATATTTACATCGAGCAATGCTCTCTTAGAGCTCTAATACGTTATTGTATCATTCTGTTTATATATGTTACTCTGAAGTGTGGAATCTTAGAAATGGTATTTAAGTAAACTATGGACATAAGCTTATAGGACAGTAGAATTAAATATAAATATTTACATCGAGCAATGCTCTCTTAGAGCTCTAATACTTTATTGGATCATTCTGTTTATATATGCTACACTGAAGGGGAATCTTAGAAATGGTATTTAAGTAAACTATGGACATAAGCCTATAGGACAGTAGAATTACATATAAATATTTACATCGAGCAATGCTCTCTTAGAGCTCTAATATGTTATTGTATCATTCTGTTTATATATGTTACACTGAAGTGTGGAATCTTAGAAATGGTATTTAAGTAAACTATGGACATAAGCTTATAGGACAGTAGAATTAAATATAAATATTTACATCGAGCAATGCTCTCTTAGAGCTCTAATACTGTATTGGATCATTCTGTTTATATATGTTACACTGAAGGGTGGAATCTTAGAAATGGTATTTAAGTAAACTATGGGCATAAGCTTTTAGGACAGTAGAATTACATATAAATATTTACATCGAGCAATGCTCTCTTAGAGCTCTAATACTGTATTGGATCATTCTGTTTATTTATGTTACACTGAAGGGTGGAATCTTAGAAATGGTATTTAAGTAAACTATGGGCATAAGCTTTTAGGACAGTAGAATTACATATAAATATTTACATCGAGCAATGCTCTCTTAGAGCTCTAATACTGTATTGGATCATTCTGTTTATATATGTTACACTGAAGGGTGGAATCTTAGAAATGGTATTTAAGTAAACTATGGACATAAGCTTATAGGACAGTAGAATTACATATAAATATTTACATCGAGCAATGCTCTCTTAGAGCTCTAATACTGTATTGGATCATTCTGTTTATATATGCTACACTGAAGGGGAATCTTAGAAATGGTATTTAAGTAAACTATGGACATAAGCTTATAGGACAGTAGAATTACATATAAATATTTACATCGAGCAATGCTCTCTTAGAGCTCTAATACTTTATTGGATCATTCTGTTTATATATGTTACACTTCAGAGTAAAATCTTAGAAATGGTATTTAAGTAAACTATGGACAGTAGAATTAAATATAAATATTTACATCGAGCAATGTTCTTTTATCCTTCAGTGTAACATATATAAGCAGAATAATCCACTACAGTATTAGACCTCTAAGAGAAGCGGTCTGGTAAATTAAATTGGTGAAACCGCTGGGAGGGTTCACCACTGATGAGCCAAGCCTTCCCAATATTTTTCATCGCAGTAAGGACAGTAGAAGGCTGTTTAATGGGTAAATCAAACATTCGTGTTTTAATGATTACTTTTCCCATATATAGATGACCCGTTTTACCTTATATTACACATTCATAAACAAAATTTACTAGAATTGTGCCTTTTAGCATGCATTTACAAATGTGACAGATTCCTGTTTGGTTACTTGTACTCACTTAGTGAATGTTGAACTCCACAAGGATCGATATGTTATTGAAGTAATTTTTTTTTTATTAAGAAAAAAAGTGTCCAATGCGTGATTCGAACCCGGATAGTTTTTGCCGAAAACCAATCGTTTATACCACTTTACCACTGACCCTTGTCTAACTATAGTTTAAGTCGTTTATAAGCTACAATACAAGGAATATCGTAGAGGAGTGATGTCTTGATATCCCCGTCTTCAAGAAGGAATCAAAGGAGTGGTCTCCCGGACAATCCACTGAAGAATTTCAAGGTCTATCTCCCACAATCCATTAACTCTACAAGGTGAAATGGCATTCAAATCTTTATTGATCATTGGTTACCTCTTTTTTATATCCCAGGTAAAAAAATATATAACAAGCCATTGTTTATTTCATTATATTGTTGGGAGTTTTGTTGTTATTTATTCTTTGTGTGTGTTTGTACAAATGATACAGGCCATGATAATACTTTTTTATTATCCCTAGTACTCGTGGTAGAGGCCATGATAATCATAGTGGGTAGTTAGCGACTGATTTTACTTATAGTACACCACATGTCTACATATGGTACAGGCCATGATAATACTGGTGGGTAGTTAGCGACTGTCTTTTACTGTAAGTATACCACATGTCTACACTCGGCCGTGCGGCCACGCGTCGCGCGAGCTCCCGAGTTTTTCGCCTCTGGCGAGCGGAATAACGTCGCGGATGGCGACGAATTTGGCACGGGCTGAAAGCCCTTCAAACGCCGAGCAAAAGCCTGTAAGGCACGGCGCAAAAGCACAACCATGTGCTGAACTATCTAAGAAAGAAGATTTTCAGAAGAAAACTTCAAATCTCTTCAACAAAAATCAAAACTATGCAAATCCGCCCGCCGGCGGACATCATGCAAATCCGGCCACGCCGACTGACTTCGTTACTGCCTCGTTTTCCGAGGCCGCTGCCCAAGCCAATAGAAGCTGGGCAGACTTAGCGGAGGACAACAATCACGAAACTGAGGACCCTTTCATCACTGTCCAAAGAAAGAAAAGACGCCGTGGCTCGGCGGAATCACCTGCGGCGGCCGCACCTTCCTCTAACATCAGAGGCGCAGGAGCCATTCGCCGGCCGCGATCATCCACGGGATGGGCACCGCGGGCGGAGGAAATCAGGACCACCCGAGCTCACATCGTAGAGGCCAGGGCCCGGCAGGCGTCTTCCACCGAGGACCACTGCGTTTATGTAGAGCGCAGCCCTGAACTGGAGCCCTTTCACTACATGAGGGCAATTGAAAGGATGTTCGGAGGGACCAGGGAGGTCTTCCAACTGACAAAAATGAACGGCCACTTCCTGGTGGGACTGGCTAACAGAGGCATGGCCGAGCGCCTCGTCAACGAGGGCCTCGAGGTGGAGGGCACTCTCCACAGGGCCTTCCCGTTCCGCAAGAGGGCGGAGCGAATTACAGTGGGCAACCTCCCCTTCTTCGTGGGGGATGCAGCCGTCATCAGCGCCCTTTCATCTTTTGGGCGGGTCACATCTATCGCCCCCAAGCTGATGAAGGCTGGCCCATACATCTACAACGACGGCCGCCGAGAGGCGTTTATCATCCTCCGCGAAGGAATGACCATCGAGAGGCTGCCCACCCGCCTCGACATCACCATCAAAGGCGAGGCCTGGCCCGCATACCTGTCCTCCGGGATTAGGTGCTCCAGGTGCCGTGGCCAAGGACATCGCAGGGCCAACTGCCCCCTGCTTGCAAGGCGAACCACCGCTCCTGGACCGGCCACACCAACCTCTCCAACCAGCGTCCCACCAGCGACTGCGCCAAGGCTGCCCCAACAACTATCTGCCCAGCCTCCACCTCCGGCATCCCCCAGCCCAACCATGGAGGTCTCCGACGTGCCTCCCACAAGCCGAGCTGCGCTCCATCCACCTGCAGCACTCCGGCAATCATCACCAGCGCCTTCGGCCTTACCTGCGGAGGATGCGCCTCCTGCCCCTCCACCAGTGACCCCTGCTCCGTCCCTGCGAACACCTGGGAGTCGCGAGCCTGCTGCCCCTACACCGGACGTGGAGATGTCCATCGTGGAGGAGACCTCTGCGTCCTTCACGTCAACAGCAAAGAACGCAACGAGAATCGACCTCGATGCGTTCATCGAGAGGCACCCCAGCGTGTCCTTCGCTGAGACGGACGCCCTTGGTCTTGGGCGGGAGGAGGTCCTGGACCTCCTCTCCTCGAGGACCAAAACGCAGAGGAGTGCACCCCTCCTGCCGCCTTCGCAATGCGACGCCCTCGCCGGACTTATCAGGCAAATCTTAGATCTGAGGCCCGGAGCAGCCAGCAACCTCTACAAAGTCCTCGGGCAAGTCAAAGCTGAGCTGAGGACAACACCAGCTGCAGTGCCTCCAACTCCCCCACTGCCTGCGCCTCGGCCCGCTGAGCCTATGCTGCCCACTACCCACAGGGAGGAACTGACGCCTCCTTTGATGACACCTCCGCCGCCCGCCCCGACGGACATGGAGGAGGACGATCCAATGACGGAGAAAGAGCGAGACACACCCCCACCGCCTGCGCCTCGGCTCGCTGAGACGACACCACCCATTCCCCACGGGGAAAAGACGTCGCCGCACATCGCGACACCTCCACCTCCACTGTCCTGCCAATTCATTGATGACCGCTGGACGGAAGCAGACGACATACTACATGAATTAAACCAAGAACGCGACTGGGGAGTGGGGATCAGTGAGAGTGACATCACAGAAGCCGTCATATACCCCGAGGATAGGGAGCCTCTCATCAGGCGCCTGTCCACTCGGAGGAGGAGCCTCCTCGCTGGTTTCATCAGCGCCGCCATCGAGCGCGCTCGGGACGCCGATCCCTTTGTGCGTGAGGGCATGTCCGCGCTCAGGGGGATGTTGCCCTCCTGATTGGGCCCAGACGAGCCTCGGTGGGGACACCGCCTGATTTGTTTTAAATTGTAAATATTTGGTTCCTCCTGCTTAACTCTTAGGAGTAATGATTGACTCTGTAGTCAATAAAATATTTTTTAATTGTCAAATTGTCACATGTCTACATATGGAACAGGCCATGATAATCCTGGTGGGTAGTTAGCGACTGTCTTTTACTGTAAGTATACCACATGTCTACATATGGAACAGGCCATGATAATCCTGGTGGGTAGTTAGCGACTGTCTTTTACTGTAAGTATACCACATGTCTACATATGGAACAGGCCATGATAATGGCCTCCAGCTACTTTATGATAAGCAGCGGCCTCTCCCAAAGGTCCTGTTTAGTGCATCTATACAAGTCAAAATGGAGTTGACAAGACACCACCACACCGATTGGGGTCGTGAGGTGAAGTTAGGGTTAGAAGACCAAGCTATAAATGTATTTTTAAGAAAATCTTTATTCTTACGTAACTGCAGGTACCACAGAATGATTGGACCAATGTCATCAAAGACTTATGCAACTCGGATTGAGATCTGGCAATCAAATTCCCTCAATGTTTTCATTCTGGGATGTGTAAATATGTCGAATTTTGTTGTACTGGAGAATGATGCAATAACTAATCCCGTTTCTTAACACACTCCGTGAAATACTTCACGCGCTCACGCACTATAATTACTTCGTATTTGCATAATACTTTTTTCTTTGATTCATTTTATTGGGCTATGTTCTATATATGATCTATATTTTGTATACAATTTTTTCAATAATTTTTTTTATATGAAAATATAATTTTTAAAACACACACACACACACCATTAGTAATATATACTTATTCATCTATATATTTTGATGATTTCAGAACGAAATTTTAAAACAAAATTTAGGAGCGAGTTTTCAGAACAAACATTAAGGACGAGCATTCAGAACGTACTTTCAGAACGAGAGTTCAGAACAAAAATTTTCAGAACAGATTTTCAGAACGAAAGCTCTCAGAGAAAGCCCTTAGAACTAACTTTCAGAACAAACTTTAAGAACGAGCTTCAGAACAAACTTACAGAACGAGCTTACAGAACAAGATTTAAGAACGAGCTTTCAGAAAACGGACTTTTAGAACAAGATTTCCGAACAAAAACTTTCAAAATAGATTTTCAGAACTAACTTTCAGAGCAAGCTTTCAGAACGAACTTTCAGAACAAGATTTCAGAAAACGAAGTTTTAGAACAATATTTCAAAACAAACTTTCGAACGAGCTTTCAGAACAAACTTTTAGAACGAGCTTTCAGAACAAACTTTTAGAACGAGCTTTCAGAACAAACTTTTAGAACGAGCTTTAAGAACGAACTTTCAAAAAAGATTTTCAGAACAAACTTTCAGAGCGAGCTTACACAAAATTAACTTTAAGAAAAAGCTTTCAAAACAAGATTTCAGAACAAACTTGCAGAGAAAACTTTCAGAACAAACTTTAAGAACGAGCTTTCAAGAATAACTTTTAGAACAGATTTTCATAACAAACTTTAGGAACGAGATTTTAAAAAATTAACTTTGAGTAAAAATATTTCAGAACAAACTTTCAACACAAGATTTCCGAAAAATCTTGCAGAGAAAACTTTCAAAACAAAATTTCTGAACGAACTTTCGACCTGAGAAGTTCAAGTTTACACATGCTAAGAAAATCTGGATCTTGAAAATGATACTAATGAAAATCTTGAAAGAGTTAAAGAATAGAGTGAGACAATCGAACTGAGAAGAAGCCGTTGTGGAAAAGAATAAAGAAAAAGTTTCTAAGGATCCAGGAACAATATCAAAGGCTGAAACATCTGCAACACATGGCTGAAGATGGTGATAAGAAAGCCAAAGAAGAAATCACGCAAGACGAGATAAAGTTGAAGAAAATTTGAAAAAGTGTTTTAAAAGGAAGTAAAAAATGAAGAGAAGAACGCCAAGTTATCTCTAAAAGTAAATAAAAAAACTGTTTCCAAGAATCATTGAACACAGAATTTTTTTTTTTAATAAAAACATATTTCCTCCGCACAAATTTCTTAGAGCTTTAATACTGTATTGGATCATTCTGCTTTTATATGCTACACTGAAGGGTGGACTCTTAGAAATGGTATTTAAGTAAACTATGGACATAAGCTTTTAGGACAGTAGAATTACATTCAAATATTTGTATCGAGCAATGCTCTTCCGTAAACAATAAGTACAAGGCCAGTTGGATATAAATTAATTATAAAGGCGATACAAAGGTATAACTTCTTCAATTTTGTCCGTGAGTGTATCTCTCAAAGTTATCGTCTGAATCCCGATATACATGTTAAAAGGTACAACTTCCTTAAGTTTTGTCCATGAGTGTATCTTTCAGAGTTATTGTCTGAATCCCGATATACGTACATTCTAAAAGGTACAACTTCCTTAAGTGTTGTTCATGAGTGTATCTTTCAGAGTTATTGTCTGAATCCCGATACACATTCTAAATGGTTCAACTTCCTTAAGTTTTGTCCATGAGTGTATCTTTCAGGGTTAATGTCTGAATCCCGATATACATGCTAAAAGTTACAACTTCCTTAAGTGTTGTCCATGAGTGTATATTTCAGAGTTATTGTCTGAATCCCGATATACATGCTAAAAGGTATAACTTCCTTAAGTTATGTCCATGAGTGTATCTTTCAGAGTTATTGTCTGAATCCCGATATACATGCTAAAAGGTACAACTTCCTTAAGTTTTGTCAATGAGTGTATCTTTCAGAGTTATTGTCTGAATCTAGAAATACATACTAAAAGGTACAACTTCCTTTTGTCCAAGAGTACAGAAGTTGGGGGATGAGACCTTGGAGAACTCAGATTAAAGGAAAGTTGTTAATAAGGAAGAGTTGAAAGGAGGAAGCTGGGGAATTATATTCAATTGGGCAAATTTGACTGGGTTGAAGTGGCGGGGACCTTGGGTGGCTGTAGTTTCCTGTAACGTGACAGCCGGGAACTACCTTCTTGTTGTGTGGAGTTAGTTATCTTTGCTGTTTGCATGTAGAGACACAGTAATTTACATTTATACTCATGGACAACACTTAAGGAAATTGTACCTTCCAGCATGTATATCGGGATTCAGACAATAACTCTGAAAGGTACACTCATGGACAACACTTAAGGAAATTGTACCTTCCAGCATGTATATCGGGATTCAGACAATAACTCTGAAAGATACACTCATGAACAACACTTAAGGAAATTGTACCTTTCAGCATGTATATCGGGATTCAGACAATAACTCTGAAAGATACACTCATGGACAACACTTAAGGAAATTGTACCTTTCAGCATGTATATCGGGATTCAGACAATAACTCTGAAAGATACACTCATGGACAACACTTAAGGAAATTGTACCTTTCAGAATGTATATCGGGATTCAGACAATAACTCTGAAAGATACACTCATGGACAACACTTAAGGAAATTGTACCTTTTATCATGTATATCGGGATTTAGACAATAACTCTGAAAGATACACTCATGGACAAAACTTGAGGAAGTTGTACCTTTTATCATGTATATCGGCATTCAGACAATAACTCTAAAAGATACACTCATGGACAACACTTAAGGAAGTTGTACCTTTTAGCATGTATATCGGGATTCAGACAATAACTCTGAAAGATACACTCATGGACAAAACTTAAAGTAGTTGTACCTTTTAGCATGTATATCGGGATTCAGACAATAACTCTGAAAGATACACTCATGGACAAAATATAAGGAAGTTGTGCCTTTTATCATGTATATCGGGATTCAGACAATAACTCTGAAAGATACCCTTATGGACAACACTTAAGGAAGTTGTACCTTTTAGCATGTATATCGAGATTCAGACAATAACTCTGAAAGATACACTCATGGACAACACTTAAGGAAGTTGTACCTTTTAGCATGTATATCGGGATTCAGACAATAACTCTGAAAGATACACTCATGGACAAAACTTAAGGAAGTTGTACCTTTTAGCATGTATATCGGGATTCAGACAATAACTCTGAAAGATACACTCATGGACAAAACTTAAGGAAGTTGTACCTTTTAGCATGTATATCGGGATTCAGACAATAATAACTCTGAAAGATACACTCATGGACAAAACTTAAGGTAGTTGCACCTTTTAGCATGTATATCGGGATTCAGACAATAATTCTGAAAGATACACTCATGGACAACACTTAAGGAAATTGTACCTTTCAGCATGTATATTGGGATTCAGACAATAACTCTGAAAGATACACTCATGGACAAAACTTAAGGAAGTTGTACCTTTTAGCATGTATATCGAGATTCAGACAATAATAACTCTGAAAGATACACTCATGGACAAAACTTAAGGTAGTTGTACCTTTTAGCATGTATATCGGGATTCAGACAATAACTCTGAAAGATACACTCATGGACAAAATATAAGGAAGTTGTACCTTTTATCATGTATATCGGGATTCAGACAATAACTCTGAAAGATACCCTTATGGACAACACTTAAGGAAGTTGTACCTTTTAGCATGTATATCGGGATTCAGACAATAACTCTGAAAGATACACTCATGAACAACACTTAAGGTAGTTGTACCTTTTAGCATGTATATCGGGATTCAGACAATAATAACTCTGAAAGATACACTCATGGACAAAACTTAAGGTAGTTGTACCTTTTAGCATGTATATCGGGATTCAGACAATAACTCTGAAAGATACACTCATGGACAAAATATAATGAAGTTGTACCTTTTATCATGTATATCGGGATTCAGACAATAACTCTGAAAGATACCCTTATGAACAACACTTAAGGAAGTTGTACCTTTTAGCATGTATATCGGGATTCAGACAATAACTCTGAAAGATACACTCATGAACAACACTTAAGGTAGTTGTACCTTTTAGCATGTATATCGGGATTCAGACAATAACTCTGAAAGATACACTCATGGACAAAATATAAGGAAGTTGTACCTTTTATCATGTATATCGGGATTCAGACAATAACTCTGAAAGATACCCTTATGGACAACACTTAAGGAAGTTGTACCTTTTAGCATGTATATCGGGATTCAGACAATAACTCTGAAAGATACACTCATGAACAACACTTAAGGTAGTTGTACCTTTTAGCATGTATATCGGGATTCAGACAATAATAACTCTGAAAGATACACTCATGGACAAAACTTAAGGTAGTTGTACCTTTTAGCATGTATATCGGGATTCAGACAATAACTCTGAAAGATACACTCATGGACAAAATATAATGAAGTTGTACCTTTTATCATGTATATCGGGATTCAGACAATAACTCTGAAAGATACCCTTATGAACAACACTTAAGGAAGTTGTACCTTTTAGCATGTATATCGGGATTCAGACAATAACTCTGAAAGATACACTCATGAACAACACTTAAGGTAGTTGTACCTTTTAGCATGTATATCGGGATTCAGACAATAACTCTGAAATATACACTCATGGACAACACTTAAGGAAGTTGTACCTTTTAGCATGTATATCGGGATTGAGACAATAACTCTGAAAGATACACTCATGGACAATACTTAAGGAAGTTGTATCTTTTGGCATGTATATCGGGATTCAGACAATAACTCTGAAAGATAGTACAGCAACCTTTATCGAAAAATTACGTGACAACCAAATGTAAACAAAGTGTCTCCTTCACCAACAACAAAAAAAGACGAACGGCGATATTAAATTCTTTCCATCTACTAAATTTTGTCCATGATTGCATATGTTACATTTTTAGAAGTTATCTTAAGATATATGAATATTTGGACAATAAATTGCGATTTAAAAGTGATTTCAATTTTAACATAAAGGTCGAATTTCATATTATGTAAGAAATTGGTGTTCTTGTGGTGGTCTTGTAGCCAAAAAATAAATCTTGGTTGTTCAGCCAGGTGAAGAGAAGGGTAGTGTTCCAGGCCAGGTCACTAATTACAAAAACTTCATTAACATAGAAAGACGTGTCGGCTGAAAGTGTTCGGATTCCAAACAGGTTATTCTCTCTTTGTCACCTGTTTGGATGTGTGACTGAATGGAACCATCATATACCTTACACTATATATATTTGAAATTACATCGCAGCTTTCAGAAAGATATCTTCATCATAAATACATAGACAATATAATCACCTATAGCAGTATAATGTAAATTAAACGACAAAATTTGAGCAAGTGGAATGTTTTTGATATCACTAATCGTTTATTTTTTTAGGAAAGACAAAAATGTACAACTTCCTTAAGTATTGTCCATGAGTGTTTCTTTCAGAGTTATTGTCTGAATCCCGATATACATGCTAAAAGGTACAACTATTTTAAGTTTTGTCCTTGAGTGTATCTTTCAGAGTTATTGTCTGAATCCCGATATACATGCTAAAAGGTACAACTTCCTTAAGTTTTGTCCATGAGTGTATCTTTCAGAGTTATTGTCTCAATCCCGATATACATGATAAAAGGTACAACTTCCTTAAGTTTTGTCCATGAGTGTATCTTTCAGAGTTATTGTCTGAATCCCGATATACATGCTAAAAGGTACAACTTCCTTAAGTTTTGTCCATGAATGTATCTTTCAGAGTTATTGTCTGGATCCCGATATACATGCTAAAAGGTACAACTTCCTTAAGTTTTGTCCATGAGTGTATCTTTCAGAGTTATTGTCTGAATCCCGATATACATGCTAAAAGGTACAACTTCCTTAAGTTTTGTCCATGAGTGTATCTTTCAGAGTTATTGTCTGAATCCCGATATACATGCTAAAAGGTACAACTTCCTTAAGTTTTGTCCATGAGTGTATCTTTCAGAGTTATTGTCTGAATCCCGATATACATGCTAAAAGGTACAACTTCCTTAAGTTTTGTCCATGAGTGTATCTTTCAGAGTTATTGTCTGAATCCCGATATACATGCTAAAAAGTACAACTTCCTTAAGTTTTGCCCATCAGTGTACATTGTATCAACCACAAATGTTAGGGATGTTGGTAGAAATGAAACATGAAAACAGATGATGCAGTATGTCCATGGGAAAGGTCCCTCAGTGAGTTACAACGAGGAAGGTCATCATCTTGGCCTGAAAGAGAGTTGTTATAAAAATGTTGCCTTTAGCTAGAGACGTTAATTTATGTCTTCAGAACTGCTGTAAATCTTGCAGACGGGTTTGCAGCTTTCGTTTGAAATAAATACTGGTTGTTATCTATTTGAGAGGACCTCCCCCGCTGTGACTGACATTTGGCGGTGATTTAGCCTGTTCTTGGGAGTGATTTCAGGATGTTTTTGGTAGTGATTTAGTCTTTTTTTGGGAGTGATTTCAGGATGTTTTTGGGAGTGATTTAGTCTGTTCTTGGGAGTGATTTAGTTTGAATTTGGGAGTGATTTCAGGATGTTTCTGGGGGTGATTTAGTCTGTTCTTGGGAGTGATTTCAGGATGTTTTTGGGGGTGATTTCAGGATGTTCTTGGGAGCGATTTAGTCTGTTCTTGGGAGTGATTTAGTCTGTTCTTGGGATTGTTTTAGTCTGTTCTTTGGAGTGATTTAGTTTGATTTTGGGAGTGATTTCAGGATGTTTCTGGGGGTGATTTAGTCTGTTCTTGGGAGTGATTTCAGGATGTTTTTGGGGGTGATTTCAGGATGTTCTTGGGAGTGTTTTAGTCTGTTATTGGGAGTGATTTCAGGATGTTTTTGGGGGTGATTTCAGGATGTTCTTGGGAGCGATTTAGTCTGTTCTTGGGAGTGATTTAGTCTGTTCTTGGGATTGTTTTAGTCTGTTCTTGGGAGTGATTTAGTTTGATTTTGGGAGTGATTTCAGGATGTTTCTGGGGGTGATTTAGTCTGTTCTTGGGAGTGATTTCAGGATGTTTTTGGGGGTGATTTCAGGATATTCTTAGGAGTGTTTTAGTCTGTTCTTGGGAGTGATTTCAGGATGTTTTTGGGGGTAATTCAAGTTGAGTGATAGATATCTCGATTCAAATATTAAATAAAAACAAACGATAGCAATGCGTCTCTTTATACATAAATTGCTATCGTTTGTTTTTATTTAATAATTTATAGCAATTCTTTTGTCTATTCAAATATTAGCTCATTTTTGCCTCAAATTACGCTAACATCTATAAAAAGGTAACATTCGAACATAAATAACCATTTTAAACAAGAGTTAAATTCTCAGAACGTTCTTAGGTAGTTAGAAACCAAATACCCCAAGTAACAACAATGGAAGTACAAAGGTCAAAGTTTTTTTAAGGCCAGAATGGAAAATCTAGCTGTTTCTGTGTTAAACCGATCCACCATTTGATCTAGAAGCAATGCACGAAGATGATAAGCATGCTTATTATCTATAAAAAGGATTTTGAAGAAAGTTTTAAAAAGATTTAAAGCTATTGATGAAGAATCAATTGTGGTGATGTGTGTCGTGAGAACGTGATATCCCTGAGGCTGGCTTTTTGAAACTTTTGTTTTATTCTAAAATGAGAGATTCATGCCGGGTCTGCACATCTAAACATGGATCTTATTCTTTATTTATAACAAAAAGTATTTTTATTAAGGAATCCCGTCCCATACAGGATTCTCCCATATACAGACATAACAGTTATCTACAGAAAGTGGGGATTAACATCGACCTTTCTTGGATCCATCATCTGTGTTATGTCTATTGTCTGTTCTGTTTTTGATAATTTGTAAAATGCTAATGCACAACATATGCTTTTATTAAGGACCCACGTCCCAAACAGGATTCTCCCAGATACAGAAGTAAACATAACAGTTATCTACATAAATTTGAGATTAACATCGACCTTTCTTCAAGTTTTGTATCTAGTATCTATAGTTCGTCTGTTATTTGAGCTGTTTTCCATAATTTTTAAAAGGCTAATGCACAATGAACGCTTTTATTAAAGGCACCCGTCCCATATAGGATTCTCCCAGATATAGACATAACAGTTATCTACAGAAAGTGGAGATTGACCTTTCTTGGATCCATCATCTGTGTTATGTCTATTGTCTGTTCTGTTTTCAATAATTTATAAAAAGCTAATACACAACAAAGGCTTTATTAAAGACACACGTCCCATACAGGATTCTCTCAGATACAGACATAACAGTTATCTACAGAAAGTGGAGATTAACATCGACCTTTCTTGGATCCATCATCTGTGTTATGTCTATTATCTGTTCTGTTTTCAATAATTTGTAAAAGGCTAATGCACAACAAAGGCTTTATTAAGGACACACGTCCCATACAGGATTCTCTCAGATACAGACATAACAGTTATCTACAGAAAGTGGAGATTAACATCGACCTTTCTTGGATCCATTATCTGTGTTATGTCTATTGTCTGTTCTGTTTTCAATAATTTGTAAAAAGCTAATGCACAACAAAGGCTTTATTAAGGACACACGTCCCATACAGGATTCTCCCAGATACAGACATAACAGTTATCTACAGAAAGTGGAGATTAACATCGACCTTTCACCTAGTTTTGGATCCATTATCTGTGTTGAAGGAGACAGGTTGTTCACACTTGGTTATCTCGTGTGTCTTCAATAAAAGCCACGGTAATAATTTTCAGAAATATTGTCTGAATCCCGATATACATGCTAAAAGGTACAACTTCCTTAAGTGTTGTCCATGAATGGACAATATGTCCATGAAATCTTTCAGAGTTATTGTCTGAATCCCGATATACATGCTAAAAGGTACAACTACCTTAGGTATTGTCTATTAGTGTATCTTTCAGAGTTATTAAGAATAGTAAATTTACACCCAAATACATAATACAAGGATTCTTTTTTTTTCAAAAATATTTGGATAGTTTCAAATCATCTACCGAATGAATTAAGACCTCGTTATTGTGTGATTGATCACAATCAGAAAGTAGATCAAAAGAATGTACGAGGCGCCTGAACAAGCAAAAAAAGACTTCTATAAAAACTGTATTCTGACGGCAAGGACCTTGAGTTTGAAGGCGGCACCAGCTCGAAGAATCGACTGAGACCTTGAACGAACTGTACTTGATAATTAATAAATCAGACGGGTGTCTATAATAACTTCATTAATATTTACAATACTATTGTTTTTTATCATGTTTTTAAGCCATTTGCTGACTACATTCCAGTATGTGGTTATTGTGTTGGACGATTGTGCTTTAACACTCATGGACAAAACTTATAAAGTTGTACCATTTAGCATGTATATCGGGATACAGACAATAACTCTGAAAGATACACTCATGGACAAAACTTAAGGAAGTTGTACCTTTTAGCATGTATATCGGGATTCAGACAATAACTCTGAAAGATACACTCATGGACAAAACTTATGAAAGTTGTACCATTTAGCATGTATATCGGGATTCAGACAATAACTCTGAAAGATACACTCATGGACAAAACTTATGAAAGTTGCACCATTTAGCATGTATATCGGGATTCAGACAATAACTCTGAAAGATACACTCATGGACAAAACTTAAGGAAGTTGTACCATTTAGCATGTATATCGGGATTCAGACAATAACCCTGAAAGATACACTCATGGACAAAACTTAAGGAAGTTGTACCTTTTAGCATTTATATCGGGATTAAGACAATAACTCTGAAAGATACACTCATGTACACAACTTAAGAAAGTTGTACCTTTTAGCATGTATATCGGAATTCAGAAAATATATCTGAAAGATACACTCATGGACAACACTTAAGGTAGTGTACCTTTTAGCATGTATATCGGGATTCAGACAATATATCTGAAAGATACACTCATGGACAACACTTAAGGTAGTTGTACCTTTTAGCATGTATATCGAGATTCAGACAATAACTCAGAGGTCGGGCAGGAGTGGCGTGAATGAAGAAGTAGGCCAAGGGGGTGGTAGACAGATTGCGTAGTTCCATTCTATACTGGCTGATTGACAAGCAATCAGTAACTCTCATTACACTTTCCTGAGTAGACCTTTGACATCTATACATAAATGTCTGACATGAGGAACAGACACCATGTACAGCCATTCCTAACATGGAGTACATCCTGTATCCCTGGAGTCCTTACAGGGTACTATCAGCATGGCTGGGTGAAGTAGAATGTCATTTAGACTGGGACTCAGTAGCAGGCCACTGACTTAGCTCCAATATGAAATGTCTGACATGAGGAACAGACACCATGTACAGCCATTCCTAACATGGAGTACATCCTGTATCCCTGCAGACCTTACAGGGTACTATCATCATGGCTGGGTGAAGTAGAATGTCATTAAGACTGGGACTCAGTAGCAGGCCACTGACCTAGCTCCAATATGTAATGTCTGACATGAGGAACAGACACCATGTACAGCCACTCCTAACATGGAGTACATCCTATATCTCTGGAGTCCTTACAGGGTACTATCAGCATGGCTGGGTGAAGTAGAATGTCATTAAGACTGGGACTCAGTAGCAGGCCACTGACCTAGCTCCAATATGTAATGTCTGACATGAGGAACAGACACCATGTACAGCCACTCCTAACATGGAGTACATCCTGTATCCCTGGAGACCTTACAGGGTACTATCAGCATGGCTGGGTGAAGCAGAATGTCATTAAGACTGGGACTCAGTAGCAGGCCACTGACTTAGCTCCAATATGTAATGTCTGTCATGAGGAACAGACACCATGTACAGCCACTCCTAACATGGAGTACATCCTGTATCCCTGGAGACCTTACAGGGTACTATCATCATGGCTGGGTGAAGTAGAATGTCATTAAGACTGGGACTCAGTAGCAGGCCACTGACCTAGCTCCAATATGTAATGTCTGACATGAGGAACAGACACCATGTACAGCCACTCCTAACATGGAGTACATCCTATATCTCTGGAGTCCTTACAGGGTACTATCAGCATGGCTGGGTGAAGTAGAATGTCATTAAGACTGGGACTCAGTAGCAGGCCACTGACTTAGCTCCAATATGTAATGTCTGACATGAGGAACAGACACCATGTACAGCTGCTCCTAACATGGAGTACATCCTGTATCCCTGGAGACCTTACAAGGTACTATCAGCATGGCTGGGTGAAGTAGAATGTCATTAAGACTGGGACTCAGTAGCAGGCCACTGACTTAGCTCCAATATGTAATGTCTGTCATGAGGAACAGACACCATGTACAGCCACTCCTAACATGGAGTACATCCTGTATCCCTGGAGTCCTTACAGGGTACTATCAGCATGGCTGGGTGAAGTAGAATGTCATAAAGACTGGGACTCAGTATCAGGCCACTGACTTAGCTCCAATCTTTTAATTAACCAGTTAGGTCGTTGCTTTTTCTATATAAATGTATACATAAATTCATGATATCATTTTCTTCGCGACTTTTCCTTCAAATTTTTGTCATCGTCTGGTTATATAAAAAGTTTAATTACAACATCCGGGAAGTTATTTGATATGACGTATATAGTAGCAATGTTAGAGGGCGTTGTATCGATTCCCGTCAGCAATCCTCTTGGAAATTGAATGTCAAGTAAATATGCAAATATGCAAAATATGTAACCATGTAAATACATATAAAATGAGAGGATTTAAAAACACGAATGTTTCGTTTATACATAATACAAACTTCTACTATCCTTACTGCGATGAAAAAATATATTGGGAGGGCTTGGATCATCAGTGGGGAACCATCCTAGCGGTTTCGTCAATTTAATCTATCAGACCGCTTCTCAGAGCTTTTAAATCCTTTCATTTTATATGTATAGATGGCGCATTTTTGCTCTGTGTCAAAGTATGTAAATATGAAAATAAGTTTTGTTTTTCTTTATTATATTTTAATCTCCAATCATTACTATTTATCTCTTAATAAAAGACATTCGTGGATGGCTTTTCCTGATTTATCAAGATAATGGGTTGGCCAAATATCAGGGAACAGACTAAATCAATGTTTAGTTGATTTCTGTTCCACTAGATGGCACTCTGTGTCATCTAAAAGCATATGTGCTCCTGGTCATGTGTAGCCATCTTTAGTTTTAAAAGAGCAATCCATAAATAGATCTATAATTAAAAGACATATATTGGATCAAAATATAATTTATTTACTAATATTTCAGTTGGCTGAATGCCAAATATTTTCAAGGTACAACATATTAATGTCAACACAACAAACTTAACGCCACATAACTTCAATAGAATTAAGTTAAAAGAAGGCAGAAGAATCAGCATGTCTGTGTATACACCTGGCTTGCCTCCAAATACTCTTAAATTACAATCTCACGATAAACAATTATATTAATTAAATATATTAATAACTCTGTGAAAAAATAGTACAAATATGATATTGCACTGGGATAAGGTTCATAAATTATGAAAAAAAGTATCCCCTTATTGTGAAACTAAAAGTTGCTGATGGCTTGCGCCATCTATCGGAATAAATATCAACTATTTTTCTTCATTTTTAATTATTCCAGAATTGGCCAATAACCCATTCTTGATTAATCAAGAAAAGCTAACCACGGACGCTGAGAGTTGCTAATGGCTTGCGCCACGCTGATGAGGGCCAACAGCCCGAAACGCGTCCGTGGTTAGCTTTTCTTGATTAATCAAGAATAGGTATTTGGCCAATTCTGGAATAATTAAAAATCAACGAGAATAGTTTATATTTATTCCGATAGATGGCGCAAGCAATCAGGAACTTTTAGTTGCACGATAAGGAGATGCCTTTTTAATAATTAATAACTCTTTGTGAAAAAATAGTACAAATGTAATATTGTACTGGGATAAGGTGCATAAATTAAGAAAAAAGTTTCTTCTTATCGAGCAACTGAAAGTTGCTGATGGCTTGCGCCATCTATCGGAATAAATATCAACTATTCTCGTTGATTTTTAAAATTTGGCCAATTCTGGAATAATTAAAAATCAACGAGAATAGTTGATATTTATTCCGATAGATGGCGCAAGCCATCAGCAACTTTCAGTTGCTCGATAAGAAGAAACTTTTTTCTTAATAACTCTTTGTTTGAAATTTAAAAAATATATATATTTTGGTTACAATTGAAGAGAGAGAGAGAGATATCAAGCCTAAATATCAGAAACGGTAAATTAAATGTCAAATTTCGTTACCATTAGTTAATTCACCAGATGATATGACAAACAGAATCAGTACTATACTCTATTAATAATGCATTAGCGCGCCATCTGTTATCAAAATTCGAAACTAATGAACGCGTATGATTATTTTATTAAAAAATAACCAATTTCTACTGTCCTTACTGCAAGTGAAAAATTAATTGGAGGGTCTGGCTCATCAGTGGTGAACCCTCCCAGCGGTTTCGCCAGTTTAATATACAATATAATAACGAATAGATTCAAAAAGGATAAGTTTCTTTATTTGAAAAATCATTCGATTTAATATACAATACCGCTGTTATATTGCATTTTTCGATCTTCCTTTTATAGTTATACTGTTGTTAGACTCTTCGAATGGCTATTTTAGATGAACTATGGACCTAAGCTTTGAGGATAGCAGAATTACATTCAATTATAAATATAGAAGCATAGGGCGCCTCTATCGTCAAAATAGTCGTCAAAACCAGACGCCATCTATTGACCGTCGCCGCAACTAGCAGCCTCAGGTCGGTGACAAAGCCACAACACCAGCTTTGGAAAACTGATAAGGGTTCACCTAGAGACCATGATTTCAGGCTAATGGCCCTCGTCAGTCTAGGGCGGACTTTATTCCATGAGATCCACACGGGATCTAATGGAATCTTCACAATCTACCAAAGAGGTGTTTTGCTAGCAAAGTGGTTGGGCCAAATCACCGACCCGAGGCCGTTAGTTTGCGGCGACGGTCAATAGATGGCGTCAGATTTTGACGTGAGAGGCGCTCTATGCTTCTATGGATCAATTTCCTCCCGGTAAATATTCCAATTATAAATATATAATACAATACAATACAATACAATACAATATAATACAATGCAATACAATACAATACAATATAACACAATACAATAATCTATATAGAAACCAATTCCATCTATTTAGAGAACTATTTCTTCTTTTCTAATCTCCATTCTCAATCCTACTGACAGGAGTGGGCAAACTGCGAGCCACATGCGCTTCTTTGAATGTGAAGCTGTGTATAGTACTCATCAATAAAGTTTTTATTTATGTGAGTACTATTTATTATTGGCAAGAAACATTTTAATGGATTTTTAAAAACTGAAATTTTGTAAATAGTAATTTTTGACTCTTCCGACTTAAAAGGTTGACGACACTTGAACTAAGATATCAAGCTTGTAGAGCTTGTTGATGGTGTCTGTGCTGCTGGGGATAAGTAGAGTTCTTCAATGGATGAGTCAATACAGTCAATGATGTGGTTGTAGGTTGACACTTAGTACATTATAGATAGTATATAGTATATGTTTTCTTCTTTCTTATCTCCACTCGACAATCATATCAGGATATTAAGTCTATAAAGCTTGTTGATGGTGTCTGTGCATCAATAATTGAGTCAATACAGGCAATAACGTGAACTTTCAGGTTGAGAGTTACACTTAGTACATAATATATGTTTTCTTCTTTCTTATCTCCACTCAATCATATCAGGATATTAAGTCTATAAAGCTTGTTGATGGTGTCTGTGCATCAATGGATGAGTCAATACAGTCAATAACGTGGACTTTCAGGTTGAGAGTTACACTTAGTACATAATATATATTTTCTTCTTTCTTATCTCCACTAAACAATCATATCAGGGTATCAAGTCTGTAGAGCTTGTTGATGTTGTCTGTGCTGGGGGTGATTAGAGCTCATCAATAGATGAGTCAATACAGTCAATGATGTGTTTTGGGGTCGTTGCAGGTTGACACTGAGTACATAGTGGGAAAACCTTGCAATCATTCTGGAAAGTCATTGTCCATAGATGACCCTAGATATTGTATTCTTCTTTCTTATCTCTACTAAATCATATCAGGGTATCAAGTCTGCAGAGCTTGTTGATGGTGTCTGCTGGGGATGAGTAGAGCTCATCAATGGATGAGTCAACACTGTCAATGATGTGGTTTGGGGGTTGCAGGTTGACACTTAGGTCATAGTGAATGTTTTCTTCCTCTTTCTTATCTCCAATCAATCATATCAGGGTATCAAGTCTGTAGAGATTGTTGATGGTGTCTGTGCTGGGGATGAGTAGAGCTCATCAATAGATAAGTCAATACAGTCAATGATGTGGGGTTGCAGGTTGACACTGAGTACATAGTGGGAAAACCTTGCAACCATTCTGTCATTGTCCCTAGATGACCAGACTTAAGTCTGGATATTGAGGATAGCTCTTCTAATTTGTACCAGTCATATTCAGCATTAGGTATCCATATGATACTAAACTGAGATGTATATATTGTAACATGGATGCCAAGCTACCAGAGTAAAGTTGGGGAAAGAGGGAAGACTCCAGCTGCCATGTGGCAGGCGCCAAAAACAGCATTCCTGTGTGGGGAAGGACAGAGTCTGGTGACATCTGCGGCAAGGAGAAGACGTGGTGACTTGTCTTCGAGCGTGTGGATGATCCTACAAGACGGTGCCAGGAGAGACTGACATCGGAGCGGTCTACAAGACGGTGTAGTCCAGGCTGTACAGTGTGGAGCGGAACACAAGAGGACATCCAAGGGGCGCCAAGGATTCTTCTGACGGGGAGGTTGAAGACAAGTCCCACTGTTGTATTCCTTCTGTTCAGTGAGATACAATAAAGCGCTAACTTTAGCTGCAATCCCTTCGAACTCACATCTTTGTGGCATCCTGAGTAGACAAAGTACAGCGTCTGGGTACGACGTAACAGTATGTATATTCTATATATGTACTCTATTTAGAACCAATGAAGACATTAAGACGCGAATGTTTCTTTTCACACATAAATCCATCTTCTACTGTTTTTACTGTAATGAAAAAATATTCTAAAAGCTTGGCTTTTCAGTGGTTAACTCTCCCAGCAGTTTCGCCAATTTAATCTACCAGACGGTTTCTTTAGAAGTCCCTTGTATTGAAGCGGTCTGGTATATTAAATTGGCGAAACCGCTGGGAGGGTTAACCACTGATGAGCCTGGCCCTCCCGACATTTTTTATCATCGCAGTAAGGGCAATAGAAGATTGATTTATTTGTGAAAAGAAACATTCGTGTTTTAATGTCTTCATTGGTTATTTATAGATGGCGTGTTATTGCTTTGTATTAATATGCTATATTTGCATATGTACTGTAATTATAAATAGTGTAGCAGCCCCAACATGTATATACCATTCAACGTACAAGCTTTGTATGTGTGACCATCATGTAATAAAAAATAGGATTTTTCATTGTGTCTTTTTTTTTTCTTCAAGTCATTGGATATTTATAGGATTAGCACATTATGCAAATTTAAAAAAAAGATGGAAATATGTAAATAGATGCAAATCAATATCACAAAATGTCAAGTTGTTGTTCCAATGAAGAGCCTCAGATGCCTCCGTACATCTCTATCACAGCAATGTTCTCTATCTTGGGTGTGTAAAGCTGCTGTTCTGGGTCAATTTTCTGTTGTTGTTGTGTCCAATGAAGAGCCTCAGATGTCTCTGTACATCTCTATCACAGCAATGTCCTCTATCTTGGGTGTGTAAAGCTGCTGTTCTGGGTCAATTTTCTATTGTTGTTGTGTACCATGAAGAACCTCAGATGTCTCCATACATCTCTATCACAGCAATGTTCTCTATCTTGGGTGTGTAAAGCTGCTGTTCTGGGTCAATTTTCTGTTGTTGTTGTGTCCAATAAAGACCCTCAAATGTCTCCGTACATCTCTATCACAGCAATGTTCTCTATCTTGGGTATGTAAAGCTGCTGTTCTGGGTCAATTTTCTGTTGTTGTTGTGTCCAATGAAGAGCCTCAGATGTCTCCGTACATCTCTATCACGGCAATGTTCTCTATCTAGGGTGTGTAAAGCTGCTGTTCTGGGTCAATTTTCTGTTGTTGTCGTGTCCAATGAAGAGCCTCAGATGTCTCCATACATCTCTATCACAGCAATGTCCTCTATCTTGGGTGTGTAAAGCTGCTGTTCTGGGTCAATTTTCTGTAAGACTGCAGCCATTGCTGGACATGAGAATATGTTAGTAGGTGTTAGTTCCACCCCAGGACAATTGTCCTGTAGGTTCTTGTGTCATTTGGATGTATATTATAGTGTTTCGTTCTGAGTATTGGTATTGTTTTAAATGTCAAGTGATATAAAAAAGCGAGAGTTTTCTGTTTTTTTCGTGTAAATAAATGATTGTTGGGGAATATTGTGTAGTTATAGAAAGTACAAGAAGGGTGAAGTAGTGTGGAAGAAATACGTGGAAAGCCAGGAGAATATCTCCGTGAGAAAGACAGCCTTCCCTAGAACAATGTCTCCCCTAATCAGCATTCTGAGGACGTCCAAGGCCAACAACGACTTCCGAAATCTTCCGCGAGTAATTTCCCTAACTGCAGTCGGAAGTTCTCTGTGACACGTGTTCAGGTCGTCCAACTCGGACTATCTTCCTTCCATACAGACCATGGTTGAATTCAATGTCAATTCTGGTGTAGATTTCTCTTTTTGATTCTTAGAAATTCCTAGTAATCAATAAACCCAGACCTTAACCAGACCATAGACGAATCCAATGTCAATTCTGGTGTTCTTTTCTTATTTTTGATTCCTAGAAATTCCTAGTAATCTATAACCCAGACCTTAACCAGACCATAGACGAATCCAATGTTAATTCTGGTGTTCTTTTCTATTTTTGATTCCTAGAAATTCCTAGTAATCTATAACCCAGACCTTAACCAGACCATAGACGAATCCAATGTTAGTTCTGGTGTTCTTTTCTTATTTTTGATTCCTAGAAATTCCTAGTAATCTATAACCCAGACCTTAACCAGACCATAGACGAATCCAATGTCAATTCTGGTGTTTCTTCTCTTATTTTTGATTCTTAGAAATTTCTAGTAATCTATAACTCAGACCATAATACAGACCCTAGACGAATCCAATGTCAATTCTGGTGTTTTTTTCCTTCTTATTTTGATTCTTAGAAATTCCTATTAATCAATAACCCAGACCTTAACCAGACACACCATAGACGAATCCAATATCAATACTGGTGTTCTTTTCTTATTTTTGATTCCTAGAAATTCCTAGTAATCTATAATCCAGACCTTAACCAGACCATAGACGAATCCAATGTCAATTCTGGTGTAGATTTCTTATTTTTGATTCTTAGAAATTTCTGGTAATCTGTAACCCAGACCTTAACCAGACCATAGACGAATTCAATGTCAATTCTGGTGTTTTTTCTTATTTTTGATTCTTAGAAATTCCTGGTAATCTATAACTCAGACCATAATACAGACCATAGTTGAATTCAATGTCAATTCTAGTGTAGTTTTCTCGTTCAAATTTCCTTAAAATTTATTTTCGTCTATCCCAGACTGTCCTTAAACCTTCATCTCGATCATGGTCGAATTTAATGTCCCTTCTAGTGTGTTTTATAATCTTATTTTTGATTCCTAGAAATTCCTGGAAATCTAACTCAGACCTTCATACAGACCACGGTCGAATTCAAAGTCAATTCTTATGTATATTTCTCGCATTCAAATTTATTTATCCTTCTCAGACTGTCTTCAAACCTTCAACCAGACCATAGTCGAATTCAAGGTCAATTCTGTTTTTTTTTTTCTTTCCTAATTTTGATTCTCTGAAATTTCTGGCAATCTATAACCCAGATTATCATACATACCATAGACGAATTCCATGTCAATTCTGGTGTAGTTTTCTTCTTATTTTTGAATTCTAGAATACCTAGATCTCAGACCTTCAACCAGACCATAGTCGAATTCAAGGTCAATTCTGTTTATTTTTTCTTCTTATTTTTGAATTCTAGAATACCTAGATCTCTCTCTCTCTCAGACCTTCAACCAGACCATAGTCGAATTCCATGTCAATTCTGTTTATTTTTTCTTCTTATTTTTGAATTCTAGAATACCTAGATCTCTCTCAGACCTTCAACCAGACCATAGTCGAATTCAATGTCAATTCTGGTGTAGTTTTCTTCTTATTTTTGAATTCTAGAATACCTAGATCTCTCTCAGACCTTCAACCAGACCATAGTCGAATTCAATGTCAATTCTGGTGTAGTTTTCTTCTTATTTTTGAATTCTAGAATACCTAGATCTCTCTCTCAGACCTTCAACCAGACCATAGTCGAATTCAATGTCAATTCTGGTGTAGTTTTCTTCTTATTTTTAAATTCTAGAATACCTAGATCTCAGACCTTCAACCAGACCATAGTCGAATTCAAGGTCAATTCTGTTTTTTTTTTTCTTCTTATTTTTGAATTCTAGAATACCTAGATCTCAGACCTTCAATCAGACCATAGTCGAATTCAATGTCAATTCTGGTGTAGTTTTCTTCTTATTTTTGAATTCTAGAATACCTAGATCTCTCTCTCTCTCAGACCTTCAACCAGACCATAGTCGAATTCAAGGTCAATTCTGTTTTTTTTTCTTTTTATTTTTGAATTCTAGAATACCTAGATCTCTCTCAGACCTTCAACCAGACCATAGTCGAATTCCTTGTCAATTCTGGTGTAGTTTTCTTCTTATTTTTGAATTCTAGAATACCTAGATCTCTCTCTCAGACCTTCAACCAGACCATAGTCGAATTCAAGGTCAATTCTGTTTTTTTTTTCTTCTTATTTTTGAATTCTAGAATACCTAGATCTCTCTCTCTCAGACCTTCAACCAGACCATAGTCGAATTCAATGTCAATTCTGTTTTTTTTTTTCTTCTTATTTTTGAATTCTAGAATACCTAGATCTCTCTCTCTCTCAGACCTTCAACCAGACCATAGTCGAATTCAAGGTCAATTCTGTTTTTTTTTCTTCTTATTTTTGAATTCTAGAATACCTAGATCTCTCTCAGACCTTCAACCAGACCATAGTCGAATTCCTTGTCAATTCTGGTGTAGTTTTCTTCTTATTTTTGAATTCTAGAATACCTAGATCTCTCTCTCTCTCAGACCTTCAACCAGACCATAGTCGAATTCAAGGTCAATTCTGTTTTTTTTTTTCTTTTTATTTTTGAATTCTAGAATACCTAGATCTCTCTCAGACCTTCAACCAGACCATAGTCGAATTCCTTGTCAATTCTGGTGTAGTTTTCTTCTTATTTTTGAATTCTAGAATACCTAGATCTCTCTCTCAGACCTTCAACCAGACCATAGTCGAATTCAAGGTCAATTCTGTTTTTTTTTTCTTCTTATTTTTGAATTCTAGAATACCTAGATCTCTCTCTCTCAGACCTTCAACCAGACCATAGTCGAATTCAAGGTCAATTCTGTTTTTTTTTCTTCTTATTTTTGAATTCTAGAATACCTAGATCTCTCTCTCTCTCAGACCTTCAACCAGACCATAGTCGAATTCAATGTCAATTCTGTTTTTTTTTTCTTCTTATTTTTGAATTCTAGAATACCTAGATCTCTCTCTCTCAGACCTTCAACCAGACCATAGTCGAATTCAAGGTCAATTCTGTTTTTTTTTCTTCTTATTTTTGAATTCTAGAATACTTAGATCTCTCTCTCAGACCTTCAACCAGACCATAGTCGAATTCAAGGTCAATTCTGTTTTGTTTTTTTTCTTAATTTTGATTCTCAGAAATTTCTGGTAATCTATAACCCAGATTATCATACATACCATAGACGAATTCAATGTCAATTCTGGTGTTCTATTCTTATTTTTGATTCTTATAAAATCCTGGTAATCTAACCCAGACGACCTTTCATCTAGACCAATACCGAATTTAATGTCAATTCTGGTGTAGCCTTCATGGATCATGTAGAAATATTTCTTTAAATTATTTTTCAACAAATAGCTTCATCTTATAGATATTTTACTTACCTTTAGACAGTGTTCCTTAAAACATAACAAGTGTACAAATGGACTAAGGTGCTCATGGTGAAAATTCAAATATTTTGGAACACTTTTACTCAATATTTCAATATTGGATATAGAGTGTTTATTGATATAAACAAGAATACAATAGTTGATAAAGACTGTAAGAAACTCATTCTTTCTATTAATTCCAATATTTTAAGAATACAAACTTCAAAATAAGATAACAATTCGAGAATCAAGGGACGAGTGTCTTTTATACGTTGATTTATTGTAAAACGCTCAAGCTTTCGGGCTGGCCGGCCCTTCTACTTGTCTCCTGTACTTGTCTCCTGTAGAAGGGCCGGTCAGCCCGAAAGCTTGAGCGTTTTACAATAAATCAACGTATAAAAGACACTCGTCCCTTGATTCTCGAATTGTTATATTACTTTATTGAAGGGATTCCAGTACTTAGAAAACTTCAAAATGTAATTATCTTAGCGATATTTTATCTTCAGCAAAGTTTTCTATAAATACACTCATGGACAATACTTAAGGAAATTGTACCTTTTAGCATGTATATCGGGGTTCAGACAATAACTCTGAAAGATACACTAATGGACAAAACTTAAGGAAGTTGTATCTTTTAGCATGTATATCGGGATTCAGATAATAACTCTGAAAGATACACTCATAGACAAAATTTACGGAAGTTGTACCTTTTAACATGTATATCGGGATTCAGACAATAACTCTGAAAGATACACTCATGAACAAAACTTAAGGATGTTGTACTTTTTAACATGTATATCGGGATTCAGACAATAACTGAAAGATACACTCATGGACAAAACTTAAGGTAGTTGTACCTTTTAACATGTATATCGAGATTCAGACAATAAATCTGAAAGATACACTCATGGACAAAACTTAAGGAAGTTGTACAATTTAGCATGTATATCGGGATTCAGACAATAACTCTGAAAGATACACTCAATGGACAAAACTTAAGGAAGTTGTACCTTTTAGCATGTATATCGGGATTCAGACAATAACTCTGAAAGATACACTCATGGACAAAACTTAAGGAAGTCGTACCTTTTAGCATGTATATCGGGATTCAGACAACAACTCTGAAAGATACACTCATGGACAAAACTTAAGTAAGTTGTACCTTTTAGCATGTATATCGGGATTCAGACAATAACTCTGAAAGATACACTCATGGACAAAACTTAAGGAAGTTGTACCTTTTAGCATGTATATCGGGATTCAGACAATAATTCTGAAAGATATTACAATGACCTTTATTGAAGACATACCAGATAACTAAGTGTGAACAGCCTCTGTCTTCTTCAAAAGAACAGATAAACGGCGATATAAAAATGCGAAACTTCCTTAAGTTATATCCATGAGTGTATCTTTCAATACAGTAAGATAAGTTTGAGAGATAAGATGTTTTATTAATAATATTTTGAGAATAATTTTAGCTATAGGTGTATAGTGTGATAAAAAAGGAGACTGTCTACAAATGACCTAGTATTTTATTTCCTGCCCAACGAGACCCCAACTATATACAGCCTACTTGGCACATTATAACTGACTTATTGAAAGTGACTCTCTACAAATACAATGTCCCCAATCTTTTTGTAGATGGTTTAAACACATCTCGTGAGAATATAAACTTCCTTCCAGGTGTTGCTTCTTGATTTAGGCTCCAAAATAAATTGCAAAGAGATTTTGGTCGAGGAAGTTTACGGGTACGATCAGGAATGTCTAATGATCCTGAAGATAATTGACCACCTGAATTACTTGATTCTAGAGTATCAAACGCCAGATTGGTCAAAGATTTATATCGTATGTTAAAAAGCGGAGATGTACTCAACGGTTCAGGTATTACCCTTTGAGTTCGTACAGGAATTTGTGGTTTGGTATGTTTGGCGAATCTTGATTTTGAACTGGCGGTTTTCTGTCCACCCGAACTACGAATAAAAATTTTATTATGGTTAGCATGATTACCACTTGGTAAAAATATTTTTCCAGCACTCATTGACCGTACAGCTACCCTTTTTTCAGGATGCATTATCTCTTCAGCTGTTTTTATCTTTTCATAGACATGATGTTCTGGACTTTGTGGTGGAGATGGTTTTATACTGACCGTTATTTTTGCTGGTGTCACTGTTTCAGATATAGATAATTTCCGTACAGGAATTGTCTCAATAGGTGGTGGTTCTGGTTTAGTATCTTCAGTTATTGATGGTTTTCTTATAGGTTCTTCTTCTGAGTTGAATTCGTTTTTGATCCTATCGGGAAGTGGAGCGAATCCTCTTACATAATCGTATATAAGGTCAATTTCGTCGTATTTGCTGTCATGAGCTGGTGATGAAACGGCTCGTTCGACGCATGGTGATTTGAGTGAGCTATCTGGTACAGATAAGCTTCTTTTTACAATATTGACTGAATGGAAAAGTTTGTGAGATCGTTTATAGGTTGGGTTATTCTCCTTTTTGTAATCTTTATTAAGATGCACATCGTAAACGTGAATTTTATTTGATACTTCTTGTATTAATCTTTTAGCCCTTTCAAGAAGAACAGGTAAATCCTTATGTTTGGCTATTATTTCTGGATTCTTAGGTGTTAGTACCTTGATGGGAGTATGCAAAGGTACAACTACTGCTCCTGAATCTTTAAGTAGAGGGACTGCTACCATAGAATCATCTTCGACAAGAGAATACAATCTCATTTCAGGAACAAATTGGGCTGATTTGAATCCAGCTGGTGGTTTACCATGTACCATACGAACCATCAATGGAAACCTTTTAGTTAACAATTTCTGAATGGTATGTACGCCTGATATGTTATCTTCTCCAGCAATTGGACTGAATTTACCTTTCTGATCAAAACTTAGATAAACTGGTTCACCTTTTGAAGTGAAACAACGAAGATAACGTGATGCAAGTTTGTTCTTTGCTGATGAAGTGATTGTTTCACCTATAAGTACGAGTGTCTCACCAGCAGGTAGTGTTCTACATTTCTCTCCGACATCTGTTTCATCTCCGCGCCATGCTTTGACATTTTCACGCACGAGACATGTCTCAGGAAAGCGTCGAGCAAGTTCGGCGACACTATCAATACATCGGACTGCACGTCCATCTTCACTTAGAATCTCAAACCATCCTTCGAAGGTATCAGGAATGGTGAGACGTGGACCAATTGCAGCTGCTCTTCTAGCTTCACGGAATTTTACACATTGAGCGGCTACTTTGACTCGTCGACCTGAAGGACATAGAAGAAAAGGTGATGATGGACCGAGTCCAGAGAAATGTCCTTTTGCCACTTTACACAGCTGGGGAAGTCCCTGAACATCTTGTAGAGCTGATGTCTCTTCCATCCAACGTACAGCTCCCAGCATGTCGTTGACCCAGGAGCCAGCGGCTTTTGCCGCTCTGTAAACACACAATTCAGGTTTTTAGCATGTATATCGGGATTCAGACAATAACTCTGAAAGATACACTCATGGACAAAACTTAAGGAAGTTGTACGTTTTAGCATGTATATATCGGGATTCAGACAATAACTGTGAAAGATATTACTGTGACCTTTATTGAAGTCACACGAGATAACCAAGCGTGAACAAATTGCCTCTGTATCCTTCCAAAAAAAATGGAAAACGGGGCTGATTTCATTCTATGTCGGAAGAAGACAAAAGGACAATTCGTATCTTAAACAACAAGAAAATAGAGCGTTTGTATCTTAAACCACAGGAAAACAGGGATGTGTGTATCTTCTAACACAGGAAAACAGGTTTTTTGAATTCTATATCAGCGGAAAAGTGGGCTGTTTGAAGAAAACAGGCCGTTTGTATCCCGTAACATAGGAACACAAGGCTGATTGTATCCTCTACCATGGAAAAATAAGATCATTGTATTGTATACCATAAGAAAACAGGACTGCTTGTATCTTGTACCACAGAAAAACTGTTTTTTTTTAATCCTATATCAGAGCTAAAAAAATAATTGTTTGTATTTTGTGCCATAGGAAAACAGAGCTGTATCCGGTACCATAGGAAAATAAGACCGTTTGTATCTTGTACCACAGGAAAACAGGGCTGTTTGTATCCTAAACCATAGGTAAACAGGACGGTTTGTATCTTGTACCACAGAAAAACAGGTTATTTTTATCCTATATCAGAGGAAAAGAGAGCTGTTTGTATTTTGTGCCATAAGAAAACAGGGATATTTGTATCTGGTACCATAAGAAAACAGGGTTGTTTGTATCTTGTACCATAAGAAAACAGGGATATTTGTATCTTGTACCATAAGAAAACAGGGATGTTTGTATCTTATACCATAAAAAAAAAACAGAGTTATTTGTATCTTGAACCATAGGAAAACAGGGCCGTTTGTACCCTGCAATAAGACGATTGTATTGTATACTATAGTAAAACAGGGCTGTTAGTATCTTGTACCATAGGAAAACAAGGTTGTATATTGAACCATAGTAAAACAGAGCTATTTGTATCTTGTGCCATAAGAAAAAAGAGCTGTTTGTATCCTGTACCATAGGAAACCAGGGCTGTTTGTATCCTGCACCATAGGAAAACTAGGCTGTTTGTATTCTGTACCGTAGGAAAACAGGGCTGTTAGTATCTTGTACCATAGGAAAACAGAGCTATTTATATCTTGTACCATAGGAAAACAGAGCTATTTATATCTTGTATCATAAGAAAACAGGGTTGTATCCTGTACCATAAGAAAACAGGGTTATATCTTGTACCATAGGTAGACAGAGCTATTTGTATCTTGTACCATAATAAAAAAGGGTTATATCTTGTACCATAGGTAAACAGGACATGACACGAGTCTCCCAGCACGGCGAAGCTAAATATAACTCCACACCCGGAGATTACGTCATCACGTCACGTCCTTGGGAGCAGACGATCCATCAGCTGTTTCCTGACGAACAAAGGCCAAACGACGGAATGTTCTTTGTTTGCTTGGTGGACATCCAGATGGTTGGTTGGTTGATGGGCGCCATCATGACACAATCATTGAAATATACCTTCAGCGAATTTACTTCAAATTTCCCTAATTCACATTCTCTGAAAGGACTTTGGCATCTTATCAATATATCTAATTGTAGTATTGTCATTTCATTCATATGGTACAGGCCATGATAATCATGGTGGGTAGTTATATATATAGTGACTGTCTTTTACTGTAAGTACACCACATGTCTACATATGGTACAGGCCATGATAATCCTGGTGGGTAGTTAGCGACTGTCTTTTACTGTAAGTACACCACATGTCTACATATGGTACAGGCCATGATAATCCTGGTGGGTAGTTAGCGACTGTCTTTTACTGTAAGTACACCACATGTCTACATATGGTACAGGCCATGATAATCCTGGTGGGGAGTTAGCGACTATCTTTTACTGTAAGTACACCACATGTCTACATATGGTACAGGCCATGATAATCATGGTGGGTAGTTAGCGACTGTAATGGTATAAACGTCACAACCTAGCTTCGAATCCCGTATTGGACACTTTCTTTTATATAATAAAATTTTAGTTAAACTAAACCAAGTTATGGAATAAACAACGTGTCCAGGAAGACGTTGTATGAAACACAGACCGACTTTGCCGCGGGCTGTAAAAAGAAGGAAACCGACTGTTACATAACCCCAGCCAGTCAAGGCGACTGACCTCGGCTTTGGCGCCGTCGGAAACAATTTCGACGTTGTCTGATGGCGCCCCGTTCTTCCTTTCATCTTTGCCAAGATAACATGGTCGAAAGCCTGTCAACTCTTTCACCAAATTTATTTAATACCAGTTTCACAAATAAGATACGCTTGTTTGCGGAAGAGCATTGCTCGATGCAAATATTTGAATGTAGTTCTGCTGTCCTATAAGCTTATGTCCATAGTTTTCTTGAAACCCATTTCTAAGATTCCATCCTTCAGTGCTGCGTATATAAGCAGAATCGTCCATTACAGTATTAGAGCTCTGAGAACCGGTCTGGTGGATTAAATTGACGAAACCGCTGGGAGGGTTCACCACTGATGAGCCAAGCCCTCCCAATATATTTTTTTCATCGAAGTAAGGGCAGTAAAAATTTATATTGTGTATAAAAGAAACATTCGTGCTTTTAAATCCTTTCATTTTATATGTATAGATAGCGCGTTATTGCTTTGTGTTAAGACACGCTATATCCGATCTGGATAATTTCTCGTGAAACTATTTACAATAATTGTAGTAGAGTAGGTAACAGAATTATCAAAAGAAAATAAACAATTAAGAAAAATAACATTAAATAAACATATCCATTAAACAAATAAGACATAAGCAGATAGAAGAAACCACAAGGTAGTTATTTACAGTATGTTAAGCAATGATGGAGGTTGATGAAGTTATCTGTAATGTATCGTGGAGAGAGAAAGTTGAGTTATTTACAAGCGTTTTATACATTGGCGTACAGACTTCAATCTTTTTTTCCATTATTTTATTAATATATTTACGCTTATTACAGAGAAAAACAAACAAAACAAATTAAAAATTAGAATTAAATATTTACAAATTTAGAGAAAAAGTCCAGATAACAGAAAAGAGTCCAGATATAGAGTAAAAGTCCAGATAACAGAAAAGAGTCCAGATATAGAGTAGAAGTCCAGATAACAGAAAAGAGTCCAGATATAGAGTAGAAGTCCAGATAACAGAAAAGAGTCGAGATATAGAGTAGAAGTCCAGATAACAGGAAAGAGACGAGATATAGAGTAGAAGTCCAGATAACAGAAAAGAGTCCAGATATAGAGTAGAAGTCCAGATAACAGAAAAGAGTCGAGATATAGAGTAAAAGTCCAGATAACAGAAAAGAGTCCAGATATAGAGTAAAAGTCCAGATAACAGAAAAGAGTCCAGATATAGAGTAGAAGTCCAGATAACAGGAAAGAGACGAGATATAGAGTAAAAGTCCAGATAACAGGAAAGAGACGAGATATAGAGTAAAAGTCCAGATAACAGGAAAGAGACGAGATATAGAGTAAAAGTCCAGATAACAGAAAAGAGTCCAGATATAGAGTAAAAGTCCAGATAACAGAAAAGAGACGAGATATAGAGTAAAAGTCCAGATAACAGAAAAGAGTCCAGATATAGAGTAGAAGTCCAGATAACAGGAAAGAGTCGAGATATAGAGTAAAAGTCCAGATAACAGAAAAGAGACGAGATATAGAGTAAAAGTCCAGATAACAGAAAAGAGTCCAGATATAGAGTAGAAGTCCAGATAACAGAAAAGAGTCCAGATATAGAGTAAAAGTCCAGATAACAGAAAAGAGTCCAGATATAGAGTAGAAGTCCAGATAACAGAAAAGAGTCGAGATATAGAGTAAAAGTCCAGATAACAGAAAAGAGACGAGATATAGAGTAAAAGTCCAGATAACAGAAAAGAGTCCAGATATAGAGTAGAAGTCCAGATAACAGGAAAGAGACGAGATATAGAGTAAAAGTCCAGATAACAGAAAAGAGTCCAGATATAGAGTAGAAGTCCAGATAACAGGAAAGAGACGAGATATAGAGTAAAAGTCCAGATAACAGAAAAGAGTCGAGATATAGAGTAAAAGTCCAGATAACAGAAAAGAGTCCAGATATAAAGTAAAATTCCAGATATAGAGTAAAAGTCCAGATAGAGAGTAAAAGTCCTGATAACAGAAAAGAGTCCAGATTTATAGTAAAAGACCAGATAACAGAAAAGAGTCCAGATATAAAGTAAAATTCCAGATATAGAGTGAAGTCCAGATAGAGAGTAAAAGTCCTGATAACAGAAAAGAGTCCAGATTTATAGTAAAAGACCAGATAACAGAAAAGAGTCCAGATATAGAGTAAAAGTCCGGATATAGAGTAAAAGTCCAGATATAGAGTAAAAGTCCAGATATAGAGTCCAGATCTCGGAAGAGAAGGAAGCAACTAATGACTCCTCCAATCAATCAAAGAAGAGAAAGTCCAAAAACCACCAGACATGACTGGAATATTAACGAAGGAAGAAACTTACGTTGGTTCGGGGTAAGGACTCATCGCTCTAGGAACCGGTCATGTTGTGTGAACCTGGACACACGCAGCTGTTCTAGCCATGTCTGGTCCAGTCACTACCTTGTCTACACAGATCTGTAGAACCTCAACACTCCTGGTAGACCACACTTTGTCTCTGTAACTAGGTGTTGCCCCCTACAGAGAGGTAGTTCTACTGTAACAACTCTCTGGTAAGAGGACAACTCTCTCTAGAGGACACTTTGACTCTGTAACTAGATGTTGTCCTTTACAGAGAGGTAGTTCTACTGTAGCAACTCTCTGGTAAGAGGACATCTCTCTCTAAAGGACACTATGGCTCTGTAACTAGGTGTTGTCCTTTACAGAGAGGTTGTTCTACTGTAGCAACTCTCTGGTAAGAGGACAACTCTCTCTAGAGGACACTTTGACTCTGTAACTAGGTGTTGTCCTTTACAGAGAGGTAGTTCTACTGTAGCAACTCTCTGGTAAGAGGACACCTCTCTCTAAAGGACACTTTGGGTCTGTAACTAGGTGTTGTCCTTTACAGAGAGATAGTTCTACTGTAGTAACTCTCTGGTAAGAGGACATCTCTCCCTAAAGGACACTCTGTAACTAGGTGTTGTCCTTTACAGAGAGGTAGATCTACTTTATATAATTAGATATGATATTGCATTGTAATAATGTACAGTGAAATATATTAAAAATGATAACAATATATATATATATTCAAATAAAACTGTAAATATACTTATTAAAATTATGAAATAAAAAATCTCTGTGTGTCTGTGGCTTGATAATTTTCCCAGTTTAATCGAAATGATGAAAAAAAAAACTTGTTAGAAGTTAGGTTATTGTGTTTTAAATATATTCATCAAAATTATTGTGTATTTTATCATATGAACGTTTTCAAAAGCTATATAGACGTCATTTCTACCTGTATTTATTTCAACACACAAAACGCGATATCCCGGCTAGGGATAATTGGGTCGATTCACATTTTAAAAACAGAAACAGTTATAAATATATTATACAAGAAAAGGTGATTAAAAATTAAAAAAAGAGAAACAACAATATATATTAGGAACCTGAACCTTTCAGGTTAAAGATATAATCATAAATATATTTACAAAAATAGTTAAGCCTTAGATAATTCTCTCTGCTATTTACAAATTGATATAGATCTACAACATTGTCTGTTGTCTAGCGGTGAAGAAGAGTGGGTATTCCAGCAGTAGGTGTCTCGAGTCCTGGAATTCGTTGCCACAATGACAGCTAGTCTCAACCGCTCCAATTTTTGATAGAAATTCCTTAAAATTTCCATGGTTCGTTATAAACATTTGTAGCTGCATGAGATGATGCAATCATTGAAGTAGTTTGCCAAACGACATTTAACAAAAGAGACCAAACGAACAACTCCCCTCCAAACAGAAGAACATGTCAGGCTGAGTTCCGCTCCTTTAGTTTAAAAGCGAAAGGGATGTATAAAAGTCGTTTGACTGCGAAATAAACAGTCTTTTTACAGTACCTTCTTGATTTCACTTTCTTTAAACCTCTTTTTAAAAACAGCATGTCTCTGTTTGTACCGTATTGTACCAGTCTATTTTCCCTTTCTTTTAGTATTTTCTTTAATTTATAGTTACTTACTATTTGTACCGTATTGTACCAATGTGTTTTCTTTTTCTTTCAGGATTTTCTTTCATTTATAGTTACTCACTGTTTGTACCGTATTGTACCAGTGTGTTTTCTCTTTCTTTTAGTACTTCTTTCATTTATAGTTACTCACTGTTTGTACCGTATTGTACCAGTGTATTTTCTCTTTCTTTTAGTACTTTCTTTCATTTATAGTTACTCACTGTTTGTACCGTATTGTACCAGTGTATTTTCCCTTTCTTTCAGTATTTTCTTTCATTTATAGTTACTCACTGTTTGTACCGTATTGTACCAGTGTGTTTTCTCTTTCTTTCAGTATTTTCTTTCATTTATAGTTACTCACTGTTTGTACCGTATTATACCAGTGTGTTTTCTCTTTCTTTTAGTACTTTCTTTCATTTATAGTTACTCACTGTCTGTACCGTATTATACCAGTGTATTTTCTCTTTCTTTTAGTACTTTCTTTCATTTATAGTTACTCACTGTTTGTACCGTATTGTACCAGTGTATTTTCCCTTTCTTTTAGTACTTTCTTTCATTTATAGTTACTCACTGTTTGAACCGTATTGTACCAGTGTGTTTTCTCTTTCTTTTAGTGCTTTCTTTCATTTATAGTTACTCACTGTTTGTACCGTATTGTACCAGTGTGTTTTCTATTTCTTTTAGTACTTTCTTTCATTTATAGTTACTCACTGTTTGTACCGTAATGTACCAGTGTATTTTCCCTTTCTTTTAGTACTTTCTTTCATTTATAGTTACTCACTGTTTGCACCGTATTGTACCAGTGTGTTTTCTGTTTCTTTTAGTTTTTTCTTTCATTTATAGTTACTCACTGTTTGTACCGTTTTGTACAAGTGTGTTTTCTTTCTTTTAGTACTTTCTTTCATTTATAGTTACTCACTGTCTGTACCGTATAGTACCAGTGTGTTTTCTCTTTCTTTTAGTACTTTCTTTTATTTATAGTTACTCACTGTTTGTACCGTATTGTACCAGTGTGTTTTCTCTTTCTTCTAGTACTTTCTTTCATTTATAGTTACTGACTGTTTGTACCGTATTGTACCAGTGTGTTTTCTCTTTTTTCTAGTATTTTCTTTCATTTATAGTTACTCACTGTTTGTACCGTATTGTACCAGTGTATTTTCTTTTTTTTTAGTACTTTCTTTCATTTATAGTTACTCACTGTCTGTACCGTATTGTACCAGTGTATTTTCCCTTTCTTTTAGTATTTTCTTTCATTTATAGTTATTCACTGTTTGTACCGTATTGTACCAGTGTGTTTTCTCTTTCTTCTAGTACTTTCTTTCATTTATAGTTACTCACTGTTTGTACCGTATTGTACCAGTGTGTTTTCTCTTTCTTCTAGTACTTTCTTCCATTTATAGTTACTCACTGTTTGTACCGTATTGTACCAGTGTGCTTTCTCTTTCTTCTAGTACTTTCTTCCATTTAAAGTTACTCACTGTTTGTACCGTATTGTACCAGTGTGTTTTCTATTTCTTTTAGTACTTTCTTTCATTTATAGTTACTCACTGTCTGTACCGTATTATACCAGCGTATTTTCTCTTTCTTTTAGTACTTTCTTTCATTTATAGTTACTCACTGTTTGTACCGTATTGTACCAGTGTATTTTCCCTTTCTTTTAGTACTTTCTTTCATTTATAGTTACTCACTGTTTGTACCGTATTGTACCAGTGTGTTTTCTTTCTTTTAGTACTTTCTTTCATTTATAGTTACTCACTGTTTGTACCGTATTGTACCAGTGTATTTTCCCTTTCTTTTAGTACTTTCTTTCATTTATAGTTACTCACTGTTTGAACCGTATTGTACCAGTGTGTTTTCTCTTTCTTTTAGTGCTTTCTTTCATTTATAGTTACTCACTGTTTGTACCGTATTGTACCAGTATGTTTTCTATTTCTTTTAGTACTTTCTTTCATTTATAGTTACTCACTGTTTGTACCGTATTGTACCAGTGTATTTTCCCTTTCTTTTAGTACTTTCTTTCATTTATAGATACTCACTGTTTGTACCGTATTGTACCAGTGTATTTTCTCTTTCTTTTAGTACCTTCTTTCATTTATAGTTACTCACTGTCTGTACCGTATTGTACCAGTGTATTTTCCATTTTTAGTACTTTTTTTCATTTATAGTTACTCACTGTCTGTACCGTATTGTACCAGTGTGTTTTCTCTTTCTTTTAGTACTTTCTTTCATTTATAGTTACTCACTGTTTGTACCGTATTGTACCAGTGTATTTGCTCTTTCTTTTAGTACTTTCTTTCATTTATAGTTACTCACTGTTTGTACCGTATTGTACCAGTGGGTTTTCTCTTTCTTTCAGTACTTTCTTTCATTTATAGTTACTCACTGTTTGTACCGTATTGTAACAGTGGGTTTTCTCTTTCTTTCAGTACTTTCTTCCATTTATAGTTACTCACTGTTTGTACCGTATTGTACCAGTGTATTTTCCCTTTCTTTTAGTACTTTCTTCCATTTATAGTTACTCACTGTTTGTACCGTATTGTACCAGTGTATTTTCTCTTTCTTTTAGTACTTTCTTTCATTTATAGTTACTCACTGTCTGTACCGTATTGTACCAGTGTGTTTTCTCTTTCTTTTAGTACTTTCTTTTATTTATAGTTACTCACTGTTTGTACCGTATTGTACCAGTGTGTTTTCTCTTTCTTCTAGTACTTTCTTTCATTTATAGTTACTCACTGTTTGTACCGTATTGTACCAGTGTGTTTTCTCTTTTTTCTAGTATTTTCTTTCATTTATAGTTACTCACTGTTTGTACCGTATTGTACCAGTGTATTTTCTTTCTTTTTTAGTACTTTCTTTCATTTATAATTACTCACTGTCTGTACCGTATTGTACCAGTGTATTTTCCCTTTCTTTTAGTATTTTCTTTCATTTATAGTTATTCACTGTTTGTACGGTATTGTACCAGTGTGTTTTCTCTTTCTTCTAGTACTTTCTTTCATTTATAGTTACTCACTGTTTGTACCGTATTGTACCAGTGTGTTTTCTCTTTCTTCTAGTACTTTCTTCCATTTATAGTTACTCACTGTTTGTACCGTATTGTACCAGTGTATTTTCTCTTTCTTTTAGTACTTTCTTCCATTTATAGTAACTCACTGTTTGTACCGTATTGTACCAGTGTGCTTTCTCTTTCTTCTAGTACTTTCTTCCATTTAAAGTTACTCACTGTTTGTACCGTATTGTACCAGTGTGTTTTCTCTTTCTTCTAGTACTTTCTTTCATTTATAGTTAATCACTGTTTGTACCGTATTGTACCAGTGTGTTTTCTCTTTCTTATACTATTTCCTTTCATTTATAGTTACTCACTGGTTGTACCGTATTGTATCAGTGTATTTTCTTTTTCTTTTAGTACTTTCTTTCATTTATAGTTACTCACTGTCTGTACCGTATTGTACCAGTGTATTTTCCCTTTATTTTAGTATTTTCTTTCATTTATAGTTATTCACTGTTTGTACCGTATTGTACTAGTGTATTTTCTCTTTCTTTTAGTACTTTCTTTCATTTATAGTTACTCACTGTTTGTGTTTTCTCTTTCTTTTAGTACTTTATTCCATTTATAGTTACTCACTGTTTGTACCGTATTGTACCAGTGTGTTTTCTCTTTCTTTCAGTATTTTCTTTCATTTATAGTTAATCACTGTTTGTAACGTATTGTACCAGTGTATTTTCCCTTTCTTTTAGTACTTTCTTTCATTTATAGTTACTCACTGTTTGTACCGTATTGTACCAGTGTGTTTTCTCTTTCTTCTAGTACTTTCTTCCATTTATAGTTACTCACTGTTTGTACCGTATTGTACCAGTGTGTTTTCTCTTTCTTTCAGTATTTTCTTTCATTTATAGTTACTCACTGTTTGTACCGTATTGTTCCAGTGTATTTTCTTTTTCTTTTAGTATTTTCTTTCATTTATAGTTACTCACTGTTTGTACCGTATTGTACCAGTGGGTTTTCTCTTTCTTTCAGTATTTTCTCTCATTTATAGTTACTCACTGTTTGTACCGCATTGTACCAGTGTGTTTTCTCTTTCTTTTAGTACTTTCTTCCATTTATAGTTACTCACTGTTTGTACCGTATTGTACCAGTGTGTTTTCTCTTTCTTTCAGTATTCTCTTTTATTTATAGTTACTCACTGTTTGTAACGTATTGTACCAGTGTATTTTCCCTTTCTTTTAGTACTTTCTTTCATTTATAGTTACTCACTGTTTGTACCGTATTGTACCAGTGTGTTTTCTCTTTCTTTCAGTATTTTCTTTCATTTATAGTTACTCACTGTTTGTACCGTATTGTACCAGTGTATTTTCTCTTTCTTTTAGTACTTTCTTTCATTTATAGTTACTCACTGTCTGTACCGTATTGTACCAGTGTGTTTTCTCTTTCTTCTAGTACTTTCTTCCATTTATAGTTACTCACTGTCTGTACCGTATTGTACCAGTGTGTTTTCTCTTTCTTTTAGTATTTTCTTTCATTTATAGTTATTCACTGTTTGTACCGTATTGTACCAGTGTGTTTTCTCTTTCTTCTAGTACTTTCTTTCATTTATAGTTACTCACTGTTTGTACCGTATTGTACCAGTGTGTTTTTTCTTTCTTCTAGTACTTTCTTCCATTTATAGTTACTCACTGTTTGTACCGTATTGTACCAGTGTATTTTCTCTTTCTTTTAGTACTTTCTTCCATTTATAGTAACTCACTGTTTGTACTGTATTGTACCAGTGTGTTTTTTCTTTCTTCTAGTACTTTCTTCCATTTATAGTTACTCACTGTTTGTACCGTATTGTACCAGTGTATTTTCTCTTTCTTTTAGTACTTTCTTCCATTTATAGTAACTCACTGTTTGTACCGTATTGTACCAGTGTGTTTTCTCTTTCTTCTAGTACTTTCTTCCATTTAAAGTTACTCACTGTTTGTACCGTATTGTACCAGTGTGTTTTCTCTTTCTTCTAGTACTTTCTTTCATTTATAGTTAATCACTGTTTGTACCGTATTGTACCAGTGTGTTTTCTCTTTCTTATACTATTTCTTTTCATTTATAGTTACTCACTGGTTGTACCGTATTGTACCAGTGTATTTTCTTTTTCTTTTAGTACCTCCTTTCATTTATAGTTACTCACTGTGTGTACCGTATTGTACCAGTGTATTTTCCCTTTATTTTAGTATTTTCTTTCATTTATAGTTATTCACTGTTTGTACCGTATTGTACCAGTGTGTTTTCTCTCTCTTTAGTACTTTCTTCCATTTAAATTTACTCACTGTTTGTACCGTATTGTACCAGTGTGTTTTCTCTTTCTTCTAGTACTTTCTTTCATTTATAGTTAATCACTGGTTGTACCGTATTGTACCAGTGTATTTTCTTTTTCTTTTAGTACTTTCTTTCATTTATAGTTACTCACTGTCTGTACCGTATTGTACCAGTGTGTTTTCTCTTTCTTTCAGTATTTTCTCTCATTTATAGTTACTCACTGTTTGTACCGTATTGTACCAGTGTGTTTTCTCTTTCTTTTAGTACTTTATTCCATTTATAGTTACTCACTGTTTGTACCGTATTGTACCAGTGTGTTTTCTCTTTCTTTCAGTATTTTCTTTCATTTATAGTTACTCACTGTTTGTAACGTATTGTACCAGTGTGTTTTCTCTTTCTTCTAGTATTTTCTTTCATTTATAGTTACTCACTGTTTGTACCGTATTGTACCAGTGTGCTTTCTCTTTCTTTCAGTACTTTCTTTCATTTATAGTTACTCACTGTTTGTACCGTATTGTACCAGTGTATTTTCCCTTTCTTTCAATATTTTCTTTCATTTATAGTTACTCACTGTTTGTACCGTATTGTACCAGTGTGTTTTCTCTTTCTTTCAGTATTTTCTTTCATTTATAGTTACTCACTGTTTGTACCGTATTGTACCAGTGTATTTTCCCTTTCTTTCAGTATTTTCTTTCATTTATAGTTACTCACTGTTTGTACCGTATTGTACCAGTTTGTTTTTATCTTTCTTACAGTACTTTCTTTTATTTATAGTTACTCACTGTTTGTACCGTATTGTACCAGTGTGTTTTCTCTTTCTTTCAGTATTTTCTTTCATTTATAGTTACTCACTGTTTGTACCGTATTGTACCAGTGTATTTTCCCTTTCTTTCAGTATTTTCTTTCATTTATAGTTACTCACTGTTTGTACCGTATTGTACCAGTGTATTTTCCCTTTCTTTTAGTACTTTCTTTCATTTATAGTTACTCACTGTTTGTACCGTATTGTACCAGTGTGTTTTCTCTTTCTTCTAGTACTTTCTTCCATTTATAGTTACTCACTGTTTGTACCGTATTGTACCAGTGTATTTTCTCTTTCTTTTAGTACTTTCTTTCATTTATAGTTACTCACTGTCTGTACCGTATTGTACCAGTGTGTTTTCTCTTTCTTCTAGTACTTTCTTCCATTTATAGTTACTCACTGTCTGTACCGTATTGTACCAGTGTGTTTTCTCTTTCTTTCAGTATTTTCTTTCATTTATAGTTACTCACTGTTTGCACCGTATTGTTCCAGTGTATTTTCTTTTTCTTTCAGTATTTTCTTTCATTTATAGTTACTCACTGTTTGTACCGTATTGTTCCAGTGTATTTTCTTTTTCTTTTAGTACTTTCTTTCATTTATAGTTACTCACTGTTTGTACCGTATTGTACCAGTGTGTTTTCTCTTTCTTTCAGTATTTTCTCTCATTTATAGTTACTCACTGTTTGTACCGTATTGTACCAGTGTGTTTTCTCTTTCTTTTAGTACTTTCTTCCATTTATAGTTACTCACTGTTTGTACCGTATTGTACCAGTGTGTTTTCTCTTTCTTTCAGTATTTTCTTTCATTTATAGTTACTCACTGTTTGTAACGTATTGTACCAGTGTATTTTCCCTTTCTTTTAGTACTTTCTTTCATTTATAGTTACTCACTGTTTGTACCGTATTGTACCAGTGTGTTTTCTCTTTCTTTCAGTATTTTCTTTCATTTATAGTTACTCACTGTTTGTACCGTATTGTACCAGTGTATTTTTCCTTTCTTTCAGTATTTTCTTTCATTTATAGTTACTCACTGTTTGTACCGTATTGTACCAGTTTGTTTTTATCTTTCTTACAGTACTTTCTTTTATTTATAGTTACTCACTGTTTGTACCGTATTGTACCAGTGTGTTTTCTCTTTCTTACAGTATTTACTTTCATTTATAGTTAATCACTGTTTGTACCGATTTGTAACAGTTTGTTTTCTCTTTCTTACAGTACTTTCTTTTATTTATAGTTACTCACTGTTTGTACCGTATTGTACCAGCGTTGGTGTCCTTTTCTTTCAGTTCTTCTCTTCAGGGGGTTGGTTGAAGGATGATCTAAACCGTTGGTTTTCGACCGCTACGACCCGGGTTTGATTCCCGCATTGGGCACCTTTTTATGATAAAAAAAAAATGAATACTCCAATGGACCCCGATACTTGCAAAAGTCTAACCCCACCAGCGAATTCAAGTAACCAAACGGGGCTCTGGCATATTTGTAAATGCAAAGTGAACTGCTTTTCACAGTAAATGCAGTCGCCTACTTCTACCTACCATGATTATCATGGCCTGTACCACGTGTACTTTGGATAAGCAAAAAAAACCTGTCTGTACCGTATTGTACCAGCGTGTTTTCTCTTTCTTCTAGTATTTTCCATTAATTATGGTACCTCGGCGTGTGATTAGATGCTTAGGAAAGTGATATTCACAAGCTGGTGTGTGATTGGCTACTGAGAAAAGTGATATTCACAAGCTGGTGTGTGATTGGCTACTGAGAAAAGTGATATTCACAAGCTGGTGTGTGATTGGCTACTGAGAAAAGTGATATTCACAAGCTGGTGTGTGATTGGCTACTGAGGAAAGTGATATTCACAAGCTGGTGTGTGATTGGCTACTGAGGAAAGTGATATTCACAAGCTGGTGTGTGATTGGCTACTGAGGAAAGTGATATTCACAAGCTGGTGTGTGATTGGCTACTGAGAAAAGTGATATTTACAAGCTGGTGTGTGATTGGCTACTGAGAAAAGTGATATTCACAAGCTGGTGTGTGATTGGCTACTGAGAAAAGTGATATTCACAAGCTGGTGTGTGATTGGCTACTGAGAAAATTGATATTCACAAGCTGGTGTGTGATTGGCTACTGAGAAAAGTGATATTCACAAGCTGGTGTGTGATTGGCTACTGAGAAAAGTGATATTCACAAGCTGATGTGTGATTGGCTACTGAGGAAAGTGATATTCACAAGCTGGTGTGTGATTGGCTACTGAGAAAAGTGATATTCACAAGCTGGTGTGTGATTGGATTCTGAGGAAAGTGATATTCACAAGCTGGTGTGTGATTGGCTACTGAGAAAAGTGATATTTACAAGCTGGTGTGTGATTGGCTACTGAGAAAAGTGATATTCACAAGCTGGTGTGTGATTGGCTACTGAGAAAAGTGATATTCACAAGCTGGTGTGTGATTGGCTACTGAGAAAATTGATATTCACAAGCTGGTGTGTGATTGGCTACTGAGAAAAGTGATATTCACAAGCTGGTGTGTGATTGGCTACTGAGAAAAGGTTCATAATCACAGCGTGTGTTTGGTGATAAGAAACTAAAACAAAATTTCGTCTTACAAATTAACATTTCAGGCAGTGTTGCAAATTTCTGTATCTATAAAAGCTATGGTCATCTCTACCGTCAAGATAGACGTCAAAACTATACGTCATCTATTGACCGTCGCCTCAAACTAGCGGCCTCGGGTAGGTGACAAAGCCACAACACTAGCTTTGGCACAAACTGAGAAGTGTCCACCTAGAGACCATGGTTTCTGGCTAATAACAAGGGGTCTAATTAAATCGTCACAGATAAACAAACGCTTGGTTTCTTCAAGGTGTGACTTTCTGACAGAATGGCTTTCCATGTGACGCTGTACTATTAGAAGACATGTCGGTGACAAGCTTTAGCACAAACTGAGAAGTGTCCACCTAGAGACCATGGTATCAAGCTAATAACAAGGGAACTAATGGAATCTTCACAGGTATAGAAACACTTGGTTTGTTGTTGTTTGTTGTTAACAAAGCCACAACACCAGCTTTGTCACAAACTGAGAATTGTCCACCTAGAGACCATGGTTTCAAGCTAATAACAAGGGAACTAATGGAATCTTCACAGGTATAGAAACACTTAGTTTGTTCAAGATGTGACTTTCTGACAGTATAGCCTGACTTGGTTATGTAACGCTGACCCATTATCAGCTCCAGGAGTCCAGTGACCAACCGCCTCCCTGGCACAGGAGCGTTCAGGCGAGAATCCGCCTACACACTTGAGATGGGAAAAAAGTTGTTTACTTCAAGTTGGGGTAGATAATTGTAGGTTAGAATACACATTGTAGCTTGCTTGCTTGAACTGGAATTGAAATATATATGTAAATATATACACATATATATAGCCCCCCTCTAAATAGCGCCTTCCTCTCTATAGCGCCCGATTTTAAATACGTACAGTTAATACGATGCGATTTACATTAAAAGTGACCTGTCTATAGCACTCCCTCTAAATAGCGTTTCCCTCTCTAAAGCGCCCGATTTTAAAGACGTAGTACGATGCGATTTACAATAAAAGTGACCTGTCTATAGCACTCCCTCTAAATAGCGTTTCCCTCTCTATAGCGCCCGATTTTAAATACGTAGTACGATGCGATTTACAATAAAAGTGACCTGTCTATAGCACTCCCTCTAAATAGCGTTTCCCTCTCTATAGCGCCCGATTTTAAATATGTACAGTAAAACCTGTCTATAGCACTCCCTCTAAATAGCGCCTTCCTCCCTGAGTCCCAAGAGAGGGCGCTATAGACAGGTTTAACTGTACATTACAAGTGACCTGTCAATAGCACCCTATTTTGGTGAGTCCCTAGAGGGGGCGCTATAGACAGGTTTAACTGTACATTAAAAGTGAACTGTTTATAGCGCCCCCTCTCTATAGCATCCTATTTTGGTGAGTCCCAAGAGGGGGCGCTATAGACAGGTTTAACTGTATATTATGTCTTCTCTAGTTTCTTGAATTCGTATTGGAGAATTAGGGATTTAAGGACCAGAGTCCTCCATGAGATTGACGGAACGAATGGAACCCAGGAAAGATCCAAGGAGGCCGGGTTACTTCATTGTCCAGACCGGTTTACCTGCGCCGCGCCTTTCGGACTCCACGGCGGTTCCGTGCAGATCTCTTGCCTTCCATACCTAGCACTATATTGAGACAAACCTAAGCCTCGAACGCTTCCTACAAAATAAATCAACAAATTTTATCAAAAACAAGCCTTTTTTTGGGACCTATGCCCTATACAGAATTCACCCTGGTGAATTATACATATGGTACAGGCCATGATAATCCTGGTGGGTAGTTAGCGACTGTCTTTTACTGTAAGTACACCACATGTCTACATATGGTACAGTCCATGATAATCCTGGTGGGTAGTTAGCGACTGTCTTTTACTGTAAGTACACCACATGTCTACATATGATACAGGCCATGATAATCCTGGTGGGTAGTTAGCGACTGTCTTTTACTGTAAGTACACCACATGTCTACATATGGTACAGGCCATGATAATCCTGGTGGGTAGTTAGCGACTGTCTTTTACTGTAAGTACACCACATGTCTACCTATGATACCTGCCAAGATAATCCTGGTGGGTAGTTAGTGGCTGTCTTTTACTGTAAGTACACCACATGTCTACATATGATACAGGCCATGATAATCCTGGTGGGTAGTTAGCGACTGTCTTTTACTGTAAGTACACCACATGTCTACATATGGTACAGGCCATGATAATCCTGGTGGGTAGTTAGCGACTGTCTTTTACTGTAAGTACACCACATGTCTACCTATGATACAGGCCAAGATAATCCTGGTGGGTAGTTAGCGACTGTCTTTTACTGTAAGTACACCACATGTCTACCTATGATACAGGCCAAGATAATCCTGGTGGGTAGTTAGCGACTGTCTTTTACTGTAAGTACACCACATGTCTACATATGGTACAGACCATGATAATCCTGGTGGGTAGTTAGCGACTGTCTTTTACTGTAAGTACACCACATGTCTACATAGGTGAAAAGCAGTTCGACTTTGCACTTACAAATATGCCGGCGCCCCCGTATGGTGACTGGCACTCTCTGGTGGGGTTGGACTTTTGAAAGAATAGAGGTCCATTGGAGCATTCTTTTAGTTAATGATAAAAGTAGCAAACATAAATAAATTCCGAGGATAAGTTTCTTTTATTTCAAAAATATTAGTACTTCGAGCTTTCGGGCGTAAATAGTAAACTATTTACGCCCGAAAGCTCGAAGTACTAATATTTTTGAAATAAAAGAAACTTATCCTCGGAATTTATTTATGTTTGCTGCTTATTATACACCAGAGGATTCCACCTTATGAATGATAAAAGTGTCCAATGCGGGAATCAAACCCGGATCTTAGCGGTCGAAACTCAAAGGTTTAGATTATCCTTCCACCAATATCTTCAAAGAGATACTGAAAAATTGTAAGGAAAAAATGAAAAAAAAAAAATTCCAATTTACAAAAATTATTGATGGTTCAAACACTTTTCAACCCTATGTGGTAAGTTTCACCTGATGACGTTATTGCGACCTACTGTAACCATTTTCAAGGTAAAACCATTTTCCCCGGTGACAATTTATCCCCAAAACTATGTCAGGAAAATCTTACAACATCATTTTGACGCGCGTCATATCCATTAATACATCAATACCAGCAACAATACTGTCCTGATGATAAAGGCTGCCTGGCTTGCAATCATAGTTCTTGAAATTAAAGATACTTCTGCCAGTAAATCTTTTTATTATCTCAACGTTTCGACAAAAAATCTTTTGTCCTCGTAAGTAGCGAACAAACATTAAAACATTTGGCAAGGCGTTAAAAATCATTCTATTTTTAATTTTAGAGCTCTAATAGTGTATTGGATCATTTACAGTGTTACAGTATTAGAGCTCTAAAGAAGCGGTCTGGTAGATTGAATTGGCGAAACTGCTGGGAGGGTTCACCACTGATGAACCAAGCCCTCCCAATATATTTTTTCATCGCAGTAAGGACAGTAGAAGTTAGATTGATATGTATAAGAAACCTTCGCGTTTTAATGTTTGTATTTGCCATATATCCTATTTAAGAATCATTTGCCAAATGTGGTAAAGGGTTAGTGCTATAAAAGGAAATAGAAAAAAAAATCTTTGAAGGCAATGTTTGCAAGCAATTAACAAATTTAAAGTAATGTTCTCTCCAAAATTTTGGTGACAAATCGAAATTTAAGCAATTGTTGACCATTGTAGAATTGTCAATATTTTGTTTTCCCTTTTTCAAATGAACTTGTCAGTGACTAAGCATTTACGTTTCGATGTTGATAGATACTGTAAAATCTTCTTATTGGATACTTCTATTAGTAGAAATCCATGATGATCATTGCATATCCTTTTCCTTTTCAAACTCAAACTATGTAAATATTCAATTGTTTATGTAATATAGTATCTTAGTGTTGTTTCTTGACATCCCTTGTGGGAATATCTCGTCTGATTTGATGGTAATCATTAAATGAATTGCATAATTATCTATAGAATATTTTGTAAATTTGTCTGTTACCTGGCTACCCTGACAATTCAGAAGTTAAAAATATTGTCAACTTGCATTTTCATCAGGTTCTCAAAAGTATACAAACTCTTTGTTTATAATACAATACACCTATTCCCCGATTTACACGGTAATTGTTTTACACGTTTTCGCTTTTACACGGTTTTCCAAATAAGTTTTTTTTTTGTTGTTGTTTTTATCGCACTATACTAAATGCTACTGTGATTGAGCACATGCGCTGTGTACACATCTCACGAGGAATCCCGAGCTTATGTGCTGACTACATATTTTAACTTGTCAATGCATTTTATTTCTGTGTACACCTATCCCCCGATTTACACGTTTTTCTCAGGAACGTATCTACCGTATAAATCGGGGGATAGGTGTACAATGCAGCCCATGATTGTAGAGCGTCCCATCCCTGGACACTTTTATTTTTCCGTTTATCATTACTCTTCACAATTCACCCTTTCATACTTCTATTCCTAAGGATAGAAATAATCGCTATTTCTCCTTTAAATACGATTTTTCGTTCGGGGGAAACACATGCGGGATAATTTTAAATGTCGTTCTACAAACCTTTAGTTATCTACGTATTCTAGAAATATGTTAAAAAATGGATCATAAGATTTGTAGACAGATAGACATGAAAGCATCTACTTATATAATTGCCTTATTCTGAAGCTCACGGATAGAATGCGCGCCCATTGGCTGCCGGCGAACACGTGTCCTCCCTGCCCCCCTCTAGACAACCCTGTTATCAGCTGTGTGATACATACACCTGTCTAAAGCGGCCATTCCAGACAACCCTGTTATCAGAAGTGTGATACATCCACCTGTCTATACAGACCACCCTGTCTATAGCGACCACTCTAGACAACCCTGTTATCCACCTGTCTGTACAGACCACCCTGTATATAGCGGCCATTCCAGATAACCCTGTTATCAGCTGTGTGATACATACACCTGTCTATAGCGGCCACTCTAGACAACCCTGTTATCAGCTGTGTGATACATCCACCTGTCTATAGCGGTCACCTTAGGCAACCCTGTTATCAGCTGTGTGTTACATTCACCTGTCTATAGCGGCCACTCTAGACAACCCTGCTATCAGCTGTGTGATACATCCACCTGTCTATACAGACCACCCTGTATATAGCGGCCATTCCAGATAACCCTGTTATCAGCTGTGTGATACATACACCTGTCTATAGCGGCCACTCTAGACAACCCTGTTATCAGCTGTGTGATACATCCACCTGTCTATACAGACCACCCTGTCAATAGCGGTCACCTTAGGCAACCCTGTTATCAGCTGTGTGTTACATTCACCTGTCTATAGCGGCCACTCTAGACAACCCTGTTATCAGCTGTGTGATACATCCACCTGTCTATAGCGGCCACTCTAGACAACCCTGTTATCAGCTGTGTGATACATCCACCTGTCTATACAGACCACCCTGTATATAGCGGCCATTCCAGATAACCCTGTTTTCAGCTGTGTGATACATACACCTGTCTATACAGACCACCCTGTCTATAGCGGCCACTCTAGACAACCCTGTTATCAGCTGTGTGTTACATTCACCTGTCTATACAGACCACCCTGTCTATAGCGACCACCCAAGACAACGTTTTAAAAACATATCCGCACTCGGGTAAAACCCGGGCGTTGCCCGGGCCATTCGTCTAGTGCTTAATATAAGCTTGTAACAATGCTAAAATTAAGCGTCGTCTATTAACCGTCTAACTATCGGACTCGGGTCGGTAACAAAGCCACAGCACCATCTTTGGTAAACTGAAAAGTATCACTATAAAAGGAAGTTCCATAAATGCAATATAACAGTGGTATGATAGATTAAACTGGCGAAACCGCTGGGAGGGTTCACCACTGATGAGCCAGGCCCTTCCATTAATTTTTCAATTGCAGTAAGGGCAAATTGTTTTATCTTTAAAAGACTCAAACGCGTCTATAATAATTTCGTATTTTGAAAACTGAAAAGCGTCCACTAAGAGACTATGGTTTCGGGCTTCGTCAGTCCATAGCTAGCTTCAAAATTCCATTAGATACATCCACAAAGAATCAAAAACTATATTATTCATGTAAATGATTTGGTGCACACATAATTTAGATTATAAATTAAAAATAAGATTAAAAAAAGACCAAATCCAAATAAATAATGTATAACGTTGTGGTAACAATGGTGTTACCATCTTCATTAGATTTGGTTTATTCCCTTGTAAATAAATACTGAATTGGTACTGGGATCAGGTGAATAAAATAAGAAAAAAAGCATCTCTGATTGTACATCAAAAGTTGCTGATTGCTTGCACCATCTATCGGAATAAATATCAACTAATCGTTGATTTTTAATTATTCCACTGCGACCTTGTGCTTATTACATGGTGTTTTCAATCTAGTGTTTTCAACTATTCTGTATTTTTCCTGTATTGGTGATGGAAACTGTCCTTTATAGAGAGGTGTCCTCTAGCGGGAGTGTCCTCTAATGGAGGTTGTTCTACTGTATTGGTGATGGAAACTGCCTTTATAGAGAGGTGTCCTCTAGCGGGAGTGTCCTCTAATGGAGGTTGTTCTACTGTATTGGTGATGGAAACTGTCCTTTATAGAGAGGTGTCCTCTAGCGGGAGTGTCCTCTCATGGAGGTTGTTCTACTGTATTGGTGATGGAAACTGTCCTTTATAGAGAGGTGTCCTCTAGCGGGAGTGTCCTCTCATGGAGCTAGTTCTACTGTATTGGTGATGGAAACTGTCCTTTATAGAGAGGTGTCCTCTAGCGGGAGTGTCCTCTCATGGAGGTTGTTCTACTGTATTGGTGATGGAAACTGTCCTTTATAGAGAGGTGTCCTCTAGCGGGAGTGTCCTCTAATGGAGGTTGTTCTACTGTATTGGTGATGTAAACTGCCTTTATAGAGAGGTGTCCTCTAGCGGGAGTGTCCTCTAATGGAGGTTGTTCTACTGTATTGGTGATGGAAACTGTCCTTTATAGAGAGGTGTCCTCTAGCACGAGTGTCCTCTCATGGAGGTTCTACTATATTTCCATCTATAATTGCATAATTATGTTTCTATCTGTCGTTCAGAAAGTACGTGCCTTCCTCAATATACGAACCTTTCGAAGACAAGATGGCGGATTGTTGCAATCGTTTGGTGACAAGGTCATCTGTCAATTGTCCCGTCACTAAGGATTTCTGGGTCAACTTGCTTTCGGACAGATGCAAGGTCTTTATCCTTCGTCGCAATTCTCTTACAGCGTCTCCATAGATCCACAAGTTCTGTGTATTTACTGATGTACTCACAATACGTTCAATCAGGGTAGTCCATAACTCCAATTAATTTTCTAAGCTAATTACTATTTGTAGATACCTCTATTAATTTTTTAGTTGTATCTACACTCATGGATAAAACTTAAGAAAGTGGAAAGTCTTTGAAGTCACTGGTCGTCTATCTTTTTAAAAGAGATCGAGGTAATTTTGTTCACACTTGATTATCTCAAAGGTCATTTCAATATCTTTCAGAGTTATTGTCTGAATCCCGATATACATGCTAAAATGTAAAACTTCCTTAAGTTTTGTCCATGAGTGTATCTTTCAGAGTTATTGTCTGAATCCCGATATACATGCTAAAATGTAAAACTTCCTTAAGTTTTGTCCATGAGTGTATCTTTCAGAGTTATTATCTGAATCCCGATATACATGCTAAAAGGTACAACTTCCTTAAGTTTTGTCTATGAGTATACCTTTTAGAGAAAGAGAAAAAACATTTTCCCAAAAGTTCATAAACACTTACAAAAAAATTGAAATACCAATATTATTCACCGTTATGTATAATGTCTTTGTATTATGTATTCGCCGTAATAATATTATTCGCCAAGTAATAAGAAAAACAAAGTTTTAAGCAAAAAGACAAACTTCTGGGACAACCTTGTATCTACCACGGGTGTTAGGTATATATCTACCATGGAACTACATCACCAAGCCAGTTGTTTGCCAACAGTTTTATCTACCAAGCCAAGGCCGTGAGTGGGTAGTGCTATATCTACTGTTACATGCCTGATGACCTACATAAACGACATGGACAGAATTTTGATGATTAATTTAAAAATAAACATCATCATAGATGTATACTTGATAGAGCTTCTTCACTTCCCACTGATCTCCAGACTTAAGTCTGGTCATCTACGGACAATGACTTTTCCAGAATGGTTGCAGGGTTTTCCCACTATGTACTAAGTGTCAACTTGCAACCCCAGGACATATTATTGACTGTATTGACTCATCCATTGATGAGTTCTACTCTTCCCCGGCAGACACCATCAAAATTCTCAAGCTTTACAAGCTTAATACCTTAATATGATTGAGTGGAGATAAGAAAGAAGAAGAAAGAAGAATTCCCACGTATACTTATCCAAAATACTTTAAAAACATCGCTGAAATGAACTTTTTTATAGCGAACTTAATAGAAATCCTGAAAGGATCCCTATTTCCATTTATAATACAGTTAACTAGTAAAAGAAATGAAGGCATATCCTGACCAGGAGCACATGTGCTATTTAGATGGCAGAGTGCCATCTAGTGGAACAGAAATCAACTATTCATTGATTTATCCTGTTCCCTGATATTTGGCCAACCCAATTTCTGTGTGGTACTCCATGCCGATGAGAGCGAAACACGTTCGTGGATGGCTTGATTTATCAATAAATTGGGTTGGCCAAATATCAGGGAACAGGATAAATCAATGTTTAGTTTATTTCTGTTCCACTAGATGGCGCTCTGCATTCTGAAATGCATATGTGCTCCTGGTCAGGATATGATTTCATTATTTTTAATATCAACACCTGACTTTTTTTTTTCTATAGTTTTTTTTTTTACAGTTAACTATGTAATACGGTTATCCCAAAGGTTCTTTAACATATTATGATTTATATATTTGCAAGTGTTTATGCACTTTTAAGGACAACCTTGGTAATATTGTTAAACTTGGTAAAATTATAACAGAATTCTTATAGAAGAATGATTTAATCTCTGATGTTCTATATCAAGGGTGGTCATTCAGAAGGTGGGCCATGTTTCAGAATTACAAAGTTGTTCTAAAAGTTCTTAAACATATTATGATTTAAATTTTGAAAGTTTTTACGAACTTTTGGGACAATCTTATACCATACCGCTGTTATATTGCATTTTTTTTCGGTTTTCCTTTTATACCGATATTGTCTTTGACCTCTTGGAAATGGTATTTTAAATGAACGATGGATATAAGCTTTGAGGACTGTAGAAATAACATACAATTATAAATATATAATGTATCATGTTTACATCTATGGAACATTTACTGAACGACTATCATATCTGATATGGATATACTTAAAGATATTGCAATATAATCAGTAGGTGGGCCAAGTTTCAGAATGACAAGGTTGTCACAAAAGTTCGTTAACACTTGCAAAATATAAATCATAAAATGTTTGCGAACTATTGAGACAATCTTGTATAAATAATGCAACAGGTTTATAAATATGAATTTCTTTTCAACTTTTTTAATATAATCACATAAGATTTCAGGCATCTCTGCCATTCTACTGGAGTACATAAAAACGAACAAACGCCGTTAATATTTATTCGTTTCCATGTACTCTTTTAGAAGAGCCGATACACGAAAGCTTGAGATTGCATTAATAAAGATAAAGAAGTTCATCTTATTGTTTTTTTTTAATTATCCCTAGTACACGTGGTACAGGCCATGATAATCCTGGTGGGTAGTTAGCGACTGTCTTTTACTGGAAGTACACCACATGTCTACACATGGTACAGGCCATGATAATCCTGGTGGGTAGTTAGCGACTGTCTTTTACTGTAAGTACACCACATGTCTACATATGGTACAGGCCATGATAATCCTGGTGGGTAGTTAGCGACTGTCTTTTACTGTAAGTACACCACATGTCTACATATGGTACAGGCCATGATAATCCTGGTGGGTAGTTAGCGACTGTCTTTTACTGTAAGTACACCACATGTCTACATATGGTACAGGCCATGATAATCCTGGTGGGTAGTTAGCGACTGTCTTTTACTGTAAGTACACCACATGTCTACATATGTGAAAAGCAGTTCGACTTTGCACTTACAAATGTGCCAGAGCCCCGTTTGGTTACTTGCACTCGCTGGTGGGGTTGGACTTTTGCAAGAATCGGGGGCCATTGGAGCATTTTTTTTATCAGAAAAAAAGTGTCCAATGCGGGAATCGAACCCGGGTCGTAGCGGTCGAAAACCAAACGGTTTAACCAGCCTTCCACCGACAACCAGTTCATCTTTATAAACCTGTGGAGTTGTTGTTCAGGAGATTTAAATCCATTTTCAATGTGTGTTAACTATAGGAAATATTAAATCATAAATGTTCATTTTACACATGAAACAAACTTATTCTGATCTTATTGCGATAAAAATATATATTGCGAGGGCTTGGCTCATCAATTATTAAACAAATTTATATGATTCTTCTTTTTAAAATAGAGCAATCCATAAATAAATCTTCAAAAAGACATATATTGGAACAAAATATCATTTATTTTACCAATATTCCAGTTGGCTAACGCTAACCTTTTTCAAGGTGTTATAACATGATTTATTTGTGTATTGGCTTGTAGAGCTAGCTATTTATTGTTTAGAAATGTTTCGTTGAAAAGCTGAAAGCCATGAACGAAGAATCGACATGATTCAAAAATGAAAATAAATGGTAGGAAACAAGGTAAAAAGTTTTTAAATGGTTTCTATGATGAGTGAAAACGTAAATTCACAATGTAACAACCTTTTATGTCCAAAATAAAGCTGGAAAAGTCAGGTGAACGTAGCTGAGAAACCAAAAGATAAATGTACAATTTAACCAAGTGAAAGTTAGCAGACGCGCCCTTAGAAGGATTAAGGTCAGGGAGCCGATCAAACGGAACCAAAACACAACAAGTGACGTAACTTCAATCAGTAGGATGACCTACATTGGCAGACGACTACTCCTTCCAACCCAATTTGTCTTCCGCGACGTCAGTGTGAGCTTTCTTTGACATACTTTGATTGGTGGGTTTCTCGAATTTTACATCTCAACACTTTCACTGCCGACCAAACACCAGACACTCATGAACAACACTTAAGGAAGTTGTACCTTTTAGCATGTATATCGGGATTGAGACAATAACTCTGAAAGATACACTCATGGACAACACTTAAGGAAGTTGTACCTTTTAGCATGTATATCGGGATTGAGACAATAACTCTGAAAGATACACTCATGGACAACACTTAAGGAAGTTGTACCTTTTAGCATGTATATCGGGATTGAGACAATAACTCTGAAAGATACACCCATGGACAAAACTTAAGGAAGTTGTACCTTTTAGCATGTATATCGGGATTGAGACAATAACTCTGAAAGATACACTCATGGACAAAACTTAAGGAAGTTGTACCTTTTAGCATGTATATCGGGATTCAGACAATTACTCTGAAAGATACACTCATGGACAAAACTTAAGGAAGTTGTTCCTTTTACGATGTATATCGGGATTCAGACAATAATTCTGAAATATACACTCATGGACAAAACTTAAGGAAGTTGTACTTTTAGCATGTATATCGGGATTCAGACAATAACTCTGAAAGATACACACATGGACAAAACTTAAGGAAGTTGTACTTTTTAGCATTTATATCGGGATTCAGACAATAATTCTGAAATATACACTCATGGACAAAACTTAAGGAAGTTGTACTTTTTAGCATGTATATCGGGATTCAGACAATAACTCTGAAAGATACACTCATGGAGAAAACTTAAGTATGTTGTACTTTTTAGCATGTATATCGGGATTCAGACAATAACTCTGAAAGATACACTCATGGAGAAAACTTAAGGAAGTTGTACTTTTTAGCATGTATATCGGGATTCAGACAATAACTCTGAAAGATACATAATGGACAACACTTAAGGAAGTTGTATCTTTTAGCATGTATATCGGGATTCAGAAAATAACTCTGAAAGATAAATTCATGGACAACACTTAAGGAAGTTGTATCTTTTAGCATGTATATCTGGATTCAGAAAATAACTCTGAAAGATACATTCATGGACAACACTTAGGGAAGTTGTACCTTTCAGCATGTATATCGGGATTGAGACAATAACTCTGAAAGATACACTCATGGACAAAACTTAAGGAAGTTGTACCTTTCAGCATGTATATCGGGATTCAAACAATAAATTGAAAGATATTACCTTGACTTTTATTGAAGACACACGAGATAACCAAGTGTATAACCAAATTGCCTCATCTCTTTAAAAAAAAAGTGACGACCAACGACATCAAATAATTTCCACTTCCTCAAGTATTGTCCATATATACAGTTAAATCTGTCTATAGCGCCCCCTCTTGGGACTCACCAAAATTGGGTGCTAGAGAGAGGGGGGGGGCTATAGACAGGTCACTTTTAATGTAAATCGCATCGTACTACGTATTTAAATGCGGGCGCTATAGAGAGGGAGGTGCTATTTAGAGGGGACGCTATAGACAGGTCACTTTTAATGTAAATCGCATCGTACTACGTATTCAAATTCTGGCGCTATAGAGAGGGAGGCGTTATTTAGAGGGGGCGCTATGACAGGTTTAACTGTATATAGATACATAATCATGATTATTAATTTTAATAAGTAAACACTAATTAAATTAAATTAATATTTTACTCTACTAACAAAAAGTTTTGACAGCAATTTATTCAAATGAATCTAAAAAAGGAAAAAAAATCATAAAATGTGTTAATTGGATTGTCACAAAAAAAATCGTCTTGGCCATGATCCTTTGGGGTCAAATTAAAACAATAAGAACCTTGTCAAAGTTCAAATAAAAAGTGAAAACAAATATTCCATCAAAGAATGACTAGAGAGAGCCCATCAGCTGCCTCAAACTTAAATACATTTTCGAGGTTAAAGAAGAAAAGACTTCTCAAAGAAAAATAAAGATTAATGAGGTGCTTTAGATTTCCCAACAAAATTTTTAAAAGTCTTTTGGAACCTTTGTTAAAACAGACGAACAACCTTGCCAAGCGAACAAAACACTCGCAGAAGTGCAAACAAAAATTTAGGTTAAGAAATTCATAATTTATATCAAACAATAATTTAAATATGTTCAAATTTAATAATAAAAATTTATATTTATAGTAATTTAGAATAATTCTTTCTTTTTAAAATTGTTTTTTTGAATATAAATATTGATTTATATTTCAATATACACGTAATTTATATCTAATAATGATTTAAATATCTTTCAATTTAATAATAAAAGATAACTCCTCCTCAGCTGGTCCCAAGCCCGGATGAAAAAGGAGGAGGGGGAGCAGTAACAAGCTCACTAAACAACCTAGGCTCAGCTGGCCATGTTGATAGTACCCTGTAAGGGTTCCAGGGATACAGGATGTACTCCATGTTAGGAGTGGCTGTACATGGTGTCTGTTCCTCATGTCAGACATTACATATTGGAGCTAAGTCAGTGGCCTGCTACTGAGTCCCAGTCTTAATGACATTCTACTTCACCCAGCCATGCTGATAGTACCTTGTAAGGTCTCCAGGGATACAGGATGTACTCCATGTTAGGATCGGCTGTACATGGTGTCTGTTCCTCATGTCAGACATTACATATTGGAGCTAAGTCAGTGGCCTGCTACTGAGTCCCAGTCTTAATGACATTCTACTTCCCTCAGCCATGCTGATAGTACCCTGTAAGGACTCCAGGGATACAGGATGTACTCCATGTTAGGAGTGGCTGTACATGGTGTCTGTTCCTCATGTCAGACATTACATATTGGAGCTAAGTCAGTGGCCTGCTACTGAGTCCCAGTCTTAATGACATTCTACTTCACCCACACTGTCAACAAGCTCTACAGACTTGATACCCTAATATAATTAAGTGAAAATAAGAGAGAAGATGCCAATTAAATGACATAATGATTGTGATGGAAGCATAAACATTTCCAATAGATAATTAGAAGATAGAAAGTAGAGAATCCATTTAAACAATGCCTCATTACAGCTCCAGACCTTTTAACTCAATGGTTCTTGTGGTGAAGCAATTTGATCTGTAAAAAGTTGAATTCCATTTGATTTCCATTACAGTCTGATTCGAAGCAAATTTCACTTGAATAACCATTACAACAGACCAATACGTATCCCAATATTGGTGTTTAAACAGAAAAACATACGACAATATTATATTATGATGCATTAGCGCGCCATCTGTTATCAAAATACGAAACTATTATAGACGCGTATGATTCTTTTTAAAAATAAACAATTTCTACTGCCCTTACTGCAATGGAAAAATTAATAGGAGGGCCTGGCTCATCAATGGTGAACCCTCCCAGCGGTTTCACCAGTTTAATCTACCATACCGCTGTTATATTGCATTTTTCGATCTTTTTTTTTATAGTGATACTGATGCTAGACTCTTGGAATGGGTACCTCTAGGTGAACTTTGGATATAAGCTTTGAGGACAGTAGAATTACATACAATTATAAATATATAATATGCTTCGAGCAATCGCTCTTCCGCAAATATCAAATTGTGTCTTTTTTTGGAACAATTTTATTATGATAAATTGGCGCTCTAATGGATCATAATAAAAAAATCTTTGTTTTCAATTTGAAAGATAATAATACTTGTAAATAGTAATCTTTAATATTTGATCGTTAAATATATTCACAAGAATCAAACTGGTTCTGTCCTCCCAAGAGAACAACAGTCTTTGATTTCCAGACTTAAGTCTGGGCATCTACAGACAATGACAGAATTGTTGCAAGGTACTATGTACTAGGTGTCAACCTGCAACCCCAAGACATATTATTGACTGTATTGACTCATCCATTAATGAGCTCTACTCATCCCCAGTACAGACACCATCAATAAGCTCTACAAGCTTGATACCCTGATATGATTGAGTGGAGATAAGAAAGAAGAACACATGTAGAAAGTATCCCCAGTACAGACAATATCAACAAGCTCTACAAGCTTGATACCCTGATATGATTGAGTATAGATAAGAAAGAAGAAGAAACGAATTGAGATAATGATGGATATGCAAGTATCGTCTGCTTTGAATGATTAGAATATGAAATCATAGAGAGTTGCCTTCCCAACTTGGCAAGAGTAACGCCTGAATAACTTTAATTTCCTTATCAAAAACATCAAGGGGAACGCTAGCTGTTCATCCTACGCAAAGCACGAGCTGCCAACGTCTTTTGTTTCGGTCAAGATAGACCAAAAAGGAGTGAAATTGGTCTTTCATCATGACCTTTTTGGGTTATGTTTGGTTGAAAATACTTGGTTTCTTAGAAATACTTTTCAGTTGGTATTTTCGGCTGTTTGAGACGGTTTAGTTGTGTAATTGGAGGCTTGGTGAATATCTTGGCTAGTTCACGGGAACGTTGGTGACCGGAAGACTTCAATTCAATTGTTCTTTCTCATCGAGGGTTGTGCGTCAAGGTCAACAGGAAGTGGTCCTATTGTACTGTGAACTCCTACACCACAGGCCCCTATGGCTGATTCATATATACCATGGTCCAATATGGCTGTTGTCACATATACCATGGTCCAATATCCTAATTTTAAAGCACGCACATACATACAGCTTTATTGAGACCACCAGTCTTATGTAGAATCAACGCAGGAAGGAAGCATATATAGAGCTCCTATACTCCAGGCAGCACAGAACCCAACAACAGTCTTATACAGATTCACCACAGGAAGGGAGCATAGATAGAGCTCCAATATTCCAGGCAGCACAGAACCCAACAACAGTCTTATACAGATTCACCACAGGAAGGAAGCATAGATAGAGTTCCTATACTACAGGCATCACAGAACCCAACAACAGTCTTATACAGATTCACCACAGGAAGGAAGCATAGATAGAGCTCCTATACTCCAGGCATCACAGAACCCAACAACAGTCTTATACAGATTTACCACAGGAAGGAAGCATAGATAGAGCTCCTATACTCCAGGCATCACAGAACCCAAAAACAGTCTTATACAGATTCACCACAGGAAGGAAGCATAGATAGAGCTTCTATACTCCAGACAGCACAGAACCCAACAACAGTCTTATACAGATTCACCACAGGAAGGAAGCATAGATAGAGCTCCTATACTCCAGGCGGCACAGAACACAACAACAGTCTTATACAGATTCACCACAGGAAGGAAGCATAGATAGAGCTCCTATACTCCAGGCGGCACAGAACACAACAACAGTCTTATACAGATTCACCATAGGAAGGGAGCATAGATAGAGCTCCTATACTCCAGGCAGCACAGAACACAACAACAGTCTTATACAGATTTACCAAAGGAAGGAAGCATAGATAGAACTCCTATACTCCAGACAGCACAGAACCCAACAACAGTCTTATACAGATTCACCACAGGAAGGAAGCATAGATAGAGCTCCTATACTCCAGGCGGCACAGAACACAACAACAGTCTTATACAGATTCACCACAGGAAGGAAGCATAGATAGAACTCCTATACTCCAGGCAGCACAGAACCCAACAACAGTCTTATACAGATTCACCACAGGAAGGAAGCATAGATAGAGCTCCTATACTCCAGGCAGCACAGAACCCAACAACAGTCTTATACAGATTTACCACAGGAAGGAAGCATAGATAGAGCTCCTATACTCCAGGCAGCACAGAACCCAACAACAGTCTTATACAGATTTACCACAGGAAGGAAGCATAGATAGAGCTACTATACTCCAGGCAGCACGGAACCCAACAACAGTCTTATACAGATTCACCACAGGAAGGAAAAATAGATAGGGCTTCTATACTCCAGGCAGCACGGAACCCAACAACAGTCTTATACAGATTCACCACAGGAAGGAAGCATAGATAGGGCTTCTATACTCCAGGCAGCACGGAACCCAACAACAGTCTTATACAGATTCACCACAGGAAGGAAGCATAGATAGAACTCCTATTCTCCAGGCAGCACAGAACCCAACAACAGTCTTATACAGATTCACCACAGGAAGGAAGCATAAATAGAACTCCTATACTCCAGGCATCACAGAACCCAACAACAGTCTTATACAGATTTACCACAGGAAGGAAGCATAGATAGAGCTCCTATACTCCAGGCATCACAGAACCCAAAAACAGTCTTATACAGATTCACCACAGGAAGGAAGCATAGATAGAGCTCCTATACTCCAGGCATCACAGAACCCAACAACAGTCTTATACAGATTCACCACAGGAAGGAAGCATAGATAGAGCTCCTCTACTCCAGGCAGCACAGAACACAACAACAGTCTTATACAGATTTACCAAAGGAAGGAAGCATAGATAGAACTCCTATACTCCAGGCAGCACAGAACCCAACAACAGTCTTATACAGATTCACCACAGGAAGGAAGCATAGATAGAGCTCCTATACTCCAGGCGGCACAGAACCCAACAACAGTCTTATACAGATTCACCACAGGAAGGAAGTATAGATAGAACTCCTATACTCCAGGCAGCACAGAACCCAACAACAGTCTTATACAGATTCACCACAGGAAGGAAGCATAGATAGAACTCCTATACTCCAGGCAGCACAGAACCCAACAACAGTCTTATACAGATTCACCACAGGAAGGAAGCATAGATAGAACTCCTATACTCCAGGCAGCACAGAACCCAACAACAGTCTTATACAGATTAACCACAGGAAGGAAGCATAGATAGAGCTCCTATACTCCAGGCGGCACAGAACCCAACAACAGCCTCCAGGTCCGACACAGTGACCTCACCGTATCAAGGTTAACGTATCACTGAAAAGACGAGTGTGGAATCAGCCGCGTTCTAGTCTTAACTTTCCTCATCCAAATGGACCACGCGGCGATTCTATTAATCTCCTCCGAACACTGATTACGACCTTGTTAAGAATACAAAATCTATACCAAGAATACCTCAAATTTTTATGAAGTTAAAACTCATCGAATAACAATAGACCAGATAACAGCAGCTTTACACACCCAAGATAGAGAACATTCCTGTGATAGAGATGTACGGAGACATCTGAGGCTCTTCATTGGACACAACAACAACAGAAAATTGACCCAGAACAGCAGCTTTACACACCCAAGATAGAGAACATTCCTGTGATAGAGATGTACGGAGACACCTGAGACTCTTCGTTGGACACAACAACAACAGAAAATTGACCCAGAACAGCAGCTTTACACACCCAAGATAGAGAACATTCCTGTGATAGAGATGTACGGAGACACCTGAGACTCTTCGTTGGACACAACAACAACAGAAAATTGACCCAGAACAGCAGCTTTACACACCCAAGATAGAGAACATTCCTGTGATAGAGATGTACGGAGACACCTGAGACTCTTCGTTGGACACAACAACAACATAAAATTGACCCAGAACAGCAGCTTTACACACCCAAGATAGAGAACATTCCTGTGATAGAGATGTACGGAGACACCTGAGACTCTTCGTTGGACACAACAACAACAGAAAATTGACCCAGAACAGCAGCTTTACACACCCAAGATAGAGAACATTGCTGTGATAGAGATGTACGGAGACACCTGAGGCTCTTCATTGGACACAACAACAACAGAAAATTGACCCAGAACAGCAGATTTACACACCCAAGATAGAGAACATAGCTGTGATAGAGATGTACGGAGACATCTGAGGCTCTTCATTGGACACGACATCAACAGAATATTGACCTAGAACAGCAGATTTACACACCCAAGATAGAGAACATAGCTGTGATAGAGATGTACGGAGACATCTGAGTCTCTTCATTGGACACGACAACAACAAAAATTTGACCCAGAACAGCAGATTTACACACCCAAGATAAAGAACATAGCTGTGATAGAGATGTACGGAGACATCTGAGTCTCTTCATTGGACACGACAACAACAAAAATTTGACCCAGAACAGCAGATTTACACACCCAAGATAGAGAACATAGCTGTGATAGAGATGTACGGAGACATCTGAGGCTCTTCATTGGACACGACAACAACAGAAAATTGACCCAGAACAGCAGATTTACACACCCAAGATAGAGAACATGGCTGTGATAGAGATGTACGGAGACATCTGAGGCTCTTCATTGGACACGACAACAACAGAAAATTGACCCAGAACAGCAGATTTACACACCCAAGATAGAGAACATGGCTGTGATAGAGATGTACGGAGACACCTGAGGCTCTTCATTTGACACAACAACAACAGAAAATTGACCCAGAACAGCAGATTTACACACCCAAGATAGAGAACATAGCTGTGATAGAGATGTACGGAGACATCTGAGGCTCTTCATTGGACACAACAACAACAGAAAATTGACCCAGAACAGCATCTTCACACACCCAAGATAGAGAACATAGCTGTGATAGAGATGTACGGAGACATCTGAGGCTCTTCATTGGACACAACAACAAAAAACTCAAATAACTCTTAAAATGCGATAATATAGCAAACGTTAGACGAATATTACCTTACAAGCTGGCAAAGTCATTTGTATGCAACCTTCGAACACCCAACGTTTCTTGCATCCAAATACCCAGTTAAGTATCAATTTACACCTAGCAATGGTATGCTGCAAAGATAATTTGTACTCACCTCAAACCACTTTCATCTATTCTTCTAACAGTTAATACCTTCCTGAGGTTTTTCCGGTGTTTTTTTCCTTGTTGCTCAGAGGAAGTTGGCATAAAAGCTTGGATTGTATTACCTTCAAGAAAAGCTATTACCTACCCCGTGAGCCGAATGGGTAAGTTGAGCTATGGATGATAAAACTTCCACTATACAGTTTTCCTCTAACCGTATCTCCGAAAGCAATTAGATCTTTCAATAGATAAAAAGATTTCAATTAGAAATCGACTTCGTATCATTTCAACCAGAAAATTGAGTATTTCCGCATCAATTGGCTCGATTGCCCCAGTCTAGACTTTTGTGGATTCCATACCCAACTGTTTCCTTCAAGATTTTTATAGGAATTACGTAATCATCTTCTTTCTCTCTCTCCATATACAGTAGAACCTCTCTTTAGCGGACACCTCTCTACGAAGGACAGTTTTAATTTGCAAAATTACAATTTCACAATTTAGCAAATCTCTGGTAAGAGGACACCTCTCACTAAAAGAGACTTTGGCTCTGTAACTAGGTGTTGTCCTTTACAGAGATGTTTTTCTGCTGTAGCAACTCTCTGGAATAGGACACCTGTCCCTAAAGGACAATTTGGCTCTGTAACTAGGTGTTGTCCTTTACAGAGAGGTTTTTCTAATGTATTTTTATGTTCCATATAATATTTGAACACTTTAAGTTTATATGAAACTTCTAAAGAACAGTTCGAATTTTATCATGGAATTTAAACTCATAGAACAAACTTAAGGAAGTTGTACCTTTTAGCATGTATATCGGGATTCAGACAATAGCTCTGAAAGATACACTCATTGACAAAACTTAAGGAAGTTGTACCTTTTAGCATGTATATCGGGATTCAGACAATAACTAAGGCTGGTGCACCTCTAAGGGACGTAGTTCCATGCACCCACTACACTTGACACCAACAGCTACCAAGGCGGTGCACCACTAAGGGGAATGATGCCGTGCAACCACCTCACTTGACAGACAATGGGCCAGTTTCGTCACCAGCTGTTCCAGATTGACCACAGCGTGCGCCTACAAGGACAAGGCTGGAACATGTCCTGGTGGAGCCTTTTCTTTCCGGGCTTCTTACTAATCTCTTCGGAACACTGTCTTCTTCAGTGTTTCTACCGTCTAATTAGGGATCAACTACCCACCATGATTATCATGGCCTGTACCATATGTTGACATGTGGTGTACTTACAGTATAAGACAGTCGCTAACTACCCACCAGGATTACCATAGCCTGCACCATATGTAGACATGTGGTGTACTTACAGTAAAAGACAGTCGCTAACTACCCACCAGGATTATCATGGCCTGTACCATATGTAGACATGTGGTGTACTTACAGTATAAGACAGTCGCTAACTACCCACCAGGATTATCATAGCCTGCACCATATGTAGACATGTGGTGTACTTACAGTAAAAGACAGTCGCTAACTACCCACCAGGATTATCATGGCCTGTACCATATGTAGACATGTGGTGTACTTACAGTATAAGACAGTCGCTAACTACCCACCAGGATTATCATAGCCTGCACCATATGTAGACATGTGGTGTACTTACAGTAAAAGACAGTCGTAACTACCCACCAGGATTGAATACCATTACTTATTACCAAAAGTATTCCTGATAAGTTAAAAGCACGTTATTTCTATATGCTAATTAATACCAAAAAAAAATTAAAATCAATATCCATTTTGTACAACAAATTTCAATAAGAATTTTACAATTCAAATATGTAAAATAAGTGAATAACGAAAATTAAGGTCACAACTTAATACCGTTTGAACAAAATACAGATTTGCATAGACAAAAAGAACCAATATATAAATATAAATCGAAATTTAATCATAGCATATATGCAAATAGGATCAACAACCCTATATGCATACTTCAACAAAGGTTTTGAAAGTGGTAACACAAGTACAAGTTGAAAGTATGTCCTTCACCCCTTCAAAAATATAAATGATGAATAGCTCATCACTTTCCCTTCGTCGAATCAGCGACGTTATAATTAATTGACCAATTAAAATCTATCATTGTCGGTCAGGAAGAAATTCCCGACATCGTACCCTAGTTCTGTGGAATGTCATATTTTAGGAAATCAATTGCAGAGACAAAATCTTCGCAAGTTTTCCGCAGTGGAATTGTACGCTTGGTGAACATATAGGACCTTCCTTGAGTTGTTTGCCTTGTTCCTTGAACCTTTAATACGGTCAGTAAAACTTGGTGACTGTGGTTTTGATACAAGCTTGTGTACAGTAGAACAACCACCATGAAAGGACACTTACGCTAGAGGACACCTTTTTATATAAAAGTTGACTGCTTTCCTTTGGAAAATTACCATTTTTATTATTTAGTTGTTCTCCGGTGAGAGGACGCCTCTTCCTAAAGGACACATTGTCTCTGTAACTAGGTGTTGTTCTTTACAGAGAGGTAGTTCTACTGTAGCAACTCTCTGGTAAGAGGACACCTCTCCCTAAAGGACACATTGTCTCTGTAACTAGGTGTTGTTCTTTACAGAGAGGTAGTTCTACTGTAGCAACTCTCTGGTAAGAGGACACCTCTCCCTAAAGGACACATTGTCTCTGTAACTAGGTGTTGTCCTTTACAAAGAGGTAGTTCTACTGTATCAACTCTCTGGTAAGAGGGCACCTCTCCCTAAAGGACACATTGTCTCTGTAAGTAGGTGTTGTCCTTTACAAAGAGGTAGTTCTACTGTAGCAACTCTCTGGTAAGAGGACACCTCTCCCTAAAGGACACATTGTCTCTGTAACTAGGTGTTGTTCTTTACAGAGAGGTAGTTCTACTGTAGCAACTCTCTGGTAAGAGGACACCTCTCCCTAAAGGACACATTGTGTCTGTAACTAGGTGTTGTCCTTTACAGAGAGGTAGTTCTACTGTAGCAACTCTCTGGTAAGAGGACACCTCTCCCTAAAGGACACTTTGACTCTGTAACTAGGTGTTGTCCTTTACAAAGAGGTAGTTCTACTGTAGCAACTCTCTGGTAAGAGGACACCTCTCCCTAAAGGACACATTGTCTCTGTAACTAGGTGTTGTCCTTTACAGAGAGGTAGTTCTACTGTAGCAACTCTCTGGTAAGAGGACACCTCTCCCTAAAGGACACTTTGACTCTGTAACTAGGTGTTGTTCTTTACAGAGAGGTAGTTCAACTGTAGTAACTCTCTGGTAAGAGGACACCTCTCCCTAAAGGACACTTTGACTCTGTAACTAGGTGTTGTCCTTTACAGAGAGGTAGTTCTACTCTAGCAACTCTCTGGTAAGAGGTCACCTCTCCTTAAAGAACACTTTGGCTCTGTAACTAGGTGTTGTCCTTTACAGAGAGGTTGTTCTACTGTAGCAACTCTCTGGTAAGAGGACACCTCTCCTTAAAGAACACTTTGGCTCTGTAACTAGGTGTTGTCCTTTACAGAGAGGTAGTTCTACTGTAGCAACTCTCTGGTAAGAAGACATCTCTCCCTAAAGGATACTTTGGCTCTGTAACTAGGTGTTGTCCTTTACAGAGAGATTGTTCTACTGTACCTTAAAAATATTTTAAATCCAAAAAGAAGATTCCTAAAGTAGAAAACCCGCTAATGATTCAACAAGTTAAATAACTCCAGACACAAAATATAGTTTCCAATTAAACCAACAATGGAAGAAACCAGCTTTCTTAACTTCAATTTCTCAAGAATGAAGTTTAACGTTTTGAGGAAGGTTTCTGACAATGGATGTTCTACCTTTGTGTCTCTATGTTGTTTCTAATACTTGAATCAACACCTGAACAACTTTCTAATTATTTTTTATACACATTCCACAAGATAAAGCCAGCTAACATTCCATTAGAAACGGTAAAAAATAGAGCTGTTATGTAATGAACACATACGCATTTCCAGTCTTTATTTAACCAGTTTAACTATAAAAAATAGGTGTTAAATTTAATATTTTTTTCTTTGCTTATTCCTAGTACACGTAGTACAGGCCAAGCTGTCGCTAACTACCCACCATGATTATCTTGACACGTCCTGGACAAACTTGGGATAGGTGCACATTTTTTTATACACTCATTGACAAAACTTAAGGAAGTTATACCTTTTAGCATGTATATCGGGATTCAGACAATAACTCTGAAAGATACACTCATGGACAAAACTTAAAAAAGTTGTACCTTTTAGCATGTATATCGGAATTCAGACAATAACTCGGCAAGATACACTCATGGACAAGACTTAAAAAAGTTGTACCTTTCAGCATGTATATCGGGATTCAGACAATAACTCTGAAAGATACACTCATAGACAAAACTTAAGGAAGTTGTACCTTTTAGCATGTATATCGGGATTCAGACAATAACTCCGAAAGATATTACAGTGACCTTTATTGACGACACACGAGCCCTCTGTCTCCTTCAATAAAATAAACAATAGGCGACATAAGACTTCCTTAAGTTTGTCCATGAGTGTAAATACAGGTCCCATGGAGTATGAAATGTGTCGAGTGAGCCATGATAGGAACTGAGGAAGAATTATTTCAATGTGGGAATGGAACCATGGCCATTGTACCCAGGTGAAATCAACCACGCCCATTGAACACTTCAAGGTTCATGGAATTTGTGGAGTCTTCAACTCCAGCCTGTCCTGTCTACACCTGGTATTGGCCATGATAATCCTGGTGGGTAGTTAGCGACTGTCTTTTACTCTAAAGACTTTTGCAAGAATCGAGGGCCATTGGAGCAATTTCATCCTTCAAAATATTATTATTTTTTTGCGTCATTTATAGCTTAAAATAATAAAAATATTGTTCGTATATATTTATATAGTATATTCATATTAAATATATATATATATATATATATTTATATAATTTTCTCTAAGGAATTTATTTAATTTAAAAAAAAAAGTAACCAATGCGGGATTCGAACTTACGCTCTGGTTGTCAAAACCCGGCACTTTATACCACTACACTTCAAAGCCCCAGAAAAAAATAAAAAGATGGATACGCTGTGACTCGAACCAGGTACCTCTCACATGTTAAGCGAGTGCTTTACCATCTGAGCTAAATCTCCCGAAGCCGTTGAAATATAAAGTCAATTATAAGATTCATCTTGATGTGCCAATCCCATAAATTACACACACACACAACCTCAATATATATACCATTATATCAATATCAATAAAATATATAAAAAACACTTCTTCCTTCTAAATTGATGCAAAAAACCACACCACTGTTGAGAAATCCATACTGACCTATATCTTTGAGATTGGTTATGTAACAACAGATGCCATTTTTTTACCTCCATTTCAATAGGAAAGATTTTTTTTATCGACGATTTTTTTGAGAATCCATCCCATATTACCAATTCAACCATTAAAAAACATGATTAAATTATAGAATAACTTACTTTAGCACACATAAAATATTGATAAAATAACAATTTCTTTTGGCAATGTGTTTCTTTTTAATAATACCATCAAATAGTATCTCTACAGACCTTACTGTAACAAATATATTTACTGGCAATGTGTTTCTTTTCAATAATATCATCAAATATTATCTTTACAGACCTTACTGTAACAAATATATATTTACTGACAATGTGTTTCTTTTCAATAATATCATCAAATATTATCTTTACAGACCTTACTGTAACAAATATATATTTACTGACAATGTGTTTCTTTTCAATAATATCATCAAATATTATCTCTACAGAACTTACTGTAACAAATAAATGTACTGCCAGTATGTTTCTTTTCAATAATATCATCAAATATTATCTCTACAGACCTTATTGTAACAAATATATTTACTGGCAATGTGTTTCTTTTCAATAATATCATCAAATAGTATCTCTACAGAACTTACTGTAACAAATATATATTTACTGGCAATGTGTTTCCTTTCAATAATATCATCAAATATTATCTCTACAGACCTTACTGTAACAAATAAATGTACTGTCAGTATGTTTCTTTTCAATAATATCATCAAATAGTATCTCTACAGACCTTACTGTAACAAATAAATTTACTGCCAGTATGTTTCTTTTCAATAATATCATCAAATATTATCTCTACAGAACTTATTGTAACAAATATATTTACTGCCAATATGTTTCTTTTCAATAATATCATCAAATATTATCTCTACAGACCTTACTGTAACAAATAAATTTACTGCCAATATGTTTCTTTTCAATGATATCATCAAATATTATCTCTACAGACCTTACTGTAACAAATATATTTACTGGCAATGTGTTTCTTTTCAATAATATCATCAAATATTATCTCTACAGACCTTACTGTAACAAATATATTTACTGGCAATGTGTTTCTTTTCAATGATATCATCAAATATCATCTCTACAGACCTTACTGTAACAAATAAATGCACTGGCAATGTGTTTCTTTTCAATAATATCATCAAATATCATCTCTACAGACCTTACTGTAACAAATAAATGCACTGGCAATGTGTTTCTTTTCAATAATATCATCAAATATTATCTCTACAGACCTTACTGTAACAAATAAATGCACTGGCAATGTGTTTCTTTTCAATAATATCATCAAATATTATCTCTACAGACCTTACTGTAACAAATATATTTACTGGCAATGTGTTTCTTTTCAATAATATCATCAAATATTATCTCTACAGACCTTACTGTAATGATATAAGTTATTGAATGAAATACGAGGTGTGTTCAAAAAGTATCGCGAATTTTGAATTTTCGCGGGTTAACTATATTCGAATTTCGATCTTTTTGTGGCTTTTATGTTGGTACTCATGTCTCTCACTTATGCCGACAAGCTCGGCCATTTTGAATGTTCACTTAATTGTTGACAGCTGCTTTGCTTGCAGGTGTTTTGGATCGTCTTCGATTTTACCGTTTTAAAAAAATGGGTCAAAGAACCTGTATCAAATTTTGTGTGAAAAACGAAATTAAGTGCGCGGATGCATTCCGAATGTTGACTGTGGCATACGGAGAAGCTACCTTGGACCGAAGCAACGTTTATCGGTGGTACAAAATGTTCTCAGAAGGCCAGGAAGATGTGAACGACGAAGAGCGTGCCGGACGCCCGAGCACTTCAACAACAGACGAAAAATTTAATGAAGTGGAGAAAATGATATTGGCCAATCGTCGAATCGCCGTTAGAGAAGTTGCTGAGGACCTAAACATATCGATTGGCTCGTGCCATTCGATTTTTATCAATGATTTGGGCATGAGACGGGTCGCCGCGAAATTCGTACCAAAATTGCTCAATTGCGACCAAAAACAGCATCGCATGAACATTACTAATGAGATGTTAGACTCTGTCCGCGACGACCCAAATTTGCTCCAGAGGGTCATAACTGGTGACGAAGCGTGAGTTTATGGTTATGACGTGGAAACCAAAGCTCAATCATCTCAATGGAAGCTGCCGCACGAACCAAGACCGAAAAAAGCGCGCCAAGTTCGGTCGAATGTGAAAGTTTTGCTGACAGTTTTCTTCGATTGCAGGGGCGTGGTGCATCATGAGTTCTTGCCACAGGGTAGAACGGTCAATAAGGAATATTACCTGCAAGTTATGCGCAATTTGCGCGAAGCAATACGCCAGAAACGCCCGGATTTGTGGAAGAAAAAAATTGGCTTTTGCACCACGATAACGCCCCTGCTCACACATCGTTGCTTGTGCGCGACCTTTTGCCCAAAAACAACACACTAATGATGCCGCAGCCACCGTATTCCCCAGATCTGGCCCCCTGTGACTTTTTCTTGTTCCCTAAACTGAAGAGGCCCATGAAAGGACGACGTTACGCTACGCTTGACGAGATAAAGACGGCATCGAAGGAGGAGCTGAAAAAGATTTTAAAAAAATGATTTTTTGAAGTGCTTCGAAGATTGGAAAAACCGTTGGAACAAGTGTATAATATCTCATGGGGATTACTTTGAAGGGGACAAAATAGGTATTCATGAATAAATAGATAATTTTTGAAAAAACACAAAAGTCGCGATACTTATTGAACACACCTCGTAGCATGGCTCATCAGTAGTGAACCCACTCAGCGGTTTTACCAAATTAATCTCTAGACCGCTCTACTATTGTATTGGATTGGTTTGGTGTATACCCTGTATTTTCTATGGAAGACAGCTTAGGGGTGTTTAGTGAACTATGGACATAAGCTTATAGGTCTGTAGAGATACATACATAGAATTACAAGATATTGCATCAAGCAAAGCTCTTCCACAAATAAAAATTCCTAATTCTGGAATAATTTAAAGAAATGAACGATTAATTGATATTTATTCCGATAGATGGCGTAAGCTATCAGTAACTTTTAGTTTCACAATTAAGAGATGTTCCCTATGTTTATAAGAATGATAAGGCAAATTTTTATTCATTTTGTATTCATTCAGTAATTTTGTCTGATGATGGTAACAATGCTGTTACTGAAATGTCACACTCTATTTGGATTTGGTCTTATTACATTGAAGTTATAAAAGTGTTTCAGACTTCACCTTAGTGTTTTAGGTTGGGACAGGAACAAAGAGGCGAGCTTGAAGTCTTATGTAGGTTGAAGGAAAGAAATTGTAAGGAAAAATACTCGCTCCATATGGGGAGATAAGAATGTAAAAATACCACATGGTACAGTGTGGGTGGAAAGATCACTCTTTATATTTTTTATTCTACCAAATCTATCCCATATTCCTGTTTTTACATCATTCTTACATAAGTTTTCTCTATTTTACTTCATCATTGTTTTCGCATAGTAATACACTCATGGACAAAACTTAAGGAAGTTGTACCTTTCAGCATGTATATCGGGATTCATTCAATAACTCTGAAAGATACACTTATGGACAACACTTAAGTAAGTTGTACCTTTTAGCATGTATATCGGGATTCATTCAATAACTCTGAAAGATACACTCATGGACAAAACTTAAGGTAGTTGTATCTTTTAGCATGTATATCGGGATTCAGACAATAACTCTGAAAGATACACTCATGGACAAAACTTAAGGAAGTTGTACCTTTTAGCATGTATATCGCGATTCAGACAATAACTCTGAAAGATACACTCATGGACAAAACTTAAGGAAGTTGTACCTTTTAGCATGTATATCGGGATTCAGACAATAACTCTGAAAGATACACTCATGGACAAAACTTAAGGAAGTTGTACCTTTTAGCATGTATATCGGCATTCAGACAATAACTCTGAAGGATACACTCATGGACAAAACTTAAGGAAGTTATACCTTTTAGCATGTATATCGGGATTCAGACAATAACTCTGAAAGATATTACAGTGGCCTTTATTGAAGACACACGAGATAACCAAGTGTGAACAGCCTCTGTCTTCTTAAAAAAATAGACGATCGACGATATTAAAGACTTACTACTTCCTTGGTTACTCAAGAAACCACTGGGACCAAAAAGATTCTGTTCCACTAGATGGTGCTCTACCATCTAAAAAGCACATGTGCTCCTGGTCAGGATATGCCTTCATTATTTTTAATATATACATCTATAGATGGAAATTTTTCCGGGAGGATATTGATCTAAAGAGACAAGGGTCGCCTCTCCCGTCAAAATAGACATCAAAACTAGACGCCATCTATTGACCGTCGCCGCAAACTAGCGGCCTCGGGTCGGTGACAAAGCCACAACACCAGCTTTGGCAAACTGAAAAGCGTCCACCTAGAGACCATGGTTTCAGGCTAATGGCCCTCGTCAGTCTAGGGCGGACTTTATTCCATGAGATCCACACGGGATCTAATGGAATCTTGACAATCTGCCAAAGAGGTGTTTAGCTGGCAAAGTGGCTGGGCCAAATCTATGGTAAAAATATAGAGACGACCCTTGTCTCTTTAGATATATATTAGGGAGACAGGGACAATTTTGTCCACACTTTGTCAAACTTGTTGACACTAACAACAACAGAAAAAGTGCGATGAGATGTGAGTGATGGTCATCTTATGAACAAATTAGAGAATAAAGCTATACAAACATGGCACCTGCCCGGTAAGCAGAAGGTTGTTCCCGCTCCTGGACACTTTTATTTTTCCGTTCGCCATTACTCTTCATATTTTTCACCCTTCCATACGTCATCCATTCATATATAGACCATCACTCTTCATATATTCAACCTTTTCATACGTCAACCAAAAGTTAGAAATATTAAATATTTCTCTTTGAAATTAAAAATGATTTTTCATAAATAAAAAAGAAACTTATGCGGTTAAACTGTTTGTATAGCTTTATAATTATACGCCGCAGTCATTTATAAAATTTGAGAATATTTATCCATATAATCACCAAAATACGAACTAGATGGACACTAACAACAATAACGATTATGTGAGAAGAGACTATACGATTCTAATATACGATAAATCGTACAACGAAGTGATGAGCTACCACGACCTTGTTGTTCCCCATGAACCCACCGCCGGGCGCGGGAACATCCGGGCGTCACTGCGGCCAGTGGCCCCGGGCGTCGCCCCGGGAGATCGCTCGTCCGAGACGGCGGTCGGTCTCTTACTTTCGCTTACCTGCTGCTTTAACTACCGCTATTACTTTCTTTTTAAATAGGGATCGATGGCGCAGTGGTAAAACCCATCACTCATCGATCACCATGACCTGGGCTCGAATCCCGCATTGGACACTTTTTTTCTAAAAAAAAAAAAGTATTCCTCAATAGTCTCCGAAGTATTTTAAAAGAAATTCTTGCATACTATTAAGTGCAAAAGTTGAAATACTTTCTACATTCATGTACAAGTCTTAAGGAAGTTGTACCTTTTAGCATGCATATCGGGATTCAGACAATAACTCTGAAAGATACACTCATGGACAAAACTAAAGGAAGTTGTACCTTTTAGCATGTATATCGGGATTCAGACAATAACTCTGAAATATACACTCATGGACAAAACTTAAGGAAGTTGTACCTTTTAGCATGTATATCGGGATTCAGACGATAACTCTGAAAGATACACTCATGGACAAAACTAAAGGAAGTTGTACCTTTTAGCATGTATATCGGGATTCAGACGATAACTCTGAAATATACACTCATGGACAAAACTTAAGGAAGTTGTACCTTTTAGCATGTATATCGGGATTCAGACGATAACCCTGAAAGATACACTCATGGACAAAACTTAAGGAAGTTGTACCTTTTAGCATGTATATATCGGGATTGAGACAATAAAATCTGAAAGATATTACAGTGACCTTTTTATTGAAGATTTCCCCAGACATATAAGTATGAACAGCCTCCATCTACTTTTTTAAAAAAAATCAATATACAGTTACGATCGTCATGCGTTCTTCATCTCTTAATTCTTCAGTTTTCATCTCTGTCACCGTTTCCTTTTTTTTGGAATGGCGCTCTCCTATTGGTTGGCTACGATCACGCCACCTTTGCCCCCCCCCCCACTCGCTTTTTCGTTTTTGTAACTATTGTGTTGGAGCGGGTCGCTCCTTAAATAAATGCATATATTAGTTAATAACTAAATGAAATCCTCTCTTTCTTTTTCCCAGTAAGAGACGCCTACGGAAGCCAACAGTACATAGACAGATAAAGCACATAGGCTATAGTTATTAACTAATATATGCATTTATTTAAGGCGCCAATTTATAATTGTAACAAATAGTATTTGAATAAAAACATTCAATCGGGGATAAAACACGGGCGTTGCCCGGGTCATTCGGCTAGTATATATATATAGACGACCGACAATATCAAAGACTTTCCACTTCCCTAAATATTGTCTATGAGTGTATCTCTCCCTCGATTTATAGATAGCTTTGTTAAATCTTTCGTAATATTTTGTAATCTTTGTGACATACTTTCTTTTAAAAGAAAAGTTTCAAGACAAAATAAAATGCCATAAATCTTTTCTATAAAAGTTTCATAAAGAGATTTTAAGAGATGTCAGCATATAAATGTCAGCATATAAATGTCAAAAAACACAAAGAATTCAAGATGTGTCAAAGAACAGAAAAGATTCATCATACGACTTCTCCCCAAAAGCATCCGCTTTCAATTGATACCTTTAACAAAAAACCCGGACACGTGTAAAAGAAAAATTTCCAAAAGACAAACCTAGTAACGGAAGAAACCCAGATTTTTGATCCTTCTGAAGTAAAAAATTGGTGGAAATCAAACAAAAGTGGCCTTCCCTAACGCCCACCTGAGGGGGATGTTTCCTTTTTAGGAAGTTTGGGTAGTTCCTAATATAGCTAGCTAGGCCCCCTGAACTTCTACAGTGATCTACTGATGATCCCTAGCTGCCAGGAAGAACTACAGACTGTAGACCATCTTCTCTTCTTCTGTACACCTTTGTACTACACATTGTACTACACAGTCTACAGACACTACTTGTAGTACAATACTACAGCCTCTATTTCCTGACGCATTGTCTCCTCTTCTTCTATCTAGAATTTATACTACACAGTCTACAAACACTACTTGTAGTACAATACTACATTTCTGTCTCTACATCCTGACTCAATGCCAGTAAGTACTACAAACTGTAGACCATCTTCTCTTCTTCTGTACACTTTTGTACTACACAGTCTACAAACACTACTTGTAGTACAATACTACATTTCTGTCTCTACATCCTGACTCAATGCCAGTAAGTACTACAAACTGTAGACCATCTTCTCTTCTTCTGTACACTTTTGTACTACACAGTCTACAAACACTACTTGTAGTACAATACTACATTTCTGTCTCTACATCCTGACTCAATGCCAGTAAGTACTACAAACTGTAGACCATCTTCTCTTCTTCTGTACACTTTTGTACTACACAGTCTACAAACACTACTTGTAGTACAATACTACATTTCTGTCTCTACATCCTGACTCAATGCCAGTAAGTACTACAAACTGTAGACCATCTTCTCTTCTTCTGTACACTTTTGTACTACACAGTCTACAAACACTACTTGTAGTACAATACTACATTTCTGTCTCTACATCCTGACTCAATGCCAGTAAGTACTACAAACTGTAGACCATCTTCTCTTCTTCTGTACACTTTTGTACTACACAGTCTACAAACACTACTTGTAGTACAATACTACATTTCTGTCTCTACATCCTGACTCAATGCCGGGAAGTACTACAAACTGTAGACCATTTTCTCTTCTTCTGTACACTTTTGTACTACACAGTCTACAAACACTACTTGTAGTACAATACTACATTTCTGTCTCTACATCCTGACTCAATGCCGGGAAGTACTACAAACTGTAGACCATTTTCTCTTCTTCTGTACACTTTTGTACTACACAGTCTACAAACACTACTTGTAGTACAATACTACATTTCTGTCTCTACATCCTGACTCAATGCCGGGAAGTACTACAAACTGTAGACCATTTTCTCTTCTTCTGTACACTTTTGTACTACACAGTCTACAAACACTACTTGTAGTACAATACTACATTTCTGTCTCTACATCCTGACTCAATGCCGGGAAGTACTACAAACTGTAGACCATTTTCTCTTCTTCTGTACACTTTTGTACTACACAGTCTACAAACACTACTTGTAGTACAATACTACATTTCTGTCTCTACATCCTGACTCAATGCCGGGAAGTACTACAAACTGTAGACCATTTTCTCTTCTTCTGTACACTTTTGTACTACACAGTCTACAAACACTACTTGTAGTACAATACTACATTTCTGTCTCTACATCCTGACTCAATGCCAGTAAGTACTACAAACTGTAGACCATCTTCTCTTCTTCTGTACACTTTTGTACTACACAGTCTACAAACACTACTTGTAGTACAATACTACATTTCTGTCTCTACATCCTGACTCAATGCCAGTAAGTACTACAAACTGTAGACCATCTTCTCTTCTTCTGTACACTTTTGTACTACACAGTCTACAAACACTACTTGTAGTACAATACTACATTTCTGTCTCTACATCCTGACTCAATGCCAGTAAGTACTACAAACTGTAGACCATCTTCTCTTCTTCTGTACACTTTTGTACTACACAGTCTACAAACACTACTTGTAGTACAATACTACATTTCTGTCTCTACATCCTGACTCAATGCCGGGAAGTACTACAAACTGTAGACCATTTTCTCTTCTTCTGTACACTTTTGTACTACACAGTCTACAAACACTACTTGTAGTACAATACTACATTTCTGTCTCTACATCCTGACTCAATGCCGGGAAGTACTACAAACTGTAGACCATTTTCTCTTCTTCTGTACACTTTTGTACTACACAGTCTACAAACACTACTTGTAGTACAATACTACATTTCTGTCTCTACATCCTGACTCAATGCCGGGAAGTACTACAAACTGTAGACCATTTTCTCTTCTTCTGTACACTTTTGTACTACACAGTCTACAAACACTACTTGTAGTACAATACTACATTTCTGTCTCTACATCCTGACTCAATGCCGGGAAGTACTACAAACTGTAGACCATTTTCTCTTCTTCTGTACACTTTTGTACTACACAGTCTACAAACACTACTTGTAGTACAATACTACATTTCTGTCTCTACATCCTGACTCAATGCCGGGAAGTACTACAAACTGTAGACCATTTTCTCTTCTTCTGTACACTTTTGTATTGCACAAGCTACAAACACTACTTGTAGTACATGACTACAGCCTCTATTTCCTGGCTCAATCTGGAACTACCAGGTTTACCGCTGCAATCTGTTCTCTCCCCATCTCCAGACTTCTAGACTGTACAGCCCGGGTAGTTGGTGGTTTACACCCCAGGACCCCGTGTACCTCTCTCTCTGACCCATCCATATTGGAGTTGCCGAGCCGTGCGACCCCTGCTACGGGAGGTGTTCGCCTCCTGCGAAGTGCCCCTGGATCTTCAGGCCTGGCTCTTCGGTGTCGGCCTCCATCCCGAGACAATGAAATTGACCAATGTAGCGAAGGCTACCATCTACAAGTACCATCTTGGTCTTGAGTTGGATAACACCAGCCAACACATCAACCTGCCCACTCTGTGAACTCTCGCAGTCCATAGGTGGCGGAGTCTTTCCCGCGGTGAACGTCACCAATGAAGACCTTGTATATATGTATATTTATCAATTATTTTTATCTATTTATTCCTATATTTATCATTATATAACCATATTTACTCATATTTATATATTTAACCTTATATAATCTTATATGAACATTGTAATAAATCAATCTCTCTCTCCACAATATGAAAGCTCAAAGAGAAACAGTCTCTACAGACCATATTACAACAGGTAGAGAAGTTGTTCGAAAGCTTGAATGCCAACACCATCCTAGAACCTCTGTATAGAGACCATTATAGGGAGGAGATAGCCTCCCCTTCTAACAGAGGTGACGTCCACGAGTACCTGTCACCTGAGCAGAGGTCTGAAGCTATTCCTTGACATGACAATAGTCGAGGAGATGTCATATCTACGCAGAACGCTGTCCAACTTCAGGACGACAATGGCCGCTCATAATGACAAATATTATTCTTAGGAGGGTATCACCCAAAAAGCAATAACTAGAGCCTACAGTAAGAGTAACTTAAACACACAAAAAAAAAACGTACGTTCAAGAGTACAACACCAACAACAAAAAGGGGTAGAAAAAAACACGATTTGTTAAATAAAATAAAAACAGTACTTATCTTTTATTTGCAGCGTTGATGAGGAGCGAGACTTGGGTTTCACAGGTATGCGAGGAGAATCACCAGACAACCACACAGAGAACGACGTCTTCACTCGAACACCACTCCACGCTTCCCCGCATTCCGTATCAACCCTCTTTTATGTACAAACATGGCCACAATGGTCCAATGACGTGGGAGATCAGTTCACACTTAACAAATAAACAACATTCTTTCCGCATAACTGAGAAGATTAAAATTGCTATGTTTGTCAAATAATTTGACAATAACAGGTCCTGTGATAACAGCCAGTGTACATTGACTTTTGTCACTCCACTGTCCCCATTACTTACAACACCAAACTGTGACATCCCAGGAATATTTGTAAGATCAACCTCCTTTCTCAATATTGTATAACCTCCATACATAAATTTACAACATCGCTTGGTTTTATATTTGTTGCAACATACTTTATGAGCTTTTTTTCCTTAATAAAATGGTAATTGTGTGTATTTTAAAATAGTAATATATATATTTATACACACACATATATATATATACAGTTAAACCTGTCTATAGCGCCCCCTTTAAATAGCACCTCCCTCTCTATAGCACCTAATTTTAAATACGTAGTACGATGCGATTTACATTAAAAGTGACCTGTCTATATATAGCACCCCCTCTCTATAAAACCCTATTTTGGTGAGTCCCAAGAGGGGACGCTATAGACAGGTTTAACCGTATATATGGACAATACTTGAGGAAGTGGAACGTTTTGATGTCATTGGTTGTCTATTTTTTTTTCTAAAGAGAAAGAGGCAATTTTGTTTACATATGATTATCTCGTATGTCTTCAATAAAGGTCACTGTAATATCTTTCAGAGTTATTGTCTGAATCCCGATATACATGCTAAAAGGTACAACCTCCTTAAGTTTTGTCCATGAGTGTATCTTTCAGAGTTATTGTCTCAATCCCGATATACATGCTAAAAGGTATAACTACCTTAAGTATTGTCCATGAGTGTATCTTTCAGAGTTATTGTCTGAATCCCGATATACATGCTAAAAGGTATAACTTCCTTAAGTTTTGTCCATGAGTGTATCTTTCAGAGTTATTGTCTCAATCCCGATATACATGCTAAAAGGTATAACTACCTTAAGTATTGTCCATGAGTGTATCTTTCAGAGTTATTGTCTGAATCCCGATATACATGCTAAAAGGTATAACTACCTTAAGATTTGTCCATGAGTGTATCTTTCAGAGATATTGTCTCAATCCCGATATACATGCTAAAAGGTATAACTACCTTAAGTATTGTCCATGAGTGTATCTTTCAGAGTTATTGTCTCAATCCCGATATACATGCTAAAAGGTACAACTTCCTTAAGTATTGTCCATGAGTGTATCTTTCAGAGTTATTGTCTGAATCCCGATATACATGTTAAAAGGTACAACTTCCTTAAGTTTTGTCCATGAGTGTATCTTTCAGAGTTATTGTCTGAATCCCGATATACATGCTGAAAGGTATAACTTCCTTAAGTATTGTCCATGAGTGTATCTTTCAGAGTTATTGTCTCAATCCCGATATACATGCTAAAAGGTACAACTTCCTTAAGTATTGTCCATGAGTGTATCTTTCAGAGTTATTGTCTGAATCCCGATATACATGTTAAAAGGTACAACTTCCTTAAGTTTTGTCCATGAGTGTATCTTTCAGAGTTATTGTCTCAATCCCGATATACTTGCTAAAAGGTACAACTTCCTTAAGTATTGTCCATGAGTGTATCTTTCAGTTGAGCATATATTATGTTTTAAATTATTGTCTCTAGCACACACGTGATACAGGGCTATGATAATCATGATAGGTAGTAGTAGTGATTTAACTGTAAGTACGCCACATGTCTACACACATGAAAAATGTCATTTCAACTTCCACACTCACAAGTATAGCCAAAGCACATTTTGATTACTTACACTCATTGGTGGGGTTGGACTTTTACAAGAATCGGAAGCCATTAAAGCATTTTTTTCTTTAGAAAAAACGTGTCCAATGTGGAATTCGAACCCAGGTCGTTACTGTAGAAAGCAACAGCTTACACCACTACACCACCAATTCCTAACCTACCTAGAGTAAAGACAAGCAGTTAAGGTAAACATGCTAAGCTTTCAATGGCCCCTTCATTCTAAATTAACAATTTTTTTTATTATATAAAAAGAGTGTCCAATGCGGGATTCGAACCCAGGTCATTACAGTGGAAAGCAACAGCTTACACCACTACACCACCAATTCCCAACAATCTGATAGCAAAGACAAGCAGTTAAAGTGAAAAATGCTATGCTTTCAATCTCCCCCATATCCCAACATGTTCACCCTGGATACCAAAAAGATAAGAACGTATAAAATGGGGCGATTAATCCATGAGGGGCAAGGTCACTTACAAAATGGAGGCCATCCTGATACGGAGGATGTAAAAAAATAAATGGCAAGGATTTGAACCCACGCAGGCCCCATCGACTCTGTGGTGGGTAGTTTCCTTTAGGCCTCTTGACAGAAGCTTGAGTGGAGATTGAGATTGTACAAACAACTTCACTGATACTCCAGCTTATTACAGAGATCCTAGAAAACAACAGTATTCTAGAATAAATCCAGATTAAAGATTATCTAACGGAAGGCACACGAGAAAAGAAAGAAAAATTTTCATTTATTACGATAATATTAAAACAGCTGAAAGTTGCCCCTGTAGAACTTTAAAAGTTCGTATTTTAAATGTTATCGCAATAAAAAAAAAGAAAGAGAGGAAGACTTGCAATGAGTTGGCTAGAAGGAGTCAAGAAAGCTATTTGGAAAGTCACTAGATGAGAGTGATGGTCACTAACAGATCAAATTGGAGAATAGCTGTCCATATAGTCACCTAATGTTGACTTGATGGAAACATTAAAAACAAGTTGTACCTTTCAGCATGTATATCAGGATTCAGACAATAACTCTGAAAGATACACTCATGGACAAAACTTAAGGAAGTTGTACCTTTTAGCATGTATATCAGGATTCAGACAATAACTCTGAAAGATACACTCATGGACAAAACTTAAGGAAGTTGTACCTTTTAGCATGTATATCAGGATTCAGACAATAACTCTGAAAGATACACTCATGGACAAAACTTAAGGAAGTTGTACCTTTTAGCATGTATATCAGGATTCAGACAATAACTCTGAAATATACACTCATGGACAAAACTTAAGGAAGTTGTACCTTTTAGCATGTATATCAGGATTCAGACAATAACTCTGAAAGATACACTCATGGACAAAACTTAAGGAAGTTGTACCTTTTAGCATGTATATCAGGATTCAGACAATAACTCTGAAATATACACTCATGGACAAAACTTAAGGAAGTTGTACCTTTTAGCATGTATATCAGGATTCAGACAATAACTCTGAAAGATACACTCATGGACAAAACTTAAGGAAGTTGTACCTTTTAGCATGTATATCAGGATTCAGACAATAACTCTGAAAGATACACTCATGGACAAAACTTAAGGAAGTTGTACCTTTTAGCATGTATATCGGGATTCAGACAATATCTCTGAAAGATACACTCATGGACAAAACTTAAGGAAGTTGTACCTTTCAGCATGTATATCGGGACAGACAATATCTCTGAAAGATATTACAGTGACCTTTATTGGTAACACACGAGAACAAATTGTCGTATGCCGGGATGTCGTATATGGGAGAGGAAAGATGTAACACGAGCTGGGATGTCGTAGATGGGAGAGGAAAAAGACGTAACACGAGCGACCTTGCCCCAATTAGCGGCGGTTAATAACTGGTTGGCCTTTAAACCGGACAACATGGCTGTAGTTGAAGGCTAGCTTGGCCGTTTGTTTGTTTATCTGTTGGACACAGAGTGGCTGATGGAACCTCACTTGTCGTCACTTCTGGCTGATTGACGATCGATCAAAGATCCATTATCTTTGACAGTGTATTCTTCGTATCTACAAATTCCTTCAGCATTCAAGATTCTCTAACGTTCGAGTGTTGGTTCCGAGAAACTAGAGAACTAGATAAGTCTCTAATATTGGGTTTAAGAAATCCCAAAACTGACTTAAGTTCCAATATTGGGTTTAAGAAATCCCAAAACTAACTTACGATCCAATATTGGGTTCAAGGAATCCCAAAACTGATTCACGTTCCAATATTGTGTTCAAGAAATCCCAAAACTGATTCACGCTCCAAGATTGTGTTCAAGAAATCCCAAAACTGACTTAAGTTCCAATATTGGGTTCAAGAAATCTTAAAAATGAATGAAGCTCCAATATTGAATTCAATAAATCCCAAAACTGATTCACGTTCCAATATTGGGTTCAAGAAATCACAAAACTGATTATAGTTTCAATATTGGGTTCAAGAAATCACAAAACTGATTCACGTTCCAATATTGGGGGCAAGAAATCCCAAAACTGATTCACGTTCCAATATTGGGTTCAAGAAATCCCAAAACTGATTCACGTTCCAATATTGGGTTCAAGAAATCCCAAAACTGATTCACGTTCCAATATTGGGGGCAAGAAATCCCAAAACTGATTCACGTTCCAATATTGGGGGCAAGAAATCCCAAAACTGATTCACGTTCCAATATTGAGTTTAAGGCAACGCACTAAGGCTCCAATATTGGGTTCAATAAATCCCAAAACTGATTCATGCTGCAATATTGGGTTCAAGGCAAGGTACTGAGGCTCCAATATTGGGTTCAAGAAATCCCAAAACTGACTTAAGTTCCAATATTGGGTTCAAGGCAACGAACTGAGGTTCCAATATTGGGTTTAAGAGACCCCCACAACTCACTCACGCTCGAGCAGTCGTGTGAATCCTGGCCTGTTAATCTATTTCCCCCTTTCTCGGCATCACCTGCTGACTTCAATACACCGGATGCCCTGGTAGACTGACCCAACATCCGTCTACACAGACCTATCTACCCTCAGCTCACTGTCTACAGGTACCATATTGCTCGCTCACTGTCTACCATCTACAGGTACCATATTGGTCTCCCTCAGCAAAGCTGACATCTACAGGCCATATCCCCAAGTGGCAGATAGAGAAACAACATTCAGATATGAAGACCAGCTGTGAATCAAGCAGAATAACTGACAAAGAAGCAGTTGTATACAACAGCAGCATTATTAGAAAGATGAGAAAGAACTTTTAATAAATTCTGAATTCAACTGTTGATAGACCTCAGCAAGGATTCCCCTCCAGGGATACTGCGTTTGTACCTGCCAGATCACCAGACCTCTATCCTATAGAACATGTCAGGGATGTCTTGGGAAGTCTAATTGGATCTCGTTCAATTCTACCCAGGACCATTCAAGAACTGAAAAGTGCTTTGGTTGAAAAGTGTGATTTTCACCTCAAGAGCTCTTTAATTACCTAATAAACAGCAATAAATATCATTGTGACAGCTGTCTATCTGTTAGAAACGTCAAAACATCCTATTAAGTCATCAAATATTTGTCAACATCTGACTTTTGGACTAATTAACATAAATTTACATGACTCTGTAAAAATATTTCAAAAATAAATTTATTTTGTCAATTTTATTTGTTATAGTTTTGTCTATATACCTACAAATTTTCGTTTAAAGTAATACAATATTATTTGAGGAAACATTAGGTGTTTGTTATCTTAATTTTGTACACCAGTATAGTTCGAATTTCTGATAACAGATGGCGGGCTAATAAATCCTATTTAATATTAATAATGAATCCTGCGGTCCCCCTGGACTCTTGGAATATTTGACCAAATTCTGGTTAGTTTCCAAGCTGACTAACGTGGCAACGGCACTCATTTTCTAATGAAGAGCAAAATTGGCATAGACCCAGAACATCAGCTTTACACACCCAAGATAGAGAACATTGCTGTGATAGAGATGTAGGAGACATCTGAGGCTCTTCATTGGACACAACAACAATGAATCCTATAATTATCGTTAAATTGAAGTTAATCGTTATATAATATTAAATAATTTAGCGAACACTTTGACTGGAAGGAAGGCAAAATAAGCATCAGACGAACCTGCTAGAGGGGATGTGGAAGAAACCTGTTGTAGCCACCCTCCCCTTGTGTCGTCTGCTTAGATAAATATGATTTGGTGAGAGGTGAAATCTTTTCATAGCTTACGTCATACACATTTTCAAATAGAATAAACACAACTTTCTTTTGCTATTTAAAACACAAAAACTCTATCTGCAACAATTTATTTTTAATTTTCAATAAAATTAGATGAAATTTCATACCAAAAGACTTTTACTTAAATAAATATTGATTTGGTGGATACACACATCTTTAAATAGAATAAACACAACTTTATTTTGCTATTTAAAACATAAATACTATATATGCAGCGATTTAGTTAAAATTTTCAATAAAATTGTATGAAATTTCAAACCAAAAGATTTTTACCTAAATAAATATTGATTTGGTGAATACACACATCCTTAAATAGAATGAGCACAACTTTCCTTTGCTATTTAAAACACAAAGACTCTATCTTCAACGATTTAGTTAAAATTTTAAATAAAATTGGATCAAATTTCAAACCAAAAGACTTTTACCTAAATAAGTATTGATTTGGTGGATACACACATCCTTAAATAGAATAAAAACAACTTTATTTTGCTATTTAAAACGCAAGAACTCTATCTGCAACGATATTGTTAAAATTTCCAATAAAATTGGTTGAAATTTCATATCAAAAGACTTTTACCTAAATAAATATTGAATTGGTGAATATACACATCTTTAAAATAGAATAAACACAATTTTCTTTTGCTATTTAAAACACAAGAACTCTATCTTCAATGATTTAGTTAAAAATTTCGATAAAATTGGATGAAATTTCATATCAAAAGACTTTTACCTTAATAATTATTGATTTGATGGATACACGCATTTTAAATAGAATAAATACAACTTTCTTTTGCTATTTAAAACACAAAAACTCTATCTGCAACAATTTATTTTAAATTTTCAATAAAATTGGATCAAATTTCAAACCAAAAGAGTTTTTCTTCATTTCCTTTATACAATAGCATACCTCTATAATAAAATATACATATATGTATATAGTTCAATATGCAAATAGTAGCTATGTAATTATATATATATATATATATATATATATATATATATATATATATATATTGTTAAATTAAAATTAATTATTAAACATGAAAAATGAATTCGTTACATTTTTTTTATTAAACACACAAGCCTTTATTAAGACATTACAGACTTATACAGACTCCTGTTAGAAATGAATCTAAAAAGAAATGAGAAGCAGGGGAAGAAATTGAATCCTCTCTAAGAAAAGAGAAAAAGAAGAAAAGGAAAGAATATCTATGTACAAAAGTTGAGAATGAATTCGTAACATTTTACCTTTTGCATATTAATAATAGCCTAAAAAAACCCACTTTTAATATATATAGGTTTTTAACTTTTAATTAGACACTTTTAATTTATATATAGATATTTTTCATTTTAATTTAGACACTCTCATTTTTATTTAGACATTTTCAATTTTAATTTAGACATTTTTCATTTCAATTTGGACATTTTTCATTTTAATTTAGACATTTTTCATTTTAATTTAGACACATGGACTTTTCTATAAAAAGTAAATGTGTTTAAATTAAAATGAAAAAGTCTAAATTAAAATTGAAAATGTCTAAATATAAATTAAAATTGCCTAATTAAAAGTTTAAAAACCTATATATGAAATAAAAAGGAGATGTCCTTTTCTTAAATTTATTACTAGAAATGCTTTTTGAAGGTTTTCTAATGTTTAGAATGGAGTAAAGGCAGTTTAAAAAAGCCCAAATATAAGCGTGGTACACAATGTTCAACAAAACCAGACCACAAATCTAGGCTATGAATAACAATGTAACAAAGGACAGCAATACATGAACTCAGTTGACAATGAAATCTACTAATTGGTTCAACTTTCGTGTGGTAAAATAACAATTAACTTTCAAATTATTTTAAAGATATTATTAATTGAAATTAGCACAAACTAATTTTGAAATTGTCATTAATATACGAGTCAACATTTTATATTTAATTAACCCGTTTGATTGTTGAGGTACAGCTTACACTACGCTGATGAGGGCCAACAACCTCGAAACGTGTACATGGTTAGTTTTTCTTGATATAATCAAAGAATGGGTATTTAGCCAATTCTGGAATAATATATATATATTTTTTATCAATGAATAGTTGATATTTATTCTGTTAAATGGCGCAAGCCATCAGTAACTTTTGATTGCATGATAAGGAGATGCCTTTTTCTTTTTTATAATTTATATTTTTGTTGTTGTTGTAGGCAAATTTAGAACTGTTTCTTTATGTTTTTGATGTGTAGAATCCAGAAATGTTGTCCGTTTTGTTCTATCAGTTCAGAGAAAATGTCATATACAGATGTCCATCACACCAGAAAACACGAATCTTAAAAACAAATACTTCCAGAAGTTTCCATAGAAAATGCTATCAACAGATGCCCATTGCATCAGAAAACATGAAAAAGCATCAATTTCGAAAGCGAATTCTTTCAGAAGTTTCCAGAGAAAATGCTATCAAAAGACGCCCATCTCAACAGAAAACACGAATCATAAAAACAAATACTTCCAGAAGTTTCCATAGAAAATGTCATCGCACCAGCAAAAAAACGAAAGAACAACATTCCACATAGAGTTTCTGTCATGTCCATATTGTATTCAGCATAATTTAAAACATCCTTTCTTTATCCCATCAAGGAAAAAACGCACCTTTATCTAAATTAATGATATTGGAGAAAGGGAAAAATGGTAAAGTTTACTAGCTTTTCGTTTTACTTTGTTAAGCCTAGTGGCCTAGATAGAACAATAGCACCACCTGCAGGTTTTCCGCCTTCTCTTCTATCTTTGTTATGGAACCAAAAGATTTTGTGTATTTCTTTGAATTTTTTATATTTTTGACTTTAACGTTTATTTTTGCACCAATTAGTGTCTGTATTCAAAAACAGATTGTTTATTTAAATATAACTTTAATGCTTTATCTTTTTTTTTTTCTGGAAAATTTCATATTCAAAACGTTCTTTTTTTTTATTTGAGCATTTTATTATCGTTTTTTATGTTTGTAAATACTGTTTAGAATATTTTAATATGGTAATTTTGTGTGATGTTATGAAATTGAAGATAACCCTGTATTGATGAAGGTCGTAAACCCGAAACAATAATATACAGTTTGGCATTTTGTCTGAATTTGACAAAACTGATGATATTCCTTATCTTCACTACTAAAGTAAGAGGGTCGGTGGAAGGATGGTCTAAACCATTGGTTTTCGGTCGCTACGTCCCGGGTTCGATTCCCGCATTAGACACTTTTTTCTGATTGAAAAAAAATGCTTCAATGGTCCCCGATTATCATAAAAGTCCAACCCCACCAGCGAGTGCAAGTAACCAAACGGGGTTCTGGCACATTTGTAAGTGTAAAGTCAAACTGCTTTTCACATGTGTAGACTTGTGGTGTACTTACAGTAAAAGACAGTCGCTAACTACCCACCATGATAATCATGGCCTGTACCACGTGTACTAGGGATAAGCAAAAAAAAAATATTTGAGGATTTTCGTGAGAAAAATAATGCAATAATTTCTCCCTGCCTTTCACATTAATATGCTATGAATACAAGAATAGTCTATCCGTGATTTAATTTAAAATTATGCAAAGATTTTAAAATTCTAAAAGACCATATAATAATGAGTATAGCTCTTTTTAAAATTTGATTAGCAAGCTCTTCTGCAAGTTTAAATCACATGCAAACGATTCCCCCGTTAGGAAATAATAAATGTTACTTGATTTGAACTGAGAAGATCGTTTTTCGCTCGAAAGCTTGCATATCAAATATTTAAAATATATATTCATTGTGAGTATTTAGAAAGTGGAAAGTCTTTGATGTCCAAGGTCGTCTAATTTTATTTATTTATTTATTTTTTTTTGAAGATGACAGAAGCAATTTTGTTCACACTTGGTTATCTCGTGTATCTTTAATAAAGGTCACTGTAATATCTTTCAGAGTTATTGTCTGAATCCCGATATACATGCTAAAAAGTACAACTTCCATAAGTCAATGAGTGTCCCAGTATAACAAACAACATGTATATATATTTTTTTACTAGCTAGATGCAGAATGACTTAAAAAGAAGTGAAAGTTTTGCCAATTTCTGCCTAAAAGTGCAATGAGCTAAGCTCGGCCAGTGTGACGGTGAAGTCAGGGTTGGAAGAACTCTCGTTTTTTAACCCCTCAGGAAATTAGGTGAACTCGTACAGTACCTACTCCTTTCTTTCTTACTTTCTTTCTTTAGACATCAAGTTAGAACAGACGATGTTTCTTGATTTGTATCAATCAAAGGTCTATTTTCGCTTGAAAAACTTATATTTTAAATAGAAAAAGGTCACTGAGTATCAAATATCTTTCAGAGTTATTGTCTCAATCCCGATATACATGCTGAAAGGTACAACTTCCTTAAGTTTTGTCCATGAGTGTATCTTTCAGAGTTATTGTCTGAAACTCGATATACATGCTAAAAGGTACAACTTCCTTAAGTTTTGTCCATGAGTGTATCTTTCAGAGTTATTGTCTGAATCTCGATATACATGCTAAAAGATACAATTTTATGTTTTATTATTTTTTTATAATTAATTTTGTATATATTTTTTAAAAAGTTAAAATTTCATTTTATTTTTTTTTATTTATGTATTATTATTATTGTTTAACAATTTTCGTTTGAATATATGTATGTGTTTTTAATTATAGTTGGTTAAAGTAATTTGCCTAATTGGTAAATTTAAAAATTGATTGAACTAATTAAAAATATAATATTGGTAAATTAATGATATTTCGATCCAATATATACATTTTTAATTAAAGATTTATTTATGGATTGATCTTTTTTCAAAATAAATTCAAATGTTAAGAATTATAGTCAAATATTAAAGAGGTAATTCCGTATTTAAAATTTCGTCTGTATTGTCATTACTTTAGCTACTATCTTTTTATTTGTTCAAAATGGATAAATGGAGGTTTATTTATGGTACAAATTGGAACACAAGAACATAAATACAAGAGGTTAACTATATCGGGGAGTGTCCGTACAGGATATGACCCGAGCTCCCACTATAAGACCTAAATAAAGAAGGGAAGTGAACGCGTGGGTTGAACCAATTTCAGCCAAATTGGGCAATAACACTATTGTTTCCACATATTTCCTTCCAAACGAAATCAATATCCTAAGACATATTGCAATTGATGAAATCCTTCACTTGTATTAACAAACTTATTGTTATATATACAGTTAAACCTGTCTATAGCGCCCCCTCTTGGGACTCACCAAAATAGGGTGCTATAGAGAGGGGGTGCTATAGACAGGTCACTTTTTTATGTAAATCGCATCGTACTACAGTTAAACCTGTCTATAACGCCCCTTCTTGGGACTCACCAAAATAGGGTGCTATAGAGAGGGGGTGCTATAGACAGGTCACTTTTTATGTAAATCGCATCGTACTACAGTTAAACCTGTCTATAGCGACCCCTTCTTGGGACTCACCAAAATAGGGTGCTATAGAGAGGGGGTGCTATAGGCAGGTCACTTTTAATGTAAATCGCATCGTACTACAGTTAAACCTGTCTATAACCCTCCTTCTTGGGACTCACCGAAATAGGGTGCTATAGAGAGGGGGTGCTATAGACAGGTCACTTTTAATGTAAATCGCATCGTACTACAGTTAAACCTGTCTATAACCCTCCTTCTTGGGACTCACCGAAATAGGGTGCTATAGAGAGGGGGTGCTATAGACAGGTCACTTTTAATGTAAATCGCATCGTACTACAGTTAAACCTGTCTATAACCCTCCTTCTTGGGACTCACCAAAATAGGGTGCTATAGAGAGGGGGTGCTATAGACAGGTCACTTTTTTATGTAAATCGCATCGTACTACAGTTAAACCTGTCTATAACCCTCCTTCTTGGGACTCACCAAAATAGGGTGCTATAGAGAGGGGGTGCTATAGACAGGTCACTTTTTTATGTAAATCGCATCGTACTACAGTTAAACCTGTCTATAACGCCCCTTCTTGGGACTCACCAAAATAGGGTGCTATAGAGAGGGGGTGCTATAGACAGGTCACTTTTTTATGTAAATCGCATCGTACTACAGTTAAACCTGTCTATAACCCTCCTTCTTGGGACTCACCAAAATAGGGTGCTATAGAGAGGGGGTGCTATAGACAGTTCACTTTTAATGTAAATCGCATCGTACTACAGTTAAACCTGTCTATAGCGCCCCTTCTTGGGACTCACTAAAATAGTGTCCTTAGAAAGGGGGCGCTATAGACAAGTCACTTTTAATGTAAATCGCATCGTACTACATATATAAAATCGGGCATTATAGAGAGGAAGGTGCTATTTAGAGGGGGCGCTATAGACAGGTTTTAACTGTATTTAGTAACAAAATAAAAGTTTTAATGAATAAAATATTAAGTTTTCTTGTGAAAATACAGTTTTTATTGGCTTGGTATTCATAGTTCTTTATAAAAAAAAGAACTAACATGTTTTCTAACTGACAAAAATATTCTAATGTCAAGCAATATTCAAGTTAAACAAGTATGTTTTTGGCCTTAAATACCTATTTCTTGATTTCTCAGAAAGTCTCTGGGACTGAATTTTGGTAGTAGAGGTACAGTCTGCACTACGCTGACGAGGGCCAACAGCCCGAAACGCGTACGTGGTTGCATTTTTCTTGATTTATCAAGAAATTGGGTTGCCCAAATATCATGTAACAGGTAACTCCGCCTTTGCCGGTCCCAAGCCCGGATGAAAAAGGAGGAGGGGGAGCAGTATCAAGCTCACTAAACAACCTGGGCTCAGCTGGCCATGCTGATAGTACCCTGTAAGGACTCCAGGGATACAGGATGTACTCCATGTTAGGAGCGGCTGTACATGGTGTCTGTTCCTCATGTCAGACATTACATATTGGAGCTAAGTCAGTGACCTGCTACTGAGTCCCAGTCTTAATGACATTCTACTTCACCCAGCCATGCTGATAGTACCCTGTAAGGACTCCAGGGATACAGGATGTACTCCATGTTAGGAGCGGCTGTACATGGTGTCTGTTCCTCATGTCAGACATTACATATTGGAGCTAAGTCAGTGGCCTGCTACTGAGTCCCAGTCTTAATGACATTCTACTTCACCCAGCCATGCTGATAGTACCCTGTAAGGACTCCAGGGATACAGGATGTACTCCATTGTTAGGAGTGGCTGTACATGGTGTCTGTTCCTCATGTCAGACATTACATATTGGAGCTAAGTCAGTGGCCTGCTACTGAGTCCCAGTCTTAATGACATTCTACTTCACCCAGCCATGCTGATAGTACCCTGTAAGGACTCCAGGGATACAGGATATACTCCATGTTAGGAGCAGCTGTACATGGTGTCTGTTCCTCATGTCAGAGGCGGCCATTTCTTTTGGAGCTAAGTCAGTGGCCTGCCACTGAGTAGTGCTCCCAGTCTTAATGACAAAAGCAGACGCATTCTACTTCACAGAGTCATGATAGTTGTCAAACAAGCTTGATACCCTAAAATGATTGAGTGGAGATAAGAAAGAAGAAGAAGGAAGATGTAACAGGTTAAATCAACGTTTAGTTTATTTTTATTACACTAGATGGCGCTCTGAAATCTAAAAATGCTCATGTTCAGGATATGTCTTTTTCTTTTTTAATATCAAAACCTGAAAAAAACATTCTTGCATAAATCCTTTCATTATAACATTTTTTAACAATTCGAACATGTTATTTTACTCTATGTAGTCATGGCAGATGTCTAAGAAGGGATTGAATATCATTAAGATATATTTCCGGTGAAGATAAAAACTTTCAAAAGAATTAAGGAAAGCTTTTAATGATCCGTTCTTTACTCAACGTGAAACTCTTCCTCAGTAAATTCTTTCGTTTTTTTATGACAAAAAAATCTCTTTAGAAACTTAATTGTTCTTGAATGTCAAGTTTTCCGCTTTTGATTAGGATTGTAAGTTAACGATATCCTTTTTTTTATATCGAATTTTTACGTGGAAAGTTGAATATACTCATGGACAGAGGAAGTAGAAAGTATGATGACTACAGTCGTCTGTTTTTTTTTTTTTTTTTTAAGAAGACAGAGGTTGTTTACACTTAGTTATCTCGTGTATAAAGGTCACTGTAATATCTTTCAGAGTTATTATCTCAATCCCGATATACATGGTAAGAGGTACAACTTCCTTAAAAGTATTGTCTATGAGTGTATCTTTAAGAGTTATTGTCTGAATCCCGATATATATGCTAAATCGTACAACTTTCATAAGTTTTGTCCATGAGTGTATACACCCTTGGTTATCTCATGTGTCTTCAATAAAGGTCACTGTAATATCTTTCAGAGTTACTGTCTGAATCCCGATAAACATGGTAAAAGGTACAACTTCCTTAAGTATTGTCCATGAGTGTATATTTCAGAGTTATTGTCTGAATCCCGATATACATGCTAAAAGGTACAACTTTCTTAAGTTTTGTCCATGAGTGTATCTTTCAGAGTTATTGTCTGAATCCCGATATACATGGTAAAAGGTACAACTTCCATAAGTTTTTTCCATGAGTGTATCTTTCAGAGTTATTGTTTCAATCCCGATATACATGCTAAAAGGTACAACTTTCTTAAGTTTTGTCCATGAGTGTATATTTCAGAGTTATTGTGTGAATCCCGATATACATTCTAAAAGGTACAACTTCCTTAAGTTTTGTCCATGAGTGTATCTTTCAGAGTTATTGTTTCAATCCCGATATACATGCTAAAAGGTACAACTTTCTTAAGTTTTGTCCATGAGTGTATCTTTCAGAGTTACTGTCTGAATCCCGATATACATGGTAAAAGGTACAACTTCCTTAAGTTTTTTCCATGAGTGTATCTTTCAGAGTTATTGTTTCAATCCCGATATACATGCTAAAAAGTACAACTTTCTTAAGTTTTGTCCATGAGTGTATACACCCTTGGTTATCTCATGCGTTTTCAATAAAGGTCACTGTAATATCTTTCAGAGTTATTGTCTGAATCCCGATATAATTGTGCAACTAAAAGTTGCTGATGGCTTGCGCCATCTATCGGAATACATTTATTTAATATTTGGTCAAAATTCTGGAATAAATAAAAATCAACGATCAGTTTTTCCGACAGATGGCGATATAACTTGTAAAATTTCATTCTTGTGTTTTAGGTTAACTCTTACAATTCCAGATATGCTAGCTTTTTTTTTTTTTTGGGTCGCTACCATTGGTATAAACTTGCCTTAGGTGCCTACGTCTACACTACATAATCTACGGTATTAACGATACATTACCATTTATTCTGTTATACTCAGAAAGTCTAGCAACAAATAATCTATCTAAAGTTTGAATATGTCTACAAATTTATTCAAGGATCGTGTTGTGTCTATAAAAGCCTGTTTTATATAGTTTTACGTCTACACTACATAATCTACAGTATTAACGATACATTACCATTTATTCTGTTATACTCAGAATGTCTAGCAACAAATAATCTATCTAAGCTTTGAATGTGTCTACAAATCCATTCAAGGATTATATTGTACCTACCAACGCCCATTCAATATAGTTTTACGTCTACAGTACATAATCTACGGTATTAACAATACTTTTCCATTTATTCTGTTATACTCAGAATGTCTAGCAACAAAACAAGTTATCTAAAGAAAAATAGCATATCCTGAATGTGAAACAAAACGTTGCTAATTGATTTTAGTTGCATTATCAAGAGATACCTTTTTTTCTTAATTTATTCACCTGATCCCAGTGAAATTTCACTTTTGTACTGTATCTTCAAATCTATCTAAGATGTATCTACAAATGCCTATTATATCGAACAGTGTATCTACTAACCATCATGTTATCTAAAAATATACACCTATCCACCGATTTACACGGTACTTGTTTTACACGTTTTCGCTTTTACACGGTTTTCCAAATAAGATTTTTTTAATCGCACTATACTAACGAAATACTATACGAAAAAATTGTAGAGCAATTGCCATCTTCTTCTTCAACTGAAAAGAAGCCAAATTTTTTGGCAAGTCATGGCTGGTTTGAAAAATTTAAAATAAGACATTCTTTTTTTTTTCGATTTACACGTTTTTCTCAGGAACGTATCTACCGTGTAAATCGGGGGATAGGTGTATATATGTTATATAAAAATATATTTTTCAAATATATTTCATAGATTCAAATACTCTGTTAAATCGACCGCCAGAGGTCATGCTTCCCCTATAAAAACTCGTTGTTGTTTTATCCCGATGGCCGGCTCAACCTTTTGTACATTATGTAAATAAGTATTTCATTTTTTATTCTTACGGCTTAAGCCAGGCATAACTTTTATCAAAACTATTTTTCATTATCATACTTTAAGGATTTCAACCACGACTGCATTTCTATACCATAATCTTTAACATGATCTAAATTCAAGCAGAAAATCTCTATTCATTTTTATAAGATATATATGTTATGGATTATTTTGTTTTGTTGTTGAAAAAGATAGAGAATTGAAGGTGCACAGTCGTGAAAAATAAGAAAATAAATTATTTACCCATCAAGTATTTTTTATTTTGAATTACTTAAAATAAATTACACATAAAATTATTTTTCACAGTAATATAGAATTTATAAAATGAATCCTATATTCGTGAATTAAAAAAAAAATTAGTAGCTTAACTACTATACATATTTACAACAATATTCAAAGTGTTATGTTCTAAATCTATGGTCAAAAAATGTAGAATAGTCAATGAATGGAAATAAAATACGTTTTAAAAATATATATATTTGCATTTTAGATTATATACTACACCCATACCTCGCTTTGCGTCGGGGTTACGTTCCAAAAAAACACGACGCAAATCGAAACGACGCAAAGTGAAAATATGTGAAGGCGCAATCAAAAACAAAGATGTTGCCATATTTTAGGGAAAAAAATCAAAAAAGAATTAAAGACTCGAATCCAAAACAAACGCAACTTCGAAAATCTAACGACGCACAGTGAAAATTAGTAAAAATTAAGCAGCGACGCAACTTCGAAAAAAACGCAAAACGAAACGACGCAAAGCGAGGTTTATTGGTGTATATATAGCCTAGATTATTGTAATTTTGATAATTTCATTTATTCCAATGTTTATAAAATATGTGATGTTATTCTATTCAAAATTTAGTATAGCCATCAATGATTGTCCTAACCAAGAGTCAAGTGCATCTACCAAAGACTATTTTATACTTATATACAATACGTTTACCCTAGTTTGTCTACAAAAGACTGTTCAATCAAAGAGATCTGAGTATCTACTAAAAGACGATTGTACACAAATGTCCAGTGTATCTACCAAAGACTGTTTTATACTTATGTACTGTGCATCTACCAAAGGCGATTATACTAAAAAGTTCAAGTGTATCCATAACATACTGTTTTACCCTTATGTACAGTGCATCTTCTAGTGTGTCTACCAGTAACTGTTCTATCAAAGAGACCAATGTATCTACCAAAGGAGATTGTACAAAAATGTCCAGTGTATCTACCAAAGACTGTTTTATACTTATGTACAGTGCGTTTACTCTACTTTGTCTACCAGCAACTGTTCTATTAAAAATATCAATGTATCTACCAAAGGAGATTTTAACAAATGTTCAGTGCATCTACCAAAGACTGTTTTATACTTATGTACTGTGCATCTACCAAAGACGATTATACTAAAAGGTTCAAGTGTATCCACAACATACTGTTTTATACTTATGTACAGTGCATCTTCAAGTGTGTCTACCAGCAACTGTTCTATCAAAGAGACCAATATGTCTATAAAAAAGATGTACACAAACTTTCAGTGTATCTACCAAAGACTGTTTTATACTTATGTACAGTGCGTTTACTCTACTTTGTCTACCAGCAGCTGTTCTATTAAAAAGATCGATGTATCTACCAAAAGGTGATTGTACACAAAGGTGCCGTGCATCTACCAAAGACTGTTTTATCCTTATGTACAGTACGTTTACTCTAGTTTGTCTACCAGCAGCTGTTCTATCAAAATGAGCAATGTATCTACAAAAGGCGATTGTACACAAATGTTCAATGTATCTACAAAAGACTGCCCTAATCGAGAGTTCTGTGTGTCTACCAGCAACTGTTCTATCAAAAAGTACAGTGCATCTAAAAAAGACTGTTTTATCATTTGATACAGTGCATCTACTAAAAGACGATTGTAGACAAAGGTTTAGTGGGTCTACCAAAGACTGTCCTAATCGAGACTTCAGTGTATCTATAGTTTTATCCTATGTACATTGCATCTACCAAAGACTGTTTTATCTTTATCTACAGTATATCTACCAAAAGGCGATTGTACACAGAAGTTCAGTGTATCTACCAAAGACTGTCCTAATCGAGAGTTCAATGTATCTACAGTTTTATACCTTATGCACGGTGCATCTACCAAAGACTGTTTTATCCATATATACAGTGCATCTACCAAAGGATATTGTACACAAAAGTCCAGTGTATCTACCAAAGACTGTCCTAATATAGAGTTGCATGTGGTTACAAACAACCGCTGTACGTCTACCAAAGGCGATTGTACACAAAAGTCCAGTGTATCTACCAAAGACTGTTTTATCATTTGAAACAGTGCATTTACCAAAGAATATTGTAAACAAAAGTCCAGTGTATCTACCAAAGACTGTTTTATCATTTGATACAGTGCATCTACCAAAGAATATTGTACACAAAAGTCCAGTGTATCTACCAAAGACTGGTTTATCATTTGATACAGTGCATCTACCAAAGACTGCCCTAATCGAGAGTTGCATGTGGTTACGATTGTACACAAATGTCCAGTGCATCTACCAAAGAATATTGTACATAAAAGTTCAGTGTATCTATAGTTTTATCCTTATATACAGTGCATCTACCAAAATCTGTTTTATCTTTATCTACATTATATCTACCAAAAGGCGATTGTACACAGAAGTTCAGTGTATCTACCCAAATCGTCCTAAGCGAGAGTTGCATGTTGTTACAAACAACCGTTGTACGTCTACGAGGCAAGCAGTAAGTGTATCTACATCAAGGAAAGAGGAGGTACCCACCTAGCAAGGGAAGAGCAGCTATCCGATGGCATTCACAGACCACTCTGACCGCCACAACCGGTTTGTCCCATCGACACTGGCGCCACCGCTCCTCCACTTCCTCGTCTTTGGCGAGTTGATTGAATCTGGGGATAGACTTCTTGGGATAGACAGAGGATAGACACGGCGTGGAGATAGACAATTAACACAGTCTTGTCACATACATAAAGTGTACAGTCAGCGTTATTGGTATCTTCTTTCTTATCACCACTTAATCATATCAGGGTATCAAGTCTGTAGAGATTTTTAATGGTGTCTGTGCTGGGGATACTTTCTATATGTGTTCTTCTTTCTTATCTCCACCCAATCATATCAGGGTATCAAGCTTGTAAAGCTTGTTGATGGTGTCTGTACTAGGGATGAGTAGAACTCATCAATAGATAAGTCAATACAATCAAATATGTAGTTTGGGGTTGAAGGTTGACAGTTGGTACATAGTGGGAAAGCCTTGCAAACATTCTGTCATTGTCCATTGATGACCGTAGATTTTGTCTTCTTTCTTATCTCCACTCAACAATCATATCAGGGTATCGAGCTTGTAAAGCTTGTTGATGATGTCTGTGCTAGGGATGATTATCAATAGATGAGTCAATACAGTCAATGATGTAGTTTGTATCAATTTATCATTGTATTAAGAGCAGTAGCATATTGTTTTTTTTGAAGAAATAAATATTCGTTTTAAAATGGTTAATATATTTGTATAACTCTCTATTATTCATGATTCAAAATATAAATTTCAATTGCCTAAATATATAGACGACCGCTGATATCAAAGGCTTTCCACTTCTTTAAGTTTTATCCATGAGTGTAAATGGAGTATTTTTATTATTATCTCTAGTACAAGTGGTACAGACCATGATAACTATGTTGAATAGAAGTTGGTGACTTTTATATATGTGAAAAACATACTTTTTTCACTTACAAATGTGCCAGAGCCCCGTTTGGTTTCTTGCACACGCTGATGGGGATTGGACTTTTGCCAGAATCGAGGCCGCATTGGAGCAATTTCTTTTTAATTAGGAAAAATTGCCCAATGCGGGATTCGATCCCGGGGCGTAGTGGCTGAAACCCAACGGTTTAGACCGAACTTCCACCGACCACTATAAATAAAATGATAAACTACGCCGATTGACAACACTTGAGAGAATGGAAGGTCTTTGATGTCGCTGGTCCTCTGTTCTTTTGAAGAAGACAGAGGTGGTTCACATTTGGTTATCACGTGTGTCTTCGAAAAGTTCACTGTAATATCTTTCAGAGTTATTGACTGAATCCCGATATACATGCTAAAAGATAACACTTCCTTAAGTTTGGTTCATGAGTGTATCTTTCAGAGTTATTGTCTGAATCCCGATATACATGCTAAAAGGTACAACTTCCTTGAGTTTTGTCCATGAGTGTATCTTTCAGAGTTATTGTCTGAATCCCGATATACATGCTAAAAGGTACAACTTCCTTGAGTTTTGTCCATGAGTGTATCTTTCAGAGTTATTGTCTGAATCCCGATATACATGCTAAAAGGTACAACTTCCTTAAGTTCTGTCCATGAGTGTATCTTTCAGAGTTATTGTCTGAATCCCGATATACATGCTAAAAGGTACAACTTCCTTGAGTTTTGTCCATGAGTGTATATTTCAAAGTTATTGTCTGAATCCCGATATACATGCTAAAAGGTACAACTTCCTTAAGTGTTGTCCATGAGTGTATCTTTCAGAGTTATTGTCTGAATCCGATCCAAACATGTCATCAGTGCACTACTCAGTTCTACTTGCTTATTCACGATTGCGATGCTACCTATTCATATCGGATGTCAGCCGTGTGGACTGCCCCAGAAACCAAAGATCTACCATCCATTTAATTAATAGCTTCATCCGCTATGCAGGGTGTAAATAGGTCACCAGCGGTAAACACCACCTGGCTGGTGAGACAATTAGCGACTGCTGTGTGAAAACTGAAGAAAGTAGGCGGTCGGAGGAGGAGTCTGCGGCGGATCAAAGACGAATTGTTGTTAATCTTCTTTGGTTAGTTTCTTGTCGCTGACTGATGTCTGTCAGAGTCTTGTCTAGATATTTGTCTTTGACTTGTACTGTGCTAAGTTCTTGTCCCTTCGTAATAAGAACTTAAGGAAGTTGTACCTTTTAGCATGTATATCGGGATTCAGACAATAACTCTGAAAGATACACTAATGGATAAAACTTAAGGAAGTTGTACCTTTTACCATGTATATCGGGATTCAGACAATAACTCTGAAAGATACACTCATGGACAACACTTAAGGAAGTTGTACCTTTTAGCATGTATATCGGGATTCAGACAATAACTCTGAAAGATACACTCATGGACAGAACTTAAGGAAGTTGTACCTTTTAGCATGTATATCGGGAATCAGACAATAACTCTGAAAGATACACTCATGGACAGAACTTAAGGAAGTTGTACCTTTTAGCATGTATATCGGGATTCAGACAATAACTCTGAAAGATACACTCATGGACAACACTTAAGGAAGTTGTACCTTTTAGCATGTATATCGGGATTCAGACAATAACTCTGAAAGATACACTCATGGACAGAACTTAAGGAAGTTGTACCTTTTAGCATGTATATCGGGATTCAGACAATAACTCTGAAAGATACACTAATGGATAAAACTCAAGGAAGTTGTACCTTTTAGCATGTATATCGGGAATCAGACAATAACTCTGAAAGATACACTTATGGACAGAACTTAAGGAAGTTGTACCTTTTAGCATGTATATCGGGATTCAGACAATAACTCTGAAAGATACACAATGGATAAAACTTAAGGAAGTTGTACCTTTTAGCATGTATATCAGGAATCAGACAATAACTCTGAAAGTTATTTGATACATAGTAAAGATATATTTATGTATTTTCTCTCTTTTTGGATATTTTTAATCATTTTATAAGTATTTAGGGCAATGCTTTCTTATGTATCGGAGATATGGTACAAATTCGTAAATAAGAAAAATATAAATTAAATTTATTTCAATACTAAATGCTATTATGGTGCACGCAATCATATAAAACGACGAGTTCTAATTGTATACATAGCACTGGCAAGATTCCTTTGCTTAACGATTTCATTGAATCCTATGAAATATGAAATAAAATAATTTAAATTTAGAATAAAAACAAAAATACAATTTAGATGCCCCAAGCATAATAACGGATTTTATTAAATTTAAAATGGCTACTTTAAAGAACAACACAAATGAAACTTTTCAAAGCTTCTTCCCTAACAACATACCAAAATATTTCCGACGAAACTTTCATAATTCTCAATTCATTTCTAATCATGGAAATTTCTCAAGTTTTTAAAAAAGAATTAAAGCAGTGGAAGACTCGAGTTGTTTTTGTGGACATAAGGAACAAACCTCAATACATCTTTTACTGGATTGTCCTGTTTTTCAAGATTACAGAATCGACAATAATTTAATAGTAACAGATCCAAGTATTTTTATTTCCAGTAAAGAAATGTATTAATACCTTTTGTAGATATATTTTAAATTATATAGCAACAAATATCTTTTAATAAACTGATAATTTATATTATGTTGATTGTACATATTCCCAGACATTTCTTTCTTTTGTACACAGGTCTTTTTTCGTTTTTTCCTCTCTTTCTTACTCTTAATATCATATGACTATTCTATTCACGGCCTATATTTATTGTATACTAGACGGGTGACCCGGGCTTCGCCCCGGGATTGACCCGTGTGCATATCTACCCGAGTGATATATATTTAGATAAGAATTTTTTTTTTATAATTGTTTGTTATTAGCATTATCTATTTGTTTGCATCAGCTTTGATAGAGGGCGCTGTTCGTGAGCTAAGTAGAATAATTTGAATATATAGTTTTAATAATTGATTTATGTATTTTTTAAAATAGCCTATCGTCTTCCCCATATTTTTTTACCTATGTATGGAAATTTTGGTTTGAATTAGTGAACTACTGCGAATTTGTATACCGGACATAGAAACAAGCAAACATACAAACATTGATTTATATATCTATATTAATAAAATGGAAATTTCATAAGTGGACATCACTTAAAACCTTCGTTACAATGCATCAATTTCAACCAAATTTTCAATATTTATGTAAAACGAGATGGAGTAGGTTTTGCTTAACATCAAAATATATTTCCTAACATTAACATGCGTAACTTCGCTGTTATCGATTAAATACAAAAAAAAAATCAACAGAGTTAATTTTATTTATATATAAATACAAAATTAAATTTCAACAGAGTTAATTTTTTTACATACTAACTAATAATCTCAATCTAAAAAATATTCAAAACAAGCAATTTTAAGATAACACCATATGTAAAACAGTCGGCCAAGAAAACAACAACGATATTACATCTTTCTCACATATTCACACACAATCTTGATTAATAATTAAAACTGATCTTTAACATTGTTTATTATACTTCAACTTTTATTTCTACATTTGTTTTTAAATACCCAATTGTTTTATCATGTTTCTAATTTCGCCTAACAAATATACAAATTTATAGTGCCCAACATATGCAAATTTTATCTTTGTTTTTATTTAACTTGATAGCGTAAACATAACATCCATTGTAAGCATTTTTCTGTTCACCTTCCGTGGTTTCTCTTTTCTCTGATAGTTTTTAGGTGTAGTATATTTTCTTATTACTAGACTACAAACATTCCCTCGAGAAAAACCTGGGCGAAGCCGGGTACATCCGCTAGTATATAGATATGTATGTTATATAATTATGTTATATAAAAGAAAAATAGATTTCTTTTGGTTTTTGATTATCTTGAGAATTATGCTATGGAGTTATTTGCTGGTTCTTTCTAATACTAAATGGTATTGGTGATGTAGTCGGGGGAATAATGAACTTTAATTGAACTAAAGGAATATATAAAAAAACATAAAAGCATAAAAGTAATGCCTGGCTTAAGACGTAAGAATCTAAAAAATGAAAAACCTTTTTACATAATGTACAAACGATTTGAGCCGGCCATCGGGAAACAACAACAATGAGTTTTTATAGGGGAAGCATGACCTCTGGTAGTCGATTTAACAGCGTATTTGTATCTATGAAATATAATTTTAAATAAAATGATATTTTAATATAACATATATAAAGTTCACCCTAGACTGACGAGGGCCATTAGCCCGAAACCTTGGTTTCTAGGTGGACGCTTTTCAGGTTGCCAAAGCTGGTGTTGTGGCTTTGTCACCGACACGAGACCGCTAGTTGCGGCGACGGTCAATAGATGGCGTCTGGTTTTAGACGTCTATTTTGACGGGAAAGGCGACCCTTGTCTCTTTAAATCAATTTCCTCCCGGCAAAATTTCCATCTATATATATATATATATTAAGAAAAAGGCATCTCCTTATCGTGCAACTGAAAGTTGCTGATGGCTTGCGCCATCTATCGGAATAAATATAAACTATTCTCGTTGATTTTTAATTATTCCAGAATTGGCCAAATACCCATTCTTGATTAATCAAGAAAAGCTAACTACGGACGCGTTTCGGGCTGTTGGCCCTCATCAGCGTGGTGCAAGCTATACCTAAACGACCAAAAGAATTGGTCATTAAGGCATCTTGAAAAATCATGAAACGGGTAGTTAAGGCCAGAATTGTGTGAGACCGCGACACAATGTGGAAAATTGGCCAATATATATATACGTGTAGACAAATGTAAAGTCATACATGTATGACAGCGCAAGTGTCCCTAGGGAGACATAGCGCTTTAAATTGAAATACAATAGAGGTCTTTATAGCGGCTGTTAGAAGTGTGACGCTATGTATAACCCAATAAAAGGTCATAGAAAGAACTAGTTAAGGATGGCGTTAGAGAAAGTTACGAGCGCTATAACTCTGTACCTTTTCTTGAAATAAAAAAGCCATAAGGAAATAGCAGTTCAGTGAGGATTGTTTAGATGAGATCTAGGTCAGAGAATGGGGGAGCCGAAACGACGTGAGCCTGCCGAAACGACGTATGCTTGCTGTAATGGCAAGTACACTTTCAACACCATAGAATCCCATAAACGAGTTGTAGAGATACGATATTAAGTGACATTGTGGAAATTTCACCCTTGTCATCCCTATATCTATTTTACTAAGTATTTGTTAACACAATTTGCTAAACATAATATATTTGAATTTTTAGAACTTTCGATACATATCTCTTTATAATACAATATAATGCGTCTTGTGATTGTAAAACGACATTTGAAATACTATCCCACATGTGTTTCTTTTCAACGAAAAATCAAAATTTATTTCAAGGAGAAACACAACGATTATTTCTAACCTTTTGGATGAGGTATGAAAGGGTGAATTGTGAAGAGTAATGATAAACGGAAAATAAAAGTGTCCAGGGATGGGAATCAAACCGATTTCAAATGTCGTTTTACAATCACAAGCCGCATTATAATATATTGTATTATAAATTAATTTATGTATTATTTACGAACCGAAAAATATGTCAAGGGTAGCCTAGTGGACGTGGCATCTGCCCGGTAAGCGGAACATTGTGGGTTCGATTCCCATCCCTGGACACTTTTATTTTCCGTTTATCATTACTCTTCACAATTCACCCTTTCATACTTCATCCAAAAGGTTAGAAATAATCGTTGTGTTTCTCCTTGAAATAAATTTTGATTTTTCTCTTTGAAAAGAAACACATGCGGGATAGTATTTCAAATGTCGTTTTACATATCTGTTACACTGATGACCTCACGTAAACGTATGTTTATTAGCTTCTTCTCATGGGACACTTACACATACACCCATTAACAAAACTTAAGGAAGTTGTACCTTTTAGCATGTATATGTATAAAGCTATAACTTCCTTAAGTTTAATCCATGAGTGTATCTTTCAGAGTTATTGTCTGAATCCCGATATACATGCTAAAAGGTACAACTACCTTAAGTGTTGTCCATGAGTGTATCTTTCAGAGTTATTGTCTGAATCCCGATATACATGCTAAAAGGTAAAACTTCCTTAAGTTTTGTCCATGAGTGCATCTTTCAGAGTTATTGTCTGAATCCCGATATACATGCTAAAAGGTACAACTTCCTTAAGTTTAATCCATGAGTTTATCTTTCAGAGTTATTTTCTGAATCCTGTTATACGTGCTAAAAGGTACAACTTCCTTAAGTTTTGTCCATGAGTGTATCTTTCAGAGTTAATGTCTGAATCACGATATACATGCTAAAAGGTACAACTTCCTTAAGTTTTGCCCTTGTATATAGTATAATGTATAGTTTTGCTAAGACTAAATCAGCTATACAAGTTAAATTCTCGATCCACAGAATGGATAGCACAAGAATTCAAACATCGTAGCTAACAATGAAGAGGAAGACACCACAGAAAGGAAACTCCAGGCAGAGCGATGTGTGCGTGCTTGTAATTTTTAATAATTAAAAGGAGTTTGACTTTGCGTGTCTGGATTGGAATTAATGGGATGTTTACTTCTGTCGAATGATGGAGTCATTGACCTTGCTTGGAAGATCTCAGTCGTTTTGTTTCAATTCCTATTTCCCATCGATGTTTTGTACCAATTCCTTTGTACCTACCATCTTGTGGGTGATATTCAATGTAGCTTAATGAATCCGTTGGCTTTTATTTAACAACACTGTAAATATACTACAAGGTTATTCACAATAGTTCGTAAACACTTGAGAAAAATGTAAATATCAATATTGTAAGGTTTCTCCAAAATTTCGTGTTTTTTTTTTAAAACGTTGTTTTACTTATTAATTGGCGAATAATATTATTACGGCGAATACATAATAATACAATTAATTTATACATAATACAAAGATATGATATATAACGGTGAATATATAATAATACATAATTACAATTACTTTATACATTATACAAAGACATTATGCATAGCGGCGAATAATATTATTACCGCGAATACATAATAATACAATTACCCCCCCCCCCCCCCCTTTATACTCGTACATAATACAAAGACATTATATAACGGCGAAAAATATTATTACCGCGAATAATCACTACTCAGTAGCAGGCCACTGACTTAGCTCCAATATGTAATGTCTGAAAGAGGAACAGACACCATGTACAGCCGCTCCTAACATGGAGTACATCCTGTATCCCTGGAGTCCTTACAGGGTACTATCAGCATGACCAGCTGAGCCCAAGTTTTTTAACAAGCTTTTTACTGCTCCCCCTCCTCCTTTTTTAACTTAATTTTGAACCACCAAAGACAGAGTTACCTCTATCATGAATTATTTCTGTTATTCGGTGAAGAAATAAAAGTTTCCAATGCTTAATATGATCCTAGGACGTTCGAAAAATGGACGGAAATTTGATCGCAAGTTGGCAATAACGGCGGCAATCAACCCCACGGGTGAATCTGCTGTTTCAACAGGGGCCAGTTGGGCAAGTTTGGCCGACCTTCTGACGTGTGTAGGAGCAAACACATGTGTCCTTCATCTGCCCCCAGGAGGGGAAGATTCTTTCTTAGCTCATTAGTTCATTTATATAATGTCTTCAAAATTTATCTTTCATTCAAACTCCTTACAGGAATTTCCCTCCACAATATTGTAGCAAAGCATTATTATTTTATCAAAATTCGAAACTATTATAGACATGTATGATTCTTTTACAAATTAAACAATTTCTACTGCCCTTACTGCAATGGAAAAATTAATGGGAGGCCCTGGCTTATTAGTGGTCAACCCTCCCAGCGGTTTCGCCAATTTATTCTACCATTGATATTTGCGGAAGAGCGATTTCTCGAAGCATATTATATATTTATAATTATATGTAATTCTACTGACCTCAAAGCTTATGTCCATAGTTCATCTAAAATACCCATTCCAAGAGTCTAACATCAGTATCACTAAAAATGAAGTTCCAAAAATGCAATATAACAGCGGTATGTTAGATTAAACTGGCGAAACCGCTGGGAGGGTTCACCACTGATGAGCCAGGCCCTCCCATTAATTTTTCCATTGCAGTAAGGGCAGTAGAAATTGATTTATTTTAAAAGAATTATACGCGTCTAAAATAGTTTCGTATTTTGATAACAGATGGCGCGCTGATGCATCATAATATAATCAATATTTTATGTACAGAGATTATTAATTTTGATGTTTAAATAATGTAAAATAGATGACAAGGCCAAGATTCCAGATTAAAGTTGGGGGAAGATGAGTGAAGGATGGACATATGTTGTCAGGGGGACAGTCGCCAAAAACAGCATTCCTGTGTGGGGGGGACAGAGTCTGGTGACATCTGTGGAATGGAGAAGACGTGGCGACTTGTCTCCGGGCGTGTGGAGGATCCTACAAGACAGTGCCAGGAGAGACTGACATCGTAGCGGTCTACAAGACGGTGTGGGCCAGGCTGCATGTGTACAGTGTGGAGCGGCCTACAAGACGGTGCCAGGAGAGACTGACATCGGAGCGGTCTACAAGACGGTGTGGGCCAGGCTGCATGTGTACAGTGTGGAGCGGCCTACAAGACGGTGCCAGGAGAGACTGACATCGGAGCGGCCTACAAGACGGTGTGGGCCAGGCTGCATGTGTATAGTGTGGAGCGGCCTACAAGACGGTGCCAGGAGAGACTGACATCGGAGCGGTCTACAAGACGGTGTGGGCCAGGCTGCATGTGTATAGTGTGGAGCGGCCTACAAGACGGTGCCAGGAGAGACTGACATCGGAGCGGTCTACAAGACGGTGTGGGCCAGGCTGCATGTGTATAGTGTGGAGCGGCCTACAAGACGGTGCCAGGAGAGACTGACATCGGAGCGGTCTACAAGACGGTGTGGGCCAGGCTGCATGTGTACAGTGTGGAGCGGCCTACAAGACGGTGCCAGGAGAGACTAACATCGGAGCGGCCTACAAGACGGTGTGGGCCAGGCTGCATGTGTATAGTGTGGAGCGGCCTACAAGACGGTGCCAGGAGAGACTGACATCGGAGCGGTCTACAAGACGGTGTGGGCCAGGCTGCATGTGTACAGTGTGGAGCGGCCTACAAGACGGTGCCAGGAGAGACTGACATCGGAGCGGCCTACAAGACGGTGTGGGCCAGGCTGCATGTGTATAGTGTGGAGCGGCCTACAAGACGGTGCCAGGAGAGACTGACATCGGAGCGGTCTACAAGACGGTGTGGGCCAGGCTGCATGTGTACAGTGTGGAGCGGCCTACAAGACGGTGCCAGGAGAGACTGACATCGGAGCGGTCTACAAGACGGTGTGGGCCAGGCTGCATGTGTACAGTGTGGAGCGGCCTACAAGACGGTGCCAGGAGAGACTGACATCGGAGCGGCCTACAAGACGGTGTGGGCCAGGCTGCATGTGTATAGTGTGGAGCGGCCTACAAGACGGTGCCAGGAGAGACTGACATCGGAGCGGTCTACAAGACGGTGTGGGCCAGGCTGCATGTGTATAGTGTGGAGCGGCCTACAAGACGGTGCCAGGAGAGACTGATATCGGAGCGGCCTACAAGACGGTGCCAGGAGAGACTGACATCGGAGCGGCCTACAAGACGGTGCCAGGAGAGACTGATATCGGAGCGGCCTACAAGACGGTGCCAGGAGAGACTGACATCGGAGCGGTCTACAAGACGGTGCCAGGAGAGACTGATATCGGAGCGGCCTACAAGACGGTGCCAGGAGAGACTGATATCGGAGCGGCCTACAAGACGGTGCCAGGAGAGACTGATATCGGAGCGGCCTACAAGACGGTGCCAGGAGAGACTGATATCGGAGCGGCCTACAAGACGGTGCCAGGAGAGACTGACATCGGAGCGGTCTACAAGACGGTGCCAGGAGAGACTGATATCGGAGCGGCCTACAAGACGGTGCCAGGAGAGACTGATATCGGAGCGGCCTACAAGACGGTGCCAGGAGAGACTGACATCGGAGCGGTCTACAAGACGGTGCCAGGAGAGACTGATATCGGAGCGGCCTACAAGACGGTGCCAGGAGAGACTGATATCGGAGCGGCCTACAAGACGGTGCCAGGAGAGACTGACATCGGAGCGGTCTACAAAACGGTGGAGTCCAGGCTGGACATGTACAGTGTGGGGCGGAACACAAGAGGACATCCACGGCGCCAAGGATTCTTCTGACGGGGAGGTTGAAGATAAGTCCCACTGTTGTATTCCTTCTGTTTAGTGAGATACAATAAAGCGCTAACTTTTGTTGCATCCCTTCGAACTCACGTGGAAATATCTTTGTGGCATACTGAGTAGACAAAGAACACGAATAGCGTCTGGATACGACGTAACAATATTTTATTATTCAAACCCCAATGGCATCCGTCAATGTTAAATCATACACACTAAGTTAAAAGATATGAAGTCATCTTCCATCCATTGCACAAAGAGCAAGTACCCTGTATGTCATGTGGCTTTTAGAGGCTATCTTCTTCTTCTTTCTTATCTCCACTCAATCATATTAGGGTAGATAGCTTGTATAGCTTGAGATTTTTGATGGTGTCTGTAGGGGATGAGTAGAGCACATCAATGGATCATGATTGGGTGAAGTAGTATGCGTCTGCCTTTGTCATTAAGACTGGGAGCACTACTCAGTAGCAGGCCGACATAGCTCCAATATGTAATGTCTGACAAGAAGAACAGACACCATGTACAGCCGCTCCTAACATGGAGTACATCCTGTATCCCTGGAGTCCTTACAGGGTACTATCAGCATGGCTGGGTGAGGTAGAATGTCATTAAGACTGGGACTCAGTAGCAGGCCACTGACTTAGCTCCAATATGTAATGTCTGACATGAGGAACAGACACCATGTACAGCCGCTCCTAACATGGAGTACATTCTGTATCCCTGGAGTCCTTACAGGGTATTATCAGCATGGCTGGGTGAAGTAGAATGTCATTAAGACTGGGACAGTAGCAGGCCACTGACTTAGCTCCAATATGTAATGTCTGACATGAGGAACAGACACCATGTACAGCCGCTCCTAACATGGAGTACATCCTGTATCCCTGGAGTCCTTACAGGATACTATCAGCATGGCTGGGTGAAGTAGAATGTCATTAAGACTGGGACTCAGTAGCAGGCCACTGACTTAGCTCCAATATGTAATGTCTGACATGAGGAACAGACACCATGTACAGCCGCTCCTAACATGGAGTACAAACGCTGTTCATCCTGTATCCCTGGAGCCCTTACAGGGTACTATCAGCATGGCTGGGTGAAGTAGAATGTCATTAAGACTGGGACTCAGTAGCAGGCCACTGACTTAGCTCCAATATGTAATGTCTGACATGAGGAACAGACACCATGTACAGCCGCTCCTAACATGGAGTACAAACGCTGTTCATCCTGTATCCCTGGAGCCCTTACAGGGTACTATCAGCATGGCTGGGTGAAGTATAATGTCATTAAGACTGGGACTCAGTAGCAGGCCACTGACTTAGCTCCAATATGTAATGTCTGACATGAGGAACAGACACCATGTACAGCCGCTCCTAACATGGAGTACAAACGCTGTTCATTCTGTATCCCTGGAGTCCTTACAGGGTACTATCAGCATGGCTGGGTGAAGTAGAATGTCATTAAGACTGGGACTCAGCAGCAGGCCACTGACTTAGCTCCAATATGTAATGTCTGACATGAGGAACAGACACCATGTACAGCCGCTCCTAACATGGAGTGCAAACGCTGTTCATCCTGTATCCCTGAAGCCCTTACAGGGTACTATCAGCATGGCTGGGTGAAGTAGAATGTCAATAAGACTGGGACTCAGTAGCAGGCCACTGACTTAACTCCAATATGTAATGTCTGACATGAGGAACAGACACCATGTACAGCCGCTCCTAACATGGAGTACAAACGCTGTTCATCCTGTGTCCCTGGAGTCCTTACAGGGTACTATCAGCATGGCTGGGTGAAGTAGAATGTCATTAAGACTGGGACTCAGTAGCAGGACACTGACTTAGCTCCAATATGTAATGTCTGACATGAGGAACAGACACCATGTACAGCCGCTCCTAACATGGAGTACAAACGCTGTTCATCCTGTATCCCTGGAGTTCTTACAGGGTACTATCAGCATGGCTGGGTGAAGTAGAATGTCATTAAGACTGGGACTCAGCAGCAGGCCACTGACTTAGCTCCAATATGTAATGTCTGACATGAGGAACAGACACCATGTACAGCCGCTCCTAACATGGAGTGCAAACGCTGTTCATCCTGTATCCCTGGATTAGGAGCCCTTACAGGCTACTATCAGCATGGCTGGGTGAAGTAGAATGTCATTAAGACTGGGACTCAGTAGCAGGCCACTGACTTAGCACCAATATGTAATGTCTGACATGAGGAACAGACACCATGTACAGCCACTCCTAACATGGAGTACATCCTGTATCCCTGGAGACCTTACAGGGTACTATCAGCATGGCTGGGTGAAGTAGAATGTCATTAAGACTGGGACTCAGTAGCAGGCCACTGACTTAGCTCCAATATGTAATGTCTGACATAAGGAACAGACACCATGTACAGCCACTCCTAACATGGAGTACATCCTGTATCCCTTGAGTCCTTACATGGTAATATCAGCCATTTTAGAGGATTCTAAACTATTATAAACATGTATATTTCTTTTTAAAAATTAATCAATTTCTACTGCCTTTACTGAAATGGAAAAATTAATGGGAAGGCCTGGTTCATCAGTAGTGAACCCTCCCAGCGGTTTCGCCAGTTTAAACTACCATTTCGTAGTTATATTGCATTTTTGGAACTTCCTTTTATAGTGATACTGATGCTAGATTCTTGGAATGGGTATTTAAAATGAACTATGGACATAAGCTTTGAGGACAGTAGAATTACATACAATTATAAATGATAGAAGATATGCAAACTATAGATATATATTCACTTATATTGGAACAAACTTCAACGTAATGTGATTGGTTAAATATCAAGCTGGTATTCTGTGTGTTGATTGGTTATCAAAAAAAAAGCAATTTCCAATTGCCAGCTGGCAGAGCTCTTAACCCTAATTGTCTTCCAATTGTGAGGTTGGCGTTCTTGGGCAATCTCTCCCCACAGTGGGCCGCCAATCTACGTTGTCCGCATACCTCATCTGACTCTATGTCTCTTCAATAAAGGTCACTGCAATATCGTTCAAATTTATTGTCGGAATCCCGATATACATGCTAAAAGGTACAACTTCCTTAAGTTTTGTCCATGAGTGTATCTTTCAGAGTTATTGTCTCAATCCCGATATACATCCTAAAAGGTACAACTTCCTTAAGTTTTGTCCATGAGTGTATCTTTCAGAGTTATTGTCTCAATCCCGATATACATGCTAAAAGGTACAACTTCCTTAAGTATTATCCATGAATGTATCTTTCAGAGTTATTGTTTGAATCCCGATATACATGCTAAAAGGTACAAATTCCTTAAGTTTTGTCCATGAGTGTATCTTTCAGAGTTATTGTCTCAATCCCGATATACATGCTAAAAGGTACAACTTCCTTAAGTATTATCCATGAATGTATCTTTCAGAGTTATTGTTTGAATCCCGATATACATGCTAAAAGGCACAACTTCCTTAAGTGTTGTCCATGAGTATATCTTTCAGAGTTATTGTCTGAATCTCGATATGCATGCTAAAAGGTACAACTTCCTTAAGTTTTGTCTATGAGTGTATCTTTCAGAGTTATTGTCTGAATCCCGAAATACATGCTAAAATGTGCAATTTCCTTAAGTGTTGTCCATGAGTGTATCTTTCAGAGTTATTGTCTGAATCCCGAAATACATGCTAAAAGGTACAATTTCCTTAAGTGTTGTCCATGAGTGTATCTCTCAGAGTTATTGTCTGAATCCCGATATACATGCTAAAAGGTACAACTTCCTTTAGTTTTGTCCATGAGTGTATCTTTCAGAGGTGGTGAAAGGAATGAGCCCATCAAGTTAAGACAGTTTGAAATCTCTAATGGCGAAAGTAAAAAAGAATTTGACCTAGATCAGAATGTGACCCGACCTTGGGGTTTTAAGACCTCCCTAAATCTAGTCTCATGACAATACCCATCGTAAAATAAATTTAATGCTTATAAAAAGTGAAGAAAAAGTATTTTTACGATGACTACCCAGTTCTTCTTTAGTTCCCCCTCATTTTTTACCATTATAGATAAAGAAACCCCGCCCTGGGGTTTTTATTTGTTCAACTCAGCGGGGAGCATCCGGCTCTTGGCTAGACACAACCTGTAGGTCTTTTATAAGGTTGTCCTAAAAGTTGGTAAACATGTGTTGTGAAAATTGTAAACTATTATAGACGCGTATGATTCTTTTGAAAAATTAAACAATTTATACTGTCCTTACTGCAATAGAAAAATTAATGGGAGGGCCTGGCTCATCAGCGGTGAACCCTCTTAGCGGTTTCGCCAGTTTAATCTACCATACCGCTGTTATATTGCATTTTTCGATTTTCATTTTTTTTTTGCTGTGATAGAGACGTACGGAGACATCTGAGGCTCTTCATTGGACACAAAAACAACAGAAAATTGACCCAGAACAGTAGCTTTACACACCAAAGATAGAGAACATAGCTGTGATAGAGATGTACGGAGACACCTGAGGCTCTTCATTGGACACAACAACAACAGAATATTGACCCAGAACAGCAGCTTTACACACCCAAGATAGAGAACATTGCTGTGATAGAGATGTACGGAGACATCTGAGGCTCTTCATTGGACACAACAACAACAGAATATTGACCCAGAACAGCAGCTTTACACACCCAAGATAGAGAACATTGCTGTGATAGAGATGTACGGAGACATCTGAGGTTCTTCATTGGACACAACAACAGAAAAGTGACCCTGAACAGCAGCTTTACACACCCAAGATAAAGAACATTGCTGTGATAGAGATGTACGGAGACATCTGAGGCTCTTCATTGAACACAACAATAATAGAAAATTGACCCAGAACAGCAGCTTTGCACACCCAAGATAGAGGACATTGCTGTGATAGAGATGTACGGAGACATCAGAGGCTCTTCATTGGACACAGCCACAACAGAAAATTGACCCAGAACAGCAGCTTTGCACACCCAAGATAGAGGACATTGCTGTGATAGAGATGTACGGAGACATCTGAGGCTCTTCATTGGACACAACAACAACAGAAAATTGACCCAGAACAGCAGCTTTACACACCCAAGATAGAGAACATTGCTGTGATAGAGATGCACGGAGACATCTGAGGCTCTTCATTGGACACAACAACAACAGAAAATTGACCCAGAACAGCAGCTTTACACACCCAAGATAGAGAACATTGCTGTGATAGAGATGTACGGAGACATCTGAGGCTCTTCATTGGACACAACTACAACAGAAAATTGACCCAGAACAGCAGCTTTACACACCCAAGATAGAGGACATTGCTGTGATAGAGATATACGGAGAAATCTGAGGCTCTTCATTGGACACAACAACAACAGAATATTGACCCAGAACAGCAGCTTTACACACCCAAGATAGAGAACATTGCTGTGATAGAGATGTACGGAGACATCTGAGGCTCTTCATTGGACACAACAACAACAGAATATTGACCCAGAACAGCAGCTTTACACACCCAAGATAGAGAACATTGCTGTGATAGAGATGTACGGAGACATCTGAGGCTCTTCATTGGACACAACAACAACGGAAAATTGACCCAGAACAGCAGCTTTACACACCCAAGATAGAGGACATTGCTGTGATAGAGATGTACGGAGACATCTGAGGCTCTTCATTGGACACAACAACAACGGAAAATTGACCCAGAACAGCAGCTTTACACACCCAAGATAGAGGACATTGCTGTGATAGAGATGTACGGAGACATCTGAGGCTCTTCATTGGACACAGCAACAACAGAAAATTGACCCAGAACAGCAGCTTTGCACACCCAAGATAGAGGACATTGCTGTGATAGAGATGTACGGAGACATCTGAGGCTCTTCATTGGACACAGCAACAACAGAAAATTGACCCAGAACAGCAGCTTTACACACCCAAGATAGAGAACATAGCTACTGATGAGCCAAGCCCTCTCATTCAATCACTTATATCGTTACAGTAAGGTCTGTAGAGATAATATTTGATGATATTATTGAAAAGAAACATTGCCAGTAAATTTATTTGTTACAGTAAGGTCTGTAGAGATATTATTTGATGATATTATGAATTAGTAAAGGGTGTTGCTCATCATAGAGGTGCAATGGTGTCTCTGAGGAATCTTTACGGATGTCAGGCAAGATGGTCGCGGGGGCGTGACGAGGTATCAGGGCATCTCCTTCCAGCAATTACGTCAAGTTGTGCCGAAATGTCGTGTTACAGGTGAATTGGGTCACAGAGGATCTGATCGTAGGTAGCCATCATAAAGATCGCCTAAGAGAACTTTGACGTCTTGTTGCATTTAACTCTTCCGTTGGCAGACACGCTAGTGTGTGTTTCTAGCCAGTACTGCTCTCTGGGTCCTTCCTATTGTAGTAGTTGTACCGACAAACTGGTATCACAGGAGACATGCTAATCTTCTCTGTATCCTTCCTATTGTAGTAGTTGTACCGACAGACTGGTATCACAGAGGCCATGCTAATCTTCTCTGTATCCTTCCTATTGTAGTAGTTGTACCGACAAACTGGTATCACAGGAGACATGCTAATCTTCTCTGTATCCTTCCTATTGTAGTAGTTGTACCAACAAATTGGTATCACAGAGGCCATGCTAATCTTCTCTGTATCCTTCCTATTGTAGTAGTTGTACCAACAAACTGGTATCACAGGGGCCATGCTAATCTTCTATGTATCCTTCCTATTGTAGTAGTTGTACCGACAAACTGGTATCACAGGAGACATGCTAATCTTCTCTGTATCCTTCCTATTGTAGTAGTTGTACCAACAAACTGGTATCACAGGAGACATGCTAATCTTCTCTGTATCCTTCCTATTGTAGTAGTTGTACCGACAAACTGGTATCACAGGAGACATGCTAATCTTCTCTGTATCCTTCCTATTGTAGTAGTTGTACCAACAAACTGGTATCACAGAGGCCATGCTAATCTTCTCTGTATCCTTCCTATTGTAGTAGTTGTACCGGCAAACTGGTATCACAGGAGACATGCTAATCTTCTCTGTATCCTTCCTATTGTAGTAGTTGTACCAACAAACTGGTATCACAGGAGACATGCTAATCTTCTCTGTATACTTCCTATTGTAGTAGTAGTACCGACAAACTGGTATCACAGGGGCCATGCTAATATTCTCTGTATCCTTCCTATTGTAGTAGTTGTGCCGGCAAACTGGTATCACAGGAGACATGCTAATCTTCTCTGCATCCTTCCTATTGTAGTAGTTGTACCAACAAACTGGTATCACAGGGGGCATGCCAATCTTATCTGTATCCTTCCTATTGTAGTAGTTGTACCGACAAACTGGTATCACAGGGTCATGCTAATATTCTCTGTATCCTTCCTATTGTAGTAGTTGTGCCGGCAAACTGGTATCACAGGAGACATGCTAATCTTCTCTGTATCCTTCCTATTGTAGTAGTTGTACCAACAAACTGGTATCACAGGGGCCATGCTAATCTTCTATGTATCCTTCCTATTGTAGTAGTTGTACCGACAAACTGGTATCACAGGGACCATGCTAATCTTCTATGTTTCCTTCCTTTTGTACTAGTTGTACCGACAAACTGGTATCACAGGGGCCATTCTAATCTTCTCTGTATCCTTCCTATTGTAGTAGTTGTACCAACAAATTGGTATCACAGAGGCCATGCTAATCTTCTCTGTATCCTTCCTATTGTAGTAGTTGTACCAACAAACTGGTATCACAGGGGCCATGCTAATCTTCTCTGTATCCTTCCTATTGTAGTAGTTGTACCGACAAACTGGTATCACAGGGACCATGCTAATCTTCTCTGTATCCTTCTTATTGCTGTAGTTGTACCGCCAAACTGGTATCACAGGGACCATGCTAATCTTCTCTGTATCCTTCCTATTGTAGTAGTTGTACCGACAAACTGGTATCACAGGGACCATGCTAATCTTCTCTGTATCCTTCCTATTGTAGTAGTTGTACCGACAAACTGGTATCACAGGGACCATGCTAATCTTCCCTGTATCCTTCCTATTGTAGTAGTTGTACCGACAAACTGGTATCACAGGGGTCATGCTAATCTTCTCTGTATCCTTCCTATTGTAGTAGTTGTACCGACAAACTGGTATCACAGGGACCATGCTAATCTTCTCTGTATCCTTCTTATTGCTGTAGTTGTACCGCCAAACTGGTATCACAGGGACCATGCTAATCTTCTCTGTATCCTTCCTATTGTAGTAGTTGTACCGACAAACTGGTATCACAGGGGCCATGCTAATCTTCTCTGTATCCTTCCTATTGTAGTAGTTGTACCGACAAACTGGTATCACAGGGTCCATGCTAATATTCTTTGTATCCTTCCTATTGTAGTAGTTGTACCGACAAACTGGTATCACAGGGGCCATGCTAATCTTCACTGTATCCTTCCTATTGTAGTAGTTGTACCGTGGTATCACAGGGGCCATGCTAATCTTCCCTGTATCCTTCCTATTGTAGTAGTTGTACCGTGGTATCACAGGGGCCATGCTAAACTTCTCTGTATTCTTCCTATTGTACTAGTTGTACTGACAAACTGGTATCACAGGGGCCATGCTAATCTTCTCTGTATCCTTCCTATTGTAGTGGTTGTACCAACAAACTGGTATCACAGGAGCCATGTTAATCTTCTCTGTATCCTTCCTATTGTACTAGTTGTACTGACAAACTGGTATCACAGGGGCCATGCTAATCTTCTCTGTATCCTTCCTATTGTTGTAGTTGTACTAACAAACTGGTATCACAGGAGACATGCTAATCTTCTCTGTATCCTTCCTATTGTAGTAGTTTTACCAACAAACTGGTATCACAGAGGCCATGCTAATCTTCTCTGTATCCTTCCAATTGTAGTAGTTGTACCGGCAAACTGATATCACAGGAGACATGCTAATCTTCTCTGTATACTTCCTATTGTAGTAGCAGTACCGACAAACTGGTATCACAGGGGCCATGCTAATATTCTCTGTATCCTTCCTATTGTAGTAGTTGTGCCGGCAAACTGGTATCACAGGAGACATGCTAATCTTCTCTGCATCCTTCCTATTGTAGTAGTTGTACCAACAAACTGGTATCACAGGGGGCATGCCAATCTTATCTGTATCCTTCCTATTGTAGTAGTTGTACCGACAAACTGGTATCACAGGGTCATGCTAATATTCTCTGTATCCTTCCTATTGTAGTAGTTGTGCCGGCAAACTGATATCACAGGAGACATGCTAATCTTCTCTGTATCCTTCCTATTGTAGTAGTTGTACCAACAAACTGGTATCACAGGGGCCATGCTAATCTTCTATGTATCCTTCCTATTGTAGTAGTTGTACCGACAAACTGGTATCACAGGGACCATGCTAATCTTCTATGTTTCCTTCCTTTTGTACTAGTTGTACCGACAAACTGGTATCACAGGGGCCATTCTAATCTTCTCTGTATCCTTCCTATTGTAGTAGTTGTACCGACAAACTGGTATCACAGGAGACATGCTAATCTTCTCTGTATCCTTCCTATTGTAGTAGTTGTACCAACAAATTGGTATCACAGAGGCCATGCTAATCTTCTCTGTATCCTTCCTATTGTAGTAGTTGTACCAACAAACTGGTATCACAGGGGCCATGCTAATCTTCTATGTATCCTTCCTATTGTAGTAGTTGTACCGACAAACTGGTATCACAGGAGACATGCTAATCTTCTCTGTATCCTTCCTATTGTAGTAGTTGTACCAACAAACTGGTATCACAGGAGACATGCTAATCTTCTCTGTATCCTTCCTATTGTAGTAGTTGTACCGACAAACTGGTATCACAGGAGACATGCTAATCTTCTCTGTATCCTTCCTATTGTAGTAGTTGTACCAACAAACTGGTATCACAGAGGCCATGCTAATCTTCTCTGTATCCTTCCTATTGTAGTAGTTGTACCGGCAAACTGGTATCACAGGGGCCATGCTAATCTTCTATGTATCCTTCCTATTGTACTAGTTGTACCGACAAACTGGTATCACAGGGGCCATTCTAATCTTCTCTGTATCCTTCCTATTGTAGTAGTTGTACCGACAAACTGGTATCACAGGAGACATGCTAATCTTCTCTGTATCCTTCCTATTGTAGTAGTTGTACCGACAAACTGGTATCACAGGAGACATGCTAATCTTCTCTGTATCCTTCCTATTGTAGTAGTTGTACCGACAAACTGGTATCACAGGAGACATGCTAATCTTCTCTGTATCCTTCCTATTGTAGTAGTTGTACCAACAAACTGGTATCACAGGAGACATGCTAATCTTCTCTGTATCCTTCCTATTGTAGTAGTTGTACCGACAAACTGGTATCACAGGAGACATGCTAATCTTCTCTGTATCCTTCCTATTGTAGTAGTTGTACCAACAAACTGGTATCACAGAGGCCATGCTAATCTTCTCTGTATCCTTCCTATTGTAGTAGTTGTACCGGCAAACTGGTATCACAGGAGACATGCTAATCTTCTCTGTATCCTTCCTATTGTAGTAGTTGTACCAACAAACTGGTATCACAGGAGACATGCTAATCTTCTCTGTATACTTCCTATTGTAGTAGTAGTACCGACAAACTGGTATCACAGGGGCCATGCTAATATTCTCTGTATCCTTCCTATTGTAGTAGTTGTGCCGGCAAACTGGTATCACAGGAGACATGCTAATCTTCTCTGCATCCTTCCTATTGTAGTAGTTGTACCAACAAACTGGTATCACAGGGGGCATGCCAATCTTATCTGTATCCTTCCTATTGTAGTAGTTGTACCGACAAACTGGTATCACAGGGTCATGCTAATATTCTCTGTATCCTTCCTATTGTAGTAGTTGTGCCGGCAAACTGGTATCACAGGAGACATGCTAATCTTCTCTCTATCCTTCCTATTGTAGTAGTTGTACCAACAAACTGGTATCACAGGGGCCATGCTAATCTTCTATGTATCCTTCCTATTGTAGTAGTTGTACCGACAAACTGGTATCACAGGGACCATGCTAATCTTCTATGTTTCCTTCCTTTTGTACTAGTTGTACCGACAAACTGGTATCACAGGGGCCATTCTAATCTTCTCTGTATCCTTCCTATTGTAGTAGTTGTACCGACAAACTGGTATCACAGGGGTCATGCTAATCTTCCCTGTATCCTTCCTATTGTAGTAGTTGTACCGACAAACTGGTATCACAGGGGTCATGCTAATCTTCTCTGTATCCTTCCTATTGTAGTAGTTGTACCGACAAACTGGTATCACAGGGACCATGCTAATCTTCTCTGTATCCTTCTTATTGCTGTAGTTGTACCGCCAAACTGGTATCACAGGGACCATGCTAATCTTCTCTGTATCCTTCCTATTGTAGTAGTTGTACCGACAAACTGGTATCACAGGGGCCATGCTAATCTTCTATGTATCCTTCCTTTTGTACTAGTTGTACCGACAAACTGGTATCACAGGGGCCATTCTAATCTTCTCTGTATCCTTCCTATTGTAGTAGTTGTGCCGGCAAACTGGTATCACAGGAGACATGCTAATCTTCTCTGCATCCTTCCTATTGTAGTAGTTGTACCAACAAACTGGTATCACAGGGGGCATGCCAATCTTATCTGTATCCTTCCTATTGTAGTAGTTGTACCGACAAACTGGTGTCACAGGGTCATGCTAATATTCTCTGTATCCTTCCTATTGTAGTAGTTGTACCGACAAACTGGTATCACAGGGACCATGCTAATCTTCTATGTATCCTTCCTTTTGTACTAGTTGTACCGACAAACTGGTATCACAGGGGCCATGCTAATCTTCTATGTATCCTTCCTATTGTAGTAGTTGTACCGACAAACTGGTATCACAGGGACCATGCTAATCTTCTATGTTTCCTTCCTTTTGTACTAGTTGTGCCGGCAAACTGGTATCACAGGAGACATGCTAATCTTCTCTGTATCCTTCCTATTGTAGTAGTTGTACCAACAAACTGGTATCACAGGGGCCATGCTAATCTTCTATGTATCCTTCCTATTGTAGTAGTTGTACCGACAAACTGGTATCACAGGGACCATGCTAATCTTCTATGTTTCCTTCCTTTTGTACTAGTTGTACCGACAAACTGGTATCACAGGGGCCATTCTAATCTTCTCTGTATCCTTCCTATTGTAGTAGTTGTACCGACAAACTGGTATCACAGGGGTCATGCTAATCTTCCCTGTATCCTTCCTATTGTAGTAGTTGTACCGACAAACTGGTATCACAGGGGTCATGCTAATCTTCTCTGTATCCTTCCTATTGTAGTAGTTGTACCGACAAACTGGTATCACAGGGACCATGCTAATCTTCTCTGTATCCTTCTTATTGCTGTAGTTGTACCGCCAAACTGGTATCACAGGGACCATGCTAATCTTCTCTGTATCCTTCCTATTGTAGTAGTTGTACCGACAAACTGGTATCACAGGGACCATGCTAATCTTCCCTGTATCCTTCCTATTGTAGTAGTTGTACCGACAAACTGGTATCACAGGGGTCATGCTAATCTTCTCTGTATCCTTCCTATTGTAGTAGTTGTACCGACAAACTGGTATCACAGGGACCATGCTAATCTTCTCTGTATCCTTCTTATTGCTGTAGTTGTACCGCCAAACTGGTATCACAGGGACCATGCTAATCTTCTCTGTATCCTTCCTATTGTAGTAGTTGTACCGCCAAACTGGTATCACAGGGACCATGCTAATCTTCTCTGTATCCTTCCTATTGTAGTAGTTGTACCGACAAACTGGTATCACAGGGGCCATGCTAATCTTCTCTGTATCCTTCCTATTGTAGTAGTTGTACCGACAAACTGGTATCACAGGGTCCATGCTAATATTCTTTGTATCCTTCCTATTGTAGTAGTTGTACCGACAAACTGGTATCACAGGGGCCATGCTAATCTTCACTGTATCCTTCCTATTGTAGTAGTTGTACCGTGGTATCACAGGGGCCATGCTAAACTTCTCTGTATTCTTCCTATTGTACTAGTTGTACTGACAAACTGGTATCACAGGGGCCATGCTAATCTTCTCTGTATCCTTCCTATTGTAGTGGTTGTACCAACAAACTGGTATCACAGGAGCCATGTTAATCTTCTCTGTATCCTTCCTATTGTACTAGTTGTACTGACAAACTGGTATCACAGGGGCCATGCTAATCTTCTCTGTATCCTTCCTATTGTTGTAGTTGTACTAACAAACTGGTATCACAGGAGACATGCTAATCTTCTCTGTATCCTTCCTATTGTAGTAGTTTTACCAACAAACTGGTATCACAGAGGCCATGCTAATCTTCTCTGTATCCTTCCAATTGTAGTAGTTGTACCGGCAAACTGATATCACAGGAGACATGCTAATCTTCTCTGTATACTTCCTATTGTAGTAGCAGTACCGACAAACTGGTATCACAGGGGCCATGCTAATATTCTCTGTATCCTTCCTATTGTAGTAGTTGTGCCGGCAAACTGGTATCACAGGAGACATGCTAATCTTCTCTGCATCCTTCCTATTGTAGTAGTTGTACCAACAAACTGGTATCACAGGGGGCATGCCAATCTTATCTGTATCCTTCCTATTGTAGTAGTTGTACCGACAAACTGGTATCACAGGGTCATGCTAATATTCTCTGTATCCTTCCTATTGTAGTAGTTGTGCCGGCAAACTGATATCACAGGAGACATGCTAATCTTCTCTGTATCCTTCCTATTGTAGTAGTTGTACCAACAAACTGGTATCACAGGGGCCATGCTAATCTTCTATGTATCCTTCCTATTGTAGTAGTTGTACCGACAAACTGGTATCACAGGGACCATGCTAATCTTCTATGTTTCCTTCCTTTTGTACTAGTTGTACCGACAAACTGGTATCACAGGGGCCATTCTAATCTTCTCTGTATCCTTCCTATGTAGTAGTTGTACCGACAAACTGGTATCACAGGGGTCATGCTAATCTTCCCTGTATCCTTCCTATTGTAGTAGTTGTACCGACAAACTGGTATCACAGGGGTCATGCTAATCTTCTCTGTATCCTTCCTATTGTAGTAGTTGTACCGACAAACTGGTATCACAGGGACCATGCTAATCTTCTCTGTATCCTTCTTATTGCTGTAGTTGTACCGCCAAACTGGTATCACAGGGACCATGCTAATCTTCTCTGTATCCTTCCTATTGTAGTAGTTGTACTGACAAACTGAAATCACAAGGGCCATGCTAATCTTCTCTGTATCCTTCCTATTGTAGTAGTAGTACCGGTAAACTGCTATCACAGGTACCATGCTAATCTTCTCTGTATCCTTCCTATTGATGTAGTTGTACCGCCAAACTGGTATCACAGGGACCATGCTAATCTTCTCTGTATCCTTCCTATTGTAGTAGTTGTACCGACAAACTGGTATCACAGGGGCCATGCTAATCTTCTCTGTATCCTTCCTATTGTAGTAGTTGTACCGACAAACTGGTATCACAGGGTCCATGCTAATATTCTCTGTATCCTTCCTATTGTAGTAGTTGTACCGACAAACTGGTATCACAGGGGCCATGCTAATCTTCACTGTATCCTTCCTATTGTAGTAGTTGTACCGTGGTATCACAGGGGCCATGCTAATCTTCCCTGTATCCTTCCTATTGTAGTAGTTGTACCGTGGTATCACAGGGGCCATGCTAAACTTCTCTGTATTCTTCCTATTGTACTAGTTGTACTGACAAACTGGTATCACAGGGGCCATGCTAATCTTCTCTGTATCCTTCCTATTGTAGTGGTTGTACCAACAAACTGGTATCACAGGAGCCATGCTAATCTTCTCTGTATCCTTCCTATTGTACTAGTTGTACTGACAAACTGGTATCACAGGGGCCATGCTAATCTTCTCTGTATCCTTCCTATTGTTGTAGTTGTACTAACAAACTGGTATCACAGGGGCCATGCTAATCTTCACTGTATCCTTCCTATCGTAGTAGTTGTACCGTGGTATCACAGGGGCCATGCTAATCTTCTTTGTATCCTTCCTATTGTATTAGTTGTACCGTGGTATCACAGGGGCCATGCTAATCTTCCCTGTATCCTTCCTATTGTAGTAGTTGTCCCGTGGTATCACAGGGGCCATGCTAAACTTCTCTGTATTCTTCCTATTGTACTAGTTGTACTGACAAACTGGTATCACAGGGGCCATGCTAATCTTCTCTGTATCCTTCCTATTGTAGTAGTTGTACCGACAAACTGGTATCACAGGGGCCATGCTAATCTTTTCTGTATCCTTCCTATTGTAGTGGTTGTACCAACAAACTGGTATCACAGGAGCCATGCTAATCTTCTCTGTATCCTTCCTATTGTAGTAGTTGTACCGACAAACTGGTATCACAGGGGCCATTTTAATCTTCTCTGTATCCTTCCTATTGTTGTAGTTGTACCGACAAACTGGTATCACAGAGGCCATGCTAATCTTCACTGTATCCTTCCTATCGTAGTAGTTATACCGTGGTATCACAGGGGCCATGCTAATCTTCTCTGTATCCTTCCTATTGAAGTGGTTTTACCGACAAACTGGTATCACAGGGGCCATGCTAATGTTCACTGTATCCTTCCTATCGTAGTAATTGTACCGTGGTATCACAGGGGCCATGCTAATCTTCTCTGTATCCTTCCTATTGTAGTAGTTGTACCAACAAACTGGTATCACAGGGGGCATGCTAATCTTCTATGTATCCTTCCTATTGTAGTAGTTGTACCGACAAACTGGTATCACAGGGGGCATGCTAATATTCTCTGTGTCCTTCCTATTGTAGTTGTTGTACCGGGATATCACAGGGGCCATGCTAATCTTCTCTGTATCCTTCCTATTGTAGTAGTTGTACCGACAAACTGGTATCACAGGGACCATGCTAATCTTCTCTGTATCCTTCCTATTGTAGTAGTTGCACCGACAAACTGATATCACAGGGACTATGCTAATCTTCTCTGTATCCTTCCTATTGTAGTAGTTGTACCGACAAACTGGTATCACAGGGGTCATGCTAATCTTCCCTGTATCCTTCCTATTGTAGTAGTTGTACCGACAAACTGGTATCACAGGGGTCATGCTAATCTTACCTGTATCCTACCTATTGTAGTAGTGGTACTGACAAACTGGTATCACAGGTACCATGCTAATCTTCTCTGTATCCTTCCTATTGTTGTAGTTGTACCGCCAAACTGGTATCACAGGGACCATGCTAATTTTCTCTGTATCCTTCCTATTGTAGTAGTTGTACCGACAAACTGGTTTCACAAGGACCATGCTAATCTTATCTGTATCCTTCCTATTGTAGTAGTGGTACTGACAAACTGGTATCACAGGGGCCATGGTAATCTTCTCTGTATCCTTCCTATTGTAGTAGTTGTACCGACAAACTGGTATCACAGGGGGCATGCCAATCTTCTCTGTATCCTTCCTATCGTAGTAGTTGTACCGACAAACTGGTATCACAGGGGGCATGCCAATCTTCTCTGTATCCTTCCTATTGTAGTAGTTGTACCGTGGTATCACAGGGGCCATGCTAAACTTCTCTGTATTCTTCCTATTGTAGTAGTTGTACCGACAAACTGGTATCACTGGGGCCATGCTAATCTTCTCTGTATCCATCCTATTGTAGTAGTTGTACCGTGGTATCACAGGGGCCATGCTAATCTTCTCTGTGTCCTTCCTATTGTAGTAGTTGTACCGTGGTATCACAGGGGCCAAGTTAATCTTCTCTGTATCCTTCCTATTGTAGTAGTTGTACCGACAAACTGGTATCACAGGGGTCATGCTAATCTTCTCTGTATCCTTCCTATTGTAGTAGTTGTACCGACAAACTGGTATCACAGGGACCATGCTAATCTTCTCTGTGTCCTTCCTATTGTAGTAGTTCTACCGACAAATGATCTTAGGCGATACAACTACTACAATAGAAAGGATACAGAGATTAGCATGGCCCATACATACAAATAACAATAATTAATAAAAACTATTCAAAAAAAGAGTCAATTTAAAATTTTACATATAAAATTCCAACTCAAATGTACAGATTGAAAGCTGAAATTCTCCTCAAGTCAACACCCAACCCAGCAAATACTCACTCAGCCTCCTTCAGATAAGTATTTGACGAACACTCCTTCTGAGCCTTCCCTTTCTACAAGACTAAATCTCTCAAATTAGTAACTCCATTGCCTCCTACTGAGTCTGTTCTCCAGTAACTTTCTTACAACATACATCTTTCCTACTGATCTTCACACTTCACTGTTGCATCCTTATGTATTCAGTCCTTTAGAATAGTAACAAAACCTTTTTCCTTCTTTGACTATTTAGTAATAGTTGGCTGAACATACTTCCTTAGGTCAATTCTGCGTATTTCTACATCAAATTTCCTACTGGGTTGTGTCGTCAGACATTTTTCACCTTTATCATGCCTTAAGACAGACTCTTTTCCAATAATTATTTGTATAATATGTTTATAACTGTTTCTGTTTTAAAAAATGTAAATCGACCCAATTATCCCTAGCTGGTAATCGCGTTTTGATAATACTTTCTTAAGCTTTTTTCCCCAAAAAATCCCTAAATACTTTCGTCCAAATTTTTATGATACACAATTTGTTACAAACCACGGAAATTTCAAAAGTTTTTTAAATAGAATAAAGGCAGTGGAGGATTCAAGTTGTTTTTGTGGTATTGAGGAACAAACCACAAGACATCTACTGATCGATTGCCTAGCATTTCAAGATTATAAAATGAACTAGTTGTTTGTGAACTTAACGATTTGATTTCCGATAAAAAATCATATTTAAAGTTTAAATTATTTTGAAAATACATTCTAAACTTTCTACATAATCTGGATCTCTAATGTTTTCATGTGTTGAATAATGTAAATAACTTATGTAAATAAACTTTGCTCCTTGTTTGGCGCAAGTTCCCTTGCGGGTTATAGCGCTTTGGAAATAAAATAATTGTCATACCCTATATATTTTCCTATGATAGTCTAAATTATCATTAAATATTAATATTTCTTTATTAGGTTTTCATTTATAATACAATATAATGCGGGTTATGATTGTAAAACGATATTTGAAAATTATACCGCATGTGTTTCTTTTGAACGGAAATTCGAAATTTATTTTAAGGAGAAATAACGACTCTTTCTAACCTTAGGGATAAAGTATGAAAGGATGATTTGTGGAGAGTAATGATAAACGGAAAAATATGTCCAGGGTAGCCTAGTGGACATGGCATCTGCCCGGTAAGCGGAATACTCTTGGTTCGATTCCCAACCCTGGACACTTTATATTTCCATTCATCATTACCCTTCACAATTTATCCTTTCATAATTCATCTCTAAGGTTAGAAATAATCGTTATTTATCCTTCAAATAAATTTCGATTTTTCGTTCAAAAGAAACACATGCGGGTTAATTTTCAAATGTCGTTCTACAAGTTTTCATTTATGAAAATTGGAAATATTATAGACGCGTATGAATCTTTTTAAAAATAAAATATTTTCTGCTGCTCTTACTGCAATATGGAAACATTAATGAGAAGGCCTGGCTCATCAGTAGTGAATACTGCCAGCGGTTTCGCCAGTTTAATCTACAATACCGCTGTTATATTGCATAGATTAGCCCAAAGTCTAGCTCCCACAAACATTAGTGCATCAAAGTCTAGAACATAGACTAGCCCAAAGTCTAGTAAATACACTAACCCAAAGTCTCGCACATAGACTAACCCAAAGTCTACCGCAACCAAAAAGCATCCAATCTCCAAAATTAATTTCCCTCACTTGGTTAAAGTCATCTAAGTATGAAACAGCCTGTGTGTGCTAACCATCACACCAAGGCTAACGTTTCAAATATGGAAGAGAAAGATTTCAGCATAGTATAAACAATGGACTCTGGGAATGCGCCCTAGATCAGTTACCTAAGTGTTATTCCCTAGCTTATTTTGGGGGAAAACGTCACAGAGAGAAGTGGGACAAACGAAACAAAGGAAGTCAAGGTTGCAGAAGACTGTCTTCATGCACTCATCAACCGACGTAATCAATTGGAAGGGAAGGTAATTGCTCTATTTAACCACTCCCTATTTGACCGTTGACCGTGTGACATTCATCTTTTTTACTGTCATCTCACATCCTGTCTTCATACCTTTTTTTTACCTATCATGATATAGCACACATTCGTAATACTGTTTATGATGCATTAGCGCATCTCTATGTGTATAATTCGTTTTTGAAATAAATCCATTTCTACTGCAATGATAAAATAATAGGAGGGTTCTGGCTCATCACAGTGTTGAACATCATGATTGGTTGAAGTTCACAAACTGCAACCCCAAACTACATTAATGACTGAATTGACTCATCTATTGATGAACCCTACTCATCCCCAGTAGAGACACCATTAACAAGCTTTACAAGCTTGACATCCTGATATGATTGAGTGGAGATAAGAAAGAAGAACACATGTAGAAAGTATCCCCAGTACAGACACCATCAACAAACTCTACAAGCTTGATACCCTGATATGATTGAGTGGAGATAAGAAAGAAGAACACATATAGAAAGTATCCCCAGTACAGACACCATCAACAAGCTCTACAAGCTTGATATCCTGATATGATTGAGTGGAGATAAGAAAGAAGAACAAATATATAAAGTATCCCCAGTACAGACACCATCAACAAGCTCTACAAGCTTGATACCCTGATATGATTGAGTGGAGATAAGAAAGAAGAACACATATAGAAAGTATCCCCAGTACAGACACCATCAACAAGCTCTACAAGCTTGATACCCTGATATGATTGAGTGGAGATAAGAAAGAAAATCACATGTAGAAAGTATCCTCAGTGCAGGCACAATTAAAAATCTCTACAGACTTGATACCCTGATATGATTGAGTGGAGATAAGAAAGAAGAACACATGTAGAAAGTATCCCCAGTACAGACACCATCAACAAGCTCTACAAGCTTGATACCCTGATATGATTGAGTGGAGATAAGAAATCAGATAAGGAAGTGTTGAACATTCCATTAAACTGGCGAAACCGCTGGGAGGGTTCAACACTGATGATCTAGGCCTTATCAATATATTATTAATTAATAATAAATTTATTTATTTTAAAAAAAGAATCATACTTCGTCAAAAATATTTCTTATAGTTGATATAATTGATAATCATGGACAAAACTTAAGCATGTTTTATATTTTCATGTCGCTGCTCATCTAATATTTTGAAGGTGACAGAGGTTGTTCACTTGGTTATCTCGTGTATTTTCAATAAAGGTCACTGTAATATATTCCAGAGTTATTGTCTCAATCCCGATATACATGCTAAAAGGTACAACTTCCTTAAGTTTTGTCCATGAGTGTATCCTTCAGAGTTATTGTCTGAATTCGATATACATGCTAAAAGGTACAACTTCCTTAAGTTTTGTCCATGAGTGTATCTTTCATAGTTATTGTCTCAATCCCGATATACATGCTAAAAGGTACAACTTCCTTAAGATTTGTCCATGAGTATATCTTTCAGAGTTATTGTCTGAATCCCGATATACATGCTAAAAGGTACAACTTTCTTAAGTTTTATCCATGAGTGTATCTTTCAGAGTTATTGTCTGAATCCCGATATACATGCTAAAAGGTACAACTTCCTTAAGTTTTGTCCATGAGTGTAACTTTCAGAGTTATTGTCTGAATCCCGATATACATGCTAAAAGGTACAACCTTCTTAAGTTTTGTCCATGAGTGTATCTTTCAGAGTTATTGTCTGAATTCCGATAAAAATGCTAAAAGGTACAACCTCCTTAAGTTTTGACCATGAATTTATCTTTCAGAGTTATTGTCTAAATCCCTATATACATGCTAAAAGGTACAACTTCCTCACGTTTTATCCATGAGTGTATCTTTCAGAGTTATTGTCTGAATCTCGATATACATGCTAAAAGGTACAACTTCCTTAAGTTTTGTCCATGAGTGTATCTTTCAGAGTTATTGACTGAATCCCGATATACATGCTAAAAGGTACAACTTCCTTAAGTTTTGTCCATGAGTGTATCTTTCAGAGTTATTGTCTGAATCCCGATATACATGCTAAAAGGTACAACTTCCTTAAGTTTTGTCCATGAGTGCATCTTTCAGAGTTATTGTCTGAATCCCGATATACATGCTAAAAGGTACAACTTCCTAAGTTTTGTCCATGAGTGTATCCTTCAGAGTTATTGTCTGAATCCCGATATACATGCTAAAAGGTACAACTTCCTTAAGTTTTGTCCATGAGTGTATCTTTCAGAGTTATTGTCTGAATCCCGATATACATGCTAAAAGGTACAACTTCCTTAAGTTTTGTCCATGAGTGTATCTTTCAGAGTTATTGTCTGAATCCCGATATACATGCTAAAAGGTACAACTTCCTTAAGTGTTGTCCATGAGTGTATCTTTCAGAGTTATTGTCTGAATCCCGATATACATGCTAAAAGGTACAACTTCCTTAAGTGTTGTCCATGAGTGTATATATATATATGACAAAAAAAATCTCAGCGATAGGTGGCGCCCACCATCATCAAAAAAAGAAACAATATTGCTTCAACGAGAGAATCGAGGCCGTAGATTTTACTTGAGATGAAGACATAGCCTATTATTACCAGCCCTTCGGAACAAAAAAAAAAAACTGGCTGATTTGCATAGAAATAAATTTAAACTACACTCAAACCTATTTGCATATAAAGCCGGTTTGGTCCTCTAATGACAATGATTAGTTGAGTGAGAGTACATTCCTGGAATAAGTGGAGACTTTACTAGGTGTGTAGAGCCTTTACTAACTTCTTAGACTTTTCCTAGTTCGTTGCGACTTGTAGGCAAGTTTCCTTTCTACTTATTTATTTCCCTGATAACGATTTCGATGATTCCAACAAGACTCATCTGTTCACGTTATATCGCAGTGCAAACTGTCTTACATAGAACTGCCCTACACCGTCAATAATGGCAACCAGTGTAGCGAAGGCTACCATCTACAAGTACCATCTTGGTCTTGAGGTGGGTAGCACCAGCCATCGCATCGACCTGCCCACTCTGTGAACTCTCGCAGTCCATCGGTGGCGGAGTCTTTACCGCGGAGGGCTCCACCAATGAAGACCTTGTATATATATATGTATATTTATCAATTATTTTATATATTTATATCTATTTATTACTATATTTATCATTATATAATCTTATTTATTCGTATTTATTCAATTCTGTTTTTAATCATATATAATCTTATATGAACATTGTAATACAGGGTGATCCAAAAGTCCCGCACAACTTTAAAAATTAATAACTCCGCAAATATTTGCGCTAGAGCAATGCGGTAAACACCATTGTGTTCAGAATGCAATGGGATTTTTTATGGCAAATATTGAAAATTTCGAAATTGATTTTAGTTACAATTTCATTCCCTAGATGGCGCTGTACCAGAATCAGAAATTCACCGGCCAAATTGTTTGATTAATTGAAAAGTATAACTGATCTACACGTATTTTTCATTTTTGTATACCAGGAAAGAATCCTAATAATATCAAATCGTTAATTAATAAAGCACCATTTCGCCAAAAGTTAGAAGAAATGGTTAACGATTTTTAAATACAATCTGAGATATGTAAAATAGGTATATGCAAATTAAAACATGTAGCAAAAAATATTTATATTTTTGATAGAGTTTTGTCAAATATATTGAATGTTTGAAAAACATAGCTGAATTCAATACACGATTTTTTGAAATGTTAATATAGTACCAAAAATTATAATGGTACTACTAATAGGATTTCTTGCTATAAGGAATGTGTAATTTCTTTAATAATTGGCGACACTCGACTATTTAACTGGAAATTTGTCATGATCCAACAAATGAAATATAGATGGGAGTGACAAAATACATTTGTCGTACTTTATCCCGAATATCCTATGGGCTTGTCAAATGTTATCATTGTTTATTATACTGTACACGATTTTTAAAAATGTATCCCCTCAAATAAATATAATTTTTGAATCAACCATTTGCGTTGAAAAACGTGGTAGTAAAATCATTTTGTATTATTTTTTTTGCCCAAAATTTCTAAAGGTGGGGGGTTACAGAGAATATTCCTTATGCTATTTCTTTTAATGAGCGAAAAGCGATAAATTAAACATAAGGGGTAAAATTGTGTGTACAGTGTTATTCGAGAAGTTATAACACTTTGGTCTGCACGACATAATATAAGATGTGAGCAAATGACAAACAAACAAAAATTACTTTTCACAAATAAAAAAAGAGACAAGATATGAGGAGAGAATTTATTTACCCATAACCCAACACAAAGAGCTGCAAAACATTGGTAGATAATATAATACATGGAAGCTTTTATAACACACGAGGTAACTGCCTTCTCTCTTGTATTAGGTCATAATCCTTGTTCAATGTGGCGACATTCATTCTCAAACACCGCCTGCAGACGATAGATGACAGAATGGACAGCATTAAATAAAATATCTGATGAAATTGATGAAACGTGCCGTCTGATAGAAGCCTTCAACATGACCAATGTGGTAGGCCGGCATCGATAAACACGCGACTTAATGTACCCCCATATCCAAAAATCGCAAGGCGTCAAGTCTGGTGATCTTGAAGGCCACTGGTGTATAAAGTGGCGACTTATCACACGATCTTCACCGAACGTATCCTTCAGCAATTGTTTGGCACCGCGGGAGATATGAGGAGGTCCTCCATCTTGCATGAATGTTATTTCGCTCAGTGCTTGTCTGTCCTGCAATATGGGGATAACCTTTTCTCTCAAAAGTTGAACATAACGTTCACCAGTTACAGAAACGGTTTTAAATGTTCTTACATTTATTTCTTCAAAGAAAAATGGCCCAATAATAAAAGAAGAAGTGAACCCACACCAAACTATAACTCTGGGCTGATGAAGTGGCATTTCTTTAAAATTCCTAGGGTTTTCTGTTGCCCAAATGCGGCTGTTTTGAGTGTTAACTTCTCCGTTCAGAGTAAATTGAGCTTCATCTGTCCACAGAACATTCAACAGCCAGTTTTCATCAATATCAATTTGCCGGAAAACCCATGAAGCGAATTCTTGACGCTTCTCAAAATCGCCGACTTTTAGCTCGTGAAGTCTTTGAATTTTTTTACGGGTATTTTTTAAGAAAAATTCTTAGTACTCTCCAAACTGTTCCATACCAAATCCCCGTTTGTCGAGCACTTACTTCTCCATACGTGGATAACGTTTCAATAGCTTCAACATTCTGCGAAACCGTAGCAACCCCTGACTTGCATGTCGATGGTCTTCCACTCCGAGATTTTGCTTCCAGAGATCCAGTCTTCTCCAAAGTTTTTATCATTTGCCTTAGAGAGTAGCAACTCATGGGTCCTTTACCGCTTCGAATACCTTTAAAGGTACGAAACGCTTGTAAAGCTTCAGTGGCAGATTCTGAATTGCAATAAAAAAATTTCACCAAGAGTGATTTATGCTGTAGTGATGGTAAAATAAATTGTTGTGCATGTAAATAGATGAAGATTATTTGAATTTTTCAAAACCTCATTATGTAAAAATATATGTGTATATAAATTGGATATTTGTTGTTGGCCGAACCAATAACCATACACACCTCATCTCGTTAACGGAATAATGTTCTTTGTCTGGTCTGCCTTTTTTTACTCTCTTTGGAGTAGATTTGTTTTTTGATCGTTTTTATTTATGGAGCTGAACCAGTATGATGGCGGTGGTGGAGGAAGTCAGCAGGCCAACAAGCGGCCGCGTTCTGAGGACGAAGACCTCCTCCCGTCTTCCCATCACCAATTTAAATTCAACAGCACGGCGAACTTGTTCAACTTTGAGTGCCAAACCTTCGAAGCGATCATTGCCGACACCAGCCTGGACTCCCCCGAAAAAATACAGATGGCCACCAAAGAACTGATACTGACTCTCGTCCAAGAGGCAGAACTTCTTCTTAAGGACGCCTTCAAGGGAGCCAGTCTAGGAAAACCCAATCCCACAGCCAACGTCCCGATTCCCTCCACCTCTTTCGCCTCGGTAGTGGCAGAGAAAGACAAGCCGGTAAAGCCTGCACCTCCGAAACCCAAAGCGAAATCCACATTTGTGAATCTGGCTCCTTCCTTCGAATCGCATGTCGTCGTCAGGTCGGCTAACCCCAAAGCAACCCAAGGGAATTTTTGAGGGAAATTCAAAAGATTCATCCTTCCCTAGCGTCATCAAAACACGTGGTAGCGTCCATCAACACCAGCGGCGAGGTGGTTTTCCACCCCAAAACAACCCAAATGGCAAAGTAGCTGGCCACTGGGTTGACCTCCCTGCCAACGGGCCTAAGCTGCCCCGAGTGCCCGGTTATCCTACCAAGATACTGCCTCTTCAGAGTGGACGGGGAGGTGCGGGACGATGAGATATGCGAGAGCTTCCGCTCCAACCACTCCGTGCAGTCACTCCTGGAAAAGCGTGAAATCAGGGTAGTCCATCGATCGAATAATGCGGCACACAGCACTAGTACAGTGTTCATCGAAGTGGACAACCAAGTCGCCGAAATCCTCGGTCAACATGGACGTATTCCTGTGGCGGGTCTAGTGCACAGGTATGAGCGCAGTCATACTTTAAAGCAATGCTTCCGTTGCTGTGACTTCGGCCACCGCGCTTCTGCCTGTCCAGCTGCCCATACAATCTGCTATCGCTGCGGCTCTGCAGAGCATGAAGGCATCCGATGCTCGGTCGAGCCAAGCCAAAGCCGCTGCTGCCGCTGCAAAAAAAAAATCTGGAGCTCCCATCAACCACTTTGCCACATTATCTACCTGTCCCTTTGTAAAAGAGAGAATAGCCCGAACAAGAAACAATGTCTAGGCCATTGCGTGTCCTGCAGGTGAAAGCTAGAAAATCACCAACTGTCATTCTTGAAATTGCAAATTTGGCAAATTCGACACAGGCCGACATCGTGCTCCTGCAAGAACTCTCAAATAACTTCTTCTGGCCCACACGTGGGTTTCAGGCATTTATTTTTGTCCCAGGCGCCTACATCCCCTCGGGAATTGTGGCACTTAGCAACCTTCATCCCATCCCTCTAACCTCCCCAGACACCGCCATAACCTCCATAGCCATATGTCTAGAGCAGAGCATCATCGTGGTGCACTCGGCCTACTGGCACGGCCTTAGAGCTGCCGATGATTTCATCCCTCTTCTGGAAGATACGATAAGACGGGCCTCTCTTCCAGTGATCCTGGGTATGGACACTAACGCCCACTCTCCTACCTGGGGCATCGGTGCGAGGTTGGACTTCCGGGGTGCTAATCTTGAAGAGTTCGCCAGCTTCAATGATCTTCATTTCTTGGAACCTCCTGTGGACTCGACCTGGTCAAATGGGCCTTTATCTTCTTCTATAGATGTAACTCTGGCATCCAGCTCACTGGCTATCCATGTCACTAGAGGTTTATTAGATGAGATGGCCTTCACTGACCATATACCTATCTGGACTACATTCCTAGACATGGTCAATAACGAGACAAACTGCTCCTGGGTTGAATCCTCATGTAAAGAACAGACCTTTAAATCCTTCCTCAACTCTTCTCTCCACCAGGTAACTACCTTATTACAACAACAACAAAAACCTTTATTAAGACACTATTGTCTTACAAGGGGATTCCCCTAAGAGGTTATATATGTACATGAGTGAGGAGGGAAAGCAATTTAGAGGGGAGGTAGAGCAATCAGCCGTTGTCTGGGGAGTTGAGCACTTCTTCCCTCATTTTGTCAATCGCCTTGAAAAATTTTAAATATTTATAAACAAATGTTTTATCCAGCTGGAGAGTAGTAAAAATTGTATATACATGTTGTTCATTATAGTGAGTTAGCCCCGAAATTTCGCGAATTTCCAGTCTCTTTTCCTGTAGGAATGGGCAATGGAATAGATAATGAACCAAATTTTTTGGATGCCAGCATTGCAGAAGTAGAAATTTAAAGGGTCGCTGTTCCAAAATCCCGTGATATCCTCGGGGGAAAATAGCCATATAATCCTTTGACGGGCTATTTTCAAAGAGAGGTTTGATAGTAAGTAGTCCTCCGTCATAAAGGAGCTACTTAGAGATTGATAGTGAATACAATGAGTTGAGTTTTGTATCTTAGCTCGGTCAAATTGGAGTAGCTGGTCCACTGTGGTTTGAACTATTCTAGACATTTCTCCTCGCGAAACCATATAATCTTCACAGTTCTTAAGAAAAGAAAAACCCCAAGAGTCAATGATGTTATTCAGGTTATAAATAAAGTTGTTGCCCGCTTTTCCCAAAATTGAAACTTCCTAGAGCTGGAACAAGCAAACATAAGGTAATCTTGTCCTGTCCATTTTTAAAATCCGTATCTAGAACTTTAGAATCAATTTCGTAATGTTTAATTCAAGGGACATCCTTTCGGTTTCTGTTCGTAAGATATAGCCCGGAGTGTAAATTTGCGAAGGAAATATTAGTCAAATCAGAGGTATGCCAGTTGTTTATTAAACTTAGTGAGTGTTTATTCGAGATTGTGAGATCAATTATACTTACTCTCCGCGGCAGGTGGGTGTTTTTTCAGGTTATGTATAAAGAGGTTACATTCGTCTATAATAGGTTGTAATCTATATCCATTAGAGTTTATAACATTGTCAAACCATATAGTATGTCGTGAATTAAAATCACCGCAAAGGATTACAGGTTGATTTATATACGTTTTGAGCAGATCTCTAATGAATGTTTGATGAACAGGTTTATAAGTATTCGGGTGCAAAGTCGAACTGCTTTTCACATGTGTAGACATGTGGTGCACTTACAGTAAAAGCAGTCGCTAACTACCCACCATGATTATCATGGCCTGTACCACGTGTACTAGGGATAAGCAAAAAAATAATAATAATAATAAGTATTCGGATGAATGTATAAATTAGAAATAATTAATTTTGCTTTAACTGTAGAAATAGATATTGTTGTACAAAAATAATTTGTGAATTTTTCCTCTTTGCTGAACTTTATATTTTCATTTAAAATTATAGTTGCCGTATATTTTTCCCCAGTTTTATTCGAACATATAATTTGAGAGTCCATATCATAAATAACATTTTCATGTAAAACATATGGTTCTTGAATCAAAAGAATGTCAGGTGAAGGATATTCACATATCAAACAAAATGTTAACGCGGGATTCGATCCCGGTTCATGACTGTCTGGAGACGAGGGTGTTACCCACTCGTCCTTGTCAGGTGGGTCATCTCTAGTGCTGGCCTGTAGTTTACTTATCGCAGTAAAACTTTTTCTTACATTTTGTTGAATACATCTCACATTTTCAATCATATAGGATATTAATCTATTTAAGATTAAGCTTTAAATTGTATTTGCTACATCATTTTCCTCGTATATTTGTGAATATTGTGTCCTTTGGATAATTTTGTCTATTTGTGATTTGTAAATCGGGCATTCACTTGAATTTGATTTATGGTTTGTAGAAAGGTTTTTAAATTTAGGGTGCTTAGAGAAATTGTGACGATTTGGCGCTTCAATACAGTTGTGGCTACCCTGTACACCGCATATTTTACATATTTTAATGTTTTGGCAGTCTTTTGTTTTATGGTTCGGATTAAATTCAAAACAATTTTGGCATTGTCTTACAAATATTCTGTCTTGTGTAGAACATCGCTCAAAATCGGTGTATATCTCATTACCCATTTTTCTTAAAATTTGGTAAACTTTAGTAGTAACTTTTAATACTATATTGTGATATGCAGAGTTAAATCCCATTCGCGGTACGAGACAAGCGATGCCAAACACCTCCGCACAGTTGGCTTCAGAAGCCATATATCGATTATGCTTTTTTTAATTCATTTGAAAAATTCAACTATCCCTGATCATTTATTTTACTCTGGGATGCCGTCACTACAGGATAAAGTACTCTTGGTGAAATTTTATTATTGCAATTCAGAATCTTCCACTGAAGCTTTAGGAGCGTTTCGTAACTTTAAAGGTATTCGAAGAGGTAAAGGACCCATGAGTTGCTACTCTCTAAGGAGAATGATAAAAATTTTTGAGAAGACTGGATCTCTGGAAGCAAAACCTCGGAGTGGAAGACCATCGACACGCAAGTCAGTGGCTGTTACGGTTTCGCAGAATGTTGAAGCTATTGAAACGTTATCCACGTATGGAGAAGTAAGTGCTCGACAAGTTTCTCGACAAACGGGGATTTCGTATGGAACAGTTTGGGGAGCTCTAAGAATTTTTCTTTAAAAATACCCGTACAAAATTCAAAGATTTCAGGAGCTAAAGGTCGGCGATTTTGAGAAGCGTCAAGAATTTGCTGCATGGGTTTTCCGGCAAATTGATATTGATGAAAACTGGCTGTCGAATGTTCTGTGGACAGATGAAGCTCACTTTTCTCTAAATGGAGAAGTCAACACTCAAAACAGCCGCATTTGGGCAACAGAAAACCCTAGGATTTTTACAGAAATGCCACTTCATCAGCCCAGAGTTACAGTTTGGTGTGGGTTCACTTCTTCTTTTATTATTGGGCCATTTTTCTTTGAAGAAATAAATGGAAGAACTTTTAAAACCGTTTCTGTAATTGGTGAACGTTATGTTCAACTTTTGAGAGAAAAGGTTATCCCCATATTGCAGGACAGACAAGCACTGAGCGAAATAACATTCATGCAAGATGGAGGACCTCCTCATATCTCCCGCGGTGCCAAACAATTGCTGAAGGATACGTTCGGTGAAGATCGTGTGATAAGTCGCCACTTTATACACCAGTGGCCTTCAAGATCACCAGACTTGACGCCTTGCGATTTTTGGCTATGGGGTACATTAAGTCGCGTGTTTATCGATGCCGGCCTACCACATTGGTCATGTTGAAGGCTTCTATCAGACGGCACGTTTCATCAATTTCAACAGATATGTTATTCAATGCTGTCCATTCTGTCATCTATCGTCTGCAGGCGGTGTTTGAGAATGAAGGGCGCCACATTGAGCAAGGATTGTGATCTAATACAAGAGACAAGGCCTCCAAGAGACAAGTTACCTCATGTGTTATATAAGCTGCCATGTATTATATTATCTACCAATATTTTGAAGCTCTTTGTGTTGGGTTATGGATAAATAAATTCTGTCCTCATATCTTGTCTCTTTTTTATTTGTGAACAGTAATTTTTGTTTTTTTGTCATTTGCTCACATCTTATATTATGTCGTGCAGACCAAAGTGTTATAACTTCTCGAATAACACTGGTGCACACAATTTTACCCCTTATGTTTAATTTATCGCTTTTCGCTCATTAAAAGAAATAGCATAAGGAATATTCTCTGTAACCCCCCACCTTTAGAAATTTTGGGCACAAAAAATAATACAAAATGATTTTACTACCACGTTTTTCAACGCAAATGGTTGATTCAAAAATTATATTTATTTGAGGGGATACATTTTTAAAAATCGTGTACAGTATAATAAACAATGATAACATTTGACAAGCCCATAGGATATTTGGAATAAAGTACGACAAATGTATTTTGTCACTCCCATCTATATTTCATTTGTTGAATCATGACAAATTTCCAGTTAAATAGTCGAGTATCGCCAATTATTCAAGAAATTACACATTCCTTATAGCAAGAAATCCTATTAGTAGTACCATCATAATTTTTGGTACTATATTAACATTTCAAAAAATCGTGTATTGAATTCAGCTATGTTTTTCAAACATTCAATATATTTGACAAAACTCTATCAAAAATATAAATATTTTTTGCTACATGTTTTAATTTGCATATACCTATTTTACATATCTCAGATTGTATTTAAAAATCGTTAACCATTTCTTCTAACTTTTGGCGAAATGGTGCTTTATTAATTAACGATTTGTTATTATTAGGATTCTTTCCTGGTATACAAAAAGGAAAAATACGTGTCGATCAGTTATATTTTTCAATTAATCAAACAATTTGGCCGCTGAATTTCTGATTCTGGTACAGCGCCATCTAGGGAATGAAATTGTAACTAAAATCAATTTCGAAATTTTTAATATTTGCCATAAAAAATCCCATTGCATTCTGAACACAATGGTGTTTACCGCATTGCTCTAGCGCAAATATTCGCGGAGTTATTAATTTTTAAAGTTGTGCGGGACTTTTGGATCACCCTGTAAATCAATCTCAATCTTAATATTGGCGATAAAATGAATTCTCTGAATCATCCTTGTTCTCAGTAGAAGTGTTTAAATTAGTCAGAACAGGTCTCAATGTCAACAATACTCATCATTTCCCGTCATAACACAGTACTAACTGTCCTACACAAAGTACCACAGTCAAGATTGGCATGTTGATAACAAAATACATTTCCTGAATCATTCCGTTCTCACTAGAAGTGTCTGAATAAGTCAGAACATGTCTCAATGTCAACAATACTCAACACTTCCCGCCTTATCACAGTACCAATTGTCCTACACAAAGTATCACAAAGAAGATTGGCATGTTGATAACAAAAGTCATCCCCTGAATTACCCCGTTCTCAGTAGAGGTGTCTGAATAAGTCAGAAAATGTCTCTCTTTGTCAACAATACTCATCAGTTCCCAACAAATCACAGATAACAGAGTACAAACTGTCCTATACAAGATATCACAGGGAAGATTGACAAATGGCATTAAAAGGCATTCCCTGAATCAACACCCGTTCTCAGTAGAGGTGTCTGAATAAGTCAGAAAAGGTCTCTCTTTGTCAACAATACTCATCACTTCCCAACAAATCACAGATAACACAGTACAAACTGTCCTATACAAGATATCACAGGGAAGATTGACATGTTGGCATTAAAAGACATTCCCTGAATCATTCCCCGTTCTCAGTAGAGGTGTCTGAATAAGTCAGAACAGGTCTCTCTTTGTCAACAATACACATCATTTCCCAACAAATCACAGATAACACAGTACAAACTGTCCTATACAAGATATCACAGGGAAGATTGACATGTTGGCATTAAAAGACATTCCCTGAATCATTCCCCGTTCTCAGTAGAGGTGTCTGAATAAGTCAGAACAGGTCTCTCTTTGTCAACAATACTCATCATTTCCCAACAAATCACAGATAACACAGTACAAACTGTCCTATACAAGATATCACAGTCAAGATTGACATGTTGGCATTAAAAGACATTCCCTGAATCATTCCCCGTTCTCAGTAGAGGTGTCTAAATGTGTCAGAACAGACCTCGATGTCAACAATACTCATCAGTTCCCGTGCCATATCACAGATAACACAGTACAAACTGTCCTACACAAGATACCACAGTCAAGATTGACATGTTGGCATTAAAAGACATTCCCTGAATCATTCCCCGCTCCCAGTAGAGGTGTCTAAATGTGTCAGAACAGACCTCGATGTCAACAATACTCATCACTTCCCAACATATCACAGTGCCATACTGCTCTACCCATTGCTATGCTGGTAACAAAATGTATTCCCTGAATCACCTCGTTCCCAGTAGAAGTCACTGAGTGAGTCAGAGCAGGACTCAATGCCAACAATACTCATCATTTCCCGTCATAACACAGTGTCAACTATCCTACCCAAGGTATCACAGTCAAGATTATAATCAAATTACAAAACTATTATAAACGGGTAATATTCTTTTTTAAAATTAAACAATTTCTACTGCCCTTACTGCAATGGAAAAATTAAAGGGAGGGCCTGGCTCATCAGTTTCAAATAAAAGACACAATTTGATATTTGCGGAAGAGCGATTGCTCGAAGCATATTATATATTTATAATAATATGTAATTCTACTGTCCTCAAAGCTTATGTCCATAGTTCATCTAAAATACCCATTCGAAGAGTCAAGCATCAATATCACTATAAAAGGAAGTTCCAAATAAAAGACATTCCCTGGCGAAACCGCTGGGAGGGTTCACCACTGATGAGCCGGGCCCTCCCATTAATTTTTCCATTGCAGTAAGGGCAGTAGAAATTGTTTTATTTTAAAAAGAATATTACGCGTCTAAAATAGTTTCGTAATTTGATAACAGATGGCGCGCTAGTGCATCGTAAAGATTATAATATTGGATACAAAGTGTATTTCCCTGAATCATCCTGTTCCCAGTAGAAGTCACTGAGTGAGTCAGATCTCAACAAGGCCATCCTGACTTTATCCTGTTCTTGAAAACATTCCTATTGACACCGCCCCAGAGATAATGAGCTCCTAATTAAATGGCTGGCCAAATTACGGTATCTTCCTGCACAGAACTTTCCTCCCTCACTGCTAGGGGTGGATGACACGGGACATTCCTCTCTCTTTCTCTCTAAAATTGAAATGCCTTCTGAATAAATTCCACCCAGAAATTGTCTCTGAGGATAGAAATAAACAAAAAGAAAGATTCAAGAGAACATGGAGACCCCATTGAGCTGTGGAGGAAGGACAGGAGATTGTAGCTAGGAATTACCATGTTCTGAAATGGCTACCTGGAATGGTCTATGGAAAAAACAGGCCCTGTCTCAGTTAAAGTGGAAACTGGTGATGCAAGAGTTATTAATCGACATTTGGATCAGGTGAGGAGCTCTAATTTTTAATCTTTCTCTTTTTATTCTGTATTTAACCTTATATAATCTTATATGGACAATGTAATAAATCAATATCTCTCCACCGCTACTGATTCTGTAGGCAGATTGTGGAGGCTTTCACCATCTTCCAGCGGCCCTCTGACCTGCAGAGCTGGATCTTCGGGCATGACTTGGAGCCTTGGCCATCCTGGTGTCTGCAAAGGCGCGGATATATGACACTTCCTGACCCTGGAGTTACGGGGGGTCCAAGAAGATCCCCTCCTGGTCTGGAGGAGGACCCTATCAAGATGGTGGAGCCTTCCTCACTCATAATTCATTGTATATATTCTCACTTTCTCTATGCCATTGAAGAAAATGCGTAGAAATGCCTCACTTTGACATCTGAACTGGAGTATCGGAACCCTGGATGTGTAGGTGATGCTCTGAGGAATGAGGAAAAAGCAAACATTTTGGATATTTCGGATGGACCGGTCCATGAAAGTCATGAAACCATGAAAAATGATTCTTCATTTCAAGTTGTTCAAGGTATTGAGTTGGGTAAAACCAGTCATCGCATAAATCTGCCAACTCTGAACAATTCTGTTTATATATGCTACACTGAAGGGTGTAATCTTAGAAATGGTATTTAAGTAAACTATGGACATAAGCTTATAGGACAGTAGAATTACATATAAATATTTACATCGAGCAATGTTCTCTTAGAGCTCTAATACTGTATTGGATCATTCTGTTTATATATGCTACACTGAAGGGTGTAATCTTAGAAATGGTATTTAAGTAAACTATGGACATAAGCTTATAGGACAGTAGAATTACATATAAATATTTACATCGAGCAATGCTCTCTTAGAGCTCTAATACTGTATTGGATCATTCTGTTTATATATGTTACACTGAAGGGTGGAATCTTAGAAATGGTATTTAAGTAAACTATGGACATAAGATTATAGGACAGTAGAATTACATATAAATATTTACATCGAGCAATGCTCTCTTAGAGCTCTAATACTGTATTGGATCATTCTGTTTATATATGTTACACTGAAGGGTGGAATCTTAGAAATGGTATTTAAGTAAACTATGGACATAAGGTTATAGGACAGTAGAATTACATATAAATATTTACATCGAGCAATGCTCTCTTAGAGCTCTAATACTGTATTGGATCATTCTGTTTATATATGTTACACTGAAGGGTGGAATCTTAGAAATGGTATTTAAGTAAACTATGGACATAAGCTTATAGGACAGTAGAATTGCATATAAATATTTACATCGAGCAATGCTCTCTTAAAGCTCTAATACTGTATTGGATCATTCTGTTTATATATGTTACACTGAAGGGTGGATTCTTAGAAATGGTATTTAAGTAAACTATGGACATAAGCTTATAGGACAGTAGAATTACATATAAATATTCACATCGAGCAATGCTCTCTTAAAGTTCTAATACTGTATTGGATCATTCTGTTTATATATGTTACACTGAAGGGTGGAATCTTAGAAATGGTATTTAAGTAAACTATGGACATAAGCTTTTAAGATAGTAGTATTACATATAAATATTTACATCGAGCAATGTTCTCTTAGAGCTCTAAAACTGTATTGGATCAATCTGTTTATATATGTTACACTGAAGGATGGAATCTTAGAAATGGTATTTAAGTAAACTATGGACATAAGCTTATAGGACAGTAGTATTACATATAAATATTTTACATCGAGCAATGTTCTCTTAGAGCTCTAATACTGTATTGGATCAATCTGTTTATATATGTTACACTGAAGGATGGAATCTTAGAAATGGTATTTAAGTAAACTATGGACATAAGCTTATAGGACAGTAGTATTACATATAAATATTTACATCGAGCAATGCTCTCTTAGAGCTCTAATACTGTATTGGATCATTCTGTTTAGATATGCTACACTGAAGGATGGAATCTTAGAAATGGTATTTAAGTAAACTATGGACATAAGCTTATAGGACAGTAGAATTATATATAAATATTTACATCGAGCAATGCTCTCTTAGAGGTCTAATACTGTATTGGATCATTCTGTTTATATATGTTACACTGAAGGATGGAATCTTAGAAATGGTATTTAAGTAAACTATGGACATAAGCTTATAGGACAGTAGAATTATATATAAATATTTACATCGAGCAATGCTCTCTTAGAGCTCTAATACTGTATTGGATCATTCTGTTTATATATGTTACACTGAAGGATGGAATCTTAGAAATGGTATTTAAGTAAACTATGGACATAAGCTTTTAGGACAGTATATCATTTCTAAGATTCCACTCTTCAGTGTAACATATATAAACAGAATGATCCAATACAGTATTAGAACTCTAAAGAAGCGGTCTGGTAGATTAAATTGGTGAAACTACTGGGAGGGTTCACCACTGATGAGCCAACTCTCCCAATATTTTTCCATCGCAGTAAGGACAGTAGAAGTTTGTTTTTTGGGGAAAAAAGATATTTTCGTGTTTTGAAAATTTTCAATTCTTATATATAAAAGGCGCATTGTTTTTTATATTAATTTATTAATTAAAGAACTAAAAAGTTTTATTTAATATCTTTTACTCTGATGGAATTCGTCCAAATGGTACAGTAGACTGGCATATGTTAAGTTAGATTTTTACTTTCTTTTGACGACAATGGAAGTTTTCACTGGCTAATTACAATTAAAGAACTAAAAATTGCCTCTGTTTTTTCTTCTTCTTCAAAAAACTATATATATAGACGACCGACGACATCAAAGACTTTCCACTTCCTTAAATTTTGTCCATTAGTGTAGGTGAGCATAACCTATGTTAGATTCCCACTTGCGTTTGTAAACTACAATAAATACTGGAGAATTGTCATTAAAGAAATAAACAAGTTTATTTTAATATTTTTTATTCTAATGGCAGTTTCCAAAATGGTACAGTAGACTGGCATATGTTACGGTAGAGTTTCACCAAGCAGAATCCCAGCTACCAAATACCCGTTCCATTGTTTCAAGTCTTCCTTGTTTGCTGTAAGTAAATGATTACACCGGTCTGTAAATGTACGCGTTTCGAATCACCTCTTCCCTTGAATCATCTTTGTTGTTTACATTTCTGAAGATGCTAGACATAACCTGAGGTCAATGATCTCATGGTTACCTCAGGTATACATCCATAAAACTTCCAGAAGTAAGATATAAAAATACCAGATGACCATGGAAACACTTTCTAAATAGCTGAAGAAAGGTAGGTTAGGCTCCTGGTAAGGAATGGTTGGCTTATGGCCAGGTTGACTTTAGATGGACTGAGAAGTTTGGCTGAATTCCCAATCTCTTCTAGCCATGATATCGTGGTGGTGTCTTGTCCATGGAACAGATCAGTTCGGTCCATACACCCTGATCACAATACCGGCCAACTGAGGTGTTGGTGGTGTCTTGTCCATGGAACAGATCAGATCGGTCCATGCACCCTGATCACAATACCGGCCAACTGAGGTGGTGGTGTCTTGTCCATGGAACAGATCAGTTCGGTCCATGCACCCTGATCACAATACCGGCCAACTGAGGTGGTGGTGTCTTGTCCATGGAACAGATCAGTTCGGTCCATACACCCTGATCACAATACCAGCCAACTGAGGTGGTGGTGTCTTGTCCATGGAACAGATCAGTTCGGTCCATACACCCTGATCACAATACCGGCCAACTGAGGTGGTGGTGTCTTGTCCATGGAACAGATCAGATCGGTCCATGCACCCTGATCACAATACCGGCCAACTGAGGTGGTGGTGTCTTGTCCATGGAACAGATCAGATCGGTCCATGCACCCTGATCACAATACCGGCCAACTGAGGTGGTGGTGTCTTGTCCATGGAACAGATCAAATCGGTCCATGCACCCTGATCACAATACCGGCCAACTGAGGTGGTGGTGTCTTGTCCATGGAACAGATCAGATCGGTCCATGCACCCTGATCACAATACCGGCCAACTGAGGTGGTGGTGTCTTGTCCATGGAACAGATCAGATCGGTCCATGCACCCTGATCACAATACCGGCCAACTGAGGTGGTGGTGTCTTGTCCATGGAACAGATCAGATCGGTCCATGCACCCTAATCACAATACCGGCCAACTGAGGTGGTGGTGGTGTCTTGTCCATGAAGAATGTTGTCTTCGGTTGTTAGTGAACCAATCTCTCACGTCATTGGACGAATGTGGCCATGTCTGTATATAAGAGGGGACTAAGGGAATGCGAGGGGGTCCAGAGCGTGGAGAATTGGTGTGGAGACGCTTAAAGTGTTTTTCTACGTGGTTTTTCCGTGTCTGGGGATCTCTTCGCATCCCGGTGTGACCCGAGTCCGATCCCTACCAACGCTACAATAAAGATAAGTACTGTTTTATTTTTATTTTACCAATCGTGAGTTTTACTTACTTCCTTCTTGTTGTTGGTGTTGTACTCTTGAGTGTACGCTGTGTATTAAGTTACATTTACTTTAGGCCCTACAATATTCCATTTTTGTGTGAAAACCCGTAAAAGTAACTTGTGTCAGTATGGATGTCCTCATCTGGATTGATGTCTTCCATATAGAGGGCTGCAAGGATACCATTTAGATATCATGGTAAATACGACATTAAACACCTATACCATATCAAAAATATAAAGAATATTTTGATTGAGTACAAATGTTTCTTTTCTTATCTTTTTAAAACACAAAACAAACTTCTACTAACCTTACTGCCAAGAAATGTTTGTTTTATATATATATATATATTTAAAAAGACACATTCATTTTTATATATTTCCATTATTTATATATAGATGGCGTGTTATTGCTTTGTATTAATTTATACCTAACTGGTCCTTATTGTTTGTGGAAGAGCATTGCTCGATGTAAATATTTATATGTAATTCTACTGTTCTATAAGCTTATGTCCATAGTTTACCTAAATACCATTTCTAAGATTCCACCCTTCAGTGTAGCATATATAAACAGAATGATCCAATACAGTATTAGAGCTCTAAGAGAGCATTGCTCGATGTAAATATTTATATGTAATTCTACTGTCCTATAAGCTTAGTCCATAGTTTACTTAAATACCATTTCTAAGATTCCACCCTTCAGTGTAACATATATAAACAGAATGATCCAATACAGTATTAGAGCTCTAAGAGAACATTGCTCGATGTAAATATTTATATGTAATTCTACTGTCCTTATGTCCATAGTTTACTTAAATACCATTTCTAAGATTCCACCCTTCAGTGTAACATATATAAACAGAATGATCCAATACAGTATTAGAGCTCTAAGAGAGCATTGCTCGATGTAAATATTTATATGTAATTCTACTGTCCTATAAACTTATGTCCATAGTTTACTTAAATACCATTTCTAAGATTCCATCCTTCAGTGTAACATATATATACAGAATGATCCAATACAGTATTAGAGCTCTAAGAGAGCATTGCTCGATGTAAATATTTATATGTAATTCTACTGTCCTATAAGCTTATGTCCATAGTTTACTTAAATACCATTTCTAAGATTCCACTCTTCAGTGTAACATATATAAACAGAATGATCCAATACAGTATTAGAGCTCTAAGAGAGCATTGCTCGATGTAAATATTTATATGTAATTCTACTGTCCTATAAGCTTATGTCCATAGTTTACTTAAATACCATTTCTAAGATTCCATCCTTCAGTGTAACATATATAAACAGAATGATCCAATACAGTATTAGAGCTCTAAAGAAGCGGTCTGGTAGATTGAGAGAGAGAATTGGTGAAACCGAGGGTTCACTATTGATGAGCCAAGCTCTTCCAATATTTTATCATTGCAATAAGGAGAGAAGAAGTTTGATATATTTGTGAAAATGAGCATTCGTGTTTTAATTGCGAAACAAAATATACATAGAGATGAGAACAATATGCTACATGAGGTCGAGATGATAACGGAGACTGTAAATGGGAAATTCCATGATCATCATAGCTAGGTGTTTCTATTCAGCTAGAGTTTGGCGGGAAACAAGAATAGCTGGAGCGGGGGAGGAGATCCTGGTGACCTCTGACATGGAAGTACGCTGGGAGTGGCGAGACGGGGCGGCAATTAGCTTCTCTGTAGTTCCTGGTGACCCTGCCTGGTGTGTAGATCCCTGCCTGGTGTGTAGATACCTGCCTGGTGTGTATATCTCTGCCTGGTGTGTATATCCCTGCCTGGTGTGTATATCCCTGCCTGGTGTGTATATCTCTGCCTGGTGTGTATATCCCTGCCTGGTGTGTATATCCCTGCCTGGTGTGTATATCTCTGCCTGGTGTGTATATCCCTGCCTGGTGTGTATATCTCTGCCTGGTGTGTATATCCCTGCCTGGTGTGTATATCCCTGCCTGGTGTGTATATCTCTGCCTGGTGTGTATATCCCTGCCTGGTGTGTATATCCCTGCCTGGTGTGTATATCCCTGCCTGGTGTGTATATCCCTGCCTGGTGTGTAGATACCTGCCTGGTGTGTATATCTCTGCCTGGTGTGTATATCCCTGCCTGGTGTGTATATCCCTGCCTGGTGTGTAGATACCTGCCTGGTGTGTAGATACCTGCCTGGTGTGTATATCCCTGCCTGGTGTGTATATCCCTGCCTGGTGTGTATATCCCTGCCTGGTGTGTAGATACCTGCCTGGTGTGTATATCCCTGCCTGGTGTGTATATCCCTGCCTGGTGTGTATATCCCTGCCTGGTGTGTATATCCCTGCCTGGTGTGTAGATACCTCCCTGGTGTGTATATCCCTGCCTGGTGTGTATATCCCTGCCTGGTGTGTAGATACCTGCCTGGTGTGTATATCCCTGCCTGGTGTGTATATCCCTGCCTGGTGTGTATATCCCTGCCTGGTGTGTATATCTCTGCCTGGTGTGTATATCCCTGCCTGGTGTGTATATCCCTGCCTGGTGTGTATATCCCTGCCTAGTGTGTATATTCCTGCCTGGTGTGTATATCCTTGCCTGGTGTGTAGATACCTGCCTGGTGTGTATATCCCTGCCTGGTGTGTATATCCCTGTCTGGTGTGTATATCCCTGCCTGGTGTGTAGATACCTGCCTGGTGTGTAGATACCTCCCTGGTGTGTATATCCCTGCCTGGTGTGTATATCCCTGCCTGGTGTGTATATCCCTGCCTGGTGTGTAGATACCTGCCTGGTGTGTAGATACCTGCCTGGTGTGTATATCCCTGCCTGGTGTGTATATCCCTGCCTGGTGTGTATATCCCTGCCTGGTGTGTATATCCCTGCCTGGTGTGTATATCCCTGCCTGGTGTGTATATCCCTGCCTGGTGTGTAGATACCTGCCTGGTGTGTATATCCCTGCCTGGTGTGTAGATACCTGCCTGGTGTGTATATCCCTGCCTGGTGTGTATATCCCTGCCTGGTGTGTATATCCCTGCCTGGTGTGTATATACCTGCCTGGTGTGTATATCCCTGCCTGGTGTGTAGATACCTGCCTGGTGTGTATATCTCTGCCTGGTGTGTATATCCCTGCCTGGTGTGTAGATACCTGCCTGGTGTGTATATCTCTGCCTGGTGTGTATATCCCTGCCTGGTGTGTATATCCCTGCCTGGTGTGTATATCCCTGCCTGGTGTGTATATCCCTGCCTGGTGTGTAGATACCTGCCTGGTGTGTATATCCCTGCCTGGTGTGTATATCCCTCCCTGGTATGTATATCCCTGCCTGGTGTGTAGATACCTGCCTGGTGTGTAAATACCTGCCTGGTGTGTATATCCCTGCCTGGTGTGTATATCCCTGCCTGGTGTGTATATCCCTGCCTGGTGTGTATATCCCTGCCTGGTGTGTATATCCCTGCCTGGTGTGTATATCCCTGCCTGGTGTGTATATCCCTGCCTGGTGTGTATATCCCTGCCTGGTGTGTATATCCCTGCCTGGTGTGTGTATCCCTGCCTGGTGTGTATATCCCTGCCTGGTGTGTATATCCCTGCCTGGTGTGTAGATACCTCCCTGGTGTGTATATCCCTGCCTGGTGTGTATATCCCTGCCTGGTGTGTATATCCCTGCCTGGTGTGTATATCCCTGCCTGGTGTGTATATCCCTGCCTGGTGTGTATATCCCTGCCTAGTGTGTAGATACCTCCCTGGTGTGTATATCCCTGCCTGGTGTGTATATACCTGCCTGGTGTGTATATCCCTGCCTGGTGTGTATATCCCTGCCTGGTGTGTATATCCCTGCCTGGTGTGTATATCCCTGCCTGGTGTGTATATCCCTGCCTGGTGTGTATATCCCTGCCTGGTGTGTATATCCCTGCCTGGTGTGTATATCCCTGCCTGGTGTGTATATCCCTGCCTGGTGTGTATATCCCTGCCTGGTGTGTATATCCCTGCCTGGTGTGTATATCCCTGCCTGGTGTGTATATCCCTGCCTGGTGTGTATATCCCTGCCTGGTGTGTAGATACCTCCCTGGTGTGTATATCCCTGCCTGGTGTGTATATCCCTGCCTGGTGTGTATATCCCTGCCTGGTATGTATATCCCTGCCTGGTGTGTAGATACCTGCCTGGTGTGTATATCCCTGCCTGGTGTGTATATCCCTGCCTGGTGTGTAGATACCTGCCTGGTGTGTATATCCCTGCCTGGTGTGTATATCCCTGCCTGGTGTGTATATCCCTGCCTGGTGTGTATATCCCTGCCTGGTGTGTATATCCCTGCCTGGTGTGTATATCCCTGCCTGGTGTGTATATCCCTGCCTGGTGTGTATATCCCTGCCTGGTGTGTATATCCCTGCCTGGTGTGTATATCCCTGCCTGGTGTGTATATCCCTGCCTGGTGTGTATATCCCTGCCTGGTGTGTAGATCCCTGCCTGGTGTGTATATCCCTGCCTGGTGTGTATATCCCTGCCTGGTGTGTATATCCCTGCCTGGTGTGTATATCCCTGCCTGGTGTGTATATCCCTGCCTGGTGTGTATATACCTGCCTGGTGTGTATATCCCTGCCTGGTGTGTATATCCCTGCCTGGTGTGTATATCCCTGCCTGGTGTGTATATCCCTGCCTGGTGTGTAGATACCTGCCTGGTGTGTATATCCCTGCCTGGTGTGTATATCCCTGCCTGGTGTGTATATCCCTGCCTGGTGTGTATATCCCTGCCTGGTGTGTAGATCCCTGCCTGGTGTGTATATCCCTGCCTGGTGTGTATATCCCTGCCTGGTGTGTATATCCCTGCCTGGTGTGTATATCCCTGCCTGGTGTGTATATCCCTGCCTGGTGTGTATATCCCTGCCTGGTGTGTATATCCCTGCCTGGTGTGTAGATACCTGCCTGGTGTGTAGATACCTGCCTGGTGTGTATATCCCTGCCTGGTGTGTATATCCCTGCCTGGTGTGTATATCCCTGCCTGGTGTGTAGATACCTGCCTGGTGTGTATATCCCTGCCTGGTGTGTATATCCCTGCCTGGTGTGTATATCCCTGCCTGGTGTGTATATCCCTGCCTGGTGTGTATATCCCTGCCTGGTGTGTAGATCCCTGCCTGGTGTGTATATCCCTGCCTGGTGTGTATATCCCTGCCTGGTGTGTATATCCCTGCCTGGTGTGTATATCCCTGCCTGGTGTGTATATCCCTGCCTGGTGTGTATATCCCTGCCTGGTGTGTATATCCCTGCCTGGTGTGTATATCCCTGCCTGGTGTGTATATCCCTGCCTGGTGTGTATATCCCTGCCTGGTGTGTAGATACCTGCCTGGTGTGTAGATACCTGCCTGGTGTGTATATCCCTGCCTGGTGTGTATATCCCTGCCTGGTGTGTATATCCCTGCCTGGTGTGTATATCCCTGCCTGGTGTGTATATCCCTGCCTGGTGTGTATATCCCTGCCTGGGTGTGTATATCCCTGCCTGGTGTGTATATCCCTGCCTGGTGTGTATATCCCTGCCTGGTGTGTATATCCCTGCCTGGTGTGTATATCCCTGCCTGGTGTGTAGATCTCTGCCTGGTGTGTATATCCCTGCCTGGTGTGTATATCCCTGCCTGGTGTGTATATCCCTGCCTGGTGTGTAGATACCTGCCTGGTGTGTATATCCCTGCCTGGTGTGTAGATCCCTGCCTGGTGTGTATATCCCTGCCTGGTGTGTATATCCCTGCCTGGTGTGTAGATACCTGCCTGGTGTGTATATCCCTGCCTGGTGTGTATATCCCTGCCTGGTGTGTATATCCCTGCCTGGTTTGTATATACCTGCCTGGTGTGTATATCCCTGCCTAGTGTGTATATTCCTGCCTGGTGTGTATATCCCTGCCTGGTGTGTATATCCCTGCCTGGTGTGTATATCCCTGCCTGGTGTGTATATCCCTGCCTGGTGTGTATATCCCTGCCTGGTGTGTAGATACCTGCCTGGTGTGTATATCCCTGCCTGGTGTGTATATCCCTGCCTGGTGTGTATATCCCTGCCTGGTGTGTATATCCCTGCCTGGTGTGTATATCCCTGCCTGGTGTGTATATCCCTGCCTGGTGTGTATATCCCTGCCTGGTGTGTATATCCCTGCCTGGTGTGTATATCCCTGCCTGGTGTGTATATCCCTGCCTGGTGTGTATATCCCTGCCTGGTGTGTAGATACCTGCCTGGTGTGTATATCCCTGCCTGGTGTGTATATCCCTGCCTGGTGTGTATATCCCTGCCTGGTGTGTATATCCCTGCCTGGTGTGTATATCCCTGCCTGGTGTGTAGATACCTGCCTGGTGTGTATATCCCTGCCTGGTGTGTATATCCCTGCCTGGTGTGTATATCCCTGCCTGGTGTGTATATCCCTGCCTGGTGTGTATATCCCTGCCTGGTGTGTATATCCCTGCCTGGTGTGTAGATACCTCCCTGGTGTGTATATCCCTGCCTGGTGTGTATATCCCTGCCTGGTGTGTATATCCCTGCCTGGTGTGTATATCCCTGCCTAGTGTGTATATTCCTGCCTGGTGTGTAGATCCCTGCCTGGTGTGTATATCCCTGCCTGGTGTGTATATCCCTGCCTGGTGTGTATATACCTGCCTGGTGTGTAGATACCTCCCTGGTGTGTATATCCCTGCCTGGTGTGTATATCCCTGCCTGGTGTGTATATCCCTGCCTGGTGTGTATATCCCTGCCTGGTGTGTATATCCCTGCCTGGTGTGTAGATACCTGCCTGGTGTGTATATCCCTGCCTGGTGTGTATATACCTGTCTGGTGTGTAGATCCCTGCCTGGTGTGTAGATACCTCCCTGGTGTGTATATCCCTGCCTGGTGTGTATATCCCTGCCTGGTGTGTAGATACCTCCCCGGTGTGTATATCCCTGCCTGGTGTGTATATCCCTGCCTGGTGTGTATATCCCTGCCTGGTGTGTATATCCCTGCCTAGTGTGTATATCCCTGCCTGGTGTGTATATCCCTGCCTGGTGTGTATATCCCTGCCTAGTGTGTATATTCCTGCCTGGTGTGTAGATCCCTGCCTGGTGTGTAGATACCTCCCTGGTGTGTATATCCCTGCCTGGTGTGTATATCCCTGCCTGGTGTGTAGATACCTCCCCGGTGTGTATATCCCTGCCTGGTGTGTATATCCCTGCCTGGTGTGTATATCCCTGCCTGGTGTGTAGATATCTCCCTGTTGTGTAGATACCTCCCTGGTGTGTATATCCCTGCCTGGTGTGTATATCTCTGCCTGGTGTGTATATCCCTGCCTGATGTGTATATCCCTGCCTGGTGTGTAGATATCTCCCTTTTGTGTAGATACCTCCCTGGTGTGTATATCCCTGCCTGGTGTGTATATCCCTGTCTTGTCTTAATGTACTACATAGAAAGTTAAGACAGAAATGCTGAAATCTACAAGAAAGACACCTGTGTTGCAACAAGACATTTTTACAGAAGGTTCGACTCGCGTGGATGAAAGTTACCCCATCAAAAATACCTAATTTGCATTTTTGCACTTTCCTCTGGGGCAAGACCTCCCACCTGACAATTTACCCTGGGAATTGCGACTTAAAATTGTCCTCTTTGGTGACAGCTGGCGTAGAAAATCTGTGCGTAATTTTATGGTTTTTTATTTTTTTATTTGTGTTGTGTTATTGTGGGTGTCCTAACTTCACCTTGGACCTGGCAACACAACCTTGGTTCATAGACCGTGGTCAAATGCAGTTTTTATTCTTTTTAAAGAATATTTTTATAAGGCGTGTGTAGTAAATGAAAATATTAAGACGTGAATGTTTATTTCACAAACAAATCAAATTTCAACCTACCCACATATTCTCATGCCCAGCAATGGCCGAAGTCTTGCAGAAAATTGACATGGACCCAGAAGAGCAGCTTTATACGCCCAAAATAGAGAACATTGCTGTGATAGAGATGTACGGAGACATCTGAGGCTCTTCATTGGACACGACAACAACAGAAAATTGACCCAGAACAGCAGCTTTACACACCCAAGATAGAGAACATTGCTGTGATAGAGATGTACGGAGACATCTGAGGCTCTTCATTGGACACAACAACAACAGAAATTCGACCCAGAACAGCAGCTTTACACACCCAAGATAGAGAACATTGCTGTGATAGATATGTATGGAGACATCTGAGGCTCTTAATTGGACACGAAAACAACAGAAAATTGACCCAGAACAGCAGCTTTACACACTCAAGATAGAGGACATTGCTGTGATAGAGATGCATGGAGACATCTGAGGCTCTTCATTGGACACAACAACAACAGAAAATTGACCCAGAAAAGCAGCTTTATACACCCAAGATAGAGACCATTGCTGTGATAGAGATGTACGCAGATATCTTAGGCTCTTCATTGGACACAACAACAACAGAAGATTGACCCAGAACAGCAGCTTTACACACCCAAGATAGAGGACATTGCTGTGATAGAGATGTACGGAGACATCTGAGGCTCTTCATTGGACACAACAACAACAGAAAATTGACCCTGAACAGCAGCTTTACACACCCAAGATAGAGGACATTGCTGTGATAGAGATGTACGGAGACATCTGAGGCTCTTCATTGGACACAACAACAACAGAAAATTGACCCAGAACAGCAGCTTTACACACCCAAGATAGAGGACATTGCTGTGATAGAGATGTACGGAGATATCATAGGCTCTTCATTGGACACAACAACAACAGAAAATTGACCCAGAACAGCAGCTTTACACACCCAAGATAGAGGACATTGCTGTGATAGAGATGTACGGAGATATCATAGGCTCTTCATTGGACACAACAACAACAGAAAATTGACCCAGAACAGCAGCTTTACACACCCAAGATAGAGGACATTGCTGTGATAGAGATGTACGGAGATATCATAGGCTCTTCATTGGACACAACAACAACAGAAAATTGACCCAGAACAGCAGCTTTACACACCCTAGATAGAGGACATTGCTGTGATAGAAATGTACGGAGATATCATAGGCTCTTCATTGGACACAACAACAACAGAAAATGGACCCAGAACAGCAGCTTTACACACCCAAGATAGAGGACATTGCTGTGATAGAGATGTACGGAAATATCATAGGCTCTTCATTGGACACAACAACAACAGAAAATTGACCCAGAACAGCAGCTTTACACACCCAAGATAGAGAACATTGCTGTGATAGAGATGTACGGAGATATCATAGGCTCTTCGTTGGACACAACAACAACAGAAAATTGACCCAGAACAGCAGCTTTACACACCCAAGATAGAGAACATTGCTGTGATAGAGATGTACGGAGATATCATAGGCTCTTCATTGGACACAACAACAGAAAATTGACCCAGAACAGCAACTTTACACACCCATGATAGAGAACATTGCTGTGATAGAGATGTACGGAGACATCTGAGGCTCTTCATTGGATACGACAACAACAGAAAATTGACCCAGAACAGCAGCTATACACACCCATGATAGAGAACATTGCTGTGATAGAGATGTACGGAGACATCTGAGACTCTTCATTGGACACAACAACAACAGAAAATTGACCCAGAACAGCAGTTTTACACACCCAAGATAGAGAACATTGCTGTGATAGAGATGTACGGAGACATCTGAGGCTCTTCATTGAACACAACAACAACAGAAAATTGACCCAGAACAGCAGCTTTACACATTTAAGATAGAGAACATTGCTGTGATAGAGATGTACGGAGACATCTGAGGCTCTTCATTGGACACAACAACAACAGAAAATTGACCCAGAACAGCAGCTTTACACACTCAAGATAGAGAACATTGCTGTGATAGAGATGTACGGAGACATCTGAGGCTCTTCATTGGATACGACAACAACAGAAAATTGACCCAGAACAGCAGCTTTACACACTCAAGATAGAGAACATTGCTGTGATAGAGATGTACGGAGACATCTGAGGCTCTTCATTGGATACGACAACAACAGAAAATTGACCCAGAACAGCAGCTTTACATACCCATGATAGAGAACATTGCTGTGATAGAGATGTACGGAGACATCATAGGCTCTTCATTGGATACGACAACAACAGAAAATTGACCCAGAACAGCAGCTTTACACACCCATGATAGAGAACATTGCTGTGATAGAGATGTACGGAGATATCATAGGCTCTTCATTGGACACAACAACAATAACAATCAAACTACTACTGTCCTTACTACGATGAAAACTATTGAAAGAGCTTGGCTCATCAGTGGTGAACCCTCCCATCAATTTAACCAATTTAATCTACCAGACCGTTTCTTTAGATCTCTAATACTGTATTGCACAATTCTGCTTTTATATGTTACAATAAAGGGTGAAATCTTAGAAATGGTATTCAGGCTAACTATGGCCATAATCTTTTAGAACAGTAGAATTACATATACATGCGCCCTCTAGTCTATAAAGATGGAGCCAAAAGCTTCCCCATGTGCACTTGGTGTAAAACCAAAGAGGCCACTCCCCAACATATACTAAATTGTATTGGAAAGGACAAAGGATCCCTTTACAGAGAACCAAGAAAAGTTCTTGAACTTCTTTATGAGCACGTCCTCCAAGATCTTGTCCAATTTAGACTAATAAAAGGATAAGTAAAAAAGAATTACATATAAATATTTGTATCTGGCAAAGCTCTTCCGTATAGCTCACTTTTACGTTACTTAAAGAAATAGCGAGAGGTGATGCGTAGTACACCATTGGATACTGGACTATCTATACCGAGGTCTGTACGCCTGTGATTGATAGTAGAGTGGATAGATAGGCGATATGGACCTATGAGAGAGGCGTAGTGACAACCAATGGACTGTGGGTCCCCGGACTTAGACAATTAGTCCGCTGTGGACCAGAACAGACAGATAGACAGGTTAATGACACAATAGAATGATCTAACAATTGATTTCGTGGGTGTCATCCTTGATTTTGACAGGACAGTTCCTCTTCCCGATATACGGTCGTTACATCTCTATCTGTGTGTACAGCTCATCACACTGTTTCTGTTGTTGTTAGTGTCCATCAAGTCAACTTTAGGTGACTATATGGACAGCTATTCTCCAATTTGATCTGTTAGTGACCATCACTCTCAGCTCATCACACTGTTTCTGTTGTTGTTAGTGTCCATCAAGTCAACTTTAGGTGACTATATGGACAGCTATTCTCCAATTTGATTTGTTAGTGATCATCACTCACAGCTCATCACACTGTTTCTGTTGTTGTTAGTGTCCATCAAGTCAACTTTAGGTGACTATATGGACAGCTATTCTCCAATTTGATTTGTTAGTGATCATCACTCACAGCTCATCACACTGTTTCTGTTGTTGTTAGTGTCCATCAAGTCAACTTTAGGTGACTATATGGACAGCTATTCTCCAATTTGATTTGTTAGTGACCATCACTCACAGCTCATCACACTGTTTCTGTTGTTGTTAGTGTCCATCAAGTCAACTTTAGGTGACTATATGGACAGCTATTCTCCAATTTGATTTGTTAGTGATCATCACTCACAGCTCATCACACTGTTTCTGTTGTTGTTAGTGTCCATCAAGTCAACTTTAGGTGACTATATGGACAGCTATACCATATAATCCAAACGTCAAAAGGCCAGATACCTCAAGAACACTAGACGAAATACCCAGATTCCTTACAGCGGCTACACGTCTATGGTCAGATGCACCAAGAGAACCACAGGCCAATAGCAGTCAAACGTCAAAAGGCCAGATGCACCAAGAACACTAGATGAAATACCCATATTCCTCACAGCGGCTACACGTCTATGGCCAGATATACCATAGAATCCAAACGTCAAAAGGCCAGATACACCAAGAACACCAGACGAAATACCCAGATTCCTCACAGCGGCTACACGTCTATGGCCAGATGTACCATAGCATTCAAACGTCAAAAGACCAGATGCACCAAGAACACTAGATGAAATACCCAGATTCCTCACAGCGGTTACACGTCTATGGCCAGATGTACCATAGAATCCAAACGTCAAAAGACCAGATGCACCAAGAACACTAGATGAAATACCCAGATTCCTCACAGCGGCTACACGTCGATGGTCAGATGTACCATAGAATCCAAACGTCAAAAGACCAGATACACCAAGAACACTAGATGAAATACCCAGATTCCTCACAGCGGCTACACGTCGATGGTCAGATGTACCAAGAGTCCACACATCAATGGTCAGATACGCCATAGAGAACAACACGGTTTTTGGATTTTGGTCTGTATTTACCAAAACTGGTTTTGTTATTTATCACCACTAGTAAAGTCTCTTTACCAGGATGGTACAAAGTTCCATGGTTCTTGGGCATAATTAAAGGGAGAGGTGCCTCTTTACATTCATTAATATCATATATAACCTCCCCAAATACTTTCGTCCAAATGTTTATAATACTCAATTTGTTACAAACCACGGAAATTTCAAAAGTTTTTTTTAAATAGAATAAAGGCAGTTGAGGATTCAAGTTGTTTTTGTGGTATTGAGGAACAAACCTCAAGACATCTACTGATCGATTGCCCAGCATTTCAAGATTATAGAATGAACTAGTTGTTTGTGAACTTAACGATTTGATTTCCGATAAAAAAAATTATATCTAAAGTTTAATTCTCTCTCATTTTGTAAATACATTCTAAACTTTCTACAAAATCTGGACCTCTAGTGTTTTCATGTGTTGAATTGAAATTGAAAGGAGGAGGGGGAGCAGTAACAAGCTCGCTAAAAAACCTGGGCTCAGCTGGCCATGCTGATAGTACCCTGTAAGGGCTCCAGGGATACAGGATGAGCAGCGTTTGTACTCTATGTTAGGAGCAGCTGCACATGGCGTCTGTTCCTCATGTCAGAGGCGGCCATTTATTTTAGAGCTAAGTCGGCCTGCCACTGAGTAGTGCTCCCAGTCTTAATGACAAAGGCAGACACATTCTACCTCACCCAATCTTGATGGTTGTCAACAGACACCATCAAAAGTCTCAAGCTCTACAAGCTTGACACCCTAATATGATTGAGTGAAGATAAGAAAGAAGAAGAAGATGTGTTGAATAATGTAAATAACTTATGCAAATAAACTTTTCTCCTTGTTTGGCGCAAGTATCCCTTGCGGGATATAGCGCTTTGGAAATAAAATAATTGATAATTGATATATAACCCTTTTGGTAGGAAGTTATGTGAAATTGAAGCCACACGCCAATGGACAGTGATACACCACAGAGAACCACTTCCTAGTCTGGTCGACAAGGTGAGCGCCCTCTATAATTACACTTCCCTCACTTTAATGATCTCCTTCATTTTATTGTTTTCTGATTAATTTGGAGAACCTCCCTCCTTCTAATTGTCTTCCCTAGCTAATTGACCGTTTCTTTGACAGAGATCTACCCCCAGCGTCTTTCTTCTCTTCTCCCTGCAGGACACACTGTAGATTACCTAGTGTTCTAACTTACATGTAGATCGGTATAAACAATAGAAAGTATCTTCTATAATACCTATGGAGGGTTCACCACTGATGAGCCAGGCCCTCCCATTAATTTTTCCATTGCAGTAAGGGCAGTAGAAATTGTTCACTTTTAAAAAGAATCTTATGCGTCTATAATAGTTTCTAATTTTGATAACAGATGGCGCCCTAATGCATCATAATATAATTTCTATAATAAAAGACACAAATTAATATTTGCGGAAGAGCGATTGCTCGAAGCATATTATATATTTATAAATGTATGTAATTCTACTGTCCTCAAAGCTTTTATGTCCATAGTTCATCTAAAATACCCATTCCAAGTATCTAACATCAGTATCACTATAAAAGTAAGTTCCAAAAATACAATATAACAGTGGTATGGTAGATTAAACTGGCGAAACCGCTGGGAGGGTTCACCACTGATGAGCTAGGCCCTTCCATTAATTTTACCATATTACAGTAAGGGCAGTAGAAATTGTTTAATTTCAAAAAGAATCATACGCTTCTAAAATAGGTTCTTATTTCCATAATACCTATTTGTTTATGATTCCACAACACCTCTCGTTGTATGTTCCGAAGCCGTCCCTGTACTGATGAGGGCCATAGCTGGACACCGTGGTACACTGGTTGTTGACTTTTGTCTGTATTTGTCTAAACTGGTGTTGTGGCTTATTTCTTATCATCACTCTTACATTACAGTATTGACTCATCCATTGATGAGCTCTACTCTTCCCCGGCAGACACCATCAACAAACTTTACAAGCTTGATACCCTGATATGATTGAGTTGAGATAAGAGAGAAGAACACATATAGAAACCTTCCCCAGTACAGACACCATCAACAAGCTCTACAAGCTTGATACCCTGATATGATTGAGTTGAGATAAGAGAGAAGAACACATGTAGAAAGTATCCCCAGTACAGACACCATCAACAAGCTCTACAAGCTTGATACCCTGATATGATTGAGTTGAGATAAGAGAGAAGAACACATATAGAAAGTATCCCCAGTACAGACATCATCAACAAGCTCTACAAGCTTGATACCCTGATATGATTGAGTGGAGATAAGAAAGAAGAACACATATAGAAAGTATCCCCAGTACAGACACCATCAACAAGCTCTACAAGCTTGATACCCTGATATGATTGAGTGGAGATAAGAAAGAAGAACACATGTAGAAAGTATCCCCAGTACAGACACCATCAACAAGCTTTACAAGCTTGATACCCTGATATGATTGAGTTGAGATAAGAGAGAAGAACACATATAGAAACCTTCCCCAGTACAGACACCATCAACAAGCTCTACAAGCTTGATACCCTGATATGATTGAGTTGAGATAAGAGAGAAGAACACATATAGAAAGTATCCCCAGTACAGACATCATCAACAAGCTCTACAAGCTTGATACCCTGATATGATTGAGTTGAGATAAGAGAGAAGAACACATATAGAAAGTATCCCCAGTACAGACACCATCAACAAGCTCTACAAGCTTGATACCCTGATATGATTGAGTTGAGATAAGAGAGAAGAACACATATAGAAAGTATCCCCAGTACAGACATCATCAACAAGCTCTACAAGCTTGATACCCTGATATGATTGAGTTGAGATAAGAGAGAAGAACACATATAGAAAGTATCCCCAGTACAGACACCATCAACAAGCTCTACAAGCTTGATACCCTGATATGATTGAGTTGAGATAAGAGAGAAGAACACATATAGAAAGTATCCCCAGTACAGACATCATCAACAAGCTCTACAAGCTTGATACCCTGATATGATTGAGTTGAGATAAGAAAGAAGAACACATATAGAAACCATCCCCAGTACAGACACCATCAACAAGCTCTACAAGCTTGATACCCTGATATGATTGAGTTGAGATAAGAGAGAAGAACACATGTAGAAAGTATCCCCAGTACAGACATCATCAACAAGCTCTACAAGCTTGATACCCTGATATGATTGAGTTGAGATAAGAGAGAAGAACACATATAGAAACCATCCCCAGTACAGACGCCATCAACAAGCTCTACAAGCTTGATACCCTGATATGATTGAGTTGAGATAAGAGAGAAGAGCACATGTAGAAAGTATCCCCAGTACAGACACCATCAACAAGCTCTACAAGCTTGATACCCTGATATGATTGAGTTGAGATAAGAGAGAAGAACACATATAGAAAGTATCCCCAGTACAGACATCATCAACAAGCTCTACAAGCTTGATACCCTGATATGATTGAGTGGAGATAAGAAAGAAGAACACCTGTAGAAAGTATCCCCAGTACAGACACCATCAACAAGCTCTACAAGCTTGATACCCTGATATGATTGAGTGGAGATAAGAAAGAAGAACACATATAGAAAGTATCCCCAGCACAGACACCATCAACAAACTTTACAAGCTTGATACCCTGATATGATTGAGTGGAGATAAGAAAGAAGAACACATATAGAAAGTATCCCCAGCACAGACACCATCAACAAGCTTTACAAGCTTGATACCCTGATATGATTGAGTGGAGATAAGAAAGAAGAACACATATAGAAAGTATCCCCAGCACAGACACCATCAACAAGCTTTACAAGCTTGATACCCTGATATGATTGAGTGGAGATAAGAAAGAAGAACACATATAGAAAGTATCCCCAGCACAGACACCATCAACAAGCTTTACTAGCTTGATACCCTGATATGATTGAGTGGAGATAATAAAGAACACATGTAGAAAGTATCCCAGTACAGACACCATCAACAAACTTTACAAGCTTGATACCCTGATATGATTGAGTGGAGATAAGAAAGAAGAACACATGTAGAAAGTATCCCCAGTACAGACACCATCAACAAGCTCTACAAGCTTGATACCCTGATATGATTGAGTGGAGATAATAAAGAACACATGTAGAAAGTATCCCCAGTACAGACACCATCAACAAACTTTACAAGCTTGGTACCATAATATGATTGAGTGGAGATAAGAAAGAAGAAGACTCTTACGTTTAGTAATCAATTGATAAACCAAAATGGATTGTTTTAATGCATTTTTAAAGGGAGAGGTACCTATTTTGGTGTAGATATATTACGTTCCAACTCTCACACGATGTGATAACAATCAGGAATCTTACCTATTAGCGTTTTATACTTGGCCTGGAATATTCTTGTTTCCCAATTCTTTCTCAATTCTCCATTATCCAAAAACGTTTAATAACCAATCCCAGAGCGACCATGAAGAACACGTGATTTGCTTAATCTTTCATAACACAATAAATGAGAAAATATTTCATCAATAATACTAAAAAATCACCTATTTTACATATTCTAAAGATAGAGAGAGGTTGCCTGGCCGGCGGCATTCATATTTATATGACACTCCGGCCAGTTAGAGTATTTTTTAATTTTTCTCAACGTTTCGACAAAAATCTTTTTGTCTTCGTCAGGAGAAGTAAATAAAGCATTTGAAAAGGTGTTAAAAATTGTTCTGAGGTTTGCAAGGGTGTTTTTACGTCATTTTTCGAATTTAGTACAACATCTAAAGCACGAGTCAAAAACAAATATTTAAACTCGTAAATAGACTATGATCTTGGAAATAAATAAATATATAATAATACAATTATAATTAAATAAAGTATAATCAAAATTCGAAACTATTTTAAAGGCGTATTATTCTTTTGAAATTAAACAATTTCTACTGCCCTTACTGCAATGGAAAAATTAATGGGAGGGCCTGACTCATCAGTGGTGAACCCTCCCAGTGGTTTCGCCAGTTCAATCTACCATTACCGCTGTTATATTGCATTTTTTGGAACTGGGAGGGTTCACCACTGATGAGCCAGGCCCTCCCATTAATTTTTCCATAGCAGTAAGGACAGTAGAAATTGTTTAATTTCAAAAAGAATCTTATGAGTCTAAAATAGTTTCTAATTTTCATAACAGATGGCGCGCTGGTGCATCGTAATATAAATAAAGTAATAATCACAATGATTACATATAAGATTACATAAAGAAAAATAAAAAAAAACTCTAACTGGCCGGAGTGTCTCTTTTTCATAATCGTTTGAGATAATTGTTCGTCAGCTTGTTTTTAGCCTTTTATTCTGTTGAGAATCTTCAAGGCTTTTTTGTAAGTTTTTGATATGACTTTTGGAAGCATCCAAAAATCACTTTATTAGGTACCGCTCAAAAAGAACAACCTAGTTCATGATAATTGTAACAATAAATAATATGTGAAGGTTATTCACATATTGAAACAAAATGTTAACGCGGGATTCAATCCCAGTTCATGACTGTCGGGAATCGAGGGTGTTACCCACTCGTCCACCGACTATTTTTTGGAAGCATAAAGAACATATATATTCATAAAAAAAAAGTACAAAAGTGAAATTGTACTTTGAATCAGGTGAATAAATTAAGAAAAATACATCTCTTAATCGTGAAAATAAAAGTTTTTGATTGTTTGCGCCATCTATCGGAATAAATATCAACCATTCGTTGCATTTTAAAATTATTTTATAATTTCCTATATATATATATAAATACCCTTTCTTGATGAATAACGATTACAATAGAGTGTAAAGAGAAAAGCCTTTTTTTATCGTGTAACAAAAAGTTGCTGATGGTTTGCGCCATCTATCGGAATAAATATCAACTATTCGTTGATTTTTTTAATTATTTCATAATTACCCAAATACCCATTACTGATTAATCAAGAAAAAGCTAAACAAATTCGCGTTTCGGAGCTAAATGATCAGTTTTTTTAACTCCGCCTTTGCCGGTCCCAAGCCCGGTTGAAAAAGGAGGAGGGGGAGCAGTAACAAGCTCACTAAAAAACCTGGGCTCAGCTGGCCATGCTGATAGTACCCTGTAAGGACTCCAGGGATACAGGATGTACTCCATTTTGGAGCGGCTGTACATGGTAACTGTTCCTCATGTCAGACTTACATATTGGAGCTAAGTCGGTGGCCTGCTACTGAGTCCCAGTCTTAATGACATTCTACTTCACCCAGCCATGCTGATAGTACCCTGTAAGGACTCCAGGGATACAGGATGTACTCCATTTTGGAGCGGCTGTACATGGTAACTGTTCCTCATGTCAGACTTACATATTGGAGCTAAGTCGGTGGCCTGCTACTGAGTCCCAGTCTTAATGACATTCTACTTCACCCAGCCATGCTGATAGTACCCTGTAAGGACTCCAGGGATACAGGATGTACTCCATGTTAGGAGTGGCTGTACATGGTGTCTGTTCCTCATGTCAGACATTACATATTGGAGCTAAGTCAGTGGCCTGCTACTGAGTCCCAGTCTTAATGACATTCTACTTCACCCAGCCATGCTGATAGTACCCTGTAAGGACTCCAGGGATACAGGATGTACTCCATGTTAGGAGCGGCTGTACATGGTGCCTGTTCCTCATGTCAGACATTACATATTGGAGCTAAGTCAGTGGCCTGCTACTGAGTCCCAGTCTTAATGACATTCTACTTCACCCAGCCATGCTGATAGTACCCTGTAAGGACTCCAGGGATACAGGATGTACTCCATGTTAGGAGCGGCTGTACATGATGTCTGTTCCTCATGTCAGACATTACATATTGGAGCTAGGTCAGTGGCCTGTTACTGAGTCCCAGTCTTAATGACATTCTACTTCAACCAGTCATGCTGATAGTACCCTGTAAGGACTCCAGGGATACAGGATGTACTCCATGTTAGGAGCGGCTGTACATGGTCTGTTCCTCATGTCAGACATTTCATATTGGAGCTAAGTCGGCCTGCCACTGAGTAGTGCTCCCAGTCTTAATGACAAAGGCAGACGTATTCTACTTCACACAGTCATGATGGTTGCCAAACAAACTTGATACCTTAATATGATTGAGTGGAGATAAGAAATAAGAAGACAATTAATGAGCGAAAGAAAGCGCGGAGCTGGAAAGAAGGACACCTGACAAATATGACAACAAAAAATGTCACAGTTGAGTGACATCCTTGTTAACATGACCAGCCCGGACACTGAAAACGTGACACACATGATAAGGTTTATTTAGGGGACATGCTCTAGATTTGTATTGGAAGGACCATAGGTTTGGTAACATGGACAGTGGAGGATTCAAGTTGCTTTTATGGTATTGAGGAACAAACCTCAAGACATCTACTGATCGATTGCCCAGCATTTCAAGATTATAGAATGAACTAGTTGTTTGTGAACTTAACGATTTGATTTCCGATAAAAAAAAATTATATCTAAAGTTTAATTCATTTTATAAATACATTCTAAACTTTCTACAAAATCTGGATCTATAATATATCCATGCGTTGAATAATGTAAATAACTTATGTAAATAAACTTTTCTTCTTGTTTGCCGCAAGTATCCCTTGCGGGATATAGCGCTTTGGAAATAAAAAATAAATAAATAAAGGTCAACTAACTACATGTACTCACGCTATACCTTCTCCTTTTTGGTGTTAAATTAATGCTTATACTAGTAACGCAAAATATATTTTAAAAAGTTGATATTTATTCCGATAGATGGCGCAGGAAGATTTTCTTGAAGGATATTGAGCTACAGAGACAAAGGTCGCCTCTCCCGTCAAAATAGCCTAACCACTTTACAAGTTGAACACCTCTCTGGTAGATTATGAAGATTCCATTAGATCCCGTGTGGATCACATGGAATAAAGTCCGCCCTAGACTGACGAGGGCCATTAGCCCGAAGCCATGGTCTCTAGGTGGACGCTTCTCAGTTTGCCAAAGCTGGTGTTGTGGCTTTGTCACCGACCCAATGCCGCTAGTTGCGGCGACGGTCAATAGATGGCGTCAGAGTTTCTGACGTTTATTTTTAATGGAGAAGCGCCCATTGCTTCTATATATATACATGTAGATGGAAATTTTGCCGGGAGGATATTTATCTAAAGAGACAAGGGTCGCCTCTCCCGTCAAAATAGACATTAAAACTAGACGCCATATATACATGTATATATGTAGCTTATTGGACATGACATCTGCCCGGTAAGCGGAACACTGTGGGTTCGATTCCCATCCCTGGCCACTTTTTTTTTTCGTTTATCATTACTCTTCACAATTCATCGTTTCATACTTCATCCCTAAGGATAGAAATAGTCGTTATTTCTCCTTAAAAATAAATTACGATTTTTCGTTCAAATGAAACATTTGCGGTAAACGTCGTTCTACAATCATAAACCGTATTATATTGTATTATGTTGTATATTTATTTAAAAAATTATCTTTAAGAAGGTTTCTTGCCAAAATGCAGTATTTTTTATTATAAAGTTGAAAATATATATATGTCGTAAACCTGGGTAAGCCAACAAGTGAGTTGGAAGCAGTCGGGGTTGAGTGGCAAGGCGTGCAGAGTGGGAAGTCCGCACGGGACAGTAAGGACAAAGTTTGGGATCTCCTAGTACGTCTCACATGGCACCAAGACCAGGGGAAAGTTGAGGATTAACAGAGGAAAGCTCGGCGTCCTGCATGAAGCCGCGGGGGCAGAGAGGAGCCAAAACGGCGGCTACGAGGGCCGCCGTGAGATGGCAACGAACTAGCACTGAGCGGCCTGTCCGAAAATATCCACTGTAACCTAACTAACTGTCAACATCCGGACCAACGCCCTTTTTGTCCCTCTCTGGATCCCCCGGGTGTGTGTCTGGTGGCAAGCTGGTGTCACTTTGAGACGACTAGAAAAGACGTCATACTTTATTACTTACATACCACATTGTTTAAATTACGATATATATGCATACAAAGATTCAAATTTTCAAGTATAAAAATGGTCAAATATAAATAAAAACATATTTATTATTCACAGAAATATTTACAAATTAATTACTTTCAACATAATACTTTCACATCTTATATATCTTCAAAAAAAGTGAAGAAAAAAATGCATTCAAGAAATTTTCCTTTTTTTTAATATATCCACTCAATGAACTAACAAAAACATACAGTAATTTTTTAATCAAAAATTTTCACAAATGTAATTTATTTAGGTATAATTAAGAAATTCAATCCTATATACACACATTCAATCTAATAAAAAAAGGTAATTGAAAATATTTACTTAAATTAGGTAAGTCAAAATTGTTTATTACTGTTTTTGTATTCACAGAACAGTTTCGTAATTGTTTACAAGTTATTGTTAAATAAGGGATTATATATTATAAATGAAGACAGTTATTTCTTACATATCATACTTTTCTTGGTTTCTCAAGAAGCCACTGGGACCAAAAATCTTTTTGGTCGCAGTGGTAGAGCCTACTCCACGCTGACGAGCGCCAACAGCACGAAACGCGTTCGTGGATGGCTTTTCTTGATTTATCAAGAAATTGGGTTGGCCAAATATCAGGGAACAGGCTAAATCAATGTTTAGTTCATTTCTGTTCCACCAGATGGCGCTCTGCCTTCTGTAAAGCACATGTGCTCCTGGTCAGGAGATATGTTATCTTTATTTTAATAAAATACTTTGCAAACAATATTTTGTAGAAAATTAGTAAAATAATTTGTTATGAATATAATTTTTGTTATGAAACCATATTTGTGGAAGAGCTTTGCTCGATGCAATACCTTGAAATTCTATGTATGTACCTCTACAGACCTATAAGCTTATGTCCATAGGTTCACCAAACACCCCTAAGCTGTCTTCCATAGAAAATACAGGGTATATTCCAATCCAATACAATAGTAGAGCGGTCTAGAGATTAATTTGGTGAAACTGCTAAGAGAGTTCCCAACTGATGAGCCAAGCACTCTCATTCAATAACTTATATCATTGCAGTAAGGTATGTATAGTTACCTCTGAGAGGGTTCACCACTGATGAGCCAAGCCCTCTAAATCAATAACTTTTTATCATTGCAGTAAGGTTTGTAGAGTTACCTCTGAGAGGGTTCGCCACTGATGAGCCAAGCCCTCTGAATCCATAACTTTTTATCATTGCAGTAAGGTTTGTAGAGTTACCTCTGAGAGGGTTCACTACTGATGAGCCAAGCCCTCTAAATCAATAACTTTTTATCATTGCAGTAAGGTTTGTAGAGTTACCTCTGAGAGGGTTCGCCACTGATGAGCCAAGCCCTCTGAATCCATAACTTTTTATCATTGCAGTAAGGTCTGTAGAGTTACCTCTGAGAGGGTTTACCACTTATGAGCCAAGCCCTCTCATTCAATAACTTATATCATTACAGTAAGGTCTGTAGAGTTACCTCTGAGAGGGTTCACCACTGATGAGCCAAGCCCTCTCATTCAATAACTTATATCATTGCAGTAAGGTCTGTAGAGTTACCTCTGAGAGGGTTAACCACTGATGAGCCAAGCCCTCTCATTCAATAACTTATATCATTACAGTAAGTTCTGTAGAGTTACCTCTGAGAGTGTTCACCACTGATGAGCCAAGCCCTCTCATTCAATAACTTATATCATTACAGTAAGTTCTGTAGAGTTACCTCTGAGAGGGTTCACCACTGATGAGCCAAGCTATCTCATTCAATAACATATATCATTACAGTAAGGTCTGTAGAGTTACCTCTGAGAGAGTTCACCACTGATGAGCCAAGCCCTCTCATTCAATAACTTATATCATTACAGTAAGGTCTGTAGAGTTACCTCTGAGAGTGTTCACCACTGATGAGCCAAGCCCTCTCATTCAATAACCTTTATCATTACAGTAAGGTCTGTAGAGTTACCTCTGAGAGGGTTCACCACTGATGAGCCAAGCTATCTCATTCAATAACTTATATCATTACAGTAAGGTCTGTAGAGTTACCTCTGAGAGGGTTCACCACTGATGAGCCAAGCCCTCTCATTCAATAACTTAAATTATTACAGTAAGGTCTGTATAGTTACCTCTGAGAGGGTTCACCGCTGATGAACCAAGCTATCTCATTCAATAACTTATATCATTACAGTAAGGTCTGTAGAGTTACCTCTGAGAGGGTTCACCACTGATGAGCCAAGCTATCTCATTCTATAACTTATATCATTACAGTAAGTTCTGTAGAGTTACCTCTGAGAGAGTTCACCACTGATGAGCCAAGCCCGCTCATTCAATAACTTATATCATTACAGTACGGTCTGTAGAGTTACCTCTGAGAGGGTTCACCACTGATGAGCCAAGCCCTCTCATTCAATAACTTATATCATTACAGTAAGGTCTGTAAAGTTACCTCTGAGAGGGTTCACCACTGATGAGCCAAGCTATCTCATTCAATAACTTATATCATTACAGTAAGGTCTGTAGAGTTACCTCTGAGAGGGTTCACCACTGATGAGCCAAGCCCTCTCATTCAATAACTTATATCATTACAGTAAGGTCTGTAGAGTTACCGCTGAGAGGGTTCACCACTGATGAGCCAAGCCCTCTCATTCAATAACATATATAATTAGAGTAAGGTCTGTAGATTTACCTCTGAGAGGGTCCACCACTGATGAGCCAAGCTATCTCATTCAATAACTTATATCATAACAGTAAGTTCTGTATAGTTACCGCTGAGAGGGTTCACCACTGATGAGCCAAGCCCTCTCCTTCAATAACATATATCATTGCAATAGGTTCTGTAGAGTTACCTCTGAGAGGGTTCACCACTGATGAGCCAAGCTATCTCATTCAATAACTTATATCATTACAGTAAGGTCTGTAGAGTTACCTCTGAGAGGGTTCACCACTGAGGAGCCAAGCTATCTCATTCAATAACTTATATCATTACAGTAAGGTCTGTAGAGTTAGCTCTGAGAGGGTTCACCACTGATGAGCCAAGCTATCTCATTCAATAACTTATATCATTACAGTAAGGTCTGTAGAGTTAGCTCTGAGAGGGTTCACCACTGATGAGCCAAGCCCTCTCATTCAATAACTTATATCATTACAGTAAGTTCTGTAGAGTTACCGCTGAGAGGGTTCACCACTGATGAGCCAAGCCCTCTCATTCAATAACATATATCATTGCAATAGGTTCTGTAGAGTTACCTCTGAGAGGGTTCACCACTGATGAGCCAAGCCCTCTCATTCAATAACTTATATCATTACAGTAAGGTCTGTATAGTTACCTCTGAGAGGGTTCACCACTGATGAGCCAAGCCCTCTCATTCAATAACTTATATCATTACAGTAAGGTCTGTAGAGTTACCTCTGAGAGGGTTCACCACTGATGAGCCAAGCCCTCTCATTCAATAACTTATATCATTACAGTAAGGTCTGTAGAGTTACCTCTGAAGGGTTCACCACTGATGAGCCAAGCCCTCTCATTCAATAACTTATATCATTACAGTGAGGTCTGTAGAGTTACCTCTGAGAGGGTTCACCACTGATGAGCCAAGCCCTCTCATTCAATAACTTATATCATTACAGTAAGGTCTGTAGAGTTACCTCTGAGAGGGTAACCACTGATGAGCCAAGCCCTCTTATTCAATAACTTATATCATTACAGTAAGTTCTGTAGAGTTACCTCTGAGAGGGTTCACTACTGATGAGCCAAGCCCTCTCATTCAATAACTTATATCATTCAGTAAGGTCTGTAGAGTTACCTCTGAGAGGGTTCACCACTGAGGAGCCAAGCCCTCTCATTCAATAACTTATATCATTCAGTAAGGTCTGTAGAGTTACCTCTGAGAGGGTTCACCACTGAGGAGCCAAGCCCTCTCATTCAATAACTTATATCATTCAGTAAGGTCTGTAGAGTTACCTCTGAGAGGGTTCACCACTGAGGAGCCAAGTCCTCTCATTCAATAACTTATATCATTACAGTAAGGTCTGTAGAGTTACCTCTGAGAGGGTTCACCACTGAGGAGCCAAGCCCTCTCATTCAATAACTTATATCATTACAGTAAGGTCTGTAGAGTTACTTCTGAGAGGGTTCACCACTGATGAGCCAAGCCCTCTCATTCAATAACTTATATCATTATAGTAAGGTCTGTAGAGTTACCTCTGAGAGGGTTCACCACTGATGAGCCAAGCTATCTCTTTCAATAACTTATATCATTACAGTAAGGTCTGTAGAGTTACCTCTGAGAGGGTTCACCACTGATGAGCCAAGCTATCTCGTTCAATAACTTATATCATTACAGTAAGGTCTGTATAGTTACCTCTGAGAGGGTACACCACTGATGAGCCAAGCTATCTCATTCAATAACATATATCATTGCAATAGGTTCTGTAGAGTTACCTCTGAGAGGGTTCACCACTGATGAGCCAAGCCCTCTCATTCAATAACTTATATCATTACAGTAAGGTCTGTAGAGTTACCTCTGAGAGAGTTCACCACTGATGAACCAAGTCCTTTCATTCAATAACTTATATCATTACAGTAAGGTCTGTAGAGTTACCTCTGAGAGGGTAACCACTGATGAGCCAAGCTATCTCATTCAATAACTTATATCATTACATTAAGATCTGTAGAGTTACCTCTGAGAGGGTTCACCACTGATGAGCCAAGCTATCTCATTCCATAATTTATATCATTACAGTAAGGTCTGTAGAGTTACCTCTGAGAGGGTTCACCACTGATGAGCCAAGTCCTCTCATTCAATAACTTACATCATTGCAGTATGTTCTGTAGAGTTACCTCTGAGAGGGTTCACCACTGATGAGCCAAGCTATCTCATTCAATAACTTATATCATTACAGTAAGGTCTGTAGAATTACCTCTGAGAGGGTTCACCACTGATGAGCCAAGCCCTCTCATTCAATAACTTATATCATTACAGTAAGGTCTGTAGAGTTACTTCTGAGAGGGTTCACCACTGATGAGCCAAGCCCTCTCATTCAATAACTTATATCATTACAGTAGGGTCTGTAGAGTTACCTCTGAGAGGGTTCACCACTGATGAGCCAAGTCCTCTCTTTCAATAACTTACATCATTGCAGTATGTTCTGTAGAGTTACCTCTGAGAGGGTTCACCACTGATGAGCCAAGCTATCTCATTCAATAACTTATATCATTACAGTAAGGTCTGTAGAATTACCTCTGAGAGGGTTCACCACTGATGAGCCAAGCCCTCTCATTCAATAACTTATATCATTACAGTAAGGTCTGTAGAGTTACTTCTGAGAGAGTTCACCACTGATGAGCCAAGCCCTCTCATTCAATAACTTATATCATTACAGTAAGGTCTGTAGAGTTACCTCTGAGAGGGTTCACCACTGATGAGCCAAGCTATCTCATTCAATAACTTATATCATTACAGTAAGGTCTGTAGAATTACCTCTGAGAGGGTTCACCACTGATGAGCCAAGCCCTCTCATTCAATAACTTATATCATTACAGTAAGGTCTGTAGAGTTACCGCTGAGAGGGTTCACCACTGATGAGCCAAGCCCTCTCATTCAATAACATATATCATTAGAGTAAGGTCTGTAGAGTTACCTCTGAGAAGGTTCACCACTGATGAGCCAAGCCCTCTCATTCAATAACATATATCATTACAGCAAGATCTGTAGAGTTACCGCTGAGAGGGTTCACCACTGATGAGCCAAGCCCTCTCATTCAATAACATATATCATTAGAGTAAGGTCTGTAGAGTTACCTCTGAGAAGGTTCACCACTGATGAGCCAAGCCCTCACATTCAATAACATATATCATTACAGTAAGGTCTGTAGAGTTACCGCTGAGAGGGTTCACCACTGATGAGCCAAGCCCTCTCATTCAATAACATATATCATTACAGTAAGGTCTGTAGAGTTACCTCTGAGAAGGGTCACCACTGATGAGCCAAGCCCTCTCATTCAATAACATATATCATTAGAGTAAGGTCTGTAGAGTTACCTCTGAGAAGGTTTACCACTGATGAGCCAAGCCCTCTCATTCAATAACTTATATCATTACAGTAAGGTCTGTAGAGTTACCTCTGAGAGGGTTCACCACTAAGGAGCCAAGCTATCTCATTCAATAACTTATATCATTACAGTAAGGTCTGTATAGTTACCGCTGAGAGGGTTCACCACTGATGAGCCAAGCCCTCTCATTCAATAACATATATCATTACAGTAAGTTCTGTAGAGTTACCTCTGAGAGGGTTCACCACTGATGAGCCAAGCTATCTCATTCAATAACTTATATCATTACAGTAAGTTCTGTAGAGTTACCGCTGAGAGGGTTCACCACTGATGAGCCAAGCCCTCTCATTCAATAACTTATATCATTACAGTAAGGTCTGTAGAGTTACCGCTGAGAGGGTTCACCACTGATGAGCCAAGCCCTCTCATTCAATAACATATATCATTACAGTAAGGTCTGTAGAGTTACCTCTGAGAGAGTTCACCACTGATGAGCCAAGCCCTCTCATTCAATAACTTATATCATTACAGTAAGGTCTGTAGAGTTACCTCTGAGAGGGTTCACCACTGATGAGCCAAGCCCTCTCATTCAATAACTTACATCATTACAGTAAGGTCTGTAGAGTTACCTCTGAGAGGGTTCACCACTGATGAGCCAAGCCCTCTCATTCAATAACTTATATCATTACAGTATGGTCTGTAGAGTTACCTCTGAGAGAGTTCACCACTGATGAGCCAAGCCCTCTCATTCAATAACTTACATCATTACAGTAAGGTCTGTAGAGTTACCTCTGAGAGGGTTCACCACTGATGAGCCAAGCCCTCTCATTCAATAACTTATATCATTACAGTAAGGTCTGTAGAGTTACCTCTGAGAGAGTTCACCACTGATGAGCCAAGTCCTCTCATTCAATAACTTATATCATTACAGTAAGGTCTGTAGAGTTACCTCTGAGAGAGTTCACCACTGATGAGCCAAGTCCTCTCATTCAATAACTTATATCATTACAGTAAGGTCTGTAGAGTTACCTCTGAGAAGGTTCACCACTGATGAGCCAAGCCCTCACATTCAATAACTTATATCATTACAGTAAGTTCTGTAGAGTTACCTCTGAGAGGGTTCACCACTGATGAGCCAAGCCCTCTCATTCAATAACTTATATCATTATAGTAAGGTCTGTAGAGTTACCTCTGAGAGGGTTCACCACTGATGAGCCAAGCTATCTCGTTCAATAACTTATATCATTACAGTAAGGTCTGTAGAGTTACCTCTGAGAGGGTTCACCACTGATGAGCCAAGCCCACCCATTCAATAACTTATATCATTACAGTAAAGTCTGTATAGTTACCTCTGAGAGGGTTCACCACTGATGAGCCAAGCTATCTCATTCAATAACATATATCATTGCAATAGGTTCTGTAGAGTTACCTCTGAGAGGGTTCACCACTGATGAGCCAAGCTATCTCATTCAATAAATTATATCAATACATTAAGGTCTGTAGAGTTACCTCTGAGAGGGTTCACCCCTGATGAGCCAAGCTATCTCATTCAATAACTTATATCATTACATTAAGATCTGTAGAGTTACCTCTGAGAGGGTTCACCACTGATGAGCCAAGCTATCTCATTCAATAACTTATATCATTACATGAAGATCTGTAGAGTTACCTCTGAGAGGGTTCACTACTGATGAGACAAGCCCTCTCATTCAATAACTTATATCATTACAGCAAGGTCTGTAGAGTTACCTCTGAGAGGGTTCACCACTGATGAGCCAAGTCCTCTCATTCAATAACTTACATCATTGCAGTATGTTCTGTAGAGTTACCTCTGAGAGGGTTCACCACTGATGAGCCAAGCTATCTCATTCAATAACTTATATCATTACAGTAAGGTCTGTAGAATTACCTCTGAGAGGGTTCACCACTGATGAGCCAAGCCCTCTCATTCAATAACTTATATCATTACAGTAAGGTCTGTAGAGTTACTTCTGAGAGAGTTCACCACTGATGAGCCAAGCCCTCTCATACAATAACTTATATAATTACAGTAAGGTCTGTAGAGTTACCTCTGAGAGGGTTCACCACTGATGAGCCAAGCTATCTCATTCAATAACTTATATCATTACAGTAAGGTCTGTAGAATTACCTCTGAGAGGGTTCACCACTGATGAGCCAAGCCCTCTCATTCAATAACTTATATCATTACAGTAAGGTCTGTAGAGTTACCGCTGAGAGGGTTCACCACTGATGAGCCAAGCCCTCTCATTCAATAACATATATCATTAGAGTAAGGTCTGTAGAGTTACCTCTGAGAAGGTTCACCACTGATGAGCCAAGCCCTCTCATTCAATAACATATATCATTACAGTAAGATCTGTAGAGTTACCGCTGAGAGGGTTCACCACTGATGAGCCAAGCCCTCTCATTCAATAACATATATCATTAGAGTAAGGTCTGTAGAGTTACCTCTGAGAAGGTTCACCACTGATGAGCCAAGCCCTCTCATTCAATAACATATATCATTACAGTAAGGTCTGTAGAGTTACCGCTGAGAGGGTTCACCACTGATGAGCCAAGCCCTCTCATTCAATAACATATATCATTACAGTAAGGTCTGTAGAGTTACCTCTGAGAAGGTTCACCACTGATGAGCCAAGCCCTCTCATTCAATAACATATATCATTAGAGTAAGTTCTGTAGAGTTACCTCTGAGAAGGTTCACCACTGATGAGCCAAGCCCTCTCATTCAATAACTTATATCATTACAGTAAGGTCTGTAGAGTTACCTCTGAGAGGGTTCACTACTGATGAGCCAAGTCCTTTCATTCAATAACTTATATCATTACAGTAAGGTCTGTAGAGTTACCTCTGAGAGGGTTCACCACTGATGAGCCAAGCTATCTCATTCAATAACTTATATCATTACAGTAAGGTCTGTATAGTTACCGCTGAGAGGGTTCACCACTGATGAGCCAAGCCCTCTCATTCAATAACATATATCATTACAGTAAGTTCTGTAGAGTTACCTCTGAGAGGGTTCACCACTGATGAGCCAAGCTATCTCATTCAATAACTTATATCATTACAGTAAGTTCTGTAGAGTTACCGCTGAGAGGGTTCACCACTGATGAGCCAAGCCCTCTCATTCAATAACTTATATCATTACAGTAAGGTCTGTAGAGTTACCGCTGAGAGGGTCCACCGCTGATGAGCCAAGCCCTCTCATTCAATAACATATATCATTACAGTAAGGTCTGTAGAGTTACCTCTGAGAGGGTTCACCACTGATGAGCCAAGCCCTCTCATTCAATAACTTATATCATTACAGTAAGGTCTGTAGAGTTACCTCTGAGAGAGTTCACCACTGATGAGCCAAGCCCTCTCATTCAATAACTTATATCATTATAGTAAGGTCTGTAGAGTTACCTCTGAGAGAGTTCACCACTGATGAGCCAAGCCCTCTCATTCAATAACTTATATCATTACAGTAAGGTCTGTAGAGTTACCTCTGAGAGAGTTCACCACTGATGAGCCAAGCCCTCTCATTCAATAACTTATATCATTACAGTAAGGTCTGTAGAGTTACCTCTGAGAGGGTTCACCACTGATGAGCCAAGCCCTCTCATTCAATAACTTATATCATTCAGTAAGGTCTGTAGAGTTACCTCTGAGAGGGTTCACCACTGATGAGCCAAGCCCTCTCATTCAATAACTTATATCATTACAGTAAGGTCTGTAGAGTTACCTCTGAGAGGGTTCACTACTGATGAGCCAAGCCCTCTCATTCAATAACTTACATCATTACAGTAAGGTCTGTAGAGTTACCTCTGAGAGGGTTCACCACTGATGAGCCAAGCCCTCTCATTCAATAACTTATATCATTACAGTAAGGTCTGTAGAGTTACCTCTGAGAGAGTTCACCACTGATGAGCCAAGCCCTCTCATTCAATAACTTATATCATTACAGTAAGGTCTGTAGAGTTACCTCTGAGAGGGTTCACCACTGATGAGCCAAGCCCTCTCATTCAATAACTTATATCATTACAGTAAGGTCTGTAGAGTTACCTCTGAGAGGGTTCACCACTGATGAGCCAAGCCCTCTCATTCAATAACTTACATCATTACAGTAAGGTCTGTAGAGTTACCTCTGAGAGGGTTCACCACTGATGAGCCAAGCCCTCTCATTCAATAACTTATATCATTACAGTAAGGCCTGTAGAGTTACCTCTGAGAGAGTTCACCACTGATGAGCCAAGCCCTCTCATTCAATAACTTATATCATTACAGTAAGGTCTGTAGAGTTACCTCTGAGAGGGTTCACCACTGATGAGCCAAGCCCTCTCATTCAATAACTTACATCATTACAGTAAGGTCTGTAGAGTTACCTCTGAGAGGGTTCACCACTGATGAGCCAAGCCCACCCATTCAATAACTTATATCATTACAGTAAAGTCTGTATAGTTACCTCTGAGAGGGTTCACCACTGATGAGCCAAGCTATCTCATTCAATAACTTATATCATTACATTAAGGTCTGTAGAGTTACCTCTGAGAGGGTTCACCCCTGATGAGCCAAGCTATCTCATTCAATAACTTATATCATTACATTAAGATCTGTAGAGTTACCTCTGAGAGGGTTCACCACTGATGAGCCAAGCTATCTCATTCAATAACTTATATCATTACATTAAGATCTGTAGAGTTACCTCTGAGAGGGTTCACTACTGATGAGACAAGCCCTCTCATTCAATAACTTATATCATTACAGTAAGGTCTGTAGAGTTACCTCTGAGAGGGTTCACCACTGATGAGCCAAGTCCTCTCATTCAATAACTTACATCATTGCAGTATGTTCTGTAGAGTTACCTCTGAGAGGGTTCACCACTGATGAGCCAAGCTATCTCATTCAATAACTTATATCATTACAGTAAGGTCTGTAGAATTACCTCTGAGAGGGTTCACCACTGATGAGCCAAGCCCTCTCATTCAATAACTTATATCATTACAGTAAGGTCTGTAGAGTTACCTCTGAGAGGGTTCACCACTGATGAGCCAAGTCCTTTCATTCAATAACTTATATCATTACAGTAAGGTCTGTAGAGTTACTTCTGAGAGGGTTCACCACTGATGAGCCGAACCCTCTCATTCAATAACTTATATCATTACAGTAAGTTCTGTAGAGTTACTTCTGAGAGGGTTCACCACTGATGAGCCAAGCTATCTCATTCCATAACTTATATCATTACAGTAAGGTCTGTAGAGTTACCTCTGAGAGGGTTCACCACTGATGAGCCAAGTCCTCTCATTCAATAACTTACATCAGTGCAGTATGTTCTGTAGAGTTACCTCTGAGAGGGTTCACCACTGATGAGCCAAGCTATCTCATTCAATAACTTATATCATTACAGTAAGGTCTGTAGAATTACCTCTGAGAGGGTTCACCACTGATGAGCCAAGCCCTCTCATTCAATAACTTATATCATTACAGTAAGGTCTGTAGAGTTACTTCTGAGAGGGTTCACCACTGATGAGCCAAGCCCTCTCATTCAATAACTTATATCATTACAGTAAGGTCTGTAGAGTTACCTCTGAGAGGGTTCACCACTGATGAGCCAAGTCCTCTCATTCAATAACTTACATCATTGCAGTATGTTCTGTAGAGTTACCTCTGAGAGGGTTCACCACTGATGAGCCAAGCTATCTCATTCAATAACTTATATCATTACAGTAAGGTCTGTAGAATTACCTCTGAGAGGGTTCACCACTGATGAGCCAAGCCCTCTCATTCAATAACTTATATCATTACAGTAAGGTCTGTAGAGTTACCGCTGAGAGGGTTCACCACTGATGAGCCAAGCCCTCTCATTCAATAACATATATCATTAGAGTAAGGTCTGTAGAGTTACCTCTGAGAAGGTTCACCACTGATGAGCCAAGCCCTCTCATTCAATAACATATATCATTACAGTAAGATCTGTAGAGTTACCGCTGAGAGGGTTCACCACTGATGAGCCAAGCCCTCTCATTCAATAACATTTATCATTAGAGTAAGGTCTGTAGAGTTACCTCTGAGAAGGTTCACCACTGATGAGCCAAGCCCTCTCATTCAATAACATATATCATTAGAGTAAGTTCTGTAGAGTTACCTCTGAGAAGGTTCACCACTGATGAGCCAAGCCCTCTCATTCAATAACTTATATCATTACAGTAAGGTCTGTAGAGTTACCTCTGAGAGGGTTCACTACTGATGAGCCAAGTCCTTTCATTCAATAACTTATATCATTACAGTAAGGTCTGTAGAATTACCTCTGAGAGGGTTCACCACTGATGAGCCAAGCTATCTCATTCAATAACTTATATCATTACAGTAAGGTCTGTATAGTTACCGCTGAGAGGGTTCACCACTGATGAGCCAAGCCCTCTCATTCAATAACATATATCATTACAGTAAGTTCTGTAGAGTTACCTCTGAGAGGGTTCACCACTGATGAGCCAAGCTATCTCATTCAATAACTTATATCATTACAGTAAGTTCTGTAGAGTTACCGCTGAGAGGGTTCACCACTGATGAGCCAAGCTATCTCATTCAATAACTTATATCATTACAGTAAGGTCTGTAGAGTTACCTCTGAGAGGGTTCACCACTGTTGAGCCAAGCCCTCTCATTCAATAACTTATATCATTACAGTAAGGTCTGTAGAGTCACCTCTGAGAGGGTTCACCACTGATGAGCCAAGCTATCTCATTCAATAACATATATCATTACAGTAAGGTCTGTAGAATTACCTCTGAGAGGGTTCACCACTGATGAGCCAAGCCCACTCATTCAATAACTTATATCATTACAGTAAGTTCTGTATAGTTACCGCTGAGAGAGTTCACCACTGATGAGCCAAGCTATCTCATTCAATAACTTATATCATTACAGTAAGGTCTGTATAGTTACCGCTGAGAGGGTTCACCACTGATGAGCCAAGCCCTCTCATTCAATAACATATATCATTACAGTAAGTTCTGTAGAGTTACCGCTGAGAGGGTTCACCACTGATGAGCCAAGCCCTCTCATTCAATAACTTATATCATTACAGTAAGGTCTGTAGAGTTACCGCTGAGAGGGTTCACTACTGATGAGCCAAGCCCTCTCATTCAATAACATATATCATTACAGTAAGGTCTGTAGAGTTACCGCTGAGAGGGTTCACCACTGATGAGCCAAGCCCTCTCATTCAATAACATATATCATTACAGTAAGGTCTGTAGAGTTACCTCTGAGAGGGTTCACCACTGATGAGCCAAGCCCTCTCATTCAATAACTTATATCATTACAGTAAGGTCTGTAGAGTTACCTCTGAGAGAGTTCACCACTGATGAGCCAAGCCCTCTCATTCAATAACTTATATCATTACAGTAAGGTCTGTAGAGTTACCTCTGAGAGAGTTCACCACTGATGAGCCAAGCCCTCTCATTCAATAACTTATATCATTACAGTAAGGTCTGTAGAGTTACCTCTGAGAGGGTTCACCACTGTTGAGCCAAGCCCTCTCATTCAATAACTTACATCATTACAGTAAGGTCTGTAGAGTTACCTCTGAGAGGGTTCACCACTGATGAGCCAAGCCCTCTCATTCAATAACTTATATCATTACAGTAAGGTCTGTAGAGTTACCTCTGAGAGAGTTCACCACTGATGAGCCAAGCCCTCTCATTCAATAACTTACATCATTACAGTAAGGTCTGTAGAGTTACCTCTGAGAGGGTTCACCACTGATGAGCCAAGCCCTCTCATTCAATAACTTATATCATTACAGTAAGGTCTGTAGAGTTACCTCTGAGAGAGTTCACCACTGATGAGCCAAGTCCTCTCATTCAATAACTTATATCATTACAGTAAGGTCTGTAGAGTTACCTCTGAGAGGGTTCATCACTGATGAGCCAAGCCCTCTCATTCAATAACTTATATCATTACAGTAAGGTCTGTAGAGTTACCTCTGAGAGGGTTCACCACTGATGAGCCAAGCCCTCTCATTCAATAACTTATATCATTACAGTAAGGTCTGTAGAGTTACCTCTAAGAGAGTTCACCACTGATGAGCCAAGCTATCTCATTCAATAACTTATAACATTAACACAAAGCAATAACGCGCCATCTATACATATAAAACGAAAGGATTTGAATGTAATTCTACTGTCCTATAAGCTTATGTTCATAGTTTTCTTGAAAACCATTTCTGAGATTCCATCCTTCAGTGCTGCGTATATAAGTAAAATCGTCCAATACAGTATTAGAGCTATGAGAAGCGGTCTGGTGGATTAAATTGGCGAAACCGCTGGGAGGGTTCACCACTGATGAGCCAAGCCCTCTCATTCAATAACTTATATTATTGCAGTAAGTTCTGTAGAGTTACCTCTGAGAGGGTTCACCACTGATGAGCCAAGCCCTCTCATTCAATAACTTATATTATTGCAGTAAGTTCTGTAGAGTTACCTCTGAGAGGGTTCACCACTGATGAGCCAAGCCCTCTCATTCAATAACTTATATTATTGCAGTAAGTTCTGTAGAGTTACCTCTGAGAGGGTTCACCACTGATGAGCCAAGCCCTCTCATTCAATAACTTATATTATTGCAGTAAGCTCTGTAGAGAAAATATTTGATATTAATACTAAAAACAAACAGATTGCCAGTAAATTTAATGTTTTAAGACACGAATGTTTCTTATATCATATAAATCAAACTTTTCTACTGTCCCTATTGCGATTAAAAATATTGGAAGGGTTTGTTCATCAGTGGTGAACACTCGGTTTCGCCAATTTAATCTACCAAACCGCTTCTTTAGAACTCTAATACTGTATCGGATCATTCTGCTTATATATGTTACACTGAAGAGTGGAATCATAGAAATGGTATTAAAGTAAACTATGGATATAAGCTTTTGTATATCAAACCTAACTTCTATAATGTGCAATTTTTTACTGGACATGGCGACTTCAACTCATAACTGTTTAAAATTGGCAAAGCTGAACCACCTGGATGCTCGTGTGGAGGCGAAGAACAGAACCCCAGACACTTATTAACTGACTGCCCGCTGACCTTAGGGAACTAAATCAACTTCCCATAACAAATATGCAACATCTGGTCTACACTAAGGACATACACCAAAGATTCAACATTTTTGCAGAATGTACTTAACTAAATAAGTGACTACTAATGTTATCAATACTGATATGTAAATATGTATATATCTGAAAAAGTAAAAATTGAATCAGGTAAAAAGTTTCTTTTTATTTGTATTTGCTAGCTTTCGAGCAAATTAACTGCTCTTCAACGGGCTGATATTCTTTGTACAAACTCAAAAATATTTATACACAGTAAAATTGAAAAATTTGTTATTAGCATTTGCTCTCGCGGGCGTGCATCAGACTGTTTCCAGCTAAAGTAATAGATATTATATATATATATATATATATATTAGGATTAAATATATATACATTCCAATAATTATTAATATTTAGATTATTTGTCTGGGATATTTTTATATTGGGTTGGGAGGTCAATTTTTCTATTGATGCTATTTATTTTTGATGATACCAGTTCTTCTAGAAATAATCGTTGTTGTTTTCTTTCTATGTCTTGATAATGGGCTATTGCTTGTTTGAGATTGAATGTGTGTCCAGTGGTGCTGGTGTGTTGATATATTAAGGATTCAATTTTACTGTGTATAAATATTTTTGAGTTTGTACAAAGAATATCAGCCCGTTGAAGAGCAGTTAATTTGCTCGAAAGCTAGCAAATATAAATAAAAAGAAACTTTTTACCTGATTCAATTTTTACTTTTTCAAATAATTTATCGGTAACTATTGCTCACATGTATATATCCCTTTAAACTACTTTTTCTTTCATTCAAATGTATATATTTCACACGCAAATATCCGATTTGTGGATATAGCGTGTAAATATGAAAATGTATATAAGCTTTTAGTACAGTAGAATTACATATAAATATTTACATCGAGCAATGCTCTTCCACAAACAATAAGGACAAGTTAGACATAAATTAATACAAAGCAATAACATGCCATCTATATATAACAAAAAAAAAAAAAACATTAAAACACGAATATTTCTTTTAAACATAAATCAAACTTCCCCATATATACCTCTTACAATCCAAAATATCAGACACTACTATAAGTAACACATTGAAAAAAAAAAGATATAAAAAGAAATTAACTTTTTTTATAATATCCGTAATAAAAAATAAATCAAAAATCTATAGATTGCAACAAATTGTATCAGTTGATACCAATAGTCTTGGAAAAAGAAAAAAAAAAGAATAATACATGACCTGATCGTTTGGTGAAAAAATCAATCTCACGTGATACCCATTCTTCTTTCGTTTGGTTATCCATTTAAAATGTCTTATACCCCATCTAGAAATTCTTTTTTGTCCTTTTTGATAATATTTTTCTTTATTTTGATCTTTTGAAATTTCAATCCCATTTTATCTTTAAAAATACGTAAAAAAGAAGACTATATTCTATATAAGTCTTCAGCGATGGCAGAAATTCCATTTTAATTGTACATGCTATGAAAATTCGAAACTATTATAGACACGTATGATTCTTTTAAAATTAAACATTTTCTACTGCTCTTACTGCAATATGGAAAAAATTATACGCGTCTATAATAGTTTCGAATTTTCATAACAGATGGCGCGCTAATGCAGTATAATATAATGGTATATAAAAAATGAAAGGATTTAAGCATGAATGTTTCTTTTATATACAATACAAACTTCTACTGTCCTTACTGAGATGGAAAATATATTGGGAAGGCTTGGCTCATCAGTGGTGAACCCTTCCAGTAGTTTGCCAATTCAATCATAAGACTGCTTCTCTTAGAGTTCTAATACTGTATTGTATTATTCTACTTATATATGCTACACTGAAGGGTGGAATCTGAATCTTAACTAACAGTCGCTAACTACCCACCATGATTATCATGGCCTGTACCATATGTAGACATGTGGTGTACTTACAGTAAAAGACAGTCGCTAACTACCCACCATGATTATCATGGCCTGTACCATATGTAGACATGTGGTGTACTTACAGTAGAAGACAGTCGCTAACTACCCACCATGATTATCATGGCCTGTACCATATGTAGACATGTGATGTACTTACAGTAAAAGACAGTCGCTAACTACCCACCATGATTATCATGGCCTGTACCATATGTAGACATGTGGTGTACTTACAGTAAGAGACAGTCGCTAACTACCCACCAGGATTATCATGGCCTGTACCATATGTAGACATGTGGTGTACTTACAGTAAGAGACAGTTACTATATATAACTACCCACCAGGATTATCATGGCCTGTACCATATGTAGACATGTGGTGCGCTTACAGTAAAAGACAGTCGCTAACTACCCACCAGGATTATCATGGCCTGTACCATATGTAGACATGTGGTGTACTTACAGTAAAAGACAGTCGCTAACTACCCACCAGGATTATCATGGCCTGTACCATATGTAGACATGTGGTGTACTTACAGTAAAAGACAGTCGCTAACTACCCACCAGGATTATCATAGCAAGTTCCACGTATATTTACGATAAGTAAAAACCAACACAATTACATCCCTGATACACATAGGTATATAGAGGTGCAAGATACAGGTTAGAAAGGTTTATCCGGACAAGAAGAACAAGACTTGTCTCGTGACAAGAAAGTCTGGTCCCACCCACCTCCCGGTAGAGGTCAGGGGTGAAGTCACTGACGGCTTCATTGTGGTTGCTTCTTTTATTGGCCGTTCCGGAAGTATAGGTTACTTCCTGAATGGGTAGTTTATACCTCGCCCGCCCCGACTAGCTGTCTATAAACCCTTACAGGTAAATTTTGACTTAATCTTGGAGAACTTGACGTTTGAACATATCTGGTATTGATACGTTCTCCCTGTATTATACTAGCCGAATGACCCGGGCAACGCCCGTGTTTTACCCGATTGAATGTTTTTATTCAAATACTATTTGTTACAATTATAAATTGGCGCCTTAAATAAATGCATATATTAGTTAATAACTATAGCCTATGTGCTTTATCTGTCTATGTACTGTTGGCTTCCGTAGGCGTCTCTTACTGGGAAAAAGAAAAAGAGGATATTCCCTTTAGTTATTAACTAATATATGCATTTATTTAAGGAGCGACCCGCTCCAACACAATGGTTACAAAAACGAAAATGCGAGTGGGGGAGGCATGATGGGGGGGGGGGGGGGGGGGGCAAAGGTGGCGTGATCGTAGCCAACCAATAGGAGGGCGCCATTCAAAAAAAAAAAGCAAACGGTGACAGAGTTGATTGATTAGGAGATGAGGAATGACGCTCGTAACTGTATATAGAATATGCTTTTTATTATCCTTTATGTATGTGTGGTACAGGCCATGATAATCCTGGTGGGTAGTTAGCGACTGTCTTTTACTGTAAGTACACCACATGTCTACATATGGTACAGGCCATGATAATCCTGGTGGGTAGTTAGTGACTGTCTTTTACTGTAAGTATACCACATGTCTACATATGATACAGGCCATGATAATCCTAGTGGGTAGTTAGTGACTGTCTTTTACTGTAAGTACACCAATGTCTACATATGGTACAGGCCATGATAATCCTGGTGGGTAGTTAGTGACTGTCTTTTACTGTAAGTATACCACATGTCTACATATGATACAGGCCATGATAATCCTAGTGGGTAGTTAGTGACTGTCTTTTACTGTAAGTACACCAATGTCTACATATGGTACAGGCCATGATAATCCTGGTGGGTAGTTAGTGACTGTCTTTTACTGTAAGTACACCAATGTCTACATATGGTACAGGCCATGATAATCCTGGTGGGTAGTTAGCGACTGTCTTTTACTGTAAGTACACCAATGTCTACATATGGTACAGGCCATGATAATCCTGGTGGGTAGTTAGCGACTGTCTTTTACTGTAAGTATACCACATGTCTACATATGATACAGGCCATGATAATCCTAGTGGGTAGTTAGTGACTGTCTTTTACTGTAAGTACACCAATGTCTACATATGGTACAGGCCATGATAATCCTGGTGGGTAGTTAGTGACTGTCTTTTACTGTAAGTACACCAATGTCTACATATGGTACAGGCCATGATAATCCTGGTGGGTAGTTAGCGACTGTCTTTTACTGTAAGTACACCACAACTCAACACTTGTAGAAAGCGCACTTCGACCTTTACACTTACAATTGTACCAGAGCCCTGTTTGGCTACTTGCTCTCACTGATGGGTTTGGACTTCTGCAAGAATTGGGGAACAGTGAAGCAAATTTTCTTCAGAAAAAAAAGCGTCCAATGCGGGATTCGATCCCGGGTTATGCCTGTTAAAATCGACGCTTTATATCAATCTTTCACCAGCCTCACATATAGATAGATGGCATTGTCCATTTCTCAAGACAATGAGCCCTGTACGAATGTTTTCTTCTACAACATGGACAGGAGTTGTTACATATCTCAAAATCAAAAGCCCATTCTGAAGTTTTTTCCCTACAACGTAAATAGGTGTCGTTTCCCATTCTTAACACAAAGAGCCCTGTCCGAAAGCTCTTTTCAACAAAATGGAAAGGTAGTGTTCGCCATCTCAAGACCAAGAACCCTGTCCGAAAGTTATTTCCCACAAAATGGACAGAAGGTGTTACATATCTCAAAACCAAGATCATTTTCCGAAAGTTCTTTCTTTCATAATTGTATTTCTCATCATAAGGCCAAGAGCCCTGTCCGAATATTCATTTATAAAAATATATATATGGGTAAGGTAAGGCCAAGAGCCCTGTCCGAATATTCATTTATAAAAATATATATGTGGGTAAGGTAAGGCCAAGAGCCCTGTCCGAATATTCATTTATAAAAAATATATATATGGGTAAGGTAAGGCCAAGAGCCCTGTCCGAATATTCATTTATAAAAAATATATATATGGGTAAGGTAAGGCCAAGAGCCCTGTCCGAATATTCATTTATAAAAAATATATATATGGGTAAGGTAAGGCCAAGAGCCCTGTCCGAATATTCATTTATAAAAAAATATATATGGGTAAGGTAAGGCCAAGAGCCCTGTCCGAATATTCATTTATAAAAAAAATATATATGGGTAAGGTAAGGCCAAGAGCCCTGTCCGAATATTCATTTATAAAAAAATATATATATGGGTAAGGTAAGGCCAAGAGCCCTGTCAGAAAGCTCTCTCTTAAAAAATATATGATATTGGCCATCTCACCATCGAGACCACTTTGATTACCTCAAGCTGACCGATTTATTGACTCACGATTCAAGTGGTGTTCCTCATCTTAAGAACAAGAACCCCGTCCGAAAGTTCTTTCCTACAACCTCTATAGATATTTTTGTCCATCTTAAGACAAAGAGCCCTGTACGAAAGCTCGTTTCTAAAACACGGATTATATTTACCATCTCAAAACCAAAAGCCCTGTAATAAATATCTTAACCAAAACATGGATAGATGGCTTTGTCCATCTCAAAACCAAGAGCATTGTACGAAAGTTTTCTCCTACAATATGCATAGGTGGTGTTTCTCATCTTAAGACAAAGAACCCTGTCCGAAAGCTGTTTCCCAAAACACGGATGATATTGGCCATCTCAAAACCAAGAGCACTGTAAGAAATATCTTTCCCAAAACATATATAGATGGTTTTGTCCATCTCAACACCAAGAGCCCTATACGAAATTTCTTTCTCAAAACATGTATAGATGGTTTTGTCCATCTCAAGACCAAGAGCCCTGTACGAAATTTCTTTCCCACAAAATGGACAGGTGATTTTGTCCATCTCAACACCAAGAGCCCTATACGAAATTTCTTTCTCAAAACATGTATAGATGGTTTTGTCCATCTCAAGACAAAGAGCCCTGTACGAAAACTGTTTCCTAACACACGGATGATATTGTGAAAAAAATAGTACAAATGTGATATTGTACTGGGATAAGGTGCATAAATTATGAAAAAGGCATCTCCTTATCGTGCAAATAAAATTTGATGATGGCTTGCGCCATCTATCGGAATAAATATTAACTATTCTCGTTGATTTTTTTTTTTTAATTCTAGAATTGGTCAAATACCCATTCTTGATTAACCTAGAAGAGATAACCGGGTACGCGTTTCGGGCTGTTGGCCCTCATCAGCGTGGTGTAAGCTGTACCTCAACGACCAAAAAGGCTATTGTTCTATGTTTTGAACTTAGTAGAGTAGAACTTCTATAAGACAACACTCTTGCTAGAGGACACCTCTCTACAAAGGAAGACAGTTGTCAACACCAAAATGACCTTTTTTACCAATAAGTAACTCTTCAGTAAGAGGAATTCTCTCTCTCTCTCTCTCTAAAGGATAATGTTACACCACTGCCGTGTATTTGGAAAATTCTAGAATGATTAAAAATCAACGAGAATAGTTGATATTTATTCCGATAGATGGCGCAAGCCATCAGCAACTTTTTGTTACACGATAAGGAGAGGCCTTTTTCATAACGGCTGATATTGGTTATCTCACCACTTCCATTACATCAGGCTGGCAGTTATTTGACTTACCAATCAACATCCCCAAGCTGTGGGGAAATCAAGCTACCGGTATGTATCTCGGTAACATTTAGCAACTTCCTGCAAGGTTCTGAGAATGGCCTTCATTTTCATCTCTCCAAGCTGATCATGACTGGGGGGAAGTTTCTTCAAGATTTCTCAACGTGACATTTTTTCCCTTCCTTATGGGAATATAAAATACCAGGTCCCTCGAACAAATTATACATAACAATCTTTGTTGTTGTCATGCCCAATGAAGAGCCTCGGATGTCTCCGTACATCTCTATCACAGCAATGTTCTCTATCTTGGGTGTGTAAAGCTGCTGTTCTGGGTCAATTTTCTGTTGTTGTCGTGTCCATTGAAGAGCCTCAGATGTCTCCGTACATCTCTATCACAGCAATGTTCTCTATCTTGGGTGTGTAAAGCTGCTGTTCTGGGTCAATTTTCTGTTGTTGTTGTGTCCAATGAAGAGCCTCAGATGTCTCCGTACATCTCTATCACAGCAATGTCCTCTATCTTGGGTGTGTAAAGCTGCTGTTCTGGGTCAATTTTCTGTTGTTGTTGTTGTGTCCAATGAAGAGCCTCAGATGTCTCCGTACATCTCTATCACAGCAATGTTCTCTATCTTGGGTGTGTAAAGCTGCTGTTCTGGGTCAATTTTCTGTTGTTGTTATGTCCAATGAAGAGCCTTAGATGTCTCCGTACATCTCTATCACAGCAATGTCCTCTATCTTGGGTGTGTAAAGCTGCTTTTCTGGGTCAATTTTCTGTTGTTGTCGTGTCCATTGAAGAGCCTCAGATGTCTCCGTACATCTCTATCACAGCAATGTTCTCTATCTTGGGTGTGTAAAGCTGCTGTTCTGGGTCAATTTTCTGTTGTTGTTGTGTCCAATGAAGAGCCTCAGATGTCTCCGTACATCTCTATCACAGCAATGTCCTCTATCTTGGGTGTGTAAAGCTGCTGTTCTGGGTCAATTTTCTGTTGTTGTTGTGTCCAATGAAGAGCCTCAGATGTCTCCGTACATCTCTAACACAGGAATGTCCTCTATCTTGGGTGTGTAAATCTGCTGTTCTGGGTCAATTTTCTGTTGTTGTTGTGTCCAATGAAGAGCCTCACATGTCTCCGTACATCTCTATCACAGCAATGTTCTCTATCTTGGGTGTGTAAAGCTGCTGTTCTGGGTCAAATTTCTGTTGTTGTGTCCAATGAAGAGCCTCAGATGTCTCCGTACATCTCTATCACAGCAATGTCCTCTATCTTGGGTGTGTAAAGCTGCTGTTCTGGGTCAATTTTCTGTTGTTGTGTCCAATGAAGAGCCTCAGATGTCTCCGTACATCTCTATCACAGCAATGTCCTCTATCATTGCTCTTCATTGGAAAATGAGTGCCGTTGCGACGTTATTCACCTTGGAAACGAACCAGAATTTAGTCAGATATTCCAAGGGTCCAGGGGGGGACCGCAATGAGGTGTGGTCGGACTTCTCCAACATAACTATCTCTAATTCTCCAGTAATAGTACTGTAGGAATTTATTCCATAGCGTAATAGCATTTATATATAATACATTTCTATAACTAGACGTATGGCAATGATGTGTAATCTCTTTATATATGAGACAAAACTATTATGTAGATAGGTATTGGTGGTGTAGTGGTATGAAACATCGATTATTGAAGCGATGACACGGGTTCGAATCCCGTATTGGACAACTTTTTTTTCTTCTGAAGAAAAATATTTTGCTTCATTGCTCTCTGATCTTTGTAAAAGTCCAATCCTACTAGTTAGTGCAGGTGAACAAACGGTGCTGACACATTTGTGAGTGAAAAAGTCGAATCCCGCATTGTACATTTTGTTTTATATATGTGAATAACCTTTTCTCCTACAATATTCATAGGTGGTGTTTGGTGGTCAGTGGTCACTCACTGGTAGGATTGGAATTTTACAAAAATCATAGAGCAATGAAGCAAATTTTTCTTCAGAATAAAAAAGTTGTCCATTTCGGGATTCGAACCCGTGTTTTCGCTATCAAAAGTCGACGTTTCATACCACTACACTACCAATCTCTAATTGCATAATACAGGGTCCATTATGAAAGTAATGAGCATTCACTGGCAAAATACATTTATTGATCGTAATTTGTGCAAATGTTCAATATTCTTCAAAATACATTCCTCCTGCATCAATACACTTGCGGAGACGCGTTTGCCACGCCTGAAAGGCACCCTGAAACTCCTCGACAGGAATGCTTCTCAAGAACGTTGTAACATGGTGTTGGATGTTTTCCACGGTTTTCCCAATGTTTTCCTTTCATCTCTCTCTTGAGTCGCGGAAACAAAAAGAAGTCACATGGAGCTAAGTCGGGACTGTAAGGGGGGTGAGGGATCACCGGGGTGTTGCTCCGGGCCAGGAAGTTGGTAATGATGAAGGCTGTGTGACTGGTGGCATTGTCATGGTAGAGCTTGACCGTGTCTTTAATGTCAGTCCTCACGCGTGCGATCCGGCGTTTCAATCTCCAAAGTACCTCCAGGTAAAAGGCTGAGTTTACAGTTTGTCCCTGCGGTGCAAACTCACAATGGACTATTCCTCGGATGTCAAATAAGACAATGATCATCGTTTTGATGCGCGACTTGCTCATTCGCGCTTTCTTGGGGCGTGGGGATGATTTTGTGTGCCATGCACAGTTCTGCCTTTTCGACTCTGGGTCGTATTCAAACATCCAGGATTCGTCTCCGGTTACTACAGAGTTCAGAAAGCCTGGTTCATTTTGAATCAAATCCAACAATTCTTGACAGCGCAAAACTCTAAGTTCTTTCTGGTCTTGCGTCAACACTTTCGGCACAAGCTTCGCACAGACCTTACGCATTTGCAGATCCTCGGTCACTATCCTATTTACCACAAATGTGGACATGTGTAATGTGTCAGCAATTTGCTGGATGCTTAATCGACGGTCGGTACGCAAAACTTCGAGCACACGATCCACGTTCTCGTCAGTTCTGGCCGTTGTTGGGTGTCCTGAACGGGGTTCGTCGGCGACCTCCTCCCGGCCCTCCTTGAACGCCTTGTGCCACTTCTCAGACTGTGATCTTGAAATGCAATCGTCCTTGAAGTCTTTTTGCAGCATCTGGAATGTTTCAGCTGCATTTTTTCCAAGCCTCACGCAAAACTTTATGGAGGATCGTTGTTCAAGCGAACGCTCCATCGCGCTATGTTACAAAAGTTGAAAACACACTTTAAGCGGAGGCATGTATCTCCCCTCACACTGCTCGAACTCAACTGACGACCGGATGGATTGAAAGGGCATATCCCTCCACCACATTTCCCACGGTTTTACCGTGCTGCTATCTATCGTCGCGCCACAATGACATTATGCTCATTACTTTTATAATGGACCCTGTAGATTTGTCTCATATATAAAGAGATTACACATCATTTCCATACGTCTAGTTATTGAGATGTATTCATTGTTGTAAATATTGTCGCGCGCTTGCTCTCCGATTCTTCGCAACGACGTCGCTTCTTCTATCGTGGATCACCTACCCAGGCTCCCGTTGCTCTCTTGTGCAGCTCTACCCTGCAGATCACCCAAAGACCTGCGAGAACCACCACTCAAGTGGATCTCCTTTCCTCTGGCAGTATCTCTCGGCCTTACCACTGGTGGGGGGACACGAGAGACTTACCAGAAGCTACTGTGGTGTTGGTGAGAGTAACAACAGCAACCGGCACCAAGACTGCTAACACTCCTCCCTTTTTTATTGTCATTTCTACTACACATTACATATAACTAGAATAACAATAAACTGGTATTTACATTACGTTACCTCCTAGGGCCAATATAAACGTATATTTACATAGATTTGCACCAGGAAACAGGACCACAGCAGTCGGCGATTCCCACACCAGTTCCAGACTGTAAACAGTCGAAAGCGTCATCTATTGTAGATGGTTGTAGCTGATTTTCAGGCACAGCAATAACATAACCTAGAATGCTCTTTTTGACTGGTACCTAGTAAATTTATTTTGGAACTGGATGTTTGACATGAAAATATTATATAAAGTAATTTATAGACTGACAAGGGCCATTAGCCAGAAACCATGGTCTCTAGGTGGACGCTTCTCAGTTTGCCAAAGCTGGTGTTGTGGCTTTGTCACCGACCCGAGGCCGCTAGTTGCGGCGACGGTCAATAGATGGCGTCAGATTTTGACGTTTATTTTGACGGGAGAGGCGCCCATTGCTTCTATAAAGTAATTTATAATACAATATAATGCGGTTTATGGTTGTAAAACGACATTTAGCAATTATCCCGCATGTGTTTCTTTTGAAGGAAAAAATCTAAATTTATTTTAAGGAGAAATAACGATTATTTCTAACCTTAGGGATGAACATTGCTAAATATCGTTCTACAATCATAAGCCGCATTATATTGTATTATAAATTACTTTATATAATATTTACGAACGGAAAAATATGTCCAGGGTAGCTTAGTGGACATGACATCTGCCTGGAAAGCAGAACACTGTGGGTTTGTTTCCCATCCCTGTACACTTTTATTTTTCCGTTTATCATTACTCTTCACAATTCATCCTTTCATACTTCATCACTAAGGTCTCCACCAGCGAGTGCAAGTAACCAAACGGGGCTCTGGCACATTTGTAAGTGCAAAGTCAAACTGATTTTCATATGTGTAGACATGTGGTGCGCTTACAGTAAAAGACAGTCGCTAACTACCCACCAGGATTATCATGGCCTGTACCATATGTAGACATGTGGTGTACTTACAGTAAAAGACAGTCGCTAACTACCCACCAGGATTATCATGGCCTGTACCATATGTAGACATGTGGTGTACTTACAGTAAAAGACAGTCGCTAACTACCCACCAGGATTATCATGGCCTGTACCATATGTAGACATGTGGTGCGCTTACAGTAAAAGCAGTCGCTAACTACCCACTCGGGATAAGCAAAAAAAAAAAAACAATAAGGTTAGAAATAATCGTTATTTCTCCTTAAAGATAAATTTCGATTTTTCGTTCAAAATAAACACATGCGGGATAATTGATAAATTCAGTTTTACGAAAATATTGTTTACTAAATGTTCGTTTTGGTAAAATTTCGCTCAGGTAAGAACCGTGCAAAAAGACGGATAAATTCCATAGTGTTTATTATAAAAAAGAAGAAAAACTTGTGTGAACAATTTCTCGATGTCCGCATTGCCAATTGGAGCATTCAACATTCAAAGTAAAACTTTCTAAAAATTACCCTACAACATGTTATTTGAGATGATCTTGAATATCTCAAGCGAGTAAACATTTTACATTGGACATAATACGAATAAAATATATACAGTCAACTCTCGATATTTTGAAACTCGTTAATTTGAATCTCTCAATATATTGAATGATTCGATGCACTAGCGCGCCATCTATTATCAAATTACGAAACTATTTTAGACGCGTAATTATCTTTTTAAAAAGATGGCGCGCTAGTGCATCGTAATATAATTGTTTCAATAGAAGACACAATTTGATATTTGCGGAAGAGCGATTGCTCGAAGTATATTATATATTTATAATTGTATGTAATTCTACTGTCCTCAAAGCTTATGTCCATAGTTCATCTAAAATACCCATTCCAAGAGTCTAGCATCAGTGTCACTATAAAAGGAAGTTCCAAAAATGCAATATAACAGCGGTATGGTAGATTAAACTGGCGAAAGCGCTGGAAGGGTTCATCACTGATGAGACAGGCCTTCCCTTTAATTTTTCCATTGCAGTAAGGGCAGTAGAAATTGTTTTATTTTTAAAAGAATATTACGCGTCTATAATAGTTTCGTTATTTGATATTGAATGTTTTTCACAGTCCCTTGAAAAATACTCGATAAGTTGAATAAAATCTATATTAATTGGTCCTCTCAGTAATTTTAAGTTGAAGGAATAGTATCTTGACATAAATGAACATTTAAAATAACTATACAAATATTTAAAATAATAAATCACAAATTTTGAGATCAAACTCTTGTTTGAGAAAGAGCAAGACCCGAAAGCTCCCAATAAATTTATTACTTTAAAAACACATTTGCGTTAAGTTACTTATTTAATCTTGTATCAACATAGTATGTATATCAATATTGGAAACTATTATAGATGCGTAAGATTCTTTTTAAAAAATAAACAATTTATACTGTCCTTACTGCAATGGAAAAATTAATGGGAGGGCCTGGCTCATCAGTGAGGAACCCTCCTAGCGATTTCGCCAATTTAATCTACCATATCGCTGTTATGTTGCATTTTTCGATCTTTCCATTGCAGTAAGGACAGTAGAAATTGTTTATTTTTAAAAAAGAATCACATACGTGTCTATAATAGTTTCCAATTTTGATAACAGATGGCGCGCTAATGCATCATAATATGTATATCCTGAAATTATCAAAACTTCAAACTCTTGTTTACTTTATTTTTTCCCTCCCTCACTCCCTTCCTCCTTCCCTCTTGGTTGTTTAAACTCCTGTTATTTTGAACTCTATATGAATTGAAAATTTTCTCTGGTCCCTTGAGTTTCAAATTTTCGAGAGTCGACTGTATTCTCCAGTGTTTACTCTTAATTTTAATTTTTCTTGATAAAGAGTTATACCTCGAAAGCTTTCTGTTTTGATAATAAATAAACTTATTACGAGAAGTCTTGAGATATTTATAATGTCATCACTTCTAGATGAGAAAAAGTCAATGATAAGACACAATTTGGATTAGGGGTTAGATCTACAAGATAATAATAGACCAAATCCTAATAAATAAATGGTGGGAGACATTTTAATAACAACGTTGTTACTCTGTCACACACTAGTATTTTATTTAGAACTACCTCTCTGTAAAGGACAACACCTAGTTACAGAGCCAAAGTGTCCTTTAGGGTGAGATGTCCTCTTACCAGAGAGATGCTACAGTAGAACTACCTCTCTGTAAAGGACAACACCTAGTTACAGAGCCAAAGTATCCTTTAGGGAGAGATGTCCTCTTACCAGAGAGTTGCTACAGTAGAACTACCTTCCTGTAAAGGACAACACCTAGTTACAGAGCTAAAGTGTCCTTTAGGGAGAGGTGTCCTCTTACCAGAGAGTTGCTACAGTAGAACTACCTTCCTGTAAAGGACAACACCTAGTTACAGAGCTAAAGTGTCCTTTAGGGAGAGGTGTCCTCTTACCAGAGAGTTGCTACAGTAGATCAACCTTTCTGTAAAGGACAACACCTAGTTACAGAGTCAAAGTGTCCTTTAGAGAGAGGTGTCCTCTTACCAGAAAGTTGCTACAGTAGAACTACCTCCCTGTAAAGGACAACACCTAGTTACAGAGCCAAAGTGTCCTTTAGGGAGAGATGTCCTCTTACCAGAGAGTTGCTACAGTAGAACAACCTTTCTGTAAAGGACAACACCTAGTTACAGAGCCAAAGTGTCCTTTAAAGAGAGGTGTCCTCTTACCAGAGAGTTGCTAGAGTAGAACTACCTCTCTGTAAAGGACAACACCTAGTTACAGAGCCAAAGTGTCCTTTAAAGAGAGGTGTCCTCTTACTAGAGAGTTGCTCCAGTAGAACAACCTCTCTGTAAAGTGCAACACCTAGTTACAGAGTTAAAGTGTCCTTTAGGGAGAGGTTTCCTCTTACCAGAAAGTTGCTACAGTAGAACTACCTCTCTGTAAAGGACAACACCTAGAAACAGAGACAAAGTGTCCTTTAGAGAGAGGTGTCCTCTTACCAGAGAGTTGCTACAGTAGATCAACCTTTCTGTAAAGGACAACACCTAGTTACAGAGCCAAAGTGTCCTTTAGGGTGAGATGTCCTCTTACCAGAGAGATGCTACAGTAGAACTACCTCTCTGTAAAGGACAACACCTAGTTACAGAGCCAAAGTATCCTTTAGGGAGAGATGTCCTCTTACCAGAGAGTTGCTACAGTAGAACTACCTTCCTGTAAAGGACAACACCTAGTTACAGAGCTAAAGTGTCCTTTAGGGAGAGATGTCCTCTTACCAGAGAGTTGCTACAGTAGATCAACCTTTCTGTAAAGGACAACACCTAGTTACAGAGCCAAAGTGTCCTTTAGGGAGAGATGTCCTCTTACCAGAGAGTTGCTACAGTAGAACAACCTTTCTGTAAAGTGCAACACCTAGTTACAGAGTTAAAGTGTCCTTAAGGGAGAGGTTTCCTCTTACCAGAAAGTTGCTACAGTAGAACTACCTCTCTGTAAAGGACAACACCTAGAAACAGAAGCAAAGTGTCCTTTAGAGAGAGGTGTCCTCTTACCAGAGAGTTGCTACAGTAGAACTACCTCTCTGTAAAGGACAACACCTAGTTACAGAGTCAAAGTGTCATTTAAAAAGAGGTGTCCTCTTACCAGAGAGTTGCTACAGTAGAACTACCTCTCTGTAAAGGACAACATCTAGTTACAGAGTCAAAGTGTCCTTTAAAGAGAGGTGTCCTCTTACCAGAGAGTTGCTACAGTAGAACTACCTCTCTGTAAAGGACAACACCTAGTTACAGAGTCAAAGTGTCCTTTAAAGAGAGGTGTCCTCTTACCAGAGAGTTGCTACAGTAGAACTACCTCTCTGTAAAGGACAACACCTAGTTACAGAGACAAAGTGTCCTTTAGGGAGAGGTGTCCTCTTACCAGAGAGTTGCTACAGTAGAACTACCTCTCTGTAAAGGACAACACCTAGTTACAGAGCCAAAGTGTCCTTTAAAGAGAGGTGTCCTCTTACCAGAGAGTTGCTAGAGTAGAACTACCTCTCTGTAAAGGACAACACCTAGTTACAGAGCCAAAGTGTCCTTTAAAGAGAGGTGTCCTCTTACCAGAGAGTTGCTTCAGTAGAACAACCTCTCTGTAAAGTGCAACACCTAGTTACAGAGTTAAAGTGTCCTTTAGGGAGAGGTTTCCTCTTACCAGAAAGTTGCTACAGTAGAACTACCTCTCTGTAAAGGACAACACCTAGTTACAGAGTCAAAGTGTCATTTAAAAAGAGGTGTCCTCTTACCAGAGAGTTGCTACAGTAGAACTACCTCTCTGTAAAGGACAACACCTAGTTACAGAGTCAAAGTGTCATTTAAAAAGAGGTGTCCTCTTACCAGAGAGTTGCTACAGTAGAACTACCTCTCTGTAAAGGACAACACCTAGTTACAGAGTCAAAGTGTCCTTTAAGGAGAGGTATCCTCTTACCAGAGAGTTGCTACAGTAGAGCAACCTCTCTGTAAAGGACAACACCTAGTTACAGAGTTAAAGTATTTTTGCGAAGACGTCCAAAGCAGGCTGTAACTATCCACCACCTGTGGGCTGGTGGGAAGAACCGACCAATCAAGAAGAAGAATCCCAGCTAACGACCAGCAGTGAAGTCCATGTTGTTGACTGAAGGATGGTGTATGTTACCTGCTCTCCATAATACACGAAGGTAAATAAACACCATTTCTAAGATTCCACCCTTCAGTGTAACATATATAAACAGAATGATCCAATACAGTATTAGAGCTTTAAGAGAGCATTGCTCGATGTAAATATTTATATGTAATTCTACTGTCCTAAACGCTTATGTGCATAGTTTACTTAAATACCATTTCTAAGATTCCACCCTTCAGTGTAACATATATAAACAGAATGATCCAATACAGTATTAGAGCTCTAAGAGAGCATTGCTAGATGTAAATATTTATATGTAATTCTACTGTCCTAAAAACTTATGTCCATAGTTTACTTAAATACCATTTCTAAGATTCCACCCTTCAGTGTAACATATATAAACAGAATGATCCAATACAGTATTAGAGCCCTAAGAGAGCATTGCTCGATGTAAATATTTATATGTAATTCTACTGTCCTAAAACCTTATGTCCATAGTTTACTTAAATACCATTTCTAAGATTCCATCCTTCAGTGTAACATATATAAACAGAATGATCCAATACAGTATTAGAATTCTAAGAGAACATTGCTCGATGTAAATATTTATATGTAATTCTACTGTCCTATAAGCTTATGTCCATAGTTTACTTAAATACCATTTCTAAGATTCCACCCTTCAGTGTAACATATATAAACAGAATGATCCAATACAGTATTAGAGCTCTAAGAGAACATTGCTCGATGTAAATATTTATATGTAATTCTACTGTCCTATAAGCTTATGTCCATAGTTTACTTAAATACCATTTCTAAGATTCCACCCTTCAGTGTAACATTTATAAACAGAATGATCCAATACAGTATTAGAGCTCTAAGAGAGCATTGCTCGATGTAAATATTTATATGTAATTCTACTGTCCTATAAGCTTATGTCCATAGTTTACTTAAATACCATTTCTAAGATTCCACCCTTCAGTGTAACATATATAAACAGAATGATCCAATACAGTATTAGACCTCTATGGGAGCATTGCTCGATGTAAATATTTATATGTAATTCTACTGTCCTATAAGCTTATGTCCATAGTTTACTTAAATACCATTTCTAAGATTCCACCCTTCAGTGTAACATTTATAAACAGAATGATCCAATACAGTATTAGAGCTCTAAGAGAGCATTGCTCGATGTAAATATTTATATGTAATTCTACTGTCCTATAAGCTTATGTCCATAGTTTACTTAAATACCATTTCTAAGATTCCATCCTTCAGTGTAACATATATAAACAGAATGATCCAATACAGTATTAGAGCTCTAAGAGAGCATTGCTCGATGTAAATATTTATATGTAATTCTACTGTCCTATAAACTTATGTCCATAGTTTACTTAAATACCATTTCTAAGATTCCACCCTTCAGTGTAACATATATAAACAGAATGATCCAATACAGTATTAGAGCTCTAAGAGAACATTGCTTGATGTAAATATTTATATGTAATTCTACTGTCCTATAAGCTTATGTCCATAGTTTACTTAAATACCATTTCTAAGATTCCATCCTTCAGTGTAACATATATAAACAGAATGATCCTATACAGTATTAGAGCTCTAAGAGAGCATTGCTCAATGTAAATATTTATATGTAATTCTACTGTCCTATAAGCTTATGTCCATAGTTTACTTAAATACCATTTCTAAGATTCCACCCTTCAGTGTAACATATATAAACAGAATGATCCAATACAGTATTAGAGCTCTAAGAGAGCATTGCTCGATGTAAATATTTATATGTAATTCTACTGTCCTATAAGCTTATGTCCATAGTTTACTTAAATACCATTTCTAAGATTCCATCCTTCAGTGTAACATATATAAACAGAATGATCCAATACAGTATTAGAGCTCTAAGAGAGCATTGCTCGATGTAAATATTTATATGTAATTCTACTGTCCTATAAGCTTATGTCCATAGTTTACTTAAATACCATTTCTAAGATTCCACCCTTCAGTGTAACATATATAAACAGAATGATCCAATACAGTATTAGAGCTCTAAGAGAGCATTGCTCGATGTAAATATTTATATGTAATTCTACTGTCCTATAAGCTTATGTCCATAGTTTACTTAAATACCATTTCTAAGATTCCACCCTTCAGTGTAACATATATAAACAGAATGATCCAATACAGTATTAGAGCTCTAAGAGAGCATTGCTCGATGTAAATATTTATATGTAATTCTACTGTCCTATAAGCTTATGTCCATAGTTTACTTAAATACCATTTCTAAGATTCCACCCTTCAGTGTAGCATATATAAACAGAATGATCCAATACAGTATTAGAACTCTAAGAGAGCATTGCTCGATGTAAATATTTATATGTAATTCTACTGTCCTATAAGCTTATGTCCATAGTTTACTTAAATACCATTTCTAAGATTCCACCCTTCAGTGTAGCATATATAAACAGAATGATCCAATACAGTATTAGAGCTCTAAGAGAGCATTGCTCGATGTAAATATTTATATGTAATTCTACTGTCCTATAAGCTTATGTCCATAGTTTACTTAAATACCATTTCTAAGATTCCACCCTTCAGTGTAACATATATAAACAGAATGATCCAATACAGTATTAGAGCTCTAAGAGAGCATTGCTCGATGTAAATATTTATATGTAATTCTACTGTCCTATAAGCTTATGTCCATAGTTTACTTAAATACCATTTCTAAGATTCCACCCTTCAGTGTAACATATATAAACAGAATGATCCAATACAGTATTAGAACTCCAAGAGAGCATTGCTCGATGTAAATATTTATATGTAATTCTACTGTCCTATAAGCTTATGTCCATAGTTTACTTAAATACCATTTCTAAGATTCCACCCTTCAGTGTAGCATATATAAACAGAATGATCCAATACAGTATTAGAACTCTAAGAGAGCATTGCTCGATGTAAATATTTATATGTAATTCTACTGTCCTATAAGCTTATGTCCATAGTTTACTTAAATACCATTTCTAAGATTCCACCCTTCAGTGTAGCATATATAAACAGAATGATCCAATACAGTATTAGACCTCTAAGAGAACATTGCTCGATGTAAATATTTATATGTAATTCTACTGTCCTATAAGCTTATGTCCATAGTTTACTTAAATACCATTTTTAAGATTCCACCCTTCAGTGTAACATATATAAACAGAATGATCCAATGCAGTATTAGACCTCTAAGAGAACATTGCTCGATGTAAATATTTATATGTAATTCTACTGTCCTATAAGCTTATGTCCATAGTTTACTTAAATACCATTTTTAAGATTCCACCCTTCAGTGTAGCATATATAAACAGAATGATCCAATACAGTATTAGAGCTCTAAAGAAGCGGTCTGGTAGATTAAATTGGTGAAACCACTGATGAGCCAAGCCCTCCCACCTTTTTTTTTCATCGCAGTAAGAACAGTACAAGTTTGATTTATTTGTGAAAAAAACATTCGCGTCTTAATGTCTTCATTCGTTATATATAGATGGCGTGTTATTGCTTTGTACAATAATAAATTAAAGCATTATAAAGAACGAAAATGTTTCTTTTTAAAACACAAATCAAATTTCTACTGTCCTTACTGCGATGATAAAAAAAGGTGGGAGGGCTTGGCTCATCAGTGGTGAACCCTCTCAGTGGTTTCACCAATTTAATCTACCAGACCGCTTCTTTAGAGCTCTAATACTGTATTGGATCATTCTGTTTATATATGTTACACTGAAGGGTGGAATCTTAGAAATGGTATTTAAGTAAACTATGGACATAAGCTTATAGGACAGTAGAATTACATATAAATATTTACATCGAGCAATGCTCTCTTAGAGCTCTAATACTGTATTGGATCATTCTGTTTATATATGTTACACTGAAGGGTGGAATCTTAGAAATGGTATTTAAGTAAACTATGGACATAAGCTTATAGGACAGTAGAATTACATATAAATATTTACATCGAGCAATGCTCTCTTAGAGCTCTAATACTGTATTGTATCATTCTGTTTATATATGCTACACTGAAGGGTGGAATCTTAAAAATGGTATTTAAGAAAACTATGGACATAAGCTTATAGGACAGTAGAATTACATATAAATATTTACATCGAGCAATGCTCTCTTAGAGCTCTAATACTGTATTGGATCATTCTGTTTATGGGGGGTCGGTGGAAGGCTGGTTAAACCGTTTGGTTTACGACCACTACGACCCGGGTTCGATCCCCGCATTGGACACTTTTTTCTGTATAAAGAAAAAATGCTCCAATGGCCCCTTGAATCTTGCAAAAGTCCAACCCCACCAGCGAGTGCAAGTATCCAAACGGGGCTCTGGCACATTTGTAAGTGCAAAGTCGAACTGCTTTCACATGTGTAGACATGTGGTGCGCTTACAGTAAAAAAAGCAGTCGCTAACTACCCACCATGATTATCATGGCCTGTACCAGTGTACTAGGGATAAGCAAAAAAAAATTCTGTTTATGTATGTTACACTGAAGGATGGAATCTTAGAAATGGTATTTAAGTAAACTATGGACATAAGCTTATAGGACAGAAGAATTACATATAAATATTTACATCGAGCAATGCTCTCTTAGAGCTCTAATACTGTATTGGATCATTCTGTTTATAAATGCTACACTGTAGGATGGAATCTTAGAAATGGTATTTAAGTAAACTATGGACATAAGCTTTTAGGACAGTAGAATTACATATAAATATTTACATCGAGCAATGCTCTTCCGCAAACAATAAGGACAAGGGAATAAGAAACAACAACAAGAATATAGCCAGTTAGGCCAAAATTAATTATAAGGCAATATACCAGGTCTATTAGTATGGAACGCGAAAATTTTTAGTTAATTCAAAATTTCACCAACAGAATTTTTTATTCAAAGTAATTGCCCTGATTAGCTATACACTCGGTCCACCTTTCAGGCAATTTTCAAATTCTTTGTCTGAAAAATTCTATTCCTTTTGAATCGAACCCGTCAACAAGCCATTTTCTGAGTATGTCTGAGTTTGAAAATTCCTGGTTTTTTAGGGCATGTCCTAAAGATGTGAAAAGGTGGTAGTCCAACGGCGCTAAGTCTAGTGAGTACGGCGGGTGGGGGTAAGACAGTCGCTAACTACCCACCAGGATTATCATGGCCTGTACCATTTGTAGACATGTGGTGTACTTACAGTAGAAGACAGTCGCTAACTACCCACCAGGATTATCATGGCCTGTACCATTTGTAGACATGTGGTGTACTTACAGTAAAAGACAGTCGCTAACTACCCACCAGGATTATCATGGCCTGTACCATATGTAGACATGTGGTGTACTTATAGTAAAAGACAGTCGCTAACTACCCACCAGGATTATCATGGCCTGTACCATATGTAGACATGTGGTGTACTTATAGTAAAAGACAGTCGCTAACTACCCACCAGGATTATCATGGCCTGTACCATTTGTAGACATGTGGTGTACTTACAGTAAAAGACAGTCGCTAACTACCCACCAGGATTATCATGGCCTGTACCATATGTAGACATGCGGTGTACTTACAGTAAAAGACAGTCGCTAACTACCCACCAGGATTATCATGGCCTGTACCATATGTAGACATGTGGTGTACTTATAGTAAAAGCATTCGCTAACTACCTACCAGGATTATCATGGCCTGTACCATATGTAGACATGTGGTGTACTTACAGTAAAAGACAGTCGCTAACTACCCACAAGTATTATCATGGCCTGTACCATATGTAGACATGTGGTGTACTTATAGTAAAAGCATTCGCTAACTACCCACCAGGATTATCATGGCCTGTAGCACTTGTACTAGAGATAAGCAAAAAAAAATGGAGAGAAAAGGAGTGTCTAGAAAGTAAGGGTCAAAAGGGATTTATTAAATATTACACTCAGGTGGCAAGAAGCAGAGTGTACCAATATTTACACTTGGTGGTGTTGACAACAGGTTATTGGCTTCCACCACGCAAGGCCAGTACAAGATGGAGCACGGAGCCTCCGGTCACCTTGTAGTCTGCGGCGGTCTTATCGTCATTCCTGCAACAACAACAACATTTATACACCAGCTCTGTACAAACCCTATTAGATGGAAGACCTCTTCCGTACCATCAGACTGAATGCCAGCAAGAATAGAAATCTACAGTTGTTGTTTCTTATCCGCTTGTGCAAAGATTACACAAATTCCATGAGTTAATGCTTCTCCAGCTGTTTGGAAAGCTACAACTGTACACCTTTGAGAACACCTCTCCCTAAAGGACACTTTGGCTCTGTAACTAGGTGTTGTCCTTTACAGAGAGGTAGTTCTACTGTAGCAACTCTCTGGTAAGAGGACACCTCTCCCTAAAGGACACTTTGGCTCTGTAACTAGGTGTTGTCCTTTACAGAGAGGTAGTTCTACTGTAGCAACTCTCTGGTAAGAGGACATCTCACCCTAAAGAACCTTTGACTCTGTAACTAGGTGTTGTCCTTTACAGAGAGGTAGTTCTACTGTAGCAACTCTCTGGTAAGATGACATCTCTCCCTAAAGGACACTTTGGCTCTGTAACTAGGTGTTGTCCTTTACAGAGAGGTAGTTCTACTGTAGCAACTCTCTGGTAAGAGGACATCTCACCCTAAAGAACCTTTGACTCTGTAACTAGGTGTTGTCCTTTACAGAGAGGTAGTTCTACTGTAGGAACTCTCTGGTAAGAGAGCACCTCGCTTTAAAGGACACTTTGGCTCTGTTACTAGGTGTTGTCCTTTACAGAGAGGTAGTTCTACTGTAGTAACTCTCTGGTAAGAGGACACCTCTCTTTAAAGGACACTTTAGCTCTGTAACTAGGTGTTGTCCTTTACAGAGAGGTAGTTCTACTGTAGCAACTCTCTGGTAAGAGGACATCTCTCCGTAAAGGACACTTTGGCTCTGTAACTAGGTGTTGTCTTTTACAGAGAGGTAGTTCTACTGTAGTAGAGAAGCATCCACTCATAGAGGCTGTTCTACTGTACTTCTTCTAAGTCCACATGGCTACCAGTATGGTAGGTAAAGCTTAGCAGCTCCAGGTACAATACATGTTTGCAGAGGTAAAAGCAGTTTATAAGCAAAGGTAGAGATTAGAAACATATGGTCACAGCATCCAAATTACATAAAACTGTTGGCGAGGTTTCCGTAAGGGCATTGTTAACATCTTCAGACAGAAAAAGTACTAAATGAATTAGAGTACTTTTCTCTGAAGATAATAAGGCCGAAATATCACAGTTTATTTGAAGATGACACCATCTGGCAAAGATATGAATTATAATCCTTATAGTTTATCCATTTACACTCATGGACAAAACTTAAGGAAGTTGTCCCTTTTAGCATGTATATCGGGATTCAGAATTCAGACAATAACTCTGAAAGATACACTCATGGACAAAACTTAAGGAAGTTGTACCTTTTAGCATGTATATCGGGATTCAGACAAAAACTCTGAAAGATACACAATGGACAAAACTTAAGGAAGTTGTGCCTTTTAGCATGTATATCGGGATTCAGACAAAAACTCTGAAAGATACACTCATGGACAAAACTTAAGGAAGTTGTACCTTTTAGCATGTATATCGGGATTGAGACAATAACTCTGAAAGATACACTCATGGACAAAACTTAAGGAAGCTGTACCTTTTAGCATGTATATCGGGATTGAGACAATAACTCTGAAAGATACACTCATGGACAAAACTTAAGGAAGCTGTACCTTTTAGTATGTATATCGAGATTCAGACTATAACTCTGAAAGATACACTCAAGGACAAAACTTAAGGAAGTTGTACCTTTTAGCATGTATATCGGGATTCAGACAATAACTCTGAAAGATACACTCATGGACAACACTTAAGGAAGTTGTACCTTTTAGCATGTATATCGAGATTCAGACAATAACTCTGAAAGATACACTCAAGGACAAAACTTAAGGAAGTTGTACCTTTTAGCATGTATATCGGGATTCAGACAATAACTCTGTAAGATACACTCAAGGACAAAACTTAAGGAAGTCGTACCTTTTAGCATGTATATCGGGATTCAGACAATAACTCTGTAAGATACACTCAAGGACAAAACTTAAGGAAGTTGTACCTTTTAGCATGTATATCGGGATTCAGACAATAACTCTGTAAGATACACTCAAGGACAAAACTTAAGGAAGTTGTACCTTTTAGCATGTATGTCGAGATTCAGACAATATCTCTTAAAGATATTACAGTGACCTTTATTGAAGACACAAGATAACCAAGTGTGAACAAAATTTCCTCTGTCTCCTTTAAAACAGACAACCAGCAACAAAGACTTTCCACTTCCTTAAGTTTTACCCAAGAGTTTATATGTGGTCTTGTTACCTTATGTTTCTATAATCTAGGATTCAAATTGAGCCTTATCAAAGGTAGATAAAGATATATATACAGGCCAGCAACAGTGGAGATAGCACCCCCACACATCCTATTTTCATACACACTCACATCCTATTTGCACGCATGCTTACTTACATCCTTTTTGCATGCACACTCACATAAATCCTATTTGCATACACATATTTACATTTTATTTGCAGGCATGCTTACATACACCTTATTTCCACGCAGGCTTACATATATCCTATTTACACGTAGGCTTACATACACCCTATTTCCACGCAGGCTTACATACATCCTATTTACACATAGGCTCACAAACATCCTATTTGCACGCAGGCTTACATACATCCTATTTACACATAGGCTCACAAACATCATATTTGCACGCAGGCTTACATACATCCTATTTACACATAGGCTCACAAACATCATATTTGCACACAGGCTTACATCCTATTTGCACGTAGGCATACTTACATCTGTTTCCCACTGAAGATGAGCCGCTGCTGGGCAGGAGGTATTCCCTCTTTCTCCTCTACTCGCTCCTTTATCCTCTCCACCTTGTCCGTGGGCTCAATGTCAATCTCAATCTGAAACATCATTTCAAACATCATCAACTTACCACCATCAGTGAAACATATTTCATTTTATAAAATTATTAGGTTATTTAGGGCCTACTCCCTATTTATCAACTTATCAAAGATTACAGCCAGCATAAACACACTTTGTTTATTTAGAAATGTTTTTAAACAAGAAGCACGCTCTGCCTGCCGGTGAGCTCACGCGCCAGCAAGGGAGCTTCTTATACACCTGCCAGCGAGCTGTCTTTGTAATTCCGCTCTCCAGCCAACAATGCAAATATATGAGTCTATGCGCACTGTGACAATAGGCATTCCTTTTATTTTTTCCATTTTATTAGGTAACGTTAAGAAAATTTTAGAGTGAAATCAATAAATAATATGAAAATGACCTTCAATCTTACTCTTATGTTAGAATGTCCCATTTACTTCTTAAGGTAAAGTGGGTAGGAAGAAATCAAAGAATATCCTAACTGATTTGTGCAACATCTCTTGTGACAATTCAAACACAAAAAGTAATTTACATATCGGCTCTATAGTTGTGTAAATATAGAGAGGTAGATCCTCCCTTTATGAACACCTACCTATAAAGGACAGTTTTTATTTGAAAAATTACTATTTTTACTATTTAGAAACTCTCTGGTAAAAGGAAAACTCTCTCTAAAGGACAGTTTGCAATTAGGTGGTATTTATAGGGAGGTCTACTGTATAAATATATTCTCTTTTTTTTTTTGCTGTTGTTGAGATTCCAGTGTTTTTCTATCCTCTCCTATAACTTATGGAAATCTATTTTTTTTTTTAAGTATCTCCTGATCGTGCAACTACTAAATATCAACTTTTGTTCATTGTTCATTATTCCACAATTGGCCAAATATCCTTTCTCAATTAATCAAGAAAAGCTAACCACATACATATTTCGGGCTGTTGGCCTTCAGAGTGGTGCAAGCTGTACCTCAACAACCACAAAGCTTTTCTTTAGGGTATCCTGAAATATCATAAAGCAAGTATTTTGACGTGACAACGTCTTAAATTAGGTTGCGGCTGGGAGTCACTTATGAAAAAGTGTAACGCCCGGTAACGTTACGATGAGTCACCGAACGAGAGTGCTGCGCGCGCAGCGCTAGAGAATTAGGCGCATTGAATCGGCGCATGCTTGTCTCTGTCTTTGTCTTTCTCGAACGTTCTTGGCGTTGGAAAAACAAGAAAGCGTCATAATACAAGTTCACACGTGTGGTTAAAGTATCGTCAGCTGTGTCTGTAGTGAAAATGTGGAGTGCTTAGATTCGTCATTTACAACAACTACAACAATAAAGGTAAATAATTGTACACTGATATTTCATTATTGTAAACTATGATTGATTGATTAATGTTAGATTGACACAAAAGTTGAGAAACTGAGTTTATAGGGTATGTCATACTATTGATAAATGTTGATAGTGTTAAGTAAATTATTAGTTTAAAATTAAATAATTAATTAATTATTATTTTACAAATTTTAAATAGTTTCAAATTTATTTAGCAAAAATTTGAACCTTCGATCTGAATAAATGTTTTGATTTTCGAATTGATTCTTTAAAATTACAAATATTAAGAAAAAGTGGCAGATATAAGAAAACTTTATTTAAACTGTGTTGAGCAAGAATTTTAACATCTAATTTAAGTAAATGTTTTAATTTTCAACTTCATCATTTACAATTACAAATTTAATTTAATTTCAAATTTATTTAGCAAAAATTTGAACCTTCGATCTGAATAAGTGTTTTGAATTTCAAATACCAACGCGGCTGGTGGAGTGGCGATCTATCGTAAATTATCATCGACATCTACGGCGGAAGTGTTCCAAGTTACGATTACAGACGTAACTCGTGTCATTAAAACCAAGGGTGACATGTGCATGACTGAAGTTACTTGCTTCGCCGCTAATACTAGCTTCAAGTTTATACTCGGTGCTGTATATATTCATCCAGGAGCTAGTATGCAGGATATTGGAATGTTACTATGGCAAGGACTCTGTCCGTACATTCACAACAGCCAGTACGTGCCACCGTTCGTGCAAGTTGATTCTAGTATACCGATTCTTCTGTGTGGTGATTTTAACAAAAACGTAAAGCCTGACAACTCGTTTCTTAATTTCATGAAAAATATGTATAATCTTGATTGCGTATCAAACGTTTCTAAGTCAACTACGTTAAAAGGAACAACTATCGACTTGACTTTCGCAAGACACATTACAGCAGAAACACTTCCTTTCATTTCATATTTCTCCTATCATCGTCCTATCCTCAACAAAATCGCTCAAATAGGAATTAGTTAAGTTTAAGTTTACATGTACAATGTTTTAGTAAACAAAATATATTTCTATAGTTAAAATTTGTGCAATTCTTATTTTCATTCAATTCCTTGTTCCTATTGTGCAATTTAAATATATTCTACCGTTGTCACGTAAAATCTTCGCCCGTAAAACCAACTTTACAGGCAACCATTGTTTTTTTTTACGATAAGGTATATTTGGATTATAGATTATAAACACAAGCTAATAAGACACCAAATCCAAATAAATAAATAGTGTGTGATGTTTCGGTAACAGTGTTGTTACCATCTTTAGACAAAAGTACTGAATGAGAAATTTTACCACAGCATGTTTTTAAATAGTTAGTGTTATCAAGTGTGTAAACAAGATAACACTTAAGAAGAAGGTTCCACTTTTAATTCTAAGAATAGTGTTTCTCAGAAAATTATATTCTTCTTATCTGCTATCTTGTTTACACACATGATAACAGTAACTATTTAAAACATACTGTGGTAAAATTTCTCATTCAGTTACTTTTGTCTGTAGATGGTAACAACGCTGAAGCGTCACACACTATTTATTTATTTGGTCTTATTACCTTGTGTTTACAAGTATTTTTACATATTGTTAAAACTGTTACATATAATCTATGCAAATCATTATCATAATATGCATATAAGATCATTTTTGGTGTCTTTGTAATTTTACACACGAGTTGTAGGACCGTGAGGTTCGAAAGCTTATAAGGAAGCTTTTTGGCTTCACATTTTTTTTCTATTTTAAGTGAATTCATTTAAAGAGGCTCTAACTCCGCCTTTGCCGGTCCCAAGCCCGGATGACAAAGGAGGAGGGGGAGCAGTAACAAGCTCACTAAACAACCTGGGCTCAGCTGGCCATGCTGATAGTGCCCTGTAGGGTCTCAAGGATACAGGATGAGCAGCGTTTATACTCCATGTTAGGAGTGGCTGCACATGGCTTCTGTTCCTCATGTCAGACATTTCATATTGGAGTTAAGTCAGTGGCCTGCTACTGAGTCCCAGTCTTAATGACATTCTACTTCACCCAGCCATGCTGATAGTACCCTGTAAGGACTCCAGGGATACAGGATGTACTCCATGTTAGGAGTGGCTGTACATGGTGTCTGTTCCTCATGTCAGACATTACATATTGGAGCTAAGTCAGTGGCCTGCTACTGAGTCCCAGTCTTAATGACATTCTACTTCACCCAGCCATGCTGATAGTACCCTGTAAGGACTCCAGGGATACAGGATGTACTCCATGTTAGGAGTGGCTGTACATGGTGTCTGTTCCTCATGTCAGACATTACATATTGGAGCTAAGTCAGTGGCCTGCTACTGAGTCCCAGTCTTAATGACATTCTACTTCACCCAGCCATGCTGATAGTACCCTGTAAGGACTCCAGGGATACAGGATGTACTCCGTGTTAGGAGTGGCTGTACATGGTGTCTGTTCCTCATGTCAGACATTACATATTGGAGCTAAGTCAGTGGCCTGTTACTGAGTCCCAGTCTTAATGACATTCTACTTCACCCAGTCATGCTGATAGTACCCTGTAAGGACTCCAGGGATACAGGATGTACTCCATGTTAGGAGTGGCTGTACATGGTGTCTGTTCCTCATGTCAGACATTACATATTGGAGCTAAGTCAGTGGCCTGTTACTGAGTCCCAGTCTTAATGACATTCTACTTCACCCAGCCATGCTGATAGTACCCTGTAAGGACTCCAGGGATACAGGATGTACTCCATGTTAGGAGTGGCTGTACATGGTGTCTGTTCCTCATGTCAGACATTACATATTGGAGCTAAGTCAGTGGCCTGTTACTGAGTCCCAGTCTTAATGACATTCTACTTCACCCAGTCATGATGGTTGTCCAACAGACACCATCAAGGGACACAACTTGATACCCTAATATGATTGAGTGGAGATAAGAAGGAGGCCCTAGAGCAGAAACACTTGAAGAAAGATATATAAGGGGTAATTATTGTGATAATCAATTATCTCTAAAGAGAGACAATGTAAAAGGTTAGAGGAACAAAGGTTGCTCTTCCATTCTGTGCTAACACAATATAAATAAATATTTGAAAAAAGACTTACCTCCTTGCCAGTTAGTGTCTGTATAGGTACCGCCATGGAACACACACAACACAGTTTAAATATCATTATCCACATAGTGCACTCTTTTGCTGAAAATTATGAGTATCATTTTTTTTTTTTCAATGCTACTTTTTAAAAGTTTTTTAACTTGGCTATCCTGTTTATCAGTCCACACAAATTTTTGTAATCAAATTATAATATATTTTTAGAGAGAACACAGGGGGTCGGTCAAAGGATGATCTAAACCGTTGGTTTTCAACCGCTACGACCCGGGTTCAATTCCCACATTGGGCACTTTTTAACTGATTAAAAAAAAAAAGCTCCAATTGCCTCCGATTCTTGTAAAAGTCCAACCCCACCTGCGAGTGCAAGTAACCAAACGGGGCTCTGGCATATTTGTAATTGCAAAGTCGAACTGCTTTTCACATGTCTAGACATGTGGTGTGCACTTACAGTAAAAGCAGTTGCCTTCTTCTATCCACCATGATTATCATGGCCTGTACCACGTGTACTAGGGATAAGCAAAAAAAAAAGAGAGCGCTAGACTAGAAGTCAGAAATTTGGCACACTTGCTTTAACCTGATGACAATGCAAAAATTGACAAAATTTCAGACTTCTGGATGGTCGGGGAATATTCAATTTTTACTTTTAAATACAGTATAACCTCATTAATTCGACACACGCAAATTCGACACTCTACCTTAATTCAACCATATTCTGATGTCCCGACCTCCGGCCTATCAAATAACAAACCGTAATTCGACAGTATCGATAATACGACACTTCTGATAGTTCGACCATTTAAAAATTAAAATTTCGACAGTTGAATGTTTTTTTACATACAACTTTACCACTAAACGGTATTACGGCGGCAACGATCGGCATCGGCGGGCGCCGATAGGATCGCGCCTGCGCACTTTTGGTTTCTGTTAGTTTAAGTTTCACTTTGCAGTGCCATTGCGCAATGTCGCGAGTGTTATTGTTTTTTTTTTTTACGCTGGAATTTAGGCTTTGTGCGCTAATTATTAATATTATTTTCTTTTTAATTTTCAGCATTGAAATATTTTAGTTATTTTAAAATTTGCAAATAATTTATTTTTAACCCTTAACTGGACGGGTGGATTTTTCTTACGTAACTGGACGGGTTGGGTAGATTCAACCCACCTATGTAACTTTATGAAATAAGCGCTAAATAATGATTGAAATCAATATTAAAAAATATTTAATTAATATATAGTTAATATACAGATGTTGACTTTTAAAATTTCAGAATATAATCTATTTACAGTTTTCACAAATTTTTAAGAAATGTTTTTGCAAACGACTAGTTGACATACAGAGCAAAGGGTTTTTATTTTTTACTGCGTTTTTGATGGACATTTGTAGCACCTTTTTGGAGTATCAGATTCCTGTGGCATCGTAGTTTCACTTGGTTTACTCTTGAACCATCATTCTTCTTGAATTGTCGCCTGTAATTCCAGAGGGAGAGAATTGAGATTACTTGTGGCCAGGTGTTCATCAGTCAATGCTCTCCCAAGATCAACAATAAAGGGACTACTTTCTTTTTTTTATCCTTTTTATCAATCTGATTACTGATTTTCTTTCTTTTTTTTTTTGGGGGAACATTGGAGAATAAAGTGGTTATTCCAGAGAAACCAAAAATTGATGTTCTTGATTCTCTATTAGGGTGCAGTTGAAATTGTAGTGAATCTAAGGTTTGTCCTTTCTCATTGTTCCTAAATATGTAAGGCCATGTTCTTTCAACTTATCAACTAACTCTACTGAAGTGAACCAATTGTCTGCTGGAATATTTCTTCCAAAGTGTGGTCGACTAATCTCTAAAACATATATATTTTGGGTTGGCAGGGATAGTTCTCTCTGTTGACTTGATTGATAATTATACTTATCCAAAGAAAGAAGTGTTATTTTATAAAAGGAAGCTAAAAATAGCAGAAGATAGAGACTCAAGTATGTGCCACGAGCTAACACTGACACGAAAAATTCTCACGCTTCTGGACGGGCTGGGCGGAATCCGCCCCCACATGTAAATTTAACCCCCCTCCCAAAACTGAAATTTATAAACGATGGATGGAAAATGTTTGTATCACTGTAAAATTTTAATACACGAAAGCTGGTAGCTCTAGGTAAACAAAAAATATATATTTTTCCTATATTAAGTTTATGCATGGGCAGAATCTACCCAACCCGTCCAGTTAAGGGTTAAATAAATAAACCTTCATAAAATGTAGCCACAATTATTATGATAACATTTTATTTCAATATTCCATTTCCATGTTAATATAAAATATTTAAACACAAAATCAATAACACCTGCAGCAGCAGTGGATGCCTTTAATACAATAAAAGCTCTTTGTTATTTAAAACACATTCCAGAGGAAGAAAGAGATGCATGTTTTTTTTTAAATAGGCTATCTGGAATACATTTGAATAGGATTTCAGTGAAAAAGCAGACATCTATAAAGGAATTTTTAAAAAGATATATATATATTCATGATTATTTTAAAATATTATTTTTAAATTTTCTTTTTATTTTCCATATTTATTTCCTTTCAACTGCTATATTCTTCAATTAGAATAAATTTGATTTGTAATTACAGTAAAACCCCGCTAATACGAACCCTGGATATAACGAACCTTCCCTTATAACGAACCCACGCCGATTCCCAATTCCATTCCATTGAAAATACCATCGTTATAACGAACTTTGCAATTTTTAGAATAACGAACTACCCCTATAACGAACCTATTTTCGGTCCCAAAATAATAAAATCTATTTAAAATACTATGCTTATAACGAACTTAGAATTGTAATAAAAAATAAAATAAAACAACCAAATTTTGAGCATGTTTCAGCTCGCGGATCGCGATTTCAAAACAATACATTTAGCGGCATTGTTTGTTTTGAATTTTGCACTTTATTTTTGCTGTATGTTGTATAAATTTTAACACATTATACTTTTTATTAAATAGAATATATTTGCATCCATTAAATTTGAAATATAAAATTACAAATGGCTTCCAAAATGAAGAAAACAAAGGCATTTTAAAAACAAAAGCGTTATTTCTTTTTAAAAATAAAAAAAAAGGCCATTTTCAGAACTTTTCAAAGTGAAACAACACAGGCAAAATGTTAAGAACATATTAAAATAAGATAATATACCTTTTCTATTATAAAAGATAAAATATAAAGCTATTAAAAATTGTTACAGAGAGAAATCAACCTCAACTTTTGCCGCGATCGCGATCGTACGTTTTAGGGCTTAAAAAAAACAAAATCCAAATAAATGGTCCCGTGATGAAACAAAAACTATTTTTACGCCATTAACTATGGTGATTTTAAAGTCAGCAATGTTTTGCATGACAGGTTAAAAAAAAAAAACGAAATCTAGACCTAGAAGAATATGTGGGAAAATGAAATGGAAGAAAAACACTAACTTTATTTGAATGGTGCAATGCTTGAAGAATGTTTTGAAGCAACAAGGTGTTAGAGCCATTTTTCCAAGTAAACAATGTATTATATAATGTGATAATGATGCTTTAAAATAATTTTATATCTTTGAATATATATTTCATAAAACTTAGCCTAGGATTTGTCTTGATTTTTAAATTAGACATAGAGGTACATGTATGTTAATGATAAGAAGAACCATCATCTAATGATTTCTATTATTATTCAGTATTAATGTAAGGAAATAGGTCAATTAAGGGAATAAATACAAAGTGACCACTATTAAGAGGAAGCCTCTTCTTGTGTGTATGGCTGTCCTTTAATTATACGGTCTAAAAATTTTGAAAAGTAAAAAAAATATAGCCAAACCGTGGCTATAGTGAACCGTGGCTATAGTGAACCAAAAGCTCTGTCCCATTGGGGTTCACTATAGAGGGGTTTTACTGTATTTATGCTTCAAAAATAGGCATTATTGCCATTTTGTCCCTGATACTAAAAGTTAATCATCAAAATAAAAAATAAATACAAAAAAGTACATACAATGGTTTCAATTAATATCATTAATTTATATTACAAAGCAATTTTTTAAAAATGTTATTTTCGTGAGTTAGATGATTAGCTAATCATCTAACCTTAATTCAACACTTCCTTTAATTCAACCAAAAGCTCTGATCCCTTGGGGTGTTGAATTAAAGCGGTTCGACTGTATTATGATTTTTAAAATATATACTTAAGAGGGCACCTAGAAGCATGGTATTTTTTAAAATACAGTTATACCTATCTATAGCACCCCCTCTAAATAGCGCCCAATTTTAAATACGTAGTACGATGCGATTTAACTCTGAGAGAATAATTACAAAAACCATAACAACAAGATTCAGAACAAAACATTACAAATGAATGACAATTCATCCAGATGTCACAAGAATCTATAGAACATGTAACAACTGTCCTGGTGTGGAACTAACACCTACCCACATATTCTCATTACCAGCAATGACTGCAGCCTTGCAGGAAATTGACAAAGAACAGCAGCTTTACACACCTATGATAGAGGACATTGCTGTGATAGAGATGTACGGAGACATCTGAGGCTCTTCATTGGACACAACAACAACAGAAAATTGACCCAGAACAGCAGCTTTACACACCCAAGATAGAGAACATTGCTGTGATAGAGATGTATGGAGACATCTGAGGCTCTTCATTGGACACAACAACAACAGAAAATTGACCTAGAACAGCAGCTTTACACACCCAAGATAGAGAACATTGCTGTGATAGAGATGTACGGAAACATCTGAGACTCTTCATTGGACACAACAACAACAACGATGCATTTACATTAAAAGTGACCTGTCTATAGCACCTCCTCTCTAAAGCACCCTATTTTGGTGAGTCCCAAGAGACAGGTTTAACTGTATATATAATTAAAAGCTACACAGCCCATATACTACAATGAATAAAAAGTGAAAGAGCATGGCTCATCAGTGGTGAACACTCCCAGCAGTTCCACCATCTGCAGACCACTCTACTATCGTATTAAACTGAATTTCAATGCAATTCCCAACTCCTGAACATTGTTATCAAATCCTCCAGACCTCTGGGAAAACCCCAGGACTATAATAGAAAAGCTGAGACAATGGAACCTAATGGAGATCGTTTAAACAACTTGAAGAATAAGTAACAACAGATTGTACAGTACATCTATTGAATTGTATCAAATCCTCCAAAAAAGACCTCTAGGAAAGCCCCAGGACTATAATAGAAAAGCTGAGACAATGGAACCTAATGGAGATCGTTTAAACGACTTGAGGAATAAGTAACAAAAACAAACTGAATTTCTTATATACCATGTATTTGCTATTGAGTATAGTAAATGGGTATTTTAAAAGACCTATGTTTCTAGTACTATATATATACAGTAGAACCTTCCTGTAGCAGACACCTTTCTATAAAGGACAGTTTTCATTTGCAAAATTACCATTTTTACTATTTAGTAACTGTGGTAAGAGGACACTTCTCCCTGAAGGATACTTTGGCTCTGTAACTAGGTGTTATCCTTTACTTATATACAAGAAAACTTTTTCTACTTAATGGTCTGCAGAAATAATCTCACTGCAGGTTTCATTCATATTTTCAAAATTATCAAAATGTCTTTTGTAGATGAAAATAAAATTGGCCTAAAATTTTAGTGAATTATTTTAGTTGCTATTTAGCAAGTAACTATAAGTACTGATGTATAGTTTCCATGACACTTTTAGGAATGCTGCTAGTTTCTGATTGGTAGATAGAAGTCATAGCATGTAAATTATAGCAGGAAACTTGTAGTAAACTAGCTTCAAAAATGAATGTTACAAGACTAGCACAATTTTTTTTTTTAAGATTTCTTATTTTAAATATATAGACTGTATAGATCTTGAAACGTGTAGAATTTTAAAAAATACAATTTACTTTGAAACGCGATAACAAAAATGTGCAATTTCGTTAAATATAAGCAGAAGATTTGATTACAAAAGGTTTTGGGGAATATTAAAAGTGTAAATATTAATTTTCTGGTGTTTAAGCACCCAACATCTTATGGGTTTTGTGATATAATATACTAAATAAAACGCAAATAATATTAAATAAACAATTAAAAATTCATTGTTGTATTATGGGTCAAGAAACCTTGCAAAATTGAACAATGAAAAATTGATGTAATCGCTTGTGTTAAATACATACCTTAACCTTGATGAGCATCTTTAAGTATTTATTTTGGTATTAATTACTACAAATGAATAAAAATAATGGACAAAATTTAAAAGAAACGACAAGAACACCGATTAAAACAAAATTTGGTAATGGTACAAAGTCAAAAACAGCTTAATATCATCTTTAAATATTTTCATAAGAATTAAAAAGTATATATATATTGAAATATATAATTAATTCAAATTTATTTAAAATATTAAATATATTTTTCGATTTTAAATATATTTTTAAATATTGATTGATATTGTCACGTAGAAAATTAGGAAAGACAAAATTCAGGCTATGACACGGCAATTTATTCGAGACAATTACAAAACTAAAATTAATAAAATACAAGAGCAGTTATGAAGGAAGTTTACGCTGAATAATAAAATATATAAACATAAAAATTAACAATCTGTTAATAAAATAATTAATACTTCGACTCATAGCTCCTTCCCTATTGGAGCTGTGACCTACAGCTTGCAAATATTATTGATACTGACATGGATCTGACGTGCTTCTGCCAAGGATTCCTCCGGAGTATTGGAACTCTGTCCCTAGTAGATTTGCGTCCTTTCTCTTGCGACGTGAAGACCGGCTTTTCGTCATATCGTCTATAGGGACATAGTCATCTTGGAAGTAAGTCTTGGCTTTGACAAGGCGGTGGAATACTGGAGTCATTAGCTGAAAATGTAGATCACAGCACCCATGGCCTCAGATTCTTCTCGGCAGCCTTCAGTTTGTCTTACCTAATTTACCCAGCATATCACTTAGAAAATTAGAAAAGACAAAATTCAGGATGACACAGCAATTTATTTGAGGCAAATACAAAGCTAAAATTAATAAAATACAATAGAAGCATTGAAGGAAATTAACTCAGAATAATAAAATATATAAACATCAAAATTATAATTATCTATTAATCTATATATATAAAATTGAATGTCTGTCTGTCTGTTTGTCTGTACTCTATAGATTCAAAAACCATACATCCAATCGCCGTGAAATTTTGGGATATTATTAGGTATATCACCGGGAAGGTTTTGAAAAATAATTTCATGAATATCTTGAATATCCTTAGAGTTATTTGCAGATTTGTAGATTTAACTCGCAAGCAGCGCCCCCATTGTGACGATGATAACAAGTTTTCTTATCACTAAGTTTGTTATCTTAAATATTATTTATCAAAAGTAAGATTATCTCAGGATGACACGGCGATGTGACACGGGAAAAAATGTTCACTAGATAAAACTATGATTTTCTAATGTAGAAAATTAGGAAAGACAAAATTCAGGATGACACGGCACACGGGGACGGGGAAAAAATGTTCACTTTATCGAGAGATTCAAATTTACGAGTTTCAAATTATCAAAATATATCTTTTTTTTAAATAAGTTTTTAGAGAATTGTTTTAACAAATGTTCGCTAGACAAACCTTTACCAGGCGAAGCCGGGCACATCCGCTAGTAAAATAATAAATCCTTTGCTATAATATTTATAATTAACTAGCGGATATACCTGGGTCTTACCCTGTTTTTTTTTTCAGTGAAAATTTGCCTAACGAATATATGATAAAAATATTTTTCGAGAAAACATTCTGTTAAAACTATTTCATTTATAGGTTTTTAACTTTTAATTAGACAATTTTAAATTATATTTATACATTTTTAATTTTAATTTAGACATTTTTCATTTTAATTTAGACATTTTTAATTTAAATTAGACATTTTTCATTTTAATTTAGGCATTTTTCATTTTAATTTAGATACATTCTTTATTCATTTCAACACACAAAACGCGATATACCGGCCAGGGATAATTGCATCGATTTACATAAAAAAAAAAAACAGAAACAGTTATAAACATATTATACAATAAAAGTAATTAAAAAAAGAGAAACAATAATATATATTAGGAACTTGAACTTTTCAGGTTTGAAAGATAATCATAAATATATTTACAAAAACAGTTAAACCTATGATAATTCTCTCTGCTATTTACAAATTGATATAGATCTACAACATTGTCTGTTGTCTAGAGGTGAAGAAGAGTGGGCATTCCAGCAGTAGGTGTCTCGAGTCCTGGAATTTGTTGCCACAATGACAGCATACATGGACTTTTCAATAAATAGTCCAAGTGTCTAAATTAAAATGAAAAATGTCTAAATTAAATTTGAAATGTCTAAATAAAAATGAAAGTGTCTATGTTGTAAGATTTAGGTACTTACAGCTTGTAGGAAGGCATGAGGACGTTGAGGATTATATGATAATAATCTTTATTATCCGTTTAGCAAGAAAAAGACAAAGTTATGGTAGCGAACAGTTATTGAATATAGGGAAGAAGGTAAACAAACAGTTGTGATGATGATTAGTCCAGTGTGGCGCTAGCTGTCGTAGCATTCAGTTATCCAACAAATCCCCGGCATGAATGTGGAGACATCACGAGGTTGTAGCGTAACTTCTCAAATGTCGGCCTTGGTAGCGGCTTGGTCAGAATGTCCGCCTTCATGTCGCCAGTTGGGCAGTAGATCATTTTTATCACTGTCTTCTTCTGAAGATCCTTCAGGTGATGGATCTTGGTTGCGATGTGCTTGGTTCTAGAAGACACTTTTTCGAGAGTTTTTACAGTGTTTTGGATGATTATCTCGGAATCGCTTGCGAGGAGCATGTCATCCACATATAGAATCAAGTAGATGGAATGGTTTTCTTCATTCTTGGTGAATAGGCATGGGTCTACAATGCTCTGTTTGAAGTTATTTTTAATTAGAGTGCTTGCAATTTTTGTGTTCCGAGATCTTCCGGCTTGTTTTAGACCGTAAATTGCCTTCTTTAGTTTGCAGACTTTGTTTGTTTGTTTTGTATGGAGTCCTTCTGGGAGTTCCATGTAGAGTTCTTTATCTAGGTCGCCGTGTAGGAACGCTGTCTTGACATCGAGGTGGTTCACTTTCATCCCTTTGTAGACTGATGCAGCTAGGAAGGCTCTAATTGTAGAATGCTTCACAATTGGTGCAAAGGTTTCTTCGTAGTCTCGGCCAAATTTCTGATTGAACCCTTTTGCTACGAGTCTGGCTTTGTACCGCTCTATTTCTCCTTTGGAATTGAGTTTTTGTTTATAGGTCCATTTACATCCTATGATCTTTTTGTCCTTAGGTAGAGGGGTTAGTTCCCAGACATGGTTCTTCTCAAGAGAATTTAGTTCTTCGTTCATTGCTTGTAGCCATTTTTCTCTTTCTATTTTTGGTAATTGTAGGACTTCCGAGTAGCTGGTGGGTGTCTGAATGTCTTGAGCTTCAGTTTTGTACAGCATGTAGTCATTTCTTATGGGAGGTATTCCCTTTGTTGGTCTCGTGGATCTTCTTTGTGTGACCACTTGTGTTCCTGTGCTTGTACCGGGTTGAAGGTAATCCTCGGTTTCTGAGTCCTCAAGGTTTTCGGATTGTGTTCCTGGTTCCTGACTTTCCTCTGCATTACCAATATGATTGGAGGAAGTTAGATCTGTACTTAGTACTTGTGGTGAAGTTGTTTTTGTGGAGGCGAGGTGAAACCCATTTTCTTTTTCTATAAATTTTACGGATCTGCTGATTGTGATGTTGTCTGTATCGTGCAGGATTCTGTATCCTTTGCTTCGATCATCGTATCCAAGAAAGATCCCTTCGATAACTTTGCTATCCAACTTGTTTCTTTTTATCTTGGGAATATAGGCGAAGGCTTTACATCCGAATCTTTTTAGATGCTTCAGACTGGGCTTCCTGTTGGTCCATAGTTCAAATGGAGTCTTGTCTGTAGCTTTCGAGGGTATTCGGTTGTGTAGGTAATTAGCTGTGGTAACCGCTTCCGCCCATAGAGATTGTGGGAGTCCTGAGTCAAACAGCATGCATCTTGTCATCTCCATTAGTGATCGATTTTTCCTTTCTGCTACTCCGTTCTGGGCTGGTGAGTAGGGGACTGTTAGCTGATGTTTGATTCCGCTTTGGTTCAGGAAATCTTCGACTTGTCGGTTTACGTACTCACGACCGTTGTCTGTCCGTATGGTTTGGATATTTTTTCCAAATTCCGTGTGTGCTGAGATGACGTAGTCTTTTATTTTTTCATAGGCTTCGTCTTTTCCTTTCAGGAGGTAGACCTTTGTGTATCTGCTGTAGTCATCAGTGAAGGTGATGAAGTATCTCTTACCGCTGAGAGAGTTAGTTGGTAATGGACCGCAGATATCACTGTGGACAAGTTGAAGCGTTTCAGTTGCTCTGTACTCTGTCTTCTTTGGAAATGGGGTTTCGGTGAGTTTTCCTTGAATGCACTGAATGCAGTCTGTGCTGTGCGAACAGTTATTTAGACTTAGTCCTCTTGCTAGGTTCTCATTTCGAATCTTCTTAATTGATTCTATATTTCTGTGTCCTAGTCTGTCGTGCCAGAGCATGAGGCAATTTTTGTTCTTGCAGTGGTTTTGTTTTGCAACATTTGCTTTGAATGTGCGAGTTTGGGGGTTGTCATCCAGGTGGAGTCGGTACATTCCATTGTCAAGTATACCGTTCGCGAGGGCTGTGTTGTCTCTTTCGATGGTACACCAATCTCTGTTGAACGTCACTTTACATCCGTTGGAGGTGGCCGCACTCACTGACAGAAGGTTGTCTGTTAGTTCCGGGATGTAGAGAACTTTTGTGAGAAGTAAGGTGTCAGTCTTTCCTTGGGGTGTGATGACTTTTATTTCTCCTTGTCCTATCCCTTTGACCTGCAGCTTATTGCCATTAGCAACCACAACATGTTGTGTTTGTTCTCTGTTAAGTTCAGTGAAGAAGCTTTCATCGTACGCCATATGAGATGTGGCTCCAGAGTCGATGAACCAGTTGTGTACACTTGCTTCTCGTTGAGTGCAATTGAGAGCTTTTGGGTTAGGTCCTTTTGTTGTTCTCTGATTTGTTGATTGTTCTTGGGTGACACTCGACTGATTTGTGTACTTTGGTACGTTTCCTCTTCTGAAGTTTTCATATTTGTACTCTTTGTTGCTGTTGTTTCGCTTTTGATAGTGCCAACATTCTTCTTTGGAGTGGTTTGGTTTGTGGCAGAAAGAACAGAATTTCTTCTCTTTTTCTCTTCTTTGGCTTGAAGCTCTGTGGAGGCTTTTTAAGGCTTTTGATGCGGTGCTTTCGTCTTTCGAGCTTTCTACTCTGCGTGTGTGTTCATCAAGGAGTTTGTTCTTGGTAAATTCAAGCGTTAGCTCGTCATCAGGCCTTGATTCCAACATCGTGATGAGATTGGAGTAGCTCTTTGGAAGCGAGCAAAGCAGTATAGCCGTGATGTGAGAGTCCTTTAGTGTTTCGCCAATGGTTCGCAGTTTGTCAACTAGTTCCATCATGGTAGTGATGTGCTGCTGCATGTCTTTGTCTTCTTCGAGTTTTAAGCTGTATAGTTTCCTTAGCAAATAAATTTTTCCTGAGAGTGTTTTTCTTTCATAGATATTTTTAAGAGTGTCCCAGGTAGCTTTGGCTGTTAGTAGGTTTTTGACATGCACTATTTGTGAGTCGGCGATGCTTAGATTAATGATAGCTCTGGCTTTTGAGTCTTTCTTTTTCCATTCGATTTTAGGTTCATCTGGAATATTTTCGGTGACAACTTCCCAAAGATCTTCCTTTTGCAAGAGCATTTCAATTTTGAAAGACCATAGTGAGTAGTTATAGCCGTCGAGCTTATTTAGGGTTACATCGTGGCTCGGGAGTGACGCCATTTTTGCTAAGCCTTTTTTCTTTGTCTTAACTCGTTAGTTGAATTTCATGCAATATTCAGTCTCATAATCTAATTGTTGTAAGATTTAGGTACTTACAGCTTGTAGGAAGGCATGAGGACGTTGAGGATTATATGATAATAATCTTTATTATCCGTTTAGCAAGAAAAAGACAAAGTTATGGTAGCGAACAGTTATTGAATATAGAGAAGAAGGTAAACAAACAGTTGTGATGATGATTAGTCCAGTGTGGCGCTAGCTGTCGTAGCATTCAGTTATCCAACAGTCTAAATTAAAATGAAAAATTTCTAAATTAAAATGAAAAATTTCTAAATTCAAATTAAAATGTCTAATAATAAATTAAAATTGTCTAATTAAAAGTTAAAAACCTATATATACAGAGGGTGTTCACACTTATAGGGGACACAAGTTTTATTATAAAATATTAAAAATTAACACCATATTTGAAAATTTTCAACTGTTCTATTTGAAAGCCTTTTTGTTTATTTACAGAACGGCACCTGATTTTCCACGATAGCAGACACTTTCTGATCATGGTCATACTCAAAAGATCCCATTCTTCCTTTACCACTTTCCAGAGACGTTCAATTGTCCTAGGGTGTCTCTTTCCAAGTGCTCTTTTAAGGCATCCAAAAATGCAAAACATCCATCGGGGCTAAATCAGAAGATTTTAGAGGGGTTCTGTTCTTTGGAATAGTGTTGATTCCTGTTCTTTGCCTTAGATCTTCCAAATAAGCTTGGGTTGAAGATGAAGTATGACTTGTGGCGTTATCATGGTGAAACCAGAATTTGTTGCTCTGTTTTCCATAGATAGAGGGAATATCATTTAAAAATATAGGTTCTAAAATGTTGTTTTGATAGTACTCTGAGTTTATTTTGGCATTTATTTCAACTTTTCTTATTTTTAATTTTCCTTCTTATGATATACCGCATGCCACCATAAATCCTTTGGGGTTAACTTTCGGCACATTCCTTCAACCAATTTGGCCTAGATTTTTCCACCCTTTTTTGATAGTATACAGCTCTTTTTCTGTCGCAATCGGTTAAATATACCCATGCTTCGTCATATGTAACAATAAATTTCCATCTATCAGGAGCCAAGAAATTTTCATAAAAATATCTACTGATAGTGTGTTGCTGACGGAAATGGCTCTGAAACAATTTGTAAACCGCATGTTTTTTGTAGCTTTTAGGCCTAAATCTTTATTTATTATTTTATTTATTGTTGACACTGATGTTCCTATTAATTTGGCTGTTGTCTTATCTTAAATTTGAGAAAAAAAGACAATACGAGGTCCCGATGGCTTAACCTGAACTAAAAGCTCCTAGCTTTACAGTAATGCTGGAAACTGACTTGAAAATTATAAATTGATAAATCAATATCTTTGTTGCAGTGATCAGAAGAATTGAGTCACAACGCTGGATGGCGAGGCCTAAAGTAGAAAACAGTGATGAATAATTTAATACTTATTGAAAGAAATATTTATTTAAAAATCACACAAATTAATATTAATACAAATATTATTCAAAACAATTATTAAAATTTATGAGAGATAGTTAATTTTCAGGCCTGTCAAAACCAAACGTTGGCGTCGAGACAGCTTTTGTTTACCGGAGATGGCGAGGTATTCTTTTCTGCTCGCGCATGCGCGGGGGGCAGCGGGGGCAGTGTTGCCAGAGTCGGTTGGCCCAAAAGTACCTATGGTCGCGTCACTCTCCCACCTTGACCTTTTGAACTTTGCTATAAGGTCAATATTAATTAAAAAAAACAAAGAAGGAATTATCTCAAATCTAACAGAATGTTTTATGATTAAATTTTCTCTCAAACTTCACTTAAACCTAATCGGTAACTTGACTTTTCTTCCAGAACGCGTGTAAACTTTCCCTACTTTTACTGGAGTAGTTTTCTCTTGCACTGACACGGACTCCACACCGGGTGTTTTCTCCCTGACGATCTCATCCTCCGCTGGCTTAAGCTCCCCGTCGCCTTGCTCTACGTCCTCAGATGGTACTTCAACTGGGAACAATCGTTGTACTGCACGCTTCATGAATCCAGACTTAGTCTTAACTTCCACAAGTCTTCGCACATTGTCAGTTCCAGGAAACACCTTCGTAATCTTTCCCATAGGCCAGTTTATTTGCTTCCTGTTTTCAACCTCCACAAGGACGATATCTCCAACTTTTAACTGTCGTTGTTTCTTGCGATTGTCGTGATGCACCAACAATCCTAGGTACTCGCTTCTGAACCTCTTACGGAATTCCTTCAGGAGTCGTTTGCGTTTCTCATAGCTCTTCCCAAAGTTACACCTGAATTCATCTAGATCAATCTCTCCTTCAGTTCTTGGTTCTCGAAGGAACATCTCTGGGGTTAATGGCACAAGGTCATCATTGTCCTCAGCAATGTAGGTGAGTGGTCGCGCGTTGATAACTCGTTCACAGTTTTCGAGGATCGTCACCATTTCTTCGTAGTTGACAACACGTTTTCCCAGCAATCTTCGAGGCAGCTTTTTGGTGAGTCCAACAATTCTCTCGATCCAACCTCCCCACTACGGTGCTGCCGGAGGATTGAGCTTCCATTTCACTCCAAAATTAACTCGATAAAGCTCGTTCCGGAGTCCATCTAGATTCGTCCCATTATCTGAGTAGATAACTGCAGGGCAACCTCGTCTTGCTACGAACCTCTCTACTGCTCCCACCAATGCTTCCGTCGATAAGGAAGTCACCAGTTCGAGGTGGACCGCACGGTATACGCCACAGGTGAAGATGACGAACCAAACCTTCTGTCCATCTTCCAGATATAAAGGTCCTCCGAGGTCAATTCCTGTCACCTCAAAAACCACAACATCTCGTACGCGATGTTGAGGCAACGATGCTTCTGGTACGTCGACTCGCTTGGTTTCAAATCGTCGACAGCGAGGACATTTATGAATTACATGACGAACTAGTTGTCGAGCTTTTGGAATCCAGAACTTCTCTCTTAGTACTGATCGCAGCGTCTGGGCTCCACAGTGGTACATTTTCTCGTGGACTGATTTCACAATTAGCTCTGTGACCGGATGATTCGTTGGGATCAAAATTGGCAATCGGAACAGTTCATCGTCATTTCGATTCACTATCTTCGTTTTCACTCTCCATAATCCTTCTTTATCTTGGAACGCGTGTAGCTGCTTCATCTTGGGATCTTCCTCACCGATCAATTCACTCTGTATTATCTTAACAAGGGACTTTTCAGCACTGTCTAGCTCCTCTTGTGAGATGATATCTCCTTTGTATTCAGAGGGCTTGAAACGTAGCATCCACGCGATTACTCTCAGTATTTGTGTTAGAGTCACTTCACGTTTTCCCTCGTATAGATTCAGATACCATGGATTCTCCTCGGGCTTTTTGGCTACAAATCCAGCCACCACAGTCTTCCTCCTCTCTTCTTCAATGGCTTCCAGATCATACTGTACTTTTGATACTGGCCAGTCTTCTTTCTTTTCCTGAAGCCATTTTGGTCCCTTCCACCATCCGGATTTTGTGAATTTCGATGGGGATTCACCACGGGATGGGAGATCTACTGGATTATGTTCCCCTGCGACATGGTTCCAATCTTCACTCTTCGTAAGCATTGTGATCTCCTTGACATGAGTGTTGGAGGTTTCGATCAGACCCTTCCTATATTTTGCTTCTGCTGCATCCATGATATCGAGCACATCCAAATTCCATAAATCCTGTACGTCAAAACTATTAACGTGAAGTGAAGTCACGATCAGGCATGAATCTTCCATGTCGTTCCCTATTGCTGGTCCCATTACTGTCCACCCCAGCTTGGTTTCTGTCGCCACAACTCCACTTTGCAATATTTTCATTCTGCCTGTCAGAATGCTGCTGAGCAAGTCCGAACCAATTAACATGTGGATCGGTCTCTCTTCGCCTTGGTATACGTCAGTTAAGTTGATCCCTCGAGATTTTAACTCATTGAGTATAGCATCATCCCGTACTTGACTGATGTGTCCGCAAATTACTTCCTGATCCAAGAATTTGAGATCATCCATGTATTCGTTGTTGAGGCTGGAAACATTTACCTTGTACACATTGTGCTTCTTTTGACGAATTTCTCCGCCTCCAAACAGATTGTGGGTAAGTGTAACTTGCTGCACTCTCTTTAGGCCCAGTGCGTCCACCATTCTCTTTGAAATATAGGACCGCTGAGATCCACAGTGAAGCAACACTCGAACATTATGCTTCCCCTTTGGTTCGCTTATCTTGACTATCAGAGTTTGTAGATAGACTCCTCCCACGGTAGCGTTTTTTAAAGTTGTTGACGTGAATTGATTGGCGGTCTCTTGCTTTGTTGCAGGACTTTCCCCTGAAACCTTTAGTTCCGCTTTTTGGAGATGAGAAGTCTTCTGGGCTTCCAGAGTAGGACACATAATGGGGTAATGCTTCCCTCCGCAGACAGGACAACGTGGCTTAATCCGGCATTTCTTGAATCCGTGGCCAGGAAGCAGGCACCAAAAACAAACATTCTTCCCTTTAGCCTTATCTTTCTTCTCTGGTAGATGCATCCGCTGTCCACTGTAGCATTCTTGACTCGGGTGACCATTCCCACAAAAGATGCAGTTGTTTCGCATCTGAGTGGTGTTGGCGATCTGAGTAGTGTTGGCGAGGTCAGTAGCCGTCGGCATTTTACTTCCAGTATTCTTCTTAGAAAGAGATTTCCTGTTTGATAGATCATCCTTCGCATCTTGATTGTTGTCGATCTTGAACGCTGCTTTGGCCATATTCACTCGACTCTCGCCCTTCACTTCTGTCTTCAAAAACGTCATGAGTTGTGTCAACTTATCTTGTACTCCTCTTCCGCTCACCGTATATTGACTTCGTTCCCATACTCTAAGGGTGTCCTCTGGTAGCGCTGATTCGACGAGTGGGTACAGCATAGCCGCAAACTTGTCACGAGCGACGCCCAATGTTTCTAATGCTCGCAGTTGTGTCTCCAGTCTATCGTAAAGCTTCACTACAGACATCTTACCTTCGGCTCTCACATTCTGAAGCACATTCTGAAGCAGGTCACGTACATAAATCTCAACAAGCATTTCATCCTCTCCAAAATGTGATTTGATATACTCGATGACTTTATGGTAGTTGTCGGCACTCGGTGGAAAACTTTCGACTGCTTCTCTTGCCTCGGAGTTCTCGGCGGTGGCTTGAAAGAGATACTGAAACTTAGTTTCTGGAGGCATCTGTGGATCCCGGTCAATCGTGCTGAACTGACTCCAGAATGTAATCCATTCTCTTGGTTTTCCCCCAAACTTCTTGTACTCCAGCTTCGGTAGTCGATAGTTCATTGCTGCTGTGCCGCTGATTGTACTAACGCCATCCTTTTCCGCATCCGCAAGAGCCTCGTAATCAGTCATAATGTTACTGAAATTATCTTCGTACTCACAAACGGATTCGTACTCGGCAGTGAAAATGTCTTCAGACCCTGATTCTCGTAGCAGAGCTTCTTCCATCCTCATGTTCAATATTGAAAGCTTTTCATGGTGGGTCTGGAGTCGGCGGAGGATTTTCTCTACATCTGCTTTCTTGACTTCCTTCTTCTTGATCTCTGTTTCGAGCTCATTGAACGCCTTGGTGAACCTTGCACGCACTGGCGTCCTAAGCATTTTCAGTTCAGCACTACTAACTGGTTGGTCAGCCATCCTGAGAAGTAATCACAGGTTCACAGTTGCACCTTTGTGTAATCAGTAATTCTTCAATCTGTATCCTGTCGGCTGCGCCAAAATGTTGTCTTATCTTAAATTTGAGAAAAAAAGACAATACGAGGTCCCGATGGCTTAACCTGAACTAAAAGCTCCTAGCTTTACAGTAATGCTGGAAACTGACTTGAAAATTATAAATTGATAAATCAATATCTTTGTTGCAGTGATCAGAAGAATTGAGTCACAACGCTGGATGGCGAGGCCTAAAGTAGAAAACAGTGATGAATAATTTAATACTTATTGAAAGAAATATTTATTTAAAAATCACACAAATTAATATTAATACAAATATTATTCAAAACAATTATTAAAATTTATGAGAGATAGTTCATTTTCAAGCCTGTCAAAACCAAACGTTGGCGTCGAGACAGCTTTTGTTTACCGGAGATGGCGAGGTATTCTTTTCTGCTCGCGCATGCGCGGGGGGCAGCGGGGGCAGTGTTGCCAGCGTCGGTTGGCCCAAAAGTACCTATGGTCGCGTCATTGGCTATATCTATTTGTGGCATAGGATTTTCTTTTGTAACATATATTTTCACTTTTTTGACAGTTGCAGGAGTTCTCACAGATATAGGGTGATAATCTTTTGTCCATTTCTCCGTAGGTGCTTTGAATAAAAACTTGATATTTTTGTCGTGAATAATTTTATAAATACCTTTTTTTAGAAATGTTGATATCATCTTGTTTGCATATTTTAATTATGTCCAAATAGGTAAGATTAGCTCTGGAAAGTCCTAAAATATAACCTCTTATGAAATTATTGTATTTGAAGGACATTTTTTTTAAAAATATTTTTAAAAATGTATTGCGTGTTAGAATTAGCTTAAGCCTTTTCGAATTCCACGTTGTTGATTTTTTAAAATAAAGTAATAGTTTCTTTTTTACACCTGGCGCTCGTTTCCTATAAGTGTGAACACCCTCTGTATTTCATCATTAACTGATCACGTGCTGAGAAGAGCCAATGAGGTGAAACATTGATCATGGTATAAAAAGCTCAGGAGAATGGCCTGTGGTGGATATTTTATCTATTGGAATATTTGGTTATTTGAAGTTCAAAGCAAAAATGCTGTGCCATAATTATTTGGCAGTTAATTTAATAAAAGGAATTACTCTGGTTGGAATTTTTTTGTTTATTCTATCATTTTCATATTAGAAATGTTTATTTATTTCGTCTCAATTTACAGGTGTTACATTCGAACCACCTTGTCCTGGCTATTTACACACTAGCCGAATGACCCGGGCAACGCCAGTGTTTTACCCGATTGAATGTTTTTATTCAAATACTATTTGTTACAATTATAAATTGGCGCCTTAAATAAATGCATATATTAGTTAATAACTATAGCCTATGTGCTTTATCTGTCTATGTACTGTTGGCTTCCGTAGGCGTCTCTTACTGGGAAAAAGAAAGAGGATTCCATTTAGTTATTAACTAATATATGCATTTATTTAAGGAGCGACCCGCTCCAACACAATAGTTACAAAAACGAAAAAGCGAGTGGGGGGGCATGATGGGGGGGGGCAAAGGTGGCGTGATCGTAGCCAACCAATAGGAGAGCGCCATTCCAAAAAAAAAAGTAAACGGTGACAGAGATGAAAAATTATTAAGAACGCATGACGCTCGTAACTGTATATAGAATGGCGAGTTGGTGGCGTAGAGGTGGTTCCCCCCCCCCCCCTCCCGGACCTTGCAGGAGGGCAGCTGTTGGGCAATGAGCTCTAATAAATAAGCTCGGGGATTTTTATGGAACATTTATCAAGATTTTACAAATATAGAGTAACACAAAGCAATAACGCGCCATCTATACATATAAAATAAAAGGATTTAAAAGCGCGAATGTTTCTTTTATACATAAAACGAACTTCTACTGTCCTTACTGCGATGAAAAAATATATTGGGAGGGCTTGGCTCATCAGTGGTGAACCCTCCCAGCGGTTTCGCCAATTTAATCCACCAGACCGCTTCTCAGAGCTCTAATATTGTATTGGATCATTCTGCTTTTATATGCTACACTGAAGGATGGAATATTAGAAATGGTTTTCAAGTAAACTATGGACATAAGCTTATAGGACAGTAGAATCACATTCAAATATTTGCTTCGAGCAATGCTCTTCAGCAAACTATAAAGACAAGGCCAGTTAGGAATAAATTAACACAAAGCAATAACGCGCCATCTGGCCTTGTCTTTATAGTTTGCTGAAGAGCATTGCTCGAAGCAAATATTTGAATGTGATTCTACTGTCCTATAAGCTTATGTCCATAGTTTACTTGAAAACCATTTCTAATATTCCATCCTTCAGTGTAGCATATAAAAGCAGAATGATCCAATACAGTATTAGAGCTCTGAGAAGCGGTCTGGTGGATTAAATTGGCGAAACCGCTGGGTTCACCACTGATGAGCCAAGCCCTCCCAATATATTTTTTCATCGCAGTAAGGACAGTAGAAGTTCGTTTTATGTATAAAAGAAACATTCGCGCTTTTAAATCCTTTTATTTTATACAAATATAGAGTAATAACCTGTTGAGTATTTTCATTTATTAATTAAATTAAATAATAAAATATAATTTATTTCTTCGCCACATAGCCTCCTCCTATAAAGAGCATCGACCCGATGCTCAGAAGGAGACTTACATCCTCAGTCTCAAGGCTCGAGAACGAGTGATAGGGCCTGAGATCTCTTTTCGGGTCTGTGGTTGTTGTGTTCGTTCAGTGGGGATGTCTTCTTCCTGGAAGTTTGGCGAGTCATCTTCTAGGTCCTCTTCTAGGTGGTCCTCTAGGTTTAAATAAGGCTTCATCCTGCAAACGTTAACTAAATCATTTGTTTTACAACGACCTTGCTGGTTTCCAACATCGTAGGTCATCGGATTTCAGGTTACTTTATATGTGCCAAAGTAGTCTCATAAGTTTTTCCGAATATCCCACTTTACGTACAGGGATAAATATCCAGACGAGATCTTCAGGCTGATAAATTAAATTTCTGTGATGGGCGTCATAGTGAAGTTTATTGCTTTCCGAAATAAAGTCGGTGAACAAGTGGGTAACATCCTCGATTCCCGACAGTCATGAACCAGGATTGAATCCCGCGTTAACATTTTGTTTAATATGTGAATAACCTTCATATATTATTCATTGTTTCAATTATCATAAACTAGGTTGCTCTTTTTGAGCGGTACCTAATAAAGTGATTTTGGAACTGGGGAACTATTGCTTTCCTGAGACCTCATGGCGTAGATACATGCCGTGCTTCTTCGGCCCTTGATCCCAGCGTTTGGATGAAGTCATCTTCTTTTGGAAATAAATAGGGAAATACCAAGTCCAGAGGGGTGTCGACCACATGCCCATGTACAAGATAAAAATGGTAGATTCTTGCTTCGCTGTGTTGTATGCAAATGTAATGAATGGGAGGATCTTGTCCCAATCTTTCTGGTTGATGCCCACGTACATAGAGAGCTTATCTGCTATGGTCTTATTCAACCTCTCCGTGAGTCCATTCGTCTGAGGATATGTTTCTATTATAAATTGAAGATTAATAGTGAAAGTTATTTTATAAGAAATTGCACTTTATATATATTTAGATATCTTTAAAGATAAATGAAAGATACGTCATTTTTATGATGCTATAATTATTTTATTATTTCACAATTCTTGCACATGTGCACATTATATCACAAGCCTTTGTTATCTACAAGATGATGATAAAAACGTTCGATTTGTTTCGAAACAAAACAGAGTAAAGTAATAATATATCACTGATATATCATCTTTAAACAAAACAGATCAGATCAGATGGTAGGCAGTTATTTTCCGGTGAATTATTCTACATTGGTTATTCAACAGATCATTGAAGATGTGAAGCTTCTACCTCTATCTGTAATCAATTCCCTCACAGTGCGCCATGTTTCAACATAACATCTTCAATTAAAAATTTTGGCAATTTCCACCGATTCACTCGTTGGTAGCGCCTTCGTAATTGCATATTTGGTCAGGTAGTCCGTGCATACAATAATCCAGCGGTTGCCACATGTCGATGTTGGGAATCTGCTTAAGAGGTCCATTCCTACCTTTTCAAAGGTAGCTCTGGGCACCGGTATTGGCTGTAAGTGTCCTGTAGGGAGTTGTGGCTGTCGTTTGCGTCGCTGACAGTCTTGGCAGTGAGCCACATACCTTCTAACATTCCTATACATTCCAGACCAATAGAATTTTTTTCTAATTCGATCATAAGTTTTGGTGAACCCAAGATGTCCATCAATGGGCGAATCATGGAAATATCTCAGTATTTCAGGCCTGAGGTGGCGAGGAACCACCAGAAGCCATTCCCTTTCTATTGGATCATAATTCCTTTTGTATCAATTTTCAGAAAAGACTTATTAGAGGTCTCTTGTTGTATCTTGTCAGCGATCTTCATGAGATCCGGGTCTTTCATTTGTTCCTGTCCAAAATGCTGTAAGGCCATTAAACTAGGAATATCTTCCTCAATGTCCTCACTACAGCTTAAAGGTCTTCTCGATAAGCAGTCAGCGTCCTGATGTTTTCTTCCACTCTTGTACATAACTGTAACCTCAAATTCTTGCAAACGAAGGGCCCATCTTGCTAATCTTTCACACGGGTCCTTGAGGTTGGTCAACTAACACAAAGAATGATGGTCTGTTACAATAGTAAATGGGCGTCCGAAAACATAAGGACGGAATTTGTTTATAGCCCAAATTATGGCAAGGCATTCTCTTTCAGTAGTGGAATAATTTTTTATGCTTTATTGAGCGTTCTCAATGCATAGGCAATAGCTCTTTCCTTTCCAATGTATTTCACTTTCAAACACCATATTTACATGGATTGTAAACATACTCTTTCGGGTGGGATGTCTAAAATTGCCATGTATACATTGGATTGTATACACATTTTTTTTTTGGCTTGAAGCGAATGTCTAAAAAAAAGAGGTTGTACATGTAAACATTACATTGTTAACAGGTTGCTTTCGAAGAAATGCCTAAAGAGGAAGTTGTTCATGTAAAAACATTGGATTGTAAAGATGTTGCATGAGGAGAGATTTCTAAATAATAATTTGTCCATATATACATTGCATTGTCAAACTTCATAGCTTTAGGTGATATATATAAGAGTTTGTCTAAATAAGAATTTGTCCATATGGACATTGCATTGTAAACAGGCTGCTTCAAGCGACATTTATAAGTAAGTTGTCCATATATACATTGAATTGCAACCATTTATAGGTTTTTGATGATGGGTCTAAAGAAGAATTTATCCATATATACATTGTATTGTAAACATGCTACTTCAGGTGATATGTCTAAAGAAGAATTTATCCATATGGACATTGAGTTGTAAAATTCTGTTTCAGGTGATATTTCTGAAGAATTTGTCCATATATACATTGAATTGTAAACATTTATAAGTTTTAGATGATATGTCTAAAGAATAATTTATCCATGTGTACATTGCATTGTAAACATTCTGTTTCAGGGAGATGTCTAAAAAATAAGTTGTCCATGTAACATTGGATTGTAAACATGCTACTTCTGGTGATATTTCAAAAGAAGAATTTATCCATATGGACATTACATTGTAAACTTTCTACTTCAGGCGAGATGACTAAAAAAAGAAGTTGTCCATGTAACATTGGATTGTAAACATGCTACTTCAGGTGATATGTCTAAAGAAGAATTTATTCATATGGACATTACATTGTAAATATTCTACTTCAGGTGATATGTCTAAAGAGAAGTGTTGTCCATATATATATTGTAAACATTTATAGCCATAGATGATATGTCTAAAGAAGAATTTATCCATATGGACATTGAATTGCAACCATTTATAAGTTTTAGATGATGGGTCTAAAGAAGAATTTATCCATATGTGTACATTGTAAACAGGCTGTTCAAGCGATATTTCTAAGGAAGTTGCCCATGTATACATTGCATTGTAACCATTTATAAGCTTTAGATCATATGTCTAAAGGAGAATTTATCCATATGGACATTACATTGTAAACAGGCTGTTTCAGGCGATATTTCTAAGGAAGTTGTCCATGTATACATTCAATTGTAAACATGCTACTTCAGGTGATATGTCTAAAGAAGAATTTATCCATATGGACATTATATTGTATACAGGCAGTTTGCGAGATGTCTAAAGAATTTGTCCATGTATACATTGAATTGTAAACATTTATAAGCTTTGGATGATAATCCTAAAGAAAAATTTGTCTATGTGGACCTTACATTGTAAACATGCTGTTTTAGGCAAGATGTCTAAGATGTCTAAAGAAGTTGTCCATATATACATTGTAAACATTTATAGCCTTAGATGATATGTCTAAAGAAGAATTTATCCATGTGTACATTGAATTGTAAACATGCTGTTTCAGGGAGATGTCTAAAAAAATAAATTGTCCATGTAACATTGGATTGTAAACATGCTACTTCTGGTGATATTTCAAAAGAAGAATTTATCCACATGTACATTGAGCATTGTAAACATGCTACTTCAGGCGAGATGTCTAAAAAAATAAATTGTCCATGTAACATTGGATTGTAAACATGCTACTTCTGGTGATATTTCAAAAGAAGAATTTATCCACATGTACATTGAGCATTGTAAACATGCTACTTCAGGCGAGATGTCTAAAAAAAGTTGTCCATGCCGTCAATCTTCAATTCTACCGAAGACCTCCCATGTTGCAACAGCCATTAGTTTCTGTAGCGCTCATCATGAATCATTATTTCTCCTATACATTGTTGGACAGCTCTTTGACATCCTAATGTGGTCAATAATTAATTCTTTTTGACAAATGACCACTTCTCTTTTCAAAGACGAAAGTTGAATAGAGAAATTATCCTTTTTTTTTTCTTTTTTTTCAAAATTGAACTTCAGAAAAACGATTTTTAAGACCTACAGGATAGACAGAATATAAGGAAAGTCAAAAAGCTATCTTCTTCGTTCACTAAACGAATGGAAATTGAGGAAAAAATCACATTTTTTGTACTTTCACTTAAAAAAAAAAATCTATTTATTTGAAAAAAAGAAAAAAAGGTATCTTCTTATCGTGCAAATTAAAGTTGCTGATGACTTGCTCCATCTATAGGAATAAATACCAACTATTCTCGTTGATATTTAATTTATTCCAGAATTGGACATATCGGATCGGTTCAAAACTACTTTATTAAGTACCACTCAGCAAGAGCAACCTAGTTCATGATAATTGAAACAGTGAATAATATGTGAAGGTTATTCACATACACCTATCCCCCGATTTACACGGTTTAAACGTGTTTTACACGTTTTCGCTTTTACACGGTTTTCCAAATAAGTTTTTTTTTTGTTGTTTTTATCGCACTATACTAAATGCTACTGTGATTGAACACATGCGCTGTGTACACATCTCACGAGGAATCCCGAGCTTATGTGCTGACTACATATTTTAACCTGTCAATGCATTTTATTTTTATTTCTGTGTACACCTATCCCCCGATTTACACGTTTTTCTCAGGAACGTATCTACCGTGTAAATCGGGGGATAGGTGTATTAAACAAAATTTTAACGCGGGATTCAATCCTGGTTCATGACTGTCGGGAATCGAGGGTGTTACCCACTCGTCCACTGACTTTTTTGAATTGGCCAAATACCCATTCTTGATTAATCAAGGAAAGTAAACCACGGACGTGTTTCGGGCTGTTGGCCCTCATCAGCGTGGTGCAAGCTGTACCTCAACGACCGAAAAACTGGTCATTAAGGCATCCTGAAAAATCATGTTTTTTTTTTTACATCTGTTTATTTAGTTAATCACTGTTTACAAGTGTTACATTCCAGTCATATTGTCCTGGTTATTTAGATATTGGCTGTTTGGTGGAGTTGAGGTGGTTCCCCTATAACCCTTGAAGGAGGGCAGCTATTGAAAAAAAAAAACATTTTTTTCAGGTTATATTTTCACCTGAGAGGGTGCATCACTGAATAGCCCAAGTCCTCTCATTAAATATTTTATCTTTTATCATTACAGTAAGGTTTAGTATTGTTTTAATTGAATAATTCTCTAATATATAGCACATATTTTCATTATAAAATATTACTTAAAACTTTTTTTTTAAATCTGTAAATTGCTTTTCTCGAAAATACACACAATACTTTACAATTTGATTTCATTTAACTAAATTTGCTTACCAACCCTTTGTACATAGTTCAATTGTGTTGATATATATATATTTTAAATCTTTTCTTCTAACTAACTCTTGCATACTAATTCTATACATATTTAAATATCTTTCTTTATTTTCTTTAAAATTTTTGTTTATTTTCAAAGTGCAAGTGTCCCTAGGGGGACATAGCGCTCTATGTTGAAATAAAGAAATAAAGAAGTAAGGTATTTAGAGATAATATTTGATGATATTATTAAAAAGAAATAATTTATATTGTAGCGTAGAAATCAAGCCTTGAAATATCCTAAGATGTAAAAGTATTTATTGATGACGTCACGGCGACAAGTCGGCAATTATTAACAAGTCAGCAAAAACTATTTACAGCTAGAGAATCTTGAGCAAGCAAGCAAAGAGATATTTTGATAATTATTTTACATAAAAGATTAATATATATTTATATAATCTGTTGAATAGTTTCATTGAATAATTTAATTAATAAATTATTTCTTCGTCACATAGCCTCCTCCTATAAAGAGCATCGACCCGATGCTCAGAAGGAGACTTACATCCTCAGTCTCAAGGCTCGAGAACGGGTGATAGGGCCTGAGATCTCTACGCGGGTCTGTGGTTGTTGTGTTCGTTCAGTGGGGATGTCTTCTTCCTGGAAGTTTGTCGAGTCATCTTCTGGGTCCTCTTCTAGGTGGTCCTCCTGGTCCTCTGGGTTTAAATATGGTTTCATCCTACAAATGTGAACTAAATCTTTTGTTTTACGACGACCTTGCTGGTTTCCGAATGTTTCAACTTCATAGGTCACATCAGATATTTTTCGGGTTACTTTGTATGGGCCGAAGTAACGTCTCATTAGTTTCTCCGAATATCCCACTTTACGCACAGGGATAAAGATCCATACAAGATCTCCAGGCTGATAAATTATATTTCTGTGATGGGCGTCATAGCGTTGTTTATTGCTATCTTGAGATCTCATGGAGTGGATACGTGCCAGTTTTCGTGCTTCTTCGGCTCTTGCCCCTAGAGTTTGGATGAAATCGTCGTCTTCTGGCAATAACTTGGGGAATAACACGTCCAGTGGAGTCTCGGCTTCACGCCCGTGTACAAGGAAAAATGGGGTGAACCCAGTTGACTCTTGTTTTGCTGTGTTGTATGCAAATGTAACGAATGGAAGAATCCTGTCCCAATCTTTCTGGTTGACATCTACATACATGGACAGCATGTCTGCTATGGTCTTATTCAACCTCTCCGTGAGGCCGTTTGTCTGGGGGTGATAGGCGGTCGTCTTCCGATGGGTTATTCTGCACTGGTTGTTCAGATCACTTATCATTGAAGATGTGAAGTTCCTTCCTCTATCCGTGATTAATTCCCTCGGCGCGCCGTGCTTTAAGATGACATCTTCAATGAAGAATTTGGCAACTTCCATGGATTCACTTGTGGGTAGGGCTTTAGTTATCGCATATTTCGTTAGGTAGTCCGTACATACAATAATCCAACGGTTGCCACCTTCTGATGTTGGAAATCTCCCCAGGAGATCCATTCCTACCTTTTCAAAAGCAACTTCAGGAACAGGTATTGGCTGTAAGTGCCCTGAGGGGAGTTGGAGCTGATGTTTACGCCTCTGACAATCTGAACAGTGTGCCACATACTTTCTAACCGTTCTATACATTCCGGGCCAGTAATACTTTTTTCTTATTCGGTCATAGGTTTTAGTAAATCCGAGGTGACCAGCAGTGGGTGAATCATGGAAATTTTTCAGTAATTCCTGCCTTAAATGGCGTGGAACCACCAAAAGCCATGGTTTCCCCATTGGATCATAATTTTTTCTGTAGAGCGTGTTATCGATTTTTACAAAGGTATTATTAGGCGTACTTTGTAATTGGTCAGCAATTTTTCTAAGAGCTTGATCATTCATCTGCTCTTCGCTAAAGTTCTGCAAAGTCACTATGCTTGGAATATCTTCCTCCATATCTTCACTGTATTCTAATGGACTTCTTGATAAGCAGTCTGCGTCCTGATGTTTCCTTCCGCTCTTATACACGACAGTGACGTCAAACTCTTGCAGCCGAAGTGCCCATCTTGCTAACCTCCCACATGGGTCTTTGAGGTTGGTCAGCCAGCACAAAGAGTGGTGGTCTGTAACAATAGTGAACGGCTGTCCAAAGACATATGGTCGGAATTTATTGATAGCCCAAATGATGGCAAGGCATTCCCTTTCTGTGGTTGAATAATTTTTTTCTGCCTTATTTAAGGTTCTGGATGCATAAGCAATGGCTCTTTCCTTTCCCTTTTGTATCTGCACTAATACTGCTCCTATTCCATAGTTGCTTGCGTCAGTGTGTATTTCGGTTGGGGATGAGTAATCAAAATGTCCAAGAGCGGGTTCGGAAATTAACGCTGACTTGAGAGCTTCAAATGCATTTTGCTCTTCCTGGTTCCAATTAAATGCTGAGTCTTTCTTCAAAAGGTCATTCAAGGGTTGGGCTACGTGGGCATAATTGGGTATGAAGCGGCGGTAGTAGGATGAAAGGCCAAGAAAACTTCTAACTTCCTTCAATGACCTTGGCGTAGCGAAGTCGCGGACTGCTCGAATCTTTTCTTGGTCGGGACGAATTCCATTTTCACTCACCTCATGTCCAAGAACCGTGATAGTTTTTGCACCAAACTTGCATTTCTTGGAATTGAGACATAATCCGGCTTTCTTAAGGCAATTTAATACAAGTTGAAGGCGTCTTAGATGTTCTTCAAAGCCATCTGAAAAAGCGATGATGTCATCGAGGTAACACAAGCAAATAGTCCACTTAAGACCCTTCAGAAGATTATCGATCATTCGTTCGAAGGTAGCTGGAGCATTACATAACCCAAATGGCATTACTTTGAACTCGTACAGTCCATCTGGAGTTATAAATGCTGTCTTCTCACGGTCCGATTCTTCTACGTCGATTTGCCAGTACCCTGATTGGAGGTCCATGGAAGAATAAAAGCTAGCTCCCCGTAAGCAGTCTAAAGTGTCGTCGATCCTTGGGAGAGGGTAGACATCCTTTTTTGTTATTTTGTTAAGGCGGCGGTAATCGACGCAGAATCTCCAGCTTCCATCCTTTTTTCTTATCAATACTACAGGTGAGGCCCATGGACTTTCAGAGGGCTGAATGATGTCAAGTTTTTCCATCTTGTTTACCTCATCCTGAATAATTTGGCGTTCTCTTGGTGCAACTCGGTAAGGTCTTTGTTTGGTCGGTAGGTGGTCTCCAGTGTTAATTCGGTGTTTAACATTGACGTCCTTGAATTGTTTTCTTTTATTAAATTCGAAAATATCTGTATAGTTTTTTAACAAATTTCTTAATTTTTCTTTTTGAGATTCATCAAGCGAATCATCTATAAAAAATTCCGAGGTTTTTGGGTCTTCAGAATGTTCCGCCTCTGTTTCAACTTGGTTACAATCGGCTAGAGTACATAATTGACTATCTTCGATGACAGCACTATCGGCTACATGCATCCCCTGTGGGATTAGTTTCGGATATGGACTCCAATTCACCACCCAAAGTTTACCTCGGTTATTGGTAAGTGAAATGACAGAGGAGGGAGCCGTTAGTTCTCTTTCCAGCAATAGCTCTTTTCGACATTCTGCCACCACAATTGCGTCATTAGGAATGTCACGACTTGCTACTTCTATTAACTGAATAGAGGCGGGTTCGATTCTATATTCCAATTCCGAGTAGAGAGGTGAGCTGTTCTTAGGGGTATCCTCAAAAAGACATTTTTCTAAGAAGAGTGTGTCGTCAGCTGAATCAATTATCGCCCTAGATAACTTCAAAAAGTCCCAACCAAGAATAACTTCGTGACTACAGTCTTCCATAACGACAAATTCAAAGCTTTCCTGTAGTCCATTCAAGTCCAGTTTCAGTGTGCAGCGTCCTTTTGGTCTTACAATTTTACCGTTGGCTACTCGTAATGTGACGTCAGTTTCGGCAAACATTATTTTTTTTAGTTTGAGTCTGAACCTCTCAGAAATGACAGAATATGAGGCTCCTGAGTCGACGAGGGCACGCGTCATTTTTCCTTCTATTTTAATGTCTATGTAATTTTCTTTTAATTCTAATGTAGTCGATAAGGGAGGATTTATAAATTTTGCGGCCTTACCTCCAAAATAGGACGCATCTTCTAGTTTTCCTGACGGGAACGGCGAGGCGACTGGCTGGCTCTTCTATCAGGAGACGAATATTGTCCTTTTCGGCCAGTGTGAGGAGAGGGGCTTCGGTAGCGGCGTCTATTTTCTCTTGGCAGGTCGTCGTTGGGCTCTTGGCTGCTCCGAGAATTATAGAATGTTCTAGGCTCTAGCCTATCTCTCTGTTTGTAATTCCAAGTTTGTTCTCCTTCATATTCTCTCCTCCTGTCACGGCAGTAGCGCACGACGTGGCCAGGGCGTCCGCAGTGGAAACAGATTGGCTTACCTTCCGTGGTTCGCCATTCGTTGGTATCGCGTCTTCCGTTTAATTGTTTTGGCTGCTGCGGTCTAGGTTGGAAATTTCTGGGTTGGAACTCGTACCTAGGGCTTGGTAATGGCCTTGGCGCTCTATTTTGAGGGACACTTCTAGAAATTGGCGCAATTGTTTTTTCAATTTCTTGCTGCACCATATGTTCAATTGCAGAAATTTCTGGTTCTTCTCTAGGAGAGGCTAATGCTCGCTGTACCTCCTCGCGAACTATTTGCCTAATCATAGATGACAGATCTGCCCTGTCATCATGATCACTGAGAGACGCCACATTTGGTAGTCGCTCGTACCTGGTTGGGGTCACTCGCTTACAATGTAGCGCTTCAATGCGGCGACACTCGGTGACGAATTGTTGAGTGGTATGTGCATCTCTTGGGAGAAGTGCCTGGTAGAGCTCCTCTGCTATCCCTTTCATCAAATGGGATATTTTATCTTGCTCATTCATATGAGGGTCTACCTCTTTGCAGAGGCGCAGGACGTCTTGAATATAAAATTCGGTGCTTTCACCTTTTAATTGTGCGCGAGTTTTTAAGGTTTTCTCTGCTCGTAACCTCAAGTTTTCGTTTTTTTCCGAAAACTGATTTTAACTGGGACATGAACTCCGTCCATGTCAGGATGCTCTCCTCATTGTTCTCAAACCATTTGAGAGCAGTGCCGGTCAAATAAAAGTAAACGTTGGCGAGACAAAGTGTTTCATCCCATTGGTTATGCTTCGCCACACGTTCATACTTTTTCAACCAGTTATGGGGATCTTCAGAACCCTCACCAGAGAACATTGAGGGGTTTCTAGGTAGATGTTGTATAAAAAATGAACCTACCTGATTTGTTGCTTCTTTCTTGATGGTCATGGTTGTTTCTTCTTGCTCAACCGAATCAATTTTACGTTTTTTTCTGAATGGGTATCGATCCAGCTTCTTCACCAGTTGTAGCGTAGAAATCAAGCCTTGAAATATCCTAAGATGTAAAAGTATTTATTGATGACGTCACGGCGACAAGTCGGCAATTATTAACAAGTCAGCAAAAACTATTTACAGCTAGAGAATCTTGAGCAAGCAAGCAAAGAGATATTTTGATAATTATTTTACATAAAAGATTAATATATATTTATATAATCTGTTGAATAGTTTCATTGAATAATTTAATTAATAAATTATTTCTTCGTCACAATATATTATTATTCAATATTTAATTATTCAAAATGAAAATATTTAATAAAGAGATATTACTATGTAATTATGAAATCATCATACATGGTACTTAGCTAGCTTTGTTCAATATTCTCTAGCCGTAGATAGTTTGGTTGTTTGACAATTGTCGACAGGTCGTACTGACATCATCAATAAATACTTTTACATCTATATAGATAATACCGTAACAGAGTTTTCCATTGTAAAGTCCTGAGCTATCTCCTCCGAAGATTCTGAACTACACATAACAATCTATATACCAAAATTTTCGTTATTTTTTTCTTCGTGTCATAGGCCTGTTTTTATTTTCCTAATGTTAACAGTTATTTTTATTTTTTAATTTAATCTATTTTACAATCGTAGATTTTTTGCATTTATCATCATCAATTCTTTTGTTTACAATTGCGTAACTTTTATAGAGAGAAATAAAGAAATACATAATTGATTAGATACAAAAGTGTGAACCAGAAAGTCGATTTTTAAAAATGTTATTATTTAATATAAACTTATTTTAATTTAATTTTGAAATGAAAAGGTAGTGTAAAAGTGTATATGAGGTTAGATTCAAATAGGTTTAATTATGTTAGTTTAATCGCTAAATAAGGTTAGTTTTAGATAAGTTGAATTAGGTTAGTTTCAGATAATTAAAAAAAAATAATGTTCGTTTTTAGAAAAATAATTCGCAATAGTAAGTATATATATTAATATAAAAGATCGAAATGTAAAAATCACTATGTCCAAAATCTTCGCTTTAACTCGTGTAAAACGGCTCGAAGGTACGGCGGTGTCAACGTACAGCGCCGCCTACCAAAGTTACCCTTTTCTGGGAACTCACCAGGTTATATTATTTTTCGAATTGTAGATTGAATTATTACTTTTATTCTATCTTTTATAAGTGTTTGTTATAGTTTTTCATTTGAATTTAGCACAATTTTTGTATCTGGTTATCTTTTTTGGCATCTTTTTTTTCTCATTAATAAGACCTAATCCAAATAATTTAATAGTGTGTGACTTTTTTTTTTATTAAATTATTTGGATTAGGTCTTATTTTCTTTTATTAATTTGTTATAGTTTTTCATTTGAATTTAGCTCCATTTTTGTGTCTGTCTTTTTTTTTCATCTCATAAATAGGCTGATGCTGTATTTGTGTACTCAATTGTTGCTTTTTGTGTCTGGCTTCTTTTTTGCAGTATTTTTTTGAATCCTTTTTTTTTTCATCAATTGTTTCCTCACATGCTTGGAATTTTCTTTTTATGCCTGTCCTGGCTTTCAGTTTTATAGATTTCCTCTGCTTGGTTCTTATTTTACCTTTTTTTTTTTGAGCGTCTTCTGTCATGCCTCGGAAAGGCCGTGGAAGACTCACTCCCCTGACCGCTAGGCTATTTCTCTTGTTTACTTTTTTACCAATGCCTATAATTTTTCACCTGAAAGATTTTTTTTTATTTGTTATTCAATAAACTATTATCACTTATTTTTGGTCTTCTTTTTATTTACTTATTTTACTGGGGGTTGGTGGAAGGATGGTCTAAGCCGTTGGTTCGGCTCGAAGGTACGGCGGTGTCAACGTACAGCGCCGCCTACCAAAGTTAACCTTTTCTGGGAACTCACCAGGTTATATTATTTTTCGAATTGTAGATTGAATTATTACTTTTATTCTATCTTTTATAAGTGTTTGTTATAGTTTTTCATTTGAATTTAGCACAATTTTTGTATCTTTTTTGGCATCTTTTTTTTCTCATTAATAAGACCTAATCCAAATAATTTAATAGTGTGTGACTTTTTTTTAAATTAAATTATTTGGATTAGGTCTTATTTTCTTTTATTAATTTGTTATAGTTTTTCATTTGAATTTAGCTCCATTTTTGTGTCTGTCTTTTTTTTCTTCTCATAAATAGGCTGATGCTGTATTTGTGTACTCAATTGTTGCTTTTTTTTTTATTAAATTATTTGGATTAGGTCTTATTTTCTTTTATTAATTTGTTATAGTTTTTCATTTGAATTTAGCTCCATTTTTGTGTCTGTCTTTTTTTTTCATCTCATAAATAGGCTGATGCTGTATTTGTGTACTCAATTGTTGCTTTTTGTGTCTGGTTTCTTTTTTGCAGTATTTTTTTTGAATCCTTTTTTTTTTTCATCAATTGTTTCCTCACATGCTTGGAATTTTCTTTTTATGCCTGTCCTGGCTTTCAGTTTTATAGATTTCCTCTGCTTGGTTCTTATTTTACCTTTTTTTTTTGAGCGTCTTCTGTCATGCCTCGGAAAGGCCGTGGAAGACTCACTCCCCTGACCGCTAGGCTATTTCTCTTGTTTACTTTTTTACCAATGCCTATAATTTTTCACCTGAAAGATTTTTTTTTATTTGTTATTCAATAAACTATTATCACTTATTTTTGGTCTTCTTTATATTTACTTATTTTACTGGGGGTTGGTGGAAGGATGGTCTAAGCCGTTGGTTCGGCTCGAAGGTACGGCGGTGTCAACGTACAGCGCCGCCTACCAAAGTTAACCTTTTCTGGGAACTCACCAGGTTATATTATTTTTCGAATTGTAGATTGAATTATTACTTTTATTCTATCTTTTATAAGTGTTTGTTATAGTTTTTCATTTGAATTTAGCACAATTTTTGTATCTGGTTATCTTTTTTGGCATCTTTTTTTTCTCATCAATAAGACCTAATTCAAATAATTTAATAGTGTGTGACTTTTTTTTTAATTAAATTATTTGGATTAGGTCTTATTTTCTTTTATTAATTTGTTATAGTTTTTCATTTGAATTTAGCTCCATTTTTGTGTCTGTCTTTTTTTTTCTTCTCATAAATAGGCTGATGCTGTATTTGTGTACTCAATTGTTGCTTTTTTTTAATTAAATTATTTGGATTAGGTCTTATTTTCTTTTATTAATTTGTTATAGTTTTTCATTTGAATTTAGCTCCATTTTTGTGTCTGTCTTTTTTTTTCATCTCATAAATAGGCTGATGCTGTATTTGTGTACTCAATTGTTGCTTTTTGTGTCTGGTTTCTTTTTTGCAGTATTTTTTTTGAATCCTTTTTTTTTTCATCAATTGTTTCCTCACATGCTTGGAATTTTCTTTTTATGCCTGTCCTGGCTTTCAGTTTTATAGATTTCCTCTGCTTGGTTCTTATTTTACCTTTTTTTTTTTGAGCGTCTTCTGTCATGCCTCGGAAAGGCCGTGGAAGACTCACTCCCCTGACCGCTAGGCTATTTCTCTTGTTTACTTTTTTACCAATGCCTATAATTTTTCACCTGAAAGATTTTTTTTTATTTGTTATTCAATAAACTATTATCACTTATTTTTGGTCTTCTTTTTATTTACTTATTTTACTGGGGGTTGGTGGAAGGATGGTCTAAGCCGTTGGTTTTCGACCGCTACGACCCGGGTTCGATTCCCGCATTGGGCACTTTTTTCTGAAAAAATAAAAAAAAAGCTCCAATGGCTTCTGATTCTTGCAAAAGTCCAACCCCACCAGCAAGCGCAAGTAATCAAACGGGGCTCTGGCACACTTGTACATGCAAAGTCGAACTGCTTTTCATACGTGTACCATTTTCAAAGACCCTGCTTAGGATTAAAACTTCTCAGAAGCATAACAATAGTACCAACCTAGAGGTTAACTGGTGTGGATGCATTCCTCTGGGAGTAAGACTATTGAGAAATTCAGTAGGGAGTTATTTTGCTTCTCCGCATTCTAACACTCCAACTGTTAACACTGTGGAAACACTGACTCATGTTTGGTAAGCAATTTCAGGGAAGAAACTATAGACATTGGATTAAATAAATTATTAATTAAATTGCATTAAATAAAAATTATTAGATTTAAATAAATATTATTCGAGTGAAAAAAAAAAAGAAAAAATTAACAAATTAGAAAATAAAATTTCGAAAAATACAACTATATTGCAGATAAGATAAGAGGACCTTATTAAAAAATAAATAAACAAACTGTAATTCGACACTATCGATAATTCGACACTTTCGATAATTCGACACTTTCGATAATTCGACCATTTTAAAAATCAAATTTACAAGGTTGATTGTTGTTTAAATACAACTTTGATTTTGCATGCATAAACACAGGCTCTTGTAGCAAGAACCCAACTTTAGTGAAAACTGATGCCTCTTCAGAATGAATGGAAGACTGAAATCTGAAGGAGCAGAAGATATGGGTCATCTTTACATGTATGCTATCCAATGTTCGCACACTTGAAAAAGCTACATATAAAGTTGTCCGTGCGTAAACACAGGCTCTTGTAGCCAAGGTTTGGCCTTGAGCCTTATTTATAGTCATAGCAAAAGCCAACCTTAGTGAAAACTAACGCCTCTCTAGAATGAAGCGAAGGTTGGTATCCGAAGGGGCCAAAGATATTTCAGACACTATACAGTGTGTTCAACTTTGGGCACTGTCAGTATATGTGCTTCAAGGACATGAGAGCACATGCGCTGAAACACCATACGTGTTCCATCGCAAAGATCCTAAAGGCATTGGTGAAAGTATAAATAAATATTTTGGAAATGAAAAAAAAATACATATATATATAAGAAAATAAATTGGAATAAAAATTTACAAACTATATTTCAGAGTGGATACATATTTGAAAGGAAAAAAAAAAAAAGAAAATTGCAAACAACAAAACTATATTACAGATATGACATGAAAACTAACGCCTCTCTAGAATGAAGCGAAGGTTGGTATCCGAAGGGGCCAAAGATATTTCAGACACTATACAGTGTGTTCAACTTTGGGCACTGTCAGTATATGTGCTTCAAGGACATGATAGCACATGCGCTGAAACACCATACGCGTTCCATCGCAAAGATCCTAAAGGCATTGGTGAAAGTATAAATGACCCATATATTCTGCTCCTTCAGATTTCAGTCTTCCATTCATTCTGAAGAGGCATCAGTTTTCACTAAAGTTTGCTTTTGCTATGACTATAAATAATATTTGGGTTCTTGCTACAAGAGCCTGTGTTTATGCATGCAAAAGCAAAGTTGTATTTAAACAACAATCAACCTTGTAAATTTGATTTTTAAAATGGTCGAATTATCGAAAGTGTCGAATTATCGAAAGTGTCGAATTATCGAGTGTCGAATTACAGTTTGTTTATGTATTTTTAATAAGGTCCTCTTATCTTATCTGCAATATAGTTGTATTTTTCGAAATTTTATTTTCTAATTTGTTAATTTCTTTCTTTTTTTTTTCACTCTAATAATATTTATTTAAATCTAATAATTTTTATTTAATGCAATTTAATTAATAATTTATTTAATCCAATGTCTATAGTTTCTTCCCTGAAATTGCTTACCAAACATGAGTCAGTGTTTCCACAGTGTTAACAGTTGGAGTGTTAGAATGCGGAGAAGCAAAATAACTCCCTACAGAATTTCTCAATAGTCTCACTCCCAGAGGAATGCATCCACACCAGTTAACCTCTAGGTTGGTACTATTGTTATGCTTCTGAGAAGTTTTAATCCTAAGCAGGGTCTTTGAAAATGGTATACGTATGGTGATACAGTGCATGTGCTCTCATGTCCTTAAAGTAGTGTAGTTCTGTTGTTTGCAATTTCATTTTCTGATTTGTTGAAATTTTTCTTCTATAGTTTCTCACCTGCGGGTCCTTCGGGTAAACCCGGGGCGTTGCCCGGGTCACTCGGCTAGTCTTAAGATATTCTAAGACTTCATTTATAAGCTACAATTTTATTAAAAAGAAACACATTGCCAATAAATTTATTTGTTACAAATAAAAAATATATATATTTGGTAGAAAACTTCACTTTTTATATTAATTTATTCTTTTTTTTTTAAAGAATATCTGGTTCGTTACCCCAGCTGTTTTTTTTTTTTTTGACAAGTATATGACGTGTCAAAGCCTATTTATATGCTTGGTTCCGTTGTTAAATCTTGTTGTTAAATACACCCATAACTCACTTTGCGTCGGGGTTACGTTCCAAAAAAAAAAAAACAGGACGCAAATTGAAACGACGCAAAGTGAAAATAAAATTTTGATGGCATGGCGCAATCAAAAACAAAGATGTTGCTATATTTTAGGAAAAAAATTCAAAAAAAAAAAAAAAAAAAATTAAAGACTCGAATCCAAAACAACGCAACTTCGAAAATCTAACGACGCTCAGTAAAAATTAAGCAGCGACGCAACTTCGAAAAAAAAAAAAAAAAAAACGCAAAACGAAACGACACAAAGCGAGGTATTGGTGTATTTTATTATATAAAATATTATATTTATTTTGATACATTCACAGAATATTCACCTATAAAATAATGGTATAAATTTGTATTATTCATTATAGTTCTCTTTTAATTATTATTATTATTATTATTTTTTTACTACGCGCTTTAAATAGTTTCCATTTACATTCATAGATGGCGTGATTATGTATCATATTTAAATTGTATCGTCTGCATTGGTATTGTAGCGGAGTATTTGTAGAACGACATTTGAAAATTATCCCGCATGTGTTTCTTTTCAAGGAAAAATCAAAATTTATTTTAAGGAGAAATGACCATTATTTCTAACCTTAGGGATGAAGTATGAAAGGATGAATTGTGAAGATAAAGTATTTATTAGCGAAGTATTTATTATTTTATTAACAGAGTATCAATTTTTATGTTTATATTTTGCTACTCTGTAAACTTCCTTCATTGTTTATCTTTTATTTATCATTCATATTTTGTTTTTGCCTCTTAAATAAAATTGCTGTGTCATCCTGAAGTTTGTCTTTCCTCTAATTTTCCACGTGGCAATATTTATTAGGTCTTTTTTTATTTACGAAATATTTTCATTCGTAGCTTATAAAAATGCCAAAAACAGAAAGTTAGAATTGATTAAATTGGTTGTTTCACTACTTTCAAACTTCTTCCTCTTTTTTTTAAAGATTTTTTTTAGAATATCGTAAAAATTATTGTTAAAAATAACCGATAATTGTATTCGTGATTGGATGACATGGAATCGATATATCTTCTGCTATTTAACATCTAGTCGTCTGCCCTAACATATGGAGACATCGTGGCTACTTGGACATGTTCCAATATTGAAATAGCTTTCTGTTTTTTTTTTTTTGGGACTTTCTCGCATGCCAAGCGATTTTTTCCAAATTGGCATTTAGCGGAATGAAGTTTAATGCTCCCATTTTGTAAATGTAAATATTGTCTTTTGGCATAAATTTGAGTGTTTAATAAAATCACCACTAATATCTATTTTTAATGTTATTATATAAACATGTATATATTATATATATATGTTATATTAAAATATTATTTTATTTAAAATTATATTTCATAGATTCAAATATTCTGTTTAAATCTACCACCAGATGTCGAGACTTTCCCTATATAAAACCGATTGTTGTTGTTTCCCGATGGAATATAATATATTTAGTTGTGTTTTAAAGTGTCTTAAATAAATATTATATAAAAAGTCCATGTGTCTGAATTAAAATTGAAAATGTCTAAATAAAAATGAAATTGTCTAAATTAAAATGAAAAATGTCTAAATATAAATTAAAATTGTCTAATTAAAAGTTAAAAACCTATATATCATTTTTTTTTCTCCCCATTGAATATAAGCAAAAATATATTTAAAAAAAACTTAATTCTATTGACGTTATGTGGCGCTGAGTTTGTTGTTGACACACATTAAATATGTTATAACACATTTCAGCCAACTGAAATATTGGTAAAATAAATGATATTTTGATCCAATATATGTCTTTTTAATTAAATATTTATTTATGGATTGCTCTATATTATTTTCAAAATATATATAGATATGAAAAATTGCAAAATTTCCAACTTATTTACATATTGTGATTCAATTTACGGAGAAAATTTGAGAGCTAAATATTTTTCAATCAACCATTTTCTATAAATTTCATTAACTAATATAAATTCCATATTAATAGAAGAGGGTTAATAGTTTCCAATATGTATAAGTGTAAGGTTAAAAAAAAAAAGAAAAAAAAATGTGGATTTTTAAAAATTATTATTCATTTATTGGAAAAGCTTTCGTTTATTGTTCTTTCTCAATCTGAATTCAATTAAGAAAGCGCTCATAACACGAAAGTATTGAAAAAAACTTCTTTAAGTTAAAAAAAAAAATCTTTTAAATATATTATTGCCTATAAAAAAGATAGAATATTCCCTTTCTGTTGTCAACAAATAAACAGACGATATAACAAAAGTTAAATAAAAAAAGCAGACGATCGATTGGTTATCTTAATTTTCCCGCCAGTCGGCGGGCGGCGTTCCAATAGAGCTTCCTCCAGGTGCCGCTGGGCGGCGCTGTGGTTTTAGCGGGCAGGTGAACTTTTCCTTGGTCCAGGGCGGGCGGCCTCTTTGTGGTGTGAAACTTTTTGCCTCGTGTAAGCACAACTGGATACTTAAATCTTCATCTGGTAAGTTCATTTTTATCTATAATATCATCCACAATGTTCTGATAACTTTTTGGAATCTATTAAAATATCAGACGAACTTCTAATAGGATGTTTTTTAAAATTCTTTTAGCGTAAGTCACGCCTTCGTGGCCAGTTCGTGGCCATCACCCACCTGTTTGTTTATTCATCTCCTTGACATTTCTCTTACAAACAACCATCATTAATAAACTCAATTCTATATATTCTCAAACTTTCTACTTTAAGCGTAGTTATGTTGAAGTGTTTTCTAAACTAACGCAATCAAACCTACTTTTTAATTGCTACTTTTTTTCTCTACCGCCTCTTTCTTTGGTATTATTTTTCTTACTCATCAAGGAAGTGTTCTTCCGTTATGCTACAATGATTAATTTTCATTATATATAAATCTAATTTTTGAAATACTTATTCTCTAACACATAAATATAAGAAAGTTTTGTTTATCTAAATACGTCAAAACAAAATGAATTTCAAACATTTTACACTCAAACGAACCACACCCATTGAACAAAATATAACCCAAACTACATATTTTTAAATGATATTTATTTAAAACGGATTTATAAACATACACTATTTAAACATATCATATAGATTAATAAATAATATATAATTATAAATATCTCAAATATCAAAAGAATATTCATAAATATAAAGAACATTGTGAAAACTTAAATGAGATTTAGGTGATCAAAAGATTTTCGTTAAAGTTTTTTTTTCGTAATATAAAAAATTTGGTTTAAAAGATTATTTGAAAAGAACAGACTTTTTTTTCGTTGAATAATTTTCGTTTGAAAATAAAAATTTTCATCATAATTTCTCCACTGTATCTGTAACTAACGGAAATATTTATCAAAAGTTAATGCACATAATATCAATTATGTTCCATTACCTTTCATAATAAAATTTTCTTTTGATATTAAGTTTCTAAAGTATATATTATGTTTAATCTATATTTAATCATAAACAAACATTATATATATTAAACATATGCTTTATAATGTTTGTTATAACTATATATTGTATATTTATAATATAAAAGGTTGTCCCACAAAAGTTCATAAAACACTTGTAAAAAATTGAAATACCAATATTATTCGCCGTTATGTATAATGTCTTTGTATTATGTATAAAGTAATTGTATTATGTATTTTATTACATATTCGCCGTAATTATATTATTCGCCGTTATGTATAATGTCTTTGTATTATGTATTATTATTATGTATTCGCCGTAATAATATTATTCGCCGTTATGTATAATGTCTTTGTATTATGTATAAAATAATTGTATTATTATGTATTCGCCGTAATAATATTATTCGCCAAGTAATAAGAAAAAACACGAACTTTTGAGACAACCTTTTATATATTTATTTATACAAAAATATACATACTTTTTAAACACCTAAAATTAAACTTCGTATTTTCGTTTTCATTTTGTGTATTTGCACATTACTAGTTCAATATGTAATATATGCAAATATATGTTACTAGACGAATGACCCGGGCAACGCCCGGGTTTACCCGATTAAATGTTTTATTCAAACACTATTCGTTACAATTATAAATTGGCGCCGTGGATGTCACTCTTGTGAAACGTCCCGCTCCAAACTTTACAGTCAGATTAGTTACGATATAAATCTTCAAATCGAGCGAGCGTCTATAAATATTTCGATTTAGATCAAGTATTCTAATTAGTAAGCGAACTATTATTAATAAAATTTTGAAAAGATTTCGATTTTAAACGTATTTATAACCTTGATAGAGGGCGCTGTTCGTGAGCTAAGTAGAATAATTTGAATAAATAGTTTTAATATTTAATTTATGAACGGAAAAATATGTCCAGGGTAGCCTAGTGGTAATGGCATCTGCCCGGTAAGCGGAAGGTCGTGGGTTCGATTATTTTAAAAGTCAATAAAAATCATTAAATACTATATGTCATATATGCAAAATAAATACATATGTAAATAACAAATTTGCGGACGGATGATATTTATGTAGCAAAAGAGGCACCTCTCCCTTTAAATATACATTATAACAATGTATTTTGTTTATAACACCGGTACAAAAGTTAAAAGTTGTGATAAAAAGACATGTTAGAATTTTATTTCGAAGGGAAGCTTTTTTTTTTATCTTTGACTTTTTCATTTCGACTTAGAGTGCAATGTCCCACTAGGGACACTTGCACTTTAAACATAGAAAGAAAAGAAAAGATATTTTAAATATGTACAGAATTAGTATGCAAGGTAGTTAGATGAAAAGATAAAAAAAATCAACACAATTGAAATATGTACAAAGAGTTAGTATGCAAATTTAGTTAAATAAAATCAAATTGTATTGTGTGTATTCGAGGAAAACAATTTACAGATTGAAGAAAAGTTTAAGGGGGTGGGTGGAAGGATGGTATAAACCGTTTGGTTTTCGACCGCTACGACCTGGGTTCGATTCCCGCATTGGACACTTTTTTCTGTTTAAAAAAAAAAAAAATGCTCCAATGGCCCCCGATTCTTGCAAAAGTCCAACCCCACCAGCGAGTGCAAGTAACCAAACGGGGCTCTGGCACATTTGTAAGTACAAAGTTGAACTAGCCACCAGGATTATCATGGCCTGTACCATATGTAGACATGTGGTGTACTTACAGTAAAAGACAGTCACTAACTACCCACCATGATTATCATGGCCTGTACCACGTGTACTAGGGATAAGCAAAAAAAAAAAAAAAGTTTAAAGGAATATTTTAGAATGAAAATATACAATGCAAAACAGAGTTAATTTCTTATCTTTGACGAATTCGTTTAATTCACGTTCCGATGGATATGCTACAATAAAAAAAGGATTGAGAATTGTTGGTAAGAGATGTTTATTATTTTTTTTTATCAAGATCATACTTTTTTAAACCATTTTAGGGATCTTCACCACCCTCCCTGAAGAAAATGGATGGGTTTCTTGGCAAATGTTAACAAACTATAGTCTACTCTCGATAATTTGAAGCTCAAAAGACCAGAGAAAAATTTCAATTTATCAAGAGTTCAAAGGAGTATAAGCAACCAAGAAGGAGGGTGGGGAAAAAAATCAAGTAAACATGAGTTTGATCACAATTCGTGATTTATTATTTTAAATATTTGTACAGTTATTCACAAATGTTCATTTGTGGCAAGATACTATTTCTTCAAATTACTGAGGTGCCCACAATTAATATTGATTTTATTCAACTTATCGAGTATTTTTCAAGGGATCGTGAAAACATTTCAAATTATCGAGAGATTCAAAATAACAAGAGTTGAAACAACCAAGAAGGGAAAAAATCAAGTAAACCAGAATTTGATCACAAGATTCGTGATTTATTATTTTAAATACAGTTATTCACAAATGTTCATTTGTGGAAAGATACTATTCCTTCAACTTCAAATTAATGAGAGGACCAATTAATATTGATTTTATAAAATAAATAAAGCTTCCAGGGTTAGGTTTCTTGTTCAATTTTTTATCTTCAAGCTTTCGGACTTGTCAGTCCTTTAACAGGAGTTTCACATTAACAACTTAATAATAAATACAATTAAAAAAAAAATTAATTCATCGAGTATATTTCAAGGGACTGGGAAAACATTTCAAATTATCGAGAGATTCGAATTAACAAGTTTCAAATTATCGAGAGCCGACTGTATTTGCTTACTTGGGTACCTGCTTCCGTCTTTACATTGGTTTCTTCTGGTTCAACAGAATCAATTCTGAATGGGTATCGTGTCCCAGCTTCTCCACCAGTTGTAACGTTGAAGTCTTGGAATATCTTAAGATGTCCTTTATTGATGGCGTCAGTATGACAAGTCTATAATTATCAAACAAGCTCCTTGTTTCAAAAATGGCAAAAGTAGTGAAAACCAAACTCAATGCATTAGCTTTTCATAAATTATGGAAAACAGACAACAGACATAACACAGATGATGGATCCAAGAAAGGTCAATCTCCACTTTCTGTAGATAACTGTTATGTCTGTATCTGGGAGAATCCTGTATGAGACGTGTGTCTTTAATAAAGGCTGTTTGTTGTGTATTAGCTTTTTACAAATTATTGAAAACAGAACAGACAATAGACATAACACAGATGATGGATCCAAGAAAGGTCAATCTCCACTTTCTGTAGATAGCTGTTATGTCTGTATCTGGGAGAATCCTGTATGAGACGTGTGTCATTAATAAAGGCTGTTTGTTGTGTATTAGCTTTTTACAAATTATTGAAAACAGAACAGACAATAGACATAACACAGATGATGGATCCAAGAAAGGTCGATGTTAATCTCCACTTTCTGTAGATAGCTGTTATGTCTGTATCTGGGAGAATCCTGTATGAGACGTGTGTCTTTAATAAAGGTGTTTGTTGTGTATTAGCTTTTTACAAATTATTGAAAACAGAACAGACAATAGACATAACACAGATGATGGATCCAAGAAAGGTCGATGTTAATCTCCACTTTCTGTAGATAGCTGTTATGTCTGTATCTGGGAGAATCCTGTATGAGACGTGTGTCTTTAATAAAGGCTGTTTGTTGTGTATTAGCTTTTTACAAATTATTGAAAACAGAACAGACAATAGACATAACACAGATGATGGATCCAAGAAAGGTCGATGTTAATCTCCACTTTCTGTAGATAGCTGTTATGTCTGTATCTGGGAGAATCCTGTATGAGACGTGTGTCTTTAATAAAGGCTGTTTGTTGTGTATTAGCTTTTTACAAATTATTGAAAACAGAACAGACAATAGACATAACACAGATGATGGATCCAAGAAAGGTCGATGTTAATCTCCACTTTCTGTAGATAGCTGTTATGTCTGTATCTGGGAGAATCCTGTATGGGACGTGTGTCTTTAATAAAGACCTTTTGCTATTGTTATAATGGTTAATAAATTTGATGTACAAATTATCGAGAGGAAAAAAAACTTTAAATGGAAATGTGAGTTTGAAGGGTGCTTGTTGTCAAACTTGATTGTACTTTACTGCGTCGCTCCCTCCCTCCCTCGGGTGTGTCCCAGAGTTAGGGGACTGTAAACAACCCCTCCCCCCCCCCTCCACCCCTGACGTTTCTGGTCGTTGTTCTTCGGTTCGCGTACGTGTTGTTGTTTCTTATCCCCTTGTGTAAAGATTACACCAATTCCATGAGTCCATGCTCCTCCAGCTGTTTATAGACAGTGTTGTTGTTTCTTATCCCCTTGTGTAAAGATTACACCAATTCCATGAGTCCATGCTCCTCCAGCTGTTTATAGACAGTGACAATTAAACAATATTTATTGTCATCTTAGACAATCGGTAAACTCCAAAGAGTTAAGTAGGAAGAGTTATTTACAGTTCAAAGGCGGTGTCCTCACCGAGGGTCGACTGGACTCAAGCAGGCAATAACTTCCTGAGTTCGGACATACTCTCAAGCATAGAGGGATCGCCGTCCCGAGCGCGCCAGATGGCGGTGTTGATGAATCCACCGAGGATGTACCTATCCCGAGTGGGTAGGCGCTTGATGAAGGGCTCCCTATCCCCGGGGTACAGGACTGCTCTCACGATTTCATCCATGTCGACTTGCGATTGGAACGTGTGCTCCAAGTCGATTTCACGACTCAATCCGTGAATTAAGTCTCCTGCCATCTTCCAGCGCCTGTCCATAGTGTGTGTTTATAGACAGTGTTGTTGTTGTTTCTTATCCCCTTGTGTAAAGATTACACCAATTCCATGAGTCCATGCTCCTCCAGCTGTTTATAGACAGTGTTGTTGTTTCTTATCCCCTTGTATAAAGATTACACCAATTCCATGAGTCCATGCTCTTCCAGCTGTTTATAGACAGTGTTGTTGTTTTTCTTATCCCCTTGTGTAAAGATTGCACCAATTCTATGAGTCCATGCCCATCCAGCTGTTTATAGACAATGTTGTTGTTGTTTCTTATCCCCTTGTGTAAAGATTACACCAATTCCACATGAGTCCATGCTCCTCCAGCTGTTTATAGACAGTGTTGTTGTTTCTTATCCCCTTGTGTAAAGATTGCACTAATTCTATGAGTCCATGCCCATCCAGCTGTTTATAGACAATGTTGTTGTTGTTTCTTATCCCCTTGTGTAAAGATTACACCAATTCCACATGAGTTCATGCTCCTCCAGCTGTTATAGACAGTGTTGTTTATTGTTTCTTATCCCCTTGTGTAAATATTATACGAATTCCATGAAGTACAAAAGTGAATTTTTACTTGGATCAGGTGGATTGAGAAACAAATCAAGAACATGGTATCCAAACAAAAAATCAAGTGAACAATGCCAATGCAGGTAGGAGTGGATGAACAAGCTAGCTTCCTTAAGGGAAAGGGGGAAATCTGACAGGAGCCTGATGTACGCAATTAAATATAGGGGCCCTCCAACCCCCCCCCCCCCCCCTTTACTCACATCAGGGCTCTTTCAACACACGCCAAACTCACCTCAGGGCCCCCTTCATGAATGTTCTTTCTGCTAACGGACATCATGGCAAAAAAGACCTCTGGGAAAACCCCAGGACTATAATAGAAAACTGAGACAATGGAACCTAATGGAGATCGTTTAAACAACTTGAGGAATAAGCAACAACAGATTGTACAGTACATCTATTGAATTATATCAAATCCTCCAAAAAAGACCTCTGGGAAAACCCCAGGACTATAATAGAAAACTGAGACAATGGAACCTAATGGAGATCGTTTAAACGACTTGAGGAATAAGCAACAACAGATTGTACAGTACATCTATTGAATTATATCAAATCCTCCAAAAAAGGCCTCTGGGAAAACCCCAGGACTATAATAGAAAACTGAGACTATATAGACAATAGGAAAATTGAGACAATGGAACCTAATGGAGATGTTTAAACGACTTGAGGAATAAGTAACAACAGATTGTACAGTACATCTATTGAATTGTATCAAATCCTCCAAAAAAGACCTCTGGGAAAACCCTAGGACTATAATAGGAAAATTGAGACAATGGAACTTAATGGAGATGTTTAAACGACTTGAGGAATAAGTAACAACAGATTGTACAGTACATCTATTGAATTATATCAAATCCTCCAAAAAAGACCTCTGGGAAAACCCCAGGACTATAATAGAAAACTGAGACAATGGAACCTAATGGAGATCGTTTAAACGACTTGAGGAATATGCAACAACAGATTGTACAGTACATTTATTGAATTGTATCAAATCCTCCAAAAAAGACCTCTGGGAAAACCCTAGGACTATAATAGGAAAATTGAGACAATGGAACTTAATGGAGATGTTTAAACGACTTGAGGAATAAGTAACAACAGATTGTACAGTACATCTATTGAATTGTATCAAATCCTCCAAAAAAGACCTCTGGGAAAACCCTAGGACTATAATAGGAAAATTGAGACAATGGAACCTAATGGAGATGTTTAAACGACTTGAGGAATAAGTAACAACAGATTGTACAGTACATCTATTGAATTGTATCAAATCCTCCAAAAAAGACCTCTGGGAAAACCCTAGGACTATAATAGGAAAATTGAGACAATGGAACCTAATGGAGATGTTTAAACAACTTGAGGAATAAGTAACAACAGATTGTACAGTACATCTATTGAATTGTATCAAATCCTCCAAAAAAGACCTCTGGGAAAACCCTAGGACTATAATAGGAAAATTGAGACAATGGAACCTAATGGAGATGTTTAAACGACTTGAGGAATAAGTAACAACAGATTGTACAGTACATCTATTGAATTGTATCAAATCCTCCAAAAAAGACCTCTGGGAAAACCCTAGGACTATAATAGGAAAATTGAGACAATGGAACCTAATGGAGATGTTTAAACGACTTGAGGAATAAGTAACAACAGATTGTACAGTACATCTATTGAATTGTATCAAATCCTCCAAAAAAGACCTCTGGGAAAACCCTAGGACTATAATAGGAAAATTGAGACAATGGAACCTAATGGAGATGTTTAAACGACTTGAGGAATAAGTAACAACAGATTGTACAGTACATCTATTGAATTGTATCAAATCCTCCAAAAAAGACCTCTGGGAAAACCCTAGGACTATAATAGGAAAATTGAGACAATGGAACCTAATGGAGATGTTTAAACGACTTGAGGAATAAGTAACAACAGATTGTACAGTACATCTATTGAATTGTATCAAATCCTCCAAAAAGACCTCTGGGAAAACCCTAGGACTATAATAGGAAAATTGAGACAATGGAACCTAATGGAGATGTTTAAACAACTTGAGGAATAAGTAACAACAGATTGTACAGTACATCTATTGAATTGTATCAAATCCTCCAAAAAGACCTCTGGGAAAACCCTAGGACTATAATAGGAAAATTGAGACAATGGAACCTAATGGAGATGTTTAAACGACTTGAGGAATAAGTAACAACAGATTGTACAGTACATCTATTGAATTGTATCAAATCCTCCAAAAAGACCTCTGGGAAAACCCTAGGACTATAATAGGAAAATTGAGACAATGGAACCTAATGGAGATGTTTAAACGACTTGAGGAATAAGTAACAACAGATTGTACAGTACATCTATTGAATTGTATCAAATCCTCCAAAAAGACCTCTGGGAAAACCCTAGGACTATAATAGGAAAATTGAGACAATGGAACCTAATGGAGATGTTTAAACGACTTGAGGAATAAGTAACAACAGATTGTACAGTACATCTATTGAATTGTATCAAATCCTCCAAAAAGACCTCTGGGAAAACCCTAGGACTATAATAGGAAAATTGAGACAATGGAACCTAATGGAGATCGTTTAAACGACTTGAGGAATAAGTAACAACAGATTGTACAGTACATTTATGGCCATGGTAATCCTGGTGGGTAGTTAGCGACTACCTTTACGCAGACATGTAGAAAGCAGTTCGACCAATGTTGAAGATATAAACATTTACAAGGGTATGCCAGAGAGAGAGAGCTCATGTTTGGTTACCTGTATTCACTGATGAAATAATTGTTTTCTCACAGAATAGTGTACCATTGAAGAAATTATTTCGGAAAATAAAAAAAAGATGTCCATTGTGGGATTTGAACCCAGGCCGTAGTTGTTATTTTCGATGGTGTATACAACTACACCACCAAGTGCTCCTAAAACGTTCTGTTTCCCTGATATTTAACTTAGAAGATTGTTGTGTGTTTGACGGGAGTTTGAGGATAAATGAACATCAGGGATGATTGGAGGGTAAAAAAAAGTCCAACGGACGGAGGTACATGAAGTGGAAGAGAGTAAATTGGTGAAGTAAACAAGGAGATGATAAATCAGTATAATATGTCAGGACTCGCCACCGCAAGACCTTTTTTTTACTTTTTTATTTATGATTATCGGATCATAGTTCCGTGTCTCGAGCAATGATTTATTGCCTTATCGATTGAATTTGTCCTTCTAGGGACAAAATTGTAGAATGTTCTGTGAATTTATCTTCAACATTTTATATAGAGAGATAGACAGCTGGTGGTGTAGTGGTATAAAGTGTCGCTTTTTGATAGATACGATACGGGTTCGAATCCTGTTTTGGACACTTTTTTTCTGAAGAAAATATTGTTTCTTATACCGATATTGTATCATCTTTTATTCAAAGTATTTAACTTTGTATACAGTAGTTGGTGGTGTAGTGTATAAACTGTCTATTTACGACAGTCAAGAGCTGAGTTCGAATCCCGCTTTAGACGAGGGTTTTAGAAATAGTCTTTAATTATATACACGTATGGACAAAACTTAAGGAAGTTGTACCTTTTAGCATGTATATCGGGATTCAGACAATAACTCTGAAAGATACACTCATGGACAAAACTTAAGGAAGTTGTACCTTTTAGCATGTATATCGGGATTCAGACAATAACTTTGAAAGATACACTCATGGACAAAACTTAAGGAAGTTGTACCTTTTAGCATGTATATCGGGATTCAGACAATAACCCTGAAAGATACACTCATGGACAATACTTAAGGAAGTTGTACCTTTTAGCATATATATCGGGATTCAGACAATAACTCTGAAAGATATTACAGTGACCTTTATTGAAGACATACGAGATAACCAAGTGTGAATAAAATTGCCTCTGTCTCCTGTTTCCACTTCCATAAGTTTTGTCTATGAGTGTATAGTAAAAAGAAAGGTAGCGTTTAAATAGTTATAATTATCAGCGATAGAGGGCGCTAATTTGATGCTATTTAGAATGTAGATCTATCTAGGTAGTGTTCTCTCTCTGAAGATTGAGTCATCCAGCGTGTCAAGATGAGTCACCTATGCCGTCTCACTGTACCATGACATATCCAACTCTTAAATATATATATACCAAACCGCAACAGTATATTAGGTCTTTTTAGTTTTGTGTGTACGCGTTTCGGTGTATTAGGCCCCTTTTTTTCTACCTACTAACCAAAAATTTAGAAATTTCTATCAATGCAACATTAATCTGTCACTGATATATTGTTTATAACTATCAAACCTCCCTTTGAAAATTAAACGATTTATAGCCCGTCAAAGGATTCTATGGCTATTTTTCCCCGAGGATATCACGGAATTTGGAACAGCGACCCTTTAAATTTCTACTTCTACAATGCTGTCATCCAAGACAATTCGGTCCATTATCTATTCCTACAGGAAAAGAGACTGTAAATTCACGAAATTTCGGGGCTAACTCACTATAATGAACAACATGTATATAAAATTTTTACTTACTCTCCTGCTGGATAAAACATTTGTTTATAAATATTTTACATTTTTCAAGGCGATTGATAAAATAAGGGAAGAAGTGCTTATAACTCCACAGACAACGGCTGATTGCTCCCCCTCCCCTCTAAATTCCTCCTCACTCATGTACATATATAACCTTTTAGGGGAATCCCCTTGTAAGACAATAGTGTCTTAATAATGGTTGTTGTTGGTGTTGTACATTGTTTATAACAGCAGACGACAATGATACTATCGTGATACTTTTTATTTTATAATTTACGTGAAAAAATAGCAAAAAAAAGTGAAATTTTACTGAGATCAGGTGGATAAATTAAAGGAAAAAAAAAAGGCATCTCCTGTGATCATACAATTAAAAGTTGCTGATGGCTTGCGCCATCTATCGGAATAAATATAAAATAATCGTTGATTTTTAATTAACGTTGATATTTATTCCGATAGATGGCGCAGGTTATCAGCAACTTTTAATTGTATGATCACAGGAGATGCCTTTTTATTTTCTTACTTTCTAATTTGCTTTTTTTTTTTCGAGAGAAAATCCGTTTTTTTTCCTGACATCATAAGGAAAGCGTTGGATTTCCCTGACAATAAATAAAAGATAATTGTCGAGGCCCAGCTGTAGTGAAATATGTCATCTTGGAGCAGTGGTATAAACCTTAGACATCCCAGGTTCGAATCCCGCATTGGACACTTTTTCTTTTTTGCCAAAGTTCCGTCCCACCAGCGAGTGACAAGTAACCAAATGGGGCTCTGTCATATTTGTAAGTGCAAAGTCGAACTGCTTTTCACATGTGTAGACAATGTGGTGTACTTACATTAAAAACAGTCGCTAACTACCCACCAGGATTATCATGGCCCATTACCATGTGTACTAGGGATAATAATAATAATAATAATAAAAAAAAACTGATTAAAAAAGAAAGAATCTTACAGTAGTGCCAAATAGAAATCAATAGGCCTCAGAGTCGGTTACTGGGACATCTCATAGAGTAAAAAAAGAATATTAACAGTGGTGCCAAATAGAAACTGTGACAATTTGATTGGCAGCTTGTCTTCCCAACCTATTGGTGTTCAACCTGGAGATTTTTTTAGCCCGACTTCCTGTGTTTTTTACTCAGAAGTCTGAATGTTACGTAATACCTTCCTGATCACACTGGTGACATTAATGTCCCAGTGGTGTCCTTCTTACAGGGTGTATTTCTACTTAAGATATGGAAGCATTATAAACCACGAATGTTTCTTTTCAAACATAAAACAAACTTCTACTGTCCTTACTGCGATGTAAAAAATATTGGGAGGGCTTGTTTCATCAGTGGTGAACCCTCCCAGCGGTGTTTCACCAATTTAATCTACCAGAGTGCTTCTTGGAGCTCTAATACTGTATTGGATCATTCTGTTTATATAGTAGAACCTCCATGAGAAGACACTCCCGCTAGAGGACACCTATCTATAAAGGACACTTTGGCTCTGTAACTAGGTGTTGTCCTTTACAGAGAGGTAGTTCTACTGTAGCAACTCTCTGGTAAGAGGACACCTCTCCCCAAAAGGACACTCTGGCTCTGTAACTAGGTGTTGTCCTTTACAGAGAGGTAGTTCTACTGCAGCAACTCTCTGGTAAGAGAATACATCTCCCTAAAGGACACTTTGGCTCTGTAACTAGGTGTTGTCCTTTACAGAGAGGTAGTTCTACTGCAGCAACTCTCTGGTAAGAGGACACCTCTCCCTAAAGGACACTTTGGCTCTGTAACTAGGTGTTGTCCTTTACAGAGAGGTAGTTCTACTGTAGCAACTCTCTAGTAAGAGGACATCTCTTCCTAAAGGACACTTTGGCTCTGTAGCTAAGTGTTGTCCTTTACAGAGAGGTAGTTCTACTGTAGCAACTCTCTGGTAAGAGGACATCTCTCCCTAAAGGACACTTTGTCTCTGTAACTAGGTGTTGTCCTTTACAGAGAGGTAGTTCTACTGTAGCAACTCTCTGGTAAGAGGACATCTCTCCCTAAAGGAAACTTTGGCTCTGTAACTAGGTGTTGTCCTTTACAGAGAGGTAGTTCTACTGTAGCAACTCTCTGGTAAGAGGACACCTCTCTCTAAAGGACACTTTGGCTCTGTAACTAGGTGTTGTCCTTTACAGAGAGGTTGTTCTACTGTAGTAACTCTCTGGTAAGAGGACACCTCTCTCTAAAGGACACTTTGGCTCTGTAACTAGGTGTTGTCCTTTACAGATAAGTTCTACTGTATATGCTATACTGAAGGGTGGAATCTTAGAAATGGTATTTAAGAAAACTATGGACATAAGGACAGTAGAATTACATATAAATATTTACATCGAGCAATGATCTTCCGTAAACAATAAGGACAAGGCCAGTTAGGTATATTTAATGATAAGGCGATAACCTACCATCCAGATATAAGAAAAGGAAGCATTGTAAAGCACGAATGTTACTTTTAAACATAAAACAAACTTTCTTCTTGATTTCCTTATTTAGAACTTCTGTTGATGGGAATTTTGCTGAAAGGATATCGTTCTATTCAACATATAGCAATAACACGCCATCTATGAGTGAATAATGAAATTATTTGAAGCGAATTTCTCCATTTTATCAAATAAAACAAGCTTTCTACTCTCTTTACTGTGATGCAAATAAAATTAGGAGGGCCATACTCATCAATGGTCAACCCTCCAATCAGTTTCGCCAGTTTAATCAACCATTACGCTTTTTAGAACTCTACTATTGGACGATTTTTCTTGGAAAAAAACTTAAGGAAGTAGAAAGTCTTTGATGTCGCCGGTCGTCTGTTTTTTTTTTAAGGAGACAGAGGCTATTCACACTTGGTTATCTTGTGTGTCTTCAATAAAGGTCACTGTAATATATTTCAGAGTTGTTGTCTGAATCCCGATATACATGATAAAAGGTACAACTTCCTTAAGTGTTGTCCATGAGTGTATCTTTCAGAGTTATTGTCTGAATCCCGATATACATGCTAAAATGTACAACTACCTTAAGTTTGGTCCATGAGTTTATCTTTCAGAGTTATTGTCTGAATCCCGATATACATGCTAAAATGTACAACTTCCTTAAGTTTTGTCCATGAGTGTATCTTTCAGAGTTATTGTCTGAATCCCGATATACATGCTAAAAGGTACAACTACCTTAAGTTTGGTCCATGAGTTTATCTTTCAGAGTTATTGTCTGAATCCCGATATACATGCTAAAAGGTACAACTTCCTTAAGTTTTGTCCATGAGTGTATCTTTCAGAGTTATTGTCTGAATCCCGATATACATGCTAAAAGGTACAACTTCCTTAAGTTTTGTCCATGAGTGTATCTTTCAGAGTTATTGTCGGAATCCCGATATACATGCTAAAAGGTACAACTACCTTAAGTTTTGTCCATGAGTGTATCTTTCAGAGTTATTGTCGGAATCCCGATATACATGCTAAAAGGTACAACTTCCTTAAGTTTTGTCCATGAGTGTATCTTTCAGAGTTATTGTCGGAATCCCGATATACATGCTAAAAGGTACAACTTCCTTAAGTTTTGTCTCCATTGGTGTATATCCGACGTTATTGGATCTCTAAAGAAGCGGTCTGGTAGATTAAAAAATAAAAAAATAATAAAAAATTGGCGAAACCGCTTGGAGGGTTCACCACTGATGAGCCAAGCCCTCCCAATATTTTTTCATCGCAGTAAGGATAGTACAAGTTAGATTTATTTGTGAAAAGAAACATTCGCGTCTTAATGTCTTAATTCGTTATATATATATATTTTAGATAATAAAAAACATATATTGGATTTAATAAAAGATTTAGTTGCCAATATTTCGGCTGGCTGAACGCCAACCTTTATCAAGGCACTACATTTTTGTATATACAAACTCTGCACCTCATAGCGTTATAATATCACAGTTGAAATAATATATATAATACATCTATTAATTGAAAGGCTTATTTTGGATTTAAAATAAAATAAAACATTTTATTTAATACAAAATGCCAATATTTCAATAGGCTGTACGCCGTTAAGGCGTTTCTTGTTTTTAAACTGTTTTGATTGATCACGCGATGCCCTCACGCGACAATATATAAAATATATACACACAAATATAAACATAAAGACACATCAAAGCAAGTGTCTTAAAAGGGGGACACTTAGCACTTTAAATTGGAATGAAATATTGGGAACGAATATGGGAGATAGAATATAATAGACATGGATACACTCTCGTCTGCTTTTACCAACCTTTCCCCGTACTGATAGAGCTGTGTAAGGATGAACAAAGGGATATTTAGTATTCTCCTCAGGTACTGTACATAGGTCAGTCACCTCTACACCCTCCCACACTGTTTCATATCCTTTGTTATCTCTTCTTTACATCATTGTCTAATCATGTCGCTACTAACCAATCAATTGTATACAGGAAGATATAGAATGAATGGAAGCACATTATTATTGTTTTTAATGTATGTTTGGGGTGTTAGAATCTTTGAAAGTATTTTCAAGGTAATAAAAATACACCCTTCTAATAAAAATTAATCACAATAAAGACTATAAAGTTTATAATATGATGCACTAGCGCGCCAACTGTTATCAAAATTCGAAAGTATTTTAAAGGCGTAAGATTCTTTTTGAAATTAAACAATTTCTACTGCCCTTACTGTAATGGAAAAATTAAAGGAAGGGCCTGGCTCATCAGTGGTGAACCCTCCCAGCGGTTTCGCGACTTTACCGCTGTTATATTGCATTTTTGGAACTTCCTTTTATAGTGATACTGTTGCTAGACTCTTGGAATGGGTATTTTAGAAGAACTATGGACATAAGCTTTGAGGACAGTAGAATTACATATAATTATAAATATATAATATGCTTCGAGCAATCGCTCTTCCGCAAATATCAAATTGTGTCTTTTATTTGAAAAACCAAAAGAAAAAACGTACTCAAGTTTTTTTTCAAGTATAGAATACTTCTATATCTTTAATTAAAAGACATATATTGGATCGATATATCATTTATTTTACCAATATTTCAGTTGGCTGAACGCCAACCTTTATCAAGGTATTATAACATTTGCTTATTATGGATTTCTCCATTTTCAAAACTTCTATTTCTATTTCTTGTAAATTTTTTCCAGGTAAAACTTGATCTATGAATAGAAAGAACAGCTTTATCATTAAAATTAAACATAATAAAGACCAGAAATTTGGTTTATCTGCAAAAAAAAAAAAAAAGATAAAAAATCAAAAGATAAAATCGTTAAGTTTCATTTCTTGTAAAGAGAGAAGGAGAAGATGCAGTTTAAACGACATCCCTGTAGGGTGAAACGTCTACACAGACCTCGCCAACATATTTACATACTGTCTCTGCTGACGTCAGCCATTTTGGTGGTCCAACGGTCAAATTAGCTTTTTCGTGCTGCCGCCTGGTGAGAGTATCCAGTACTACAGTCTCATCTCGTTACTGATGGCACAGAAATAGCTATCATTGTACCAATACAAATTCTCTTTAGACATGCATGCTTCTTTTATACACAATACAAACTTCTACTGTCCTTACTGCGATGAAAAAATATATTGGGAGGGCTTGGCTCATCAGTGGTGAACCCTTCCAGCGGTTTCACCAATTTAATCTACCAGACCGCTTCTTAGAGCTCTAATACTGTATTGGATCATTCTGTTTATATATGTTATACTGAAGGGTGGAATCTTAGAAATGGTATTTAAGTAAACTATGGACATAAGGACAGTAGAATTACATATAAATATTTACATCGAGCAATGTTCTCTTAGAGCTCTAATACTGTATTGGATCATTCTGTTTATATATGTTACACTGAAGGGTGGAATCTTAGAAATGGTATTTAAGTAAACTATGGACATAAGCTTATAGGACAGTAGAATTACTTAAAAATATTTACATCGAGCAATGTTCTCTTAGAGCTCTAATACTGTATTGGATCATTCTGTTTATATATGTTACACTGAAGGGTGGAATCTTAGAAATGGTATTTAAGTAAACTATGGACATTAGCTTATAGGACAGTAGAATTACATATAAATATTTACATCGAGCAATGCTCTCTTAGAGCTCTAATACTGTATTGGATCATTCTGTTTATATATGTTACACTGAAGGGTGGAATCTTAGAAATGGTATTTAAGTAAACTATGGACATAAGCTTATAGGACAGTAGAATTACTTAAAAATATTTACATCGAGCAATGTTCTCTTAGAGCTCTAATACTGTATTGGATCATTCTGTTTATATATGTTACACTGAAGGGTGGAATCTTAAAATGGTATTTAAGTAAACTATGGACATAAGCTTATAGGACAGTAGAATTACTTAAAAATATTTACATCGAGCAATGTTCTCTTAGAGCTCTAATACTGTATTGGATCATTCTGTTTATATATGTTACACTGAAGGGTGGAATCTTAGAAATGGTATTTAAGTAAACTATGGACATAAGCTTATAGGACAGTAGAATTACTTAAAAATATTTACATCGAGCAATGTTCTCTTAGAGCTCTAATACTGTATTGGATCATTCTGTTTATATATGTTACACTGAAGGGTGGAATCTTAGAAATGGTATTTAAGTAAACTATGGACATAAGCTTATAGGACAGTAGAATTACTTAAAAATATTTACATCGAGCAATGTTCTCTTAGAGCTCTAATACTGTATTGGATCATTCTGTTTATATATGTTACACTGAAGGGTGGAATCTTAGAAATGGTATTTAAGTAAACTATGGACATAAGCTTATAGGACAGTAGAATTACTTAAAAATATTTACATCGAGCAATGTTCTCTTAGAGCTCTAATACTGTATTGGATCATTCTGTTTATATATGTTACACTGAAGGGTGGAATCATAGAAATGGTATTTAAGTAAACTATGGACATAAGCTTATAGGACAGTAGAATTACTTAAAAATATTTACATCGAGCAATGTTCTCTTAGAGCTCTAATACTGTATTGGATCATTCTGTTTATATATGTTATACTGAAGGGTGGAATCTTAGAAATGGTATTTAAGTAAACTATGGACATAAGCTTATAGGACAGTAGAATTACATATAAATATTTACATTGAGCAATGTTCTCTTAGAGCTCTAATACTGTATTGGATCATTCTGTTTATATATGTTATACTGAAGGGTGGAATCTTAGAAATGGTATTTAAGTAAACTATGGACATAAGGACAGTAGAATTACATATAAATATTTACATCGAGCAATGCTCTCTTAGAGGTCTAATACTGTATTGGATCATTCTGTTTATATATGCTACACTGAAGGGTGGAATCTTAGAAATGGTATTTAAGTAAACTATGGACATAAGCTTATAGGACAGTAGAATTACATATAAATATTTACATTGAGCAATGTTCTCTTAGAGCTCTAATACTGTATTGGATCATTCTGTTTATATATGTTACACTGAAGGGTGGAATCTTAGAAATGGTATTTAAGTAAACTATGGACATATGCTTATAGGACAGTAGAATTACATATAAATATTTACATCGAGCAATGTTCTCTTAGAGCTCTAATACTGTATTGGATCATTCTGTTTATATATGTTACACTGAAGGGTGGAATCTTAGAAATGGTATTTAAGTAAACTATGGACATAAGGACAGTAGAATTACATATAAATATTTACATCGAGCAATGCTCTCTTAGAGCTCTAATACTGTATTGGATCATTCTGTTTATATATGTTACACTGAAGGGTGGAATCTTAGAAATGGTATTTAAGTAAACTATGGACATAAGCTTATAGGACAGTAGAATTACATATAAATATTTACATCGAGCAATGCTCTCTTAGAGCTCTAATACTGTATTGGATCATTCTGTTTATATATGTTACACTGAAGGATGGAATCTTAGAAATGGTATTTAAGTAAACTATGGACATAAGCTTATAGGACAGTAGAATTACATATAAATATTTACATCGAGCAATGCTCTCTTAGAGCTCTAATACTGTATTGGATCATTCTGTTTATATATGTTACACTGAAGGGTGGAATCTTAGAAATGGTATTTAAGTAAACTATGGACATAAGCTTATAGGACAGTAGAATTACATATAAATATTTACATCGAGCAATGCTCTCTTAGAGCTCTAATACTGTATTGGATCATTCTGTTTATATATGTTACACTGAAGGATGGAATCTTAGAAATGGTATTTAAGTAAACTATGGACATAAGGACAGTAGAATTACATATTTAGATGGCGCGCTATTGCTTTATACATTTTTCTTTATAAGGCAATAAAACACATCATCTATATATTATAAATGCAACTAGAATTAAGAAAAAAGAAATGGGGATTTTCTGATCGTACGACCAAAAGTTGCTGATGGCTTGCGCCATCTATCGGAATAAATATCAACTATCCGTTGATTTTTTAATTATTCCTGAATTGGTCAAATACCCATTCTTGATTAACTTTGAAAGAAAAACTCATGGACAAAACTTAAGGAAGTTGTACCTTTTAGCATGTATATCGGGATTCACACAATAACTCTGAAAGAAATTACAGTGACCTTTATTTTGAAGACACACGAGATAACCAAGTGTGAACAAAATTGACTCTGTCTCCTTAAAAAAAAAAAGACGACCGTCGATATCAAAGACTTACCACTTAAGTTTTGTCCATGAGTGTGTATAGCAATTATCTTATATTTAATAATAGGTTAACTCTTACTTTCTGGGCAAATTTTGATGTATATTTTAATCTTTATAAAAATATTTAGCGTTATATAAGCTATATGGGTATAGATGGGTACAATTTAAAATGTTGAGGTACATCACACCATGCTCTCATGAACTCATCATGAACTCCGTCTTTGCCGGTCCCAAGCCCGGATGACAAAGGAGGAGGGGGAGCAGTAACAAGCTCACTAAAAATCCTGGGTTCAGCTGGCCATGCTGATAGTACTCTGTAAGGACTCCAGGGATACAGGATGTACTCCATGTTAGGAGTGGCTGTACATGGTGTCTGTTCCTCATGTCAGAGGCTGCCATTTCTTTTGGAGCTAAGTCGGCCTGCCACTGAGTAGTGCTCCCAGTCTTAATGACAAAGGCAGACGCATTCTACTTCAACCAAAGATAAGAAAGAAGAAGACACCATGCTCTGGAAGCTAAGCCAGGCCACTACTGGTTGCCACCGCTGACCTTGAGTGTAGCAGAAGGCCACCGCCCTTGAATCTTTCTCCGCAGTTGAAACATTCGCACAATCAAATTTATACTTTTTAGCTGATTTTTTTTAGTATTTATATAAAAGAGCGTACCTGAATCTATAAAGAAAAAACAAACAATTTTTTTCTCAAAATATTTCTAGAGATTGCTCCCTCTTTATCAATTTATTGCACAGTAAACTTAATTTACAAATACTTTACATGAAAACAACTTTGTAAACATTTTTTTTGACCAATGACAAAGTTGTTTTCATGTCTTCTTCTTCTTCCTTTTTATCTCCACTCAATCATATTAGGGTATCAATATTGTAAAGCTTGATATCATGTCTGGGTGAAGTAGAATGCGTCTGCCTTTGTCATTGAGACTGGGAGCACTACTCAGTGGCAGGCCGACTTAGCTCCAAAAGAAATGGCCGCCTCTGACATGAGGAACAGACACCATGTACAGCCGCTCCTAACATGGAGTACATCCTGTATCCCTGGAGTCCTTACAGGGTACTATCAGCATGGCTGGGTGAAGTAGAATGTCATTAAGACTGGGACTCAGTAGCAAGCCACTGACTTAGCTCCAATATGTAATGTCTGACATGGGGAACAGACACCAGTACAGCCACTCCTAACATAGAGTACATCCTGTATCCCTGGAGCTCTTACAGGGTACTATCAGCATGGCTGGGTGAAGTAGAATGTCATTAAGACTGGGACTCAGTAGCAGGCCACTGACTTAGCTCCAATATGTAATGTCTGACATGAGGAACAGACACCATGTACAGCCACTCCTAACATGGAGTACATCCTGTATCTCTGGAGTCCTTACAGGGTACTATCAGCATGGCCAGCTGAGCCCAGGTTGTTTAGTGAGCTAGTTACTGCTCCCCCTCCTCCTTTTTCATCCGGGCTTGGGAGTTTGTTTTCATGTGATCTACAAGAATTTGTAAATGTTTACTGTGCAATAAATTAATAAAGAGGGAGCAATCTCTCGAAATATTTTGAGAAAAAAATTGGTGTTTTTTTCTTTACAGATCCAGGTACGCTCTTTTAGATAAACTTAATTGTTAGATCGCCTTTTGACTCAAACTTTTTTAGTATTGTTTAGCTGTCATAATCATTCCCCCAAGGTCTTTCCATTTAGAAAATACTAAAGACTTTTAAAGCACCTTGTGTACATAATCATTGTACACTCATAGACAAAACTTAAGGAAGTGGAAAACCTTTGATGTTGCCACAGTCATCTGTTTTTTTTTTTTTTTTAAGTAGACAGAGGAAATTTTGTTCACACTTGGTTATCTCGTGTGTCTTCAATAAAGGTCACTATAATATCTTTTAAAGTTATTGTCTGAATCCCGATATACATGCTAAAAGGTACAACTTCCTTAAGTTTTGTCCATGAGTGTATCTTTCAGAGTTATTGTCTGAATCCCGATATACATGCTAAAAGGTACAACTTCCTTAAGTTTTGTCCATGAGTGTATCTTTCAGGAGGGAGATATGGAGAGACCATGTGTCCCACCTTCAGTAGAAGAAAGCACAGAAGAAGAGAGATATAGAGAGACAATATGAACGTGATAACTACGGGAATCGACAGTCACCAAAGTTTGTCCCGGGGGACATCCCCAACGTAACTTGAGGAAAAGCAGCTGATAGCGGCCGCTACAATAGGAGTGTTTGCCCGCATAGCAGATGTCGCCCACGCCATTGTTGCCGCCCCGACCCCCATAATTATACACCACCCTAGCTGGGCGGTTAAGTGTTTCTTCATCTCAATCTTCACCCATACAGCTTCAACCCATCAATCCTTTCTGCCACGTGGCATGAAACCCAAACCCTACCGTACAGCTACCTAAGGTAGCAAACTCGGCAAAAACGAACGCCTTCAAATAATCAAGCATTAAACAATACCAAAACTTATTGTGTCTTTTCATATTTACTCTTTGCATATTTGTTCTTCTTTTATTTACATAGTGTTGCGAGGAAAAATAATTAACTAGGCCTTCGAATTACTTTAAATATTTATTTAAAGAGTGAAGAGAGGAGAAATACCTCTGTAAAAATCCTGACTTCAACTGACCCAGTTGATAGACCTCAGCAAGGGTCCCACTCCAGGGATATGGAGGAGCTGCGTCTGTACTCATGTTAGAGTCGGCGGCAAAGGCTTCCATGTTAGGAACGGCCTCAAATTACAGGCAAAGTCAGACTTTCACCAAAGTGTGCCTGGATTATGGTGCCATGATCAACGAAAGCTGCACCCCTATACCCCATTCCATGAGAGCTCGAGGAGCATGGACTCATGGAATTCGTGTAATCTTTACACAAGGGGATAAGAAACAACATTTAATGAGTTATATGAGAGATTTTAAATATAAAATAAGAGTTACTATTTACATGAGCCAAATCGACCCAGCCGTTAGAGCCAGAGGGGAGAATGAGATCTTTCCTCCTTTTCCGTGGCGCCACTGTTTACCCCGACCTGTCGGTCCAGTCAAGATAAGAGGGAATACCTCTCTGTCCTCCTGACAATAGTTTTAATTCAACGTATTTTGTGCTATAAATAGGACGTATGAATGAAGTTAGTCAGTTCAGCCTTAGGAATAGAGTAATATCGTTGCCTTAAACCTCTTTCGTTGCCCGGATCGACACGACATCCCATACAAGTTTGTCTTTTCTTGATTCATCAAGAAAATAAAACGGTCAAATATCAAAAAACAAACTTAAATCTGTTGGTGATGTATCTCAATAATTATTCTCTTTCTAAAATATAAATCTTCTTTATTAAAGTTACAAAAATAAGAAACATAAATTACTAAATATATCTAAGTAAACATTACTAGTACAATAATATCTCTCTCACCACACACCTCTATTACCTCTCACCTATATACATATTCCTGACACCACAGATTTCAAGTCACAGATTATTATAATCATAAAATAAAAATAATATATTTGACAATAACATCCAACAAAATCAACGTTTAGTTGATATTTATTCCGATAGATGGCGCTCTGCCGTCTAAAAATGTTTATTTGAGTTGTCACAATATATTTCTCCTTCTGTTGTTATAAATACCTTTAAAAATTGAACAATAAACTGGCGAAACTGCAGGAAGGATTTATCATTGATGAGCCAGGCCTTCTCGTTATTTTTTTATAATTGTAGAGAGTGTGGTATATTGAGAATTTGTTTTGTAAATAATAATATTACGTGCGGTAAATTACACTTATAGACAAAACTTAGGGAAGTGCAAAGTATTTGATGTAGCCAGTTTTTTGTTAAGGAGACAGAGGCTGTTCACACTTGGTTATCTCGTCTGTCTTCAATAAAGGTGTCACTGTAATATCTTTCAGAGTTATTATCTGAATCCCGATATACATGCTAAAAGGTACAACTTCCTTAAGTTTTGTCCATGAGTGTATCTTTCAGAGTTATTGTCTGAATCCCGATATACATGGTAAAGGGTACAACTACCTTACGTATTGTCCATGAGTGTAACTTTCAGAGTTATTGTCTGAATCCCGATATACATGGTAAAGGGTACAACTACCTTACGTATTGTCCATGAGTGTAACTTTCAGAGTTATTGTCTGAATCCCGATATACATGGTAAAGGGTACAACTACCTTACGTATTGTCCATGAGTGTAACTTTCAGAGTTATTGTCTGAATCCCGATATACATGGTAAAGGGTACAACTACCTTACGTATTGTCCATGAGTGTAACTTTCAGAGTTATTGTCTGAATCCCGATATACATGGTAAAGGGTACAACTACCTTACGTATTGTCCATGAGTGTAACTTTCAGAGTTATTGTCTGAATCCCGATATACATGGTAAAGGGTACAACTACCTTACGTATTGTCCATGAGTGTAACTTTCAGAGTTATTGTCTGAATCCCGATATACATGGTAAAGGGTACAACTACCTTACGTATTGTCCATGAGTGTAACTTTCAGAGTTATTGTCTGAATCCCGATATACATGGTAAAGGGTACAACTACCTTACGTATTGTCCATGAGTGTAACTTTCAGAGTTATTGTCTGAATCCCGATATACATGGTAAAGGGTACAACTACCTTAAGTTTTGTCCATGAGTGTATCTTTCAGAGTTATTGTCTCAATCCAGATTGGTGTATAATAGTTTCATTTCGTACCAATAGATGGCGGGTTATTGTTGTAAAAGTCGCTGTAAAAATACGTTAAAAAACTTGGAAGGTTGGGTATATGACCCAAGTCCGGGTTTGGAAGGTTTTATAGCAATCAACGTCCATTTTTCAATAGAACCCATTGTTCCATAAACACTGTGATTATTCTCAATGTCTTCTCAATTACGTTTTTCCTTATAAACACTTAATTCCCTCACTATTTTCAATTACATGTTATATATGTGAAATAATAAAAAGTCATTGTCCTGGTGTGGAACTTACACCTACCTACATATTCTCACGCCCAGCAATGGTCGCAGCCTTGCAGAAAATTGACCCAGAACAGTAGCTTTACACACCCAAGATAGAGAACATTGCTGTGATAGAGATGTACGGAGACATCTGAGGCTCTTCATTGGACACAACAACAACAGAAAATTGACCCAGAACAGCAGCTTTACACACCCAAGATAGAGAACATTGCTGTGATAGAGATGTACGGACACCAATATTACCAAGGTTGTCCCAAAATTTGGCAAACATATTATGATTTATATTTTACAAGTGTTTACGAACCTTTATGACAACCTTGGTAATATTGGTAACCTTGGTAAAATTATAACAGAATTCTTATAGAAGAATGATTTAAGCTCTGATGTTCTATATCAAGGATGGACAATCAGCAGGTGGGCCAAATTTCAGAATTACAAGGTTGTCCCAAAAGTTCATAAAAACTTTCAAAATATAATTCGGAATAGGTTTACGAACTTTTGGGACAATCTTGTACCATATCGTTGTTATATTGCATTTTTTCGGTTTTCCTTTAACACTGATATTGACTTTTACCTCTTGGAAAAGGTATTTTAAATGAACGATGGACATAAAGCTTTGAGGACAGTAAAGATATATACAATTATAAATATATAAACATAAATTTTCTTAATTCATAATTTTCCGTTCATCATTACTCTTCATAATTCACCCTTTCATACCTCATACAAAAAGGTTAGAAATACACCTATCCCCAGATTTACACGGTACTTGTTTTACACGTTTTCGCTTTTACACGCTTTTCCAAATAAGTTTTTGTTTTTGTTTTTATCGCACTATACTAAATGCTACTGTGATTGAACACATGCGCTGTGTACACATCTCACGAGGAATCCCGAACTTATGTGCTGACTTGCTGCACACGCACACTGTGTCTGTATTTCTTGGCATAAAAATTTTGCGAAATTTTTTAATTTTCGATTTACACGTTTTTCTCAGGAACGTATCTACCGTGTAAATCGGGGGATAGGTGTAGTCAATATTTCACCTTGAAATAAATTTTGATTATTCATTGAAAAGAAACTCATGCGGTGCAACTTCAAGTGTCGTTTTACAATCATAGGCCGCTGTGCATTATATTATATAATGTATCATGTTTACATCTATCGAACAATTATTGAATGATTATCATATCTGATATGGATATACTTAAAGATATTGCAATATAATCAGTAGGTAGGCCAAGTTTCAGAATTACAAGGTTGTCACAAAAGTTCGTAAAAACTTACAAAATATAAATATGTACTTTTGGGACAACCTTGTAATTCTGAAACCTGTCCCACCTGCTGATTGGCCATCCTTGATATAGAACATCAGAGATTAAATCATTCTTCTATAAGAATTCTGTTATAATTTTACCAAGGTTACCTATATTACCAAGGTTGTCTCAAAAGTTCGTAAACACTCGAAAAAAATAAATCATAATATGTTTACGAACTTTTGGGATAATCTTATAATATCTTCTCTATGGGAACTGTGACAATTCTACATTCACACATGTATACATCCAGTAGCTCCATGGGAAGAGCTATGTGTGATACAATCATACAGGTATTAAAAAACAATTATGTTTGATGTACAGACAATGTGACAGGGTTCCACCCCTAAGTTCCCGCCTACACATGAACTGAACAATTGTGGGACAACGCCTTGATTAATGATTCTCCCAACTTTGGGCATCTTTTACCCATCATTTAGCTCTGGATATATCTTTCTAGAGTTATTGTCCCGATATACATGCTAAAAGGTACAACTTACTTAAGTTTTGTCCATGAGTGTATCTTTCAGAGTTATTGTCTGAATTCCGATATACATGCTAAAAGGTACAAATTCCATAAGTGTTGTCCATGAATGTATCTTTCAGAGTTATTGTCTGAATCCCGATATACATGCTAAAAGGTACAACTTACTTAAGTTTTGTCCATGAGTGTATCTTTCAGAGTTATTGTCTGAATCCCGATATACATGCTAAAAGGTACAGCTTACTTAAGTTTTGTCCATGAGTGTATCTTTCAGAGTTATTGTCTGAATCCCGATATACATGCTAAAAGGTACAAATTCCATAAGTGTTGTCCATGAATGTATCTTTTAGAGTTATTGTCTGAATCCCGATATACATGCTAAAAGGTACAACTTCCTTTAGTATTGTCCATGAGTGTATCTTTCAGAGTTATTGTCTGAATCCCGATATACATGCTAAAAGTTACAATTTCCCTAGGTTTTGTCCATGAGTGTATAGAAAAGTAGTGTATAAAATAGTTCCAATTTTCAGCTATAGATGTCGCAAGTTGATGATCCTATTTATAATCTGTGATTGTCAAACACCACACTCCCAACCATTGAAAAACACAAGTTGATATACAAAGATTCACTGATGTGATTGTATCTGTCGTCTATGTGTCATTTCCCCAAGTTGTCTTATCACCGGATCTTACTTAACAAGGATTCAGTAGAGACAGACAAAAGTTCCTAGTTGGAGTATAAATGTGACATTTCTGGAAAATTCACAACACCGACTTAAAAATATTTTTTATGCTACTCTTTTTATACAATATATATAAGTCTGTAAGATGATTTGTAATGTAGTACATATGGTATAGGCCATGGTAATCATGGTGGGTAGCTAGTGATATCCATACGGCACCTCAGTTGGCCGGTATTGTGATAAGGGTGTATGGACTGATCTGAACTGCTCCATGGATAAGACACCATATATAAACTCATGGACAATTTTGATGTCACCGGTGGTCTATTTTTTGGAAGGAGATAGAGGCTGTTCACACTTGTTTATCTCGTTTCTTGAATGAAGGTTACTGTAATATCGTTCAGAGTTATTGTCTGAATCCCGATATACACGCTAAAAGGTACAACTACCTTAAGTTTTGTCCATGAGTGTATCTTTCAGAGTTATTGTCTGAATACCGATATACATGCTAAAAGGTACAACTTCCTTAAGTTTTGTCCATGAGTGTATCTTTCAGAGTTATTGTCTGAATCCCGATATACATGCTAAAAGGTACAACTACCTTAAGTTTTGTCCATGAGTGTATCTTTCAGAGTTATTGTCTGGATCCCGATATACATGCTAAAAGGTACAACTTCCTTAAGCTTGGTCCATGAGTGTATCTTTCAGAGTTATTGTCTGAATCCCGATATACATGCTAAAAGGTACAACTTCCTTAAGCTTGGTCCATGAGTGTATCTTTCAGAGTTATTGTCTGAATCCCGATATACATGCTAAAAGGTACAACTTCCTTAATTGTTGTCCATGAGTGTATCTTTCAGAGTTATTGTCTGAATCCAGATATACATGGTAAAAGATACAACTTCCTTAAGTTTTGTCCATGAGTGTATCTTTCAGAGTTATTGTCTGAATCCCGATATACATGCTAAAAGGTACAACTACCTTAAGTTTTTTCCATGAATGTACAAGTATATACATTTAAGGAGGCCTCCCAATGCCGAAGAAAGTCCTCCTGATAAATTGAGTTGATGTTTGAAGAGAAACTTGCTGAAGTCAGGACAGGTATCAACATAGAATACAAAATAAATCAACGTCATTTAACACCATCAAGCCAACCCACACAATCAGCTGTGTGGACAAACTCTACCATTATGTCCTCTAATGACTTGTTACAAGGAATCAAACCAGATTGGAGGCCCTTGTTAATTTAATTTAATTAGATGTTGTCAAGTTTTTATTAATTAGTAATTGATATAACAAGTATTTAAGGGGATTACAACAGGAATAGGCTGTGTGTAGGTTGATGAATGTTGACTTGTATGTAAGCAGTTTGGTGAATGAGTCATTGTGTGAAGTCAGATGACCTTGTAGCTTGTACACGTGTGTGTCCTCCTCTAGATATGTTCTTACTCTCGTCTTGAGAAAACCCAAAAATGGATGGTCTAAACTGTTGGTTTTCGACCGCTACGACCCGGGATCGAATCCCGCATTGGACACTTTTTTACTAATTAAAGAAATGCACCAATGAGCCCTAAAAAAAAAAAAAAAAATGCTCCAATGGCCCCCGATTCTTGCAAAAGTCCAACCCTACCAGCGAGTGCAAGTAACCAAACGGAGCTCTGTCATATTTGTAAGTGTAAAGTTGAACTGTTTTTCACATATGTAGACATGTGGTGTACTTACAGTAAAAGTCGTCGCTAACTACCTACCATGATTATCATGGCCTGTACCATGTGTAGACATGTGGTGTACTTACAGTAAAAGTCGTCGCTAACTACCTACCATGATTATCATGGCCTGTACCATATATACTAGGGATAATAATAAACAAAAATTCTCTGATAGATTGCGCAAACTATCATCAGATTTCAGTTACACTATCAGAATATATCTTTTTTTCTATCTGTTTATATTGAAGAGAGGAAATTGAGTGTTATGTTTATTAGCTTTGATGGTAATGTAACACTGTACGTCTATGTCACATCCACAACTACCAGTTGTCTGTTACTAAGCTGTTTGATGCACCAATCAGGATTCAGAACTGTACATTCTCTTATATGAAGGCTGTATCCTGGTGTGGAACTAACACCTACCCACATATTCTCATGCCCAACAATGGCCGCAGCCTTACAGAAAATTGACCTAGAACAGCAGCTTTACACACCCAAGATAGAGTACATTGCTGTGATAGAGATGTACGGAGACATCTGAGGCTCTTCATAGGACACAACAACATAGATTTATGTTGCATTAGCGCGCCATCTGTTACGCAAATTCGAAACTATTCTAGACGCGTATGGCTCTTTTAAAAATAAAACTAGTTTTACTGCCCTTACTGCAATGGAAAAATTAATGTGAGGGCCTGGCTCATTAGTGGTAAAAACTCCCAGCGGTTTCGACAGTTTAATCTACCATAATGGGAGAGTTTACCACTGATGAGGCATTTTTCGATCTTCCTTTTATAGTGATACTGATTCTAGACTCATGGAATGAGTATTCTAGATGAACTATGGACATAAGCTTTGAATACAGTAGAAATACATACATTTATAAATATATAATATGCTTCGAGCATTCGCTCTTCCGCAAATATCAAATTGAATCTAATTTTAAAAGAATCATACGCGTCTATAATAGTTTCGAACACAGTGTAGAAATTTATCTCTTTTTATTTTTTAATTTATCAATCAACCAGGCGCGATATTAAAATATTTGCGTCTATTACAGAGGAAAACAAACAAAACAACAAACAAATTAGAACTTAGAATTAAATATTTACAAATTTACACATGTATTATTCGACAGGGTTCATAAAATTTATATAGACAAAGATGTAAGAGAGTTAAATGATTTAGATCAGGGAACAATCTCACTTCTGTAAAGTTGGACAGTTCGTGATTCAAAATAGACGTGTGTGTGAAAACGTTTGAAAACTACACAAAATTCTCAAAAAGAGTTTCTATTTATTTGAAAATGCAAGTTTCAAGTGATAATCATTCTTTAACAGGTTTAATAAAAAACATCGACTATTTTTTTTATAAGAAGTGTTTACAAATATACTGGAAGTGTTATATTTTGATGCCGCCGGTCGTCTATTATTATTATTATTTTTTTTAAGGAGACAGAGGGTGTTTACACTTGGTTATCTCATGTGTCTTCAATAAAAGTCACTGTAATATCTTTCAGAGTTATTGTCTGAATCCCGATATATAAACTAAAAGGTACAACTACCTTAAGTATTGTCCTTGAGTGTGTTCCAGCAACAAACCCTCCCAGTATGTGGAGACGACAAAAAGTTGAGTTAACCAGGTCAGAAGGAGGGACAACAACACTCAGCGGAATGTACAGTTGCACAACTAAATTTGCCATTCGTTTCCGTCCAGCCAAACTTCCGAAGGTCAAGCATTCTAACGGATAAAGGGAAGCTCGTACATAGTCCATTCCACATATAACACATTTTTTGATGACTTGCGCCATCTATCGGAATAAATATCAACCAACCGTTGCGCACTTACGGCTTCAGATATCCATTTTAACATTTTTCGGGATACACCGATGACAAACTTTTTTTTTTTGGGTCGTTGAGGTACAGCCTGCACCACACTGACAAGGACCACCAACCCGAAACGCGTACGTGGTTGTCATTTTTCTTGTTTAATCAAAGAAAGAGTATTTGGCCAATTTTTGAAAATTGAAAATCAAAGTCTATATAAAAAGTGAAATCATTAGAGCACGAATGATTCTTTTTATGCATAATACAATCCTCTACTGTCCTTACTGCCATGATAAAAAAATTTGGGAGGGCTTGGCTCATCAGTGGTGAACCCTCTCAGTGGTTTCACCAATTTAATCTACCAGACCACTTCTTAGAGCTCTAATACTGTATTGGATCATTCTGTTTATATATGTTACACTGAAGGGTGGAATCTTAGAAATGGTATTTAAGTAAACTATGGACATAAGCTTATAGGACAGTAGAATTACATATAAATATTTACATCGAGCAATGCTCTCTTAGAGCTCTAATACTGTATTGGATCATTCTGTTTATATATGTTACACTGAAGGGTGGAATCTCAGAAATGGTATTTAAGTAAACTATGGACATAAGCTTATAGGACAGTAGAATTACATATAAATATTTACATCGAGCAATGCTCTCTTAGAGCTCTAATACTGTATTGGATCATTCTGTTTATATATGTTACACTGAAGGGTGGAATCTCAGAAATGGTATTTAAGTAAACTATGGACATAAGCTTATAGGACAGTAGAATTACATATAAATATTTACATCGAGCAATGCTCTCTTAGAGCTCTAATACTGTATTGGATCATTCTGTTTATATATGTTACACTGAAGGGTGGAATCTTAGAAATGGTATTTAAGTAAACTATGGACATAAGCTTATAGGACAGTAGAATTACATATAAATATTTACATCGAGCAATATTCTCTTAGAGCTCTAATACTGTATTGGATCATTCTGTTTATATTTGTTACACTGAAGGGTGGAATCTTAGAAATGGTATTTAAGTAAACTATGGACATAAGCTTATAGGACAGTAGAATTACATATAAATATTTACATCGAGCAATGTTCTCTTAGAATTCTAATACTGTATTGGATCATTCTGTTTATATATGTTACACTGAAGGGTGGAATCTTAGAAATGGTATTTAAATAAACTATGGACATATGCTTATAGGACAGTAGAATTACATATAAATATATACATTGAGCAATGTTCTCTTAGAGCTCTAATACTGTATTGGATAATTCTGTTTATATATGTTACACTGAAGGGTGGAATCTTAGAAATGGTATTTAAGTAAACTATGGACATAAGCTTATAGGACAGTAGAATTACATATAAATATTTACATCGAGCAATGCTTTCTTAGAGCTCTAATACTGTATTGGATCATTCTGTTTATATATGTTACACTGAAGGGTGGAATCTTAGAAATGGTATTTAAGTAAACTATGGACATAAGCTTATAGGACAGTAGAATTACATATAAATATATACATTGAGCAATGTTCTCTTAGAGCTCTAATACTGTATTGGATCATTCTGTTTATATATGTTACACTGAAGGGTGGAATCTTAGAAATGGTATTTAAGTAAACTATGGACATAAGCTTATAGGAGAGTAGAATTACATATAAATATATACATTGAGCAATGTTCTCTTAGAGCTCTAATACTGTATTGGATCATTCTGTTTATATATGTTACACTGAAGGGTGGAATCTTAGAAATGGTATTTAAGTAAACTATGGACATAAGCTTATAGGACAGTAGAATTACATATAAATATATACATTGAGCAATGTTCTCTTAGAGCTCTAATACTGTATTGGATCATTCTGTTTATATATGTTACACTGAAGGGTGGAATCTTAGAAATGGTATTTAAATAAACTATGGACATAAGGACAGTAGAATTACATATAAATATATACATTGAGCAATGTTCTCTTAGAGCTCTAATACTGTATTGGATCATTCTGTTTATATATGTTACACTGAAGGGTGGAATCTTAGAAATGGTATTTAAATAAACTATGGACATAAGGACAGTAGAATTACATATAAATATAGACATTGAGCAATGTTCTCTTAGAGCTCTAATACTGTATTGGATCATTCTGTTTATATATGTTACACTGAAGGGTGGAATCTTAGAAATGGTATTTAAATAAACTATGGACATAAGGACAGTAGAATTACATATAAATATATACATTGAGCAATGCTCTTTCACAAACAATAAGTCAAAATCTATTCTGAACAATTAGTCTATATTTATTCTGATAGATGGCGTAAGCTATCATCAAATTTCAGTTGCACGATCAAACTTCTTTTCCAACCTTCATATTATAAGAGAAAATATTTCCTTGAAAAATGTTAACCGCGCTTTGAGAAAAACGTTATAAATAAATCAAATAAAAGTTTAAAATGATTTATTAATGATACCACAATTATTATTAAATTGGTGATTGTTGGGTCTGATAACGGCTTAGTTAAAAAAAGGGGGGGGGAGTCCAACAAAGAGATTTTATGGGGGGTGCATGCCCCTATTCTAACCCCCAAACCGTGACTAACCCTCCAGATAGCTATCTTACCATGGGAGAGACTCACCAATAAGTGGTCCATAGAAACAGATCAAATATTAAGTTTAAAGATAAATGGTAAGTTGAGATAGAGAAACAATTAGTGTTGGGTGAAATTACTTGATGGGTATAGAGCTAATGGTTATTTCATGTTACTGCATGGTAGTATGGAATGTTTAGGTCTACATTTCTATGTTTAACTGGTTATTGGAGTGTCTACATTGGTCTAATGTGTATCTTTGTCTTTCCTTGGCTACTGAAGTGTCTACATTTCTATGTTTAACTGGTTATTGGAGTGTCTACATGGGTCTAATGTGTATCTTTATCTTTCCTTGGCTACTGAAGTGTTTACATTTATATGTTTAGCTGGTTATTGGAGTGTCTACATTGGTCTAATGTCTATCTATCTCTTTCCTTGGCTACTGAAATGTCTACATTTGTCTACATTTATATGCTTAGCTGGTTATTGGGGTGTCTACATGGGTCTAATGTGTATCTTTATCTTTCCTTGGCTACTGAAGTGTCTACATTTATATGTTTAGCTGGTTATTGGAGTGTCTACATTGGTCTAATGTTTATCTATCTCTTTCCTTGGCTACTGAAATGTCTACATTTCTATGTTTAGCTGGTTATTAGAGTGTCTACATTGGTCTAATGTCTATCTATCTCTTTCCTTGGCTACTGAAAGCTCTACATTGGTCTACATTTCTTTATTTAACTGGTTATTGGAGTGTCTACATGTCGTCTTTTATGTTCCTCTTTCCGGGGTTATTTGAGTGTCTACACCTCCTTTATGTCCTTGAATGTTTCAGTCCAGATTATTGGAGTATCTACATTGGTCTACATTCTTTTAGCATCCCCTTTCTCTGGGTACCGGATAGTCTACAGTCATGGATGCTTCAATCCAGAGTTCAGATTATTTAGATATCTACATTGGTCTACGATCGTTTAAAGCCTTTTAGGCACAGATACAAGTGTCTAAATTGATATACCCAGATCTGTTACATTTTTGGTATATATTAATACTGATTTCGAGCTTAAGGAATGTCTACACTCATGTAAAAAACTCAGGGAAATATTTGAAGTGCTGGTTGTCTTTTTTTTTTTTAAGGAGACAGAAGCAATTTTTTCACACTTGGTTATTTCGCGTGTCTTCAATAAAGGTCACTGTAATATCTTTCAGAGTTATTGTCTGAATCCAGATATACATGCTAAAAGGTACAACTTTCTTAAGTTTTGTCCATGAGTGTATCTTTCAGAGTTATTGTCTGAATCCCGATATACATGCTAAAAGGTACAACTTCCTTAAGTTTTGTCCATGAGTGTATCTTTCAGAGTTATTGTCTGAATCCCGATATACATGTTAAAAGGTACAACTTCCTTAAGTTTTGTCCATGAGTGTATCTTTCAGAGTTATTGTCTGAATCCCGATATACATGCTAAAAGGTACAACTTCCTTAAGTTTTGTCCATGAGTGTATCTTTCAGAGTTATTGTTTGAATCCCGATATACATGTTAAAAGGTACAACTTCCTTAAGTTTTGTCCATGAGTGTATCTTTCAGAGTTATTGTCTGAATCCCGATATACATGCTAAAAGGTACAACTTCCTTAAGTTTTGTCCATGAGTGTATCTTTCAGAGTTATTGTCTGAATCCCGATATACATGCTAAAAGGTACAACTTCCTTAAGTTTTGGCCATGAGTGTATCTTTCAGAGTTATTGTCTGAATCCCGATATACATGTTAAAAGGTACAACTTCCTTAAGTTTTGTCCATGAGTGTATCTTTCAGAGTTATTGTCTGAATCCCGATATACATGTTAAAAGGTACAACTTCCTTAAGTTTTGTCCATGAGTGTATCTTTCAGAGTTATTGTCTTAATCCCGATATACATGTTAAAAGGTACAACTTCCTTAAGTTTTGTCCATGAGTGTATTTTTCAGAGTTATTGTCTCAATCCCGATATACATGTTAAAAGGTACAACTTCCTTAAGTTTTGTCCATCAATGTATCTTTCAGAGTTATTGTCTCAATCCCGATATACATGTTAAAAGGTACAACTTCCTTAAGTTTTGTCCATGAATGTATCTTTCAGAGTTATTGTCTCAATCCCGATATACATGTTAAAAGGTACAACTTCCTTAAGTTTTGTCCATGAATGTAGATACCGAGCATAAATCAAGTAAAAAAAGTGTACTGTAAGTGTAATGTATGGCCATCTGCCAGTATTTCCATATATGATAAACACCATCCGAGATTCCAATAGCTGTAATTATTCATTTAAAAACTAGTAGTTATTTTAATTAGCAAAGATCTGTCTGTGGTTGAATGGTGTTGTAACTTGTTCTCCTGGTATGGTGTTACATTATCAGAAATACAACACTACCTCTATGATACTTCCTTTATTATTATTATTATTATCATCTCTAGTAAACATGGTACAGGCCATGATAATCCTGGTGGGTAGTTAGCGACTGTCTTTTACTGTAAGTACACCACATGTCTACATATGGTACAGGCCATGATAATCCTGGTGGGTAGTTAGTGACTTTCTTTTACTGTAAGTACACCACATGTCTACATATGGTACAGGCCATGATAATCCTGGTGGGTGGTTAGCGACTGTCTTTTACTGTAAGTACACCTCATGTCTACATATGGTACAGGCTATGATAATCCTGGTGGGTAGTTAGTGACTGTCTTTTACTGTAAGTACACCACATGTCTACACATGTGAAAAGCAGTTCGACTTTGCACTAACAAATGTACCAGAGCCCCGTTTGGTTACTTGCACTCACTGATGGGGTTGGACTTTTGCAAGAATCGGGAGCCATTTGAGCATTTTTTTTAATGATAGATCCTGATATGCTATAACTGTATTTTGGGGTATCAACTTTTATCCTCTTATATAGAATAAAACTCTATAACAATACAGATACAAAAGCCTTCAATAAGATATATATATACACTCATGGAGTAAACTTAAGAAAGTGGAAAGTCTTTGATGTCGGCGGTCGTCTATATATATATATTTTTTTTTTAAAAAAGAAAACAGAGAAAATTTTGTTTACACTTGGTTATCTGGTGTGTCTACAATAAAGGTCACTGTAATATCTTTTACAGTTATTGTCTGAATCTCGAAATTTAAGGAAGTTGTATCAGGATTCAGACAATAACTCTGAAAGATATTACAGTGATCTTTATTGAAGATACACCAGATAACCAAGTGTGAACAGCCTCTGTCTCCTTAATAATAAAAAATATATATACGACCGACGACATCAAAGATTTTCTACTTAAGTTTCGTTTATGAGTGTAAATCTTTTATTCCAATTTTGAGGAAGGGTGATAATATGGTTCAAGAAAGCTTATCCACAAAGATATTAAAGGAAGATCCAATCTTCCCTCATTACCAAAATGAATACCAAACTGTGATCATCATCTTTTCCCTCATTATTTTTTTTTATCATTACAGTAAGGGTAGTAGTTTTATACACCTCGTCGGGGTTACGTTCCAAAAAAAACGCGACGTAAATTGAAACGACGCAAAGTGAAAATATGTGAAGGCGCAACCAAAAGCAAAGGTGTTGCCATATTTTAGGAAAAAAAAAAAAAAATTAAAGACTCGAATCCAAAACAACGCAACTTCGAAAATCTAACGACGCACAGTGAAAATCAGTAAAAATTAAGCAGCGACGCAACTTCGAAAAAAAAAAAACCGCAAAACGAAACGACGCAAAGCGAGGTATTGGTGTAGTTATAGGAATCATACACGTGTCATAGTTCAAATTTACAATAAATATCTGTAATATATTAGCTCATTAGTTTTATAATTGTTTAATTGTTTTGCTCAAAGAGTTATATACAGTTACACCTGTCTATAGCGCCCCCTCTAAATAGCGCCTCCCTCTCTATAGCGCCCCCTCTAAATAGCGCCTCCCTCTCTATAGCACCCTATTTTGGTGAGTCTCAAGAGGGGGCGCTATAAACAGGTTCAACTGAATATATAGTTATAATACATTTGCGCGCCATCTGTTATCAAAATTCAAAACTATTATAGACACGTATGATTCTTTTTTAAAATAAAACAATTTCTACTCCCCTTACTGCAATGGAAAAATTAATGGAAGGGCCTAGGTCATCAGTGGTGAATCATCATAGCGGTTTCGCCAGTTTAATCTACCAGTATCGGTATAAAAGAAAAAAAAAGAAGCAATATTACAGCGGTATGGTAGATAAAACTAACGAAACCGCTGGGAGGGTTCATCATTGACAATTTTATTGATTCTTTCAATCAAATTTTACAAAGGTGGAAAAATAAAAGAGTAAAAGGGCATGTAAAGTGTAGGGGAATATATATACAAATATCTTCAGCAAGGAAGGCTTCCCTACCTTGAGTGAGTCCTCCTCCAGACAAGGTCTTCTTGTACACTCCTCAGTTCCGCGCCGAGGAAGTACTTATAGATGCGCGTCTTGGCAGACGCCAGAATGGTCAGGGCGTCATCGTCTAGGCTAGGGTTCATCATTGATGAGCCAGGCATTCTCATTATTTTTTCATTGCGGTAAGAACAGTAGAAATTGTTTAATTTTAAAAGAATCATACGTGTCTATAATAGTTTAGAATTTTCAGATTACAATATCTTTGAGTATATCTATATTGTATGTAATGGTAGATATTCCTTAAATGTTCAATAGATGTAAATATGAATAAATTGACTTGTTCCATTATATGTATGTTCCATATGTAAATACCTGTTTTATTTCCTCTTTTCGCTCTCTACTTCTCCCATCCATATTTCCAATTTTTTTCTTCTTATTTTCCATAGGATCATTCAAATAATAATCTGTATATATTTATCATGTGTATATAATCTTTCTCCATTTTTACCCCTTTGTATATTTCCCACTTTCATGGGTTTCTCCGTCTTGTAACCCCAAAGAGAATCCTCTGTAAGACCTGTGTGTCTTAATAAAGGTTTTGTTTGTGTGTGTGAATATGAAAAACAATAGAAAAAAATAAAAAGGTCAGGTGTTGATATAAAAAATAAAAAATGGCATATCCTGACCAGGAGCACATATGCTTTTCAGAAGGCAGAGCGCCATCTGGTGGAACAGAAATCAAATAAACATGGTCGCAGTGGTACAGCCTACTCAAAGCTGACGAGCGCCAACAGCGCGAAACGCGTTCGTGGATGGCTTTTCTTGATTAATCAAGAAATTGGGTTGGCCAAATATCAAGGAACAGGTTATGTTAGTGTTTAGTTGATTTCTCTTCCACTAGATGGAACTCTGCCTTCTGAAAAGCATATGTGCTCCTGGTCAGGATATGCCTTTTTTATTTTAAAGATGTAAACATGTAGATAAAATCCTGTAGATGACGTCCCAGTATACCATGTAGTCACCAATCAGGGTAGGCTGGGAAGACCTAGATGTGGTGTACGAAAGGCTTCTGACCTCTGTATTGGGCGGCTGTGATTAAGAGTGGAAACTGATCCTCTACCGTTTTTTTGCCAGCCGTCCCTGAAATATGGCCGCTTCAAGTTTGACAGCTAGTCCTCCCCTCTCCCTAACTCACCCCACTGCTATCTCCCCTTCACTCCCCCCTAGCTAGATTGTGGGAGGAAGCGAAAAATAAACTTCTTTGAAAGTAAATCACTAACGCGTCACATTCTACAATATTACAAGTTTTTTTTACGGGGAGAAGTCAGTAGAGAAATCGTATAAACATCTGATTTTCAGCTACGATTTGGGATCGAATCCCCGCATTGAATACTTTTAATAAACAAAATTGCTTCAACATGGACAATAGACAACACTTAATGAAGTTGTACCTTTTAGCATGTATATCGGGATTCAGACAATAACTCTGAAAGATACACTCATGGACAACACTTAAAGAAGTTGTACCTTTTAGCATGTATATCGGGATTCAGACAATAACTCTGAAAGATACACTCATGGACAACACTTAAGGAAGTTGTACCTTTTAGCATGTATATCGGGATTCAGACAATAACTCTGAAAGATACACTCATGGACAAAACTTAAGGAAGTTGTACCTTTTAGCATGTATATCGGGATTCAGACAATAACTGTGAAAGATACACTCATGGACAAAACTTAAGGAAGTTGTACCTTTTAGCATGTATATCGGGATTCAGACAATAACTCTGAAAGATACACTCATGGACAAAACTTAAGGAAGTTGTACCTTTTAGCATGTATATCGGGATTCAGACAATAACTCTGAAAGATACACTCATGGACAAAACTTAAGGAAGTTGTACCTTTTAGCATGTATATCGGGATTCAGACAATAACTCTGAAAGATACACTCATGGACAAAACTTAAGGAAGTTGTACCTTTTAGCATGTATATCGGGATTCAGACAATGACTCTGAAAGATACACTCATGGACAAAACTTAAGGAAGTTGTACCTTTTAGCATGTATATCGGGATTCAGACAATAACTCTGATATTCGTACACAATAGCCTTTATTGAAGACACACGATATAACCAAGTGTGAACAAAATTGCCTTTGTCTCTTTCAAATAAACAGACGTCCTACAACATCAAAGACTTTCCACTTCCATAAGTTTTATCCATGAGTGTACTACAACTGCATATAACTACAAACAGCTAATAAAGAACATTCACAACATATTTGAAAGAGAAAAAGTAAAATCAATGCTAGAAAGGGAAGGAAACAATTCAAACACAAAAACACTTTCATTTTTTTTACACAAATATATATATAAAAAAAAAATGTTTAACATGTTAGTTATTTTAGGGGTGGGTAAATCGAAACCAATTCCGTTTTTTTAAACAAGTCTCGACAAACAATAATGTGGAAATAATTAAAGTTTATAACAAGAGAGAGTTGGAATTATTTCGGTAACCTCTGGAACACAACACTTCCACAAAGATTGCTGTTGATTGGATGCTTGTTCTGTCAATATGATTGACTACTCTATTTTCAATTGAAAGTTTCCAGTTACAGCTGACTACGTTCTTGTCTTTCAATTAGACACTTCACTATGTCCCAGTATTTCTCTCCACTCTTTTTAAAAAGAAAAAAAAAAAAAAAAGGCATCTCCTTATCGTTCAACTGAAAATTGTTGATGGCTTGTGCCATCTATCGGAATAAATATCAACTATTCACTTTGATTTTTTAAATATTCCAGAATTGACCAAATACCCATTCTTGATTAATAAAAAAAAATCTAAACACGTAAGTGTAGACAAGTTCCAAAAAGTTTATAATTTCGAAATAAAATACACTCATAGTCAAAACTTAAGAAAGTGGATGGTCTTTGATGTCGCCAGTCGTCTGTGTTTTATGAAGGGAACAGAGGCATTTTTACAGGGCTGTGTAAGAGAAGAAATAATGAGGAAAGAGAGCCGTATGTAGATGGATAGGTAAATGACCGATGTATGTAAATAACTAACTCATCTTTTCTATGCAACTATGTACCTGGGTGAATTCTGTGTAGGACATAGGTCCTAAATAAGACTTGTTGTTGTAGACTGAGGTTGTTCACACTTGGTTATCTCGTGTGTCTTCAATAAAGGTCACTGTAATATCTTTCAGAGTTATTGTCTGAATCTCGATATACATGTTAAAAGGTACAACTTCCTTAAGTTTTGTCCATGAGTGTATCTTTCAGAGTTATTGTCTGAATCTCGATATACATGTTAAAAGGTACAACTTCCTTAAGTTTTGTCCATGAGTGTATCTTTCAGAGTTATTGTCTGAATCCCGATATACATGCTAAAAGGTACAACTTCCTTTTGTCCATGAGTGTATCTTTCAGAGTTATTGTCTGAATCTCGATATACATGTTAAAAGGTACAACTTCCTTAAGTTTTGTCCATGAGTGTATCTTTCAGAGTTATTGTCTGAATCCCGATATACATGCTAAAAGGTACAACTTCCTTAAGTTTTGTCCATGAGTGTATCTTTCAGAGTTATTGTCTGAATCTCGATATACATGTTAAAAGGTACAACTTCCTTAAGTTTTGTCCATGAGTGTATCTTTCAGAGTTATTGTCTGAATCTCGATATACATGTTAAAAGGTACAACTTCCTTAAGTTTTGTCCATGAGTGTATCTTTCAGAGTTATTGTCTGAATCTCGATATACATGTTAAAAGGTACAACTTCCTTAAGTTTTGTCCATGAGTGTATCTTTCAGAGTTATTGTCTGAATCCCGATATACATGCTAAAAGGTACAACTACCTTAAGTTTTGTCCATGAGTGTAAAATAAATTGCGAACCAGGAATAAGTAAAAAAAGGAAAGTACTGGACATATTGGAGTACCAGATTTGAGAGTTGAAATTCTGTTTCACATCAAGAGCAGCGCATCAAGACAAGAGTCTCTGAATGTAATTGAAAAGTGACGTAATTCCATCTTCATAGAACATCTCCAACTGTCACAAAAAAGTGGAAAAAAATAGACAAAAAAAGGCTAATGGGTTCGTTCAGGAACAGCGAAGTCTTTCATTCCACAGCTTCTCTTCAAATTGCTGCCAGAGTGGTCATCCTGGACACGTAATTTGAAGTTCTTTTTACTCTCCCTAGTACACATGGTACAGGCCATGATAATCCTGGTGGGTAGTTAGTGACTGTCTTTTACTGTAAGTACACCACATGTCTACAAATGGTACAGGCCATGATAATCCTGGTGGGTAGTTAGCGACTGTCTTTTACTGTAAGTACACCACATGTCTACATATGGTACAGGCCATGATAATCCTGGTGGGTAGTCAGCGACTGTCTTTTACTGTAAGTACACCACATGTCTACAAATGGTACAGGCCATGATAATCCTGGTGGGTAGTTAGTGACTGTCTTTTACTGTAAGTACACCACATGTCTACATATGGTACAGGCCATGATAATCCTGGTGGGTAGTTAGTGACTGTCTTTTACTGTAAGTACACCACATGTCTACATATGGTACAGGCCATGATAATCCTGGTGGGTAGTTAGCGACTGCTTTTACTGGAAGTACACCCCATGTCTACATATGGTACAAGCCATGATAATCCTGGTGGGTAGTTAGCGACTGTCTTTTACTGTAAGTACACCACATGTCTACATATGGTACAGGCCATGATAATCCTGGTGGGTAGTCAGCGACTGTCTTTTACTGTAAGTACACCACATGTCTACATATGGTACAGGCCATGATAATCCTGGTGGGTAGTTAGTGACTGTCTTTTACTGTAAGTACACCACATGTCTACATATGGTACAGGCCATGATAATCCTGGTGGGTAGTTAGCGACTGTCTTTTACTGGAAGTACACCACATGTCTACATATGTAGATCAAACTTAAGGAAGTTTTACCTTTTAGCATGTATATCGGGATTTAGACAATAACTCTGAAAGATACACTCATGGACAAAATTTAAGGAAGTTGTACCTTTTAGCATGTATATCGGGATTCAGACAATAACTCTGAAAGATACACTCATGGACAAAACTTAAGGAAGTTGTACCTTTTAGCATGTATATCAGGAATGAGACAATAACTCTGAAATTTATTACAGTGAACTTTATTGAAGATACACGAGATAACCAAGTGTGAACAACCTTTGTCTCCTTAAAAAAAAAAACGGGAGATGATGTTGGGATTTGTACCCACTACCATTACTTATATCATGATTTCCTATCTCCCTCAATATCATATCCCTAATTTCAACGTATTTTCACCGACATGGAAAACATTCAAACAACCTGGATGGAAGAGATAAGCAAAATGGATCAATTTATTACCTAATCAACCCAACGACATTTCTACCAAATGTCCCTAATTGCTATACTTACTTCGTTATTAATTTAATGTTTCTACGTGTAAATATGCAATTAGGGTATTCAAATAAGTATTTACATAAGTAACACGATGTAGAAATTCATATAGATTTTATTCTTATCTGTACTTTATTGGGAAAGAGAGATTGAAACATATATATTAACCGTACATATAAAACTATGAAAAAAAGGCATCTCCTTATCGTGAAATTGAAAGTTGCTGATGGCTTGCGCCATCTATCGGAATAAATATCAACTATTTTACTTGATTTTTTAATTATTCGAGAATTGGCCAAATACCCATTCTTGATTAATCAAAGAAAAATCTAATCACGGATGCGTTTCGGGGTGTTGGCTCTCCGATAGATGGCGAAAGCCATCAGCAACTTTTAGTTTTACGATAAGAAGATGTCTTTTTTCATAATATATGCATCTTATCCCAGTACAATATCATATTTGTACTATTTTTTTCATATAAAATTATGAAAAAAAAAAGTTAATATGTTAAGCGTATTTACGCAAGTTTGGCCTTAAATACCCATTTCTTGGTTTCTCAAGGAGCGTCTAGGACCAAAAATCTTTTTAGGCCTACTCCACGCTTACGAGCGCCAACAGCGCGAAACGCGTTCGTGGATGGCTTTTCTTGATTTATCAAGAAATTGGGTTGGCCAAATATCACGGAGCAAGTTAAATAAACGTTTAGTTTATTTTTGCTCCACTAGATGGTGCTCTGCCATCTAAAAATCACATGTGCTCGAGGTCAAGAAATGTTTTCTTTATTTTTAATATAAAATTATATAGGGTTAATATATATTAAAAAAAAAAAAAAAACTTAAATATTATTTTCATCAGACGAATTCTACTGACGGTCGTCTGGTATGATGTCACGTCCTGGACAGCGCTCCGCGTAGAACAGACTTCTCCCGTGCTATTGTAATATCAAGGAATAGCTTCAGACCTCTGCTCAGGTGACAGGTACTCGAGGACGTCTTCCCTGTTAGAAGAGGAGGCTATCTCCTCCCTATAAAAGGGAAAGAGAGAATTCAAAATGTTTTCTGCGTGTAAGTGATGTAAATGGAGTTACGCAGACGTATAAAAATATTTAAATTGTGTATATATTTATTTATTGGGTTTTGACTAAGACTAGAGAAAAGACATTCTGTCGAGAGATATGTAAATTTAAATTTTTGGATTAAATTTGTTTTGTTAAATTGCTTTTATGTAAATATTTTTAAAGAAGGTAAATAAACTTCTTTTCTTTTATAAGTTCTGATATCTTTTATTTTGTTTAAAATAAATGTGTTTATACTATTTCTAATAAATTATTTAATAAACAAAATAACAATGGCGACGAGGATGGGATGCGAACCCACGCGGGCAAAGCCCAATGGAATATTTTATAAATAATTTATTAGAAATGGTATAAACACATTTATTTTAAACAAAATAAAAGTAAGTATGCAATTATGGTGTTCCAATTTACATAAGAAGCGAGTACCAAAGAGAAAACCTCAAAAAACAGACCCTCCAACTAAACAGAAGGAAGTCGACACAGTTGGCCAGATGGAAATCTGGTCACCTGCGCCCTCTAGTCTATAAAGAGGGAGCCAAAAGCTTCCCCATGTGCACTAAGTGCAAAACCAAAGAGGCCACTCCCCAACATGTACTAAATTGTATTGGAAAGGACAAAGGATCCCTGTACAGAGAACCAAGAAGAGTTCTTGAACTTCTTTATGAGCACGACCTCCAAGATCTTGCCTAATTTAGACTGGTAAAAGGATAAGGGGGGAAAAAAAAAACATAAGCAGAGAGCGAGATGTGCAAATTCATATAGTTTTATTCTTATCTGAACACTTTGTTAGGAGAATCCCAAAGCTGTGTGCCTAGATACGAAACTAAGCTTCTGATTGGCTGACACACGTAATATAAACAAACATGCAATTGGTTTTTTTATAAGGTCTACTTGCGGAAAGCGAGTTCCTTTTTCTAAAACAAACTACCTATATATATGTTATATTAAAATATTATTCTATTTAAAATTATATTTCATGAATACAAATACTCTGTTAAATCGACCGCCAGAGGTCACTCTTCCCCTATAAAAACTCATTGTTGTTATTCCCCGTTGGCCGGCTCAAAACTTTTGTACATTATGTAAATAATCTTTTGTTTTCCTTATTCTACTCGCCTTAATCCAGGCAGTACTTTTATCAAATTATGTTTTTATATATCTTATAAGCTCAATTGAAGCAATGTCTAATCTTTACTATTTTTATTATTTTACTTTCAAGATTCTTGCCACGACTGCATCACCAATACCATTTAGTACTAAAAAGAACCAGCAAATAACTCCATGGCATAATCCTCAACATGATCTAAATTCAAGCAGAAAATCTCTTATATATATATAAGAATATAAATTTCTTTATATAGGATTAAAACTACCTTGTGGTTTCTTCTATCTGCTTATGTCTTTTGTTTAATGGTTATGTTTATTTAATGCTCTTAATTGTTTATTTTCTTTTTGACAATTCTGTTACCTACTCTACTACAATTATTGTAAATAGTTTCACGCGCAATTATCGGATATAGCGTGTCTTGTTTGTAACTGGTAAATTAAATAAATACACCTATCCCCCGATTTACACGGTAGATACGTTCCTGAGAAAAATGTGTAAATCGGGGGATAGGTGTACACAGAAATAAAAATAAAATGCATTGACAGGTTAAAATATGTAGTCAGCACATAAGCTCGGGATTCCTCGTGAGATGTGTACACAGCGCATGTGTTCAATCACAGTAGCATTTAGTATAGTGCGATAAAAACAACAAAAAAACTTATTTGGAAAACCGTGTAAAAGCGAAAACGTGTAAAACACGTTTAAACCGTGTAAATCGGGGGATAGGTGTATATATGATTAAACTGGCGAAACCGCTTGGAGGGTTCACCACTGATGAGCTAAGCCCTTCTATTATTTTTTATCGCAGTAAATGGACAGTAGAAAAGTTTGACATATGTATAAAAGAAACATCCGAGTCTAAATGTATTTGCTATAAATATATTGTGTAAATAAGTGATAAATACGCAGTAACGTGAAACTGTGTAAAGTAAAACACACATCATACCAATACTCTATCTCCCTACAAATTAATTTCCGATTAATACCCGACGTGGGCGATGTTCAGTGGTCCATGAACATCGTCCAATAATAAATCTCCACGCCAGATATTCAACCACACCCGTCGCCATTTCTTCTTTTGGCAGACGCCAAATATTGGGATACTCATATATATATATATATATATATATAATATTTATCTATTTTATATACCCCTAAACCATCCTTGGTACATCTCCATTCCTAACGAATCTTCTTTCCCCACCCTTACTAGGGAAGAACAAAGATACATACTAAAAGGTACAACTTCCTTAAGTTTTGTCCATGAGTGTATCTTTCAGAGTTATTGTCTCAATCCCGATATACATGCTAAAAGGTACAATTTCCTTATGTTTTGTCCATGAGTGTATCTTTCAGAGTTATTGTCTGAATCCCGATATACATACTAAAAGGTACAACTTCCTTAAGTTTTGTCCATGAGTGCATCTTTCAGAGTTATTGTCTGAATCCCGATATACATGCTAAAAGGTACAACTTCCTTACGTTTTGTCCATGAGTGTATCTTTCAGAGTTATTGTCTCAATCCCGATATACATGCTAAAAGGCACAAATTTCTTAAGTTTTGTCCATGAGTGTATCTTTCAGAGTTATTGTCTCAATCCCGATATACATGCTAAAAGGTACAACTTCCTTAAGTTTTGTCCATGAGTGTATCTTTCAGAGTTATTGTCTGAATCCCGATATACATGCTAAAAGGTACAACTTCCTTAAGTTTTGTCCATGAGTGTATCTTTCAGAGTTATTGTCTGAATCCCGATATACATGCTAAAAGGTACAACTTCCTTAAGTTTTGTCAGCCACATAGTTCTGTTGACTAGGACATCTAGATTCAGCTCAGACATGTCGACCGCTGGGAATATAAAATGACGAGGAAGTTGGAGAGAAAAGACTAATGGAGATGTAATGACACGGGTTTAGAAGTTCAATCATGGCAAATTGGTTTTCCATATTAATGGGAGTTTCGCAATTAATGTGTTTTGTAACTGTACCGCTTCCACTTACAGACGTCATACAGGTGTTGATCCAATCCCAACATAGCCTGATCTAATGGCTTTTATATCAAGTAAGTTCGCTGCATTCTTCAGTACTTTTACTGTTTACGTCCAACTGCATCATCTCTTGAACCAAATCCTTGAAGTGTCTTCCACTACTGAGGTTTGAAAAACAAATGATCGCTTGTTTTTTTAGAAAAAATCATTGATATTGTGAATCGTAAAGATAGAGGCTGCCTGACCGGAATTCATATTTATATGAAAAATGGACACTTCGGCCAGTTAGAGTTTTTCTCTCTAGTCTTAGAGTCTTTCTTAACGGTTCGACAAAAATCTTTTATCTTCGTCAGGTGAAGTAAATAAAGCATTTGGTAAGGTGCTAAAAATTGTTCTGAGGTTGCAAGGGCGTTCTCACGTGATTTTTCGAATTTAGTACAATATCTAAATATAGTGAAGTTAGAAGATTCTTCTTCTTTCTTATCTCCATACTGGGTGAAGTAGAATGCGTCTGCCTTTGTCATTAAGACTGGGAGCACTACTCAGTGGCAGGCTGACTTAGCTACAAAAGAAATGGCTGCCTCTGACATGAGGAACAGATACCATGTATAGCCACTCCTAACATGGAGTACATCCTGTATCCCTGGAGTCCTTACAGGGTACTATCAGCATGGCTGGGTGAAGTAGAATGTCATTAAGACTGGGACTCAGTAGCAGGCCACTGACTTAGCTCCAATATGTAATGTCTGACATGAGGAACAGACACCATGTACAGACACTCCTAACATGGAGTACATCCTGTATCACTGGAGACCTTACAGGGTACTATCAGCATGGCTGGGTGAACCCAGGTTTTTTAGTGAGCTTGTTACTGCTCCCCCTCCTCCTTTTTGATCCGGGCTTGGGACCGGCAACGGCAAAGTTAGAAGTTAAAAGACAATAGTGACTGGTATACAACAAAATTACTTCCAGCAGTATTAGAAAAATCAAGCAAAGCAGACCAAGAGCTCAATTTAGAGAAGTCCTTCTTCACCATAAAAATACAAGACCGCACACCTCAACCCAAAAATTAAACTTTTTAGTCAATTCTAGTGTCCAATTAGTCACTCATCCACCATATTCACCAGACATAGCACCTTTCAACTTTTATATTTCCAAAATATATTGTTGAAAGGGATAAAATTTGACACTGATGATGAAGCACTGCAAGCCTTTATCAATGCCGTAAATTCTATCCCCGAAGATGACTGGTATAAGTGCTTCGATAATTGGTTTTCACGGATGAAATCTTGTATAGGTGCTAAAGGGTGAATACTTTGAGAAACTCTGAAAATTTGAAAGTTGCATCTTTAATAAAAATAAGTGATTGCAAAAATATTTGTAATAACCTATCTATGTTTTAAAGGTGTAAGATTCTTTTTAAAAATAAACAATTTCTACTGCCCTTACTGCAATGGAAAAATTAATGGGAGGGCCTGGCTCATCAGTGGTGAACCCTCCCAGCGGTTTCGCCAGTTTAATCTACCATACCGCTGTTATATTGCATTTTTGGAACTTCCTTTTATAGTGATACTGTTGTTAGACTCTTGGAATGGGTATTTTTGAAGAACTATGGACATAAGCTTTGAGGACAGCAGAATTACATACATTTATAAATATAAAGAGACAAGGGTCGCCTCTCCCGTCAAAATATACGTCTAAAACAGACGCCATCTATTGACCGTCGCCGCAACTAGCGGCCTCAGGTCGGTGATAAAGCCACAATACCAGCTTTGGCAAACTGAAAAGCGTCCACCTAGAGACCATGGTTTCGGACTAATGGCCCTTGTCAGTCTAGGGCGGACTTTATTCCATGAGATCCACGCGGGATCTAATGGAATCTTGACAATCTGCCAAAGAGGTGTTTAACTGGCAAAGTGGCTGGGCCATATCTATGGCTAGAATATAGATGGAAATTTTTGACGAGAGAGGCGACCCTTGTCTCTTTAGATCATTTTCCTCCCGGCAAAATTTCCATCTGTATTTATAAATATATAAATACGTATCAATGTATCAATTCTACATTTTCTGACATACACAGCTCTATTCCAATGTCACATACAGTTACTGTAAATACACTTGTGTAAATAACAAGAAACAACACTAATCTGTAATGAAACAATGTTACACACTCAATGTGCCAAGTTCCCCACTGCAGCACAAACTCAATAAACAAATTTTCCCAGTAAATTCGATTTACTTTTGTCCTTTACTCAGGAGACAAATATTTGGGTTCGACCCTCGATGAATATTTTTTGGGGGGAATTTTAAATGCACAGAAGTTATGGGTGTAAAACAATAGCTCCAATAGGGTATATTCAACTTTATCCACTTTGTTTCTAGTCATATATACATATACTAGACGAATGGCCCGGGCAACGCCCGGGTTTTACCCGAGTGCGAATATATTTTAAAAACGTTTTAATTCAAATACTATTCGTTACAATTATATATTTGGCGCCATGGATGTCACTCTTGTGAAACGTCCCGTTCCAAACTGTGTGTTTTTAAAATGTTTTAGCTATATATAATATAACGGTATAATAACGGTATAAAGAAATAATGAGCCTATAGCCTAGTGGTCATGGCATCTGCCCGGTAAGCGGAAGGTCGTGGGTTCGATTCCCATCCCTTGACACGTTTTTTATTTTATCCATTCTGACCAGACTTCACACAGTGAACTTCACACAGACAGAATAAGGCAATTATATAGGTAGATCTTCATCTTGGCTACACCTTGTATACATCTTGCTTCCTAGGGTTGCCTAGGGTGGCCGCTATAGACAGGGTGGTCTGTGTAGACAGGTGGATGTATCACACAGCTGATAACAGGGTTGCCTTGAGTGGCCGCTATAGACAGGGTGGTCTGTATAGACAGGTGGATGTATCACACAGCTGATATCAGGGTTGTCTAGAGTGGTCGCTATAGACAGGGTGGTTTGTATAGACAGGTGTATGTATCACACTGCTGATAACAGGGTTGCCTAAGGTGACCGCTATAGACAGGGTGGTCTGTATAGACAGGTGTATGTATCAGACTGCTGATAACAGGGTTGCCTAAGGTGACCGCTATAGACAGGGTGGTCTGTATAGACAGGTGGATGTAACACACTGCTGATAACAGGGTTGTCTAGAGTGGCCGCTATAGACAGGGACCACTATACAGTGACCGCTATAGTCAGGGTGGTCTGTATAGACAGGTGGATGTGACACACTGCTGATAACAGGGTTGTCTAGAGGGGGGCAGGGAGGACACGTGTTCGCCAGCAGCCAATGGGCGCGCATTCTATCCGTGAGCTTCAGACAGAATAAGGCAATTATATAAGTAGATATAGACAAAACTTAAGGAAATTGAAAGTCTTTGATGTCGTCGGTCGTCTATATAAATATATATTTTTGGAGGAGACATATGTAATTTTTTTCACACTTGGTTATCTCGTGTGTCTAGTACACGTGGTACAGGCTATGATAATCATGGTGGGTAGTTAATGACTGCTTTTACTTTAAGTACGCTGCATGTGTCTATATACACTCATAGACTAAACTTAAGGAAGTTGTACCTTTTAGCATGTATATCGGGATTCAGATAATAACTCTGAAAGATACACCCATGGACAAATCGTTTTCATACCGATTCTGTGAGATGAATGGAAAAGGGATTAAAAAAACTTCAGGATTTTGTCATGAATGAAGACAGAATGACCAAGAGGCGTGGTCTCATCAATATCTACGCGACCAATTAGATGGTGTTGTTTATAACATGATGAATGAACACACCAATTACATCCACCAATAGCTAACTTGATAAATGTCTCTAATAATCTTCATACCTTTCATGTGAAATCTACCACTACCAATTACCGTATGAATAGAGATCTAATTGGCTATCATGGTATTATCATGATTGATACCAATATGGGATGGCAGTTAATTGGGTTGTAAGCCAATACATTAAACTAGGGTTGGACTTTTTGGCAAGAATCGGGGGCTATTTGAGCATTTTTTTTAATCAGAAAAAAAGAGTTCCAAATTCGGGAATTGAACCTAGGTCGTAGCGGTTAAAAACCAATGGTTTAGATCATCCCTTACACCGACCGACCCCATGATTCATGCAAAAGTCCAACCTCACCAGCGAGTGCAAGTAACCAAACAGGACTCAGACACATTTTTTAAGTGAAAAAGACGAACTGTTTTTTTTTTTTTACATATGTAGACATGTGGTGTACTTACAGTAAAATACAGTCGCTAACTACCCACCAGGATTATCATGGCCTGTACCATATGTAGACATGTGGTGTACTTACAGTAAAAGACAGTCGCTAACTACCCACCAGGATTATCATGGCCTGTACCATATGTAGACATGTGGTGTACTTACAGTAAAAGACAGTCTCTAACTACCCACCAGGATTATCATGGCCTGTACCATATGTAGACATGTGGTGTACTTACAGTAAAAGACAGTCTCTAACTACCCAACAATAATGTATTGCCAAATGCTTTAATATTTATTTATTCCTGACGTGGACAAAAGATTTTTGTCGAAACGTCGAGATAGTAAAAAGATTTACTGGCCGTTGTATCTTTCATTTAAAAAATATTATGTTTTGTAATGGATAAACTTATTTCTGATTATTTTTTTTCTCGATATTTTTATGAAAGAGAGAGAGAAAAATTTATATTGATAAGGTACACTTTAGATTATTCTATATACAGTTACGAACGTCATTCCTCATCTCCTAATCAACAATCAGTCATCAGTTTTCATCTCTGTCACCGTTTGCTTATTTTTTGGAATGGCGCCCTCCTATTGGTTGGCTACGGTCACGCCACCTTTGCCACCCCCCCATCATGCCCCCCCCCCCCCCCCCCCCACTCGCTATTTCGTCTTTGTAACTATTGTGTTGGAGCGGGTCGCTCCCTAAATAAATGCATATATTAGATAATAACCAAATGGAATCCTCTCTTTCTTTTTCCCAGTAAGAGACGCCTACGGAAGCCAACAGTACATAGACAGATAAAGCACATAGGCTATAGTTATTAACTAATATATGCAATTATTTAAGGCGCCAATTTATAATTGTAACAAATAGTATTTGAATCAAAACATTCAATCGGGTAAAACACGGGCGTTGCCCGGGTCATTCGGCTAGTAGATTATAAACACAAGGTAATAAAACCACATCCATGATAAGGTACACTTTAGATTGTAGATTATAAACACAAGGTAATAAAACCACATCCATGATAAGGTACACTTTAGATTGTAGATTATAAACACAAGGTAATAAAACCACATCCATTATAAGGTACACTTTATATTATAGATTATAAACACAAGGTAATAAAACCACATCCATGATAAGGTACACTTTAGATTGTAGATTATAAACACAAGGTAATAAAACCACATCCATGATAAGGTACACTTTAGATTGTAGATTATAAACACAAGGTAATAAAACCACATCCATGATAAGGTACACTTTAGATTGTAGATTATAAACACAAGGTAATAAAACCACATCCATGATAAGGTACACTTTAGATTGTAGATTATAAACACAAGGTAATAAAACCACATCCAAATAAATAAATAGTGTGTGACAGTAACAACACTGTTACCGAAACGTCACACACTATTTATTTATTTGGATTTGGTATTATTACCTTGTGAAAGTTTATATTGAATTAAAATGTACAAATATTGTGAATATATAATTTTCTTACAGTCGTTCTTTCAAACTATGTCGAAACTGCCCAAGCCACAAAAAGTGAGAATTTATCGAAGTTTGGAATCTTCCAAACACATCACTCGGACCATTACCCTCCTTCTGAATCTCTGAACGGAGTGAAGTGTCTGAAGCTATTCAACTTGATAGTGGAGCGTGAAGACTGTCTACGTAGTCTTATTCTCTTCTTCTTTCTTATCTCCACACTGAATGAATGTGTCTGCCTTTGTCATTAAGACAGGGAGCACTACTCAGTAGCAGGCCACTGACTTAGCTCCAAAAGAAATGGCCGCCTCTGAGATGAGGAACAGACACCATGTACAGCCACTCCTAACATGGAGTACATCCTGTATCCCCGGAGTCCTTACAAGGGTACTATCAGCATGGCTGGGTGAAGTAGAATGTCATTAAGACTGGGACTCAGTAGCAGGCCACTGACTTAGCTCCAATATGTAATGTCTGACATGAGGAACAGACACCATGTACAGCCGCTCCTAACATGGAGTACATCCTGTATCCCTGGAGACCTTACAGGGTACTATCAGCATGGCTGGGTGAAGTAGAATGTCATTAAGACTGGGACTCAGTAGCAGGCCACTGACTTAGCTCCAATATGTAATGTCTGACATGAGGAACAGACACCATGTACAGCCGCTCCTAACATGGAGTACATCCTGTATCCCTGGAGACCTTACAGGGTACTATCAGCATGGCCAGCTGAGCCCAGGTTGTTTAGTGAGCTTGTTACTGCTCCCCCTCCTCCTTTTTCATCCGGGCTTGGGACCGGCAAGGGCGGAGTTTGTCTACGTAGTTATTTTGTACAGTACCTACTGTAGACATAGCATCCTACATGGATAGAATTGGCACACACTATCATTATAATCTATTGACTCATCCATTGATGAGCTCTACTCATCCCCAGTACAGACACCAACAAGCTTTACAAGCTTGATACCTTGATATGATTGAGTGGAGATAAGAAAGAAGAACATTTTAGTCAAATTAAATTTCATTTATAAACTTTCTTAGCATTTATTATACACTTCTGGGGACAAAACTTAAGAAAGTGGAAAGTATTTGATGTCGTCGGTCGTCTATCTATTCGGATGAGATAAAGGTAATTTTGTTAATATTTGTTATCTCGTGTTTCTTCAATAAAGTTTTCACTGTAAAATCTTTCAGAGTTATTGCCTGAATACCGATATACATGCTAAAAGGTACAACTTCCTTAAGTTTTGTCCATGAGTGTATATTTCAGAGTTATTGTCTGAATCATGATATACATGGTAAAAGGTACAACTTCCTTAAGTTTTGTTTATAAGTAAAAATTCATTAAAAGCTTTCGAGTTTTGTTCTTTTTCAACCTATAGTTAAAATATGTTTTCTATTCTTGAAACACCTTTAATCTACCATGAAATGTAAGAATTCCAGAGAAATGGGCAAGAATTCTAGGTAGATGTCAAACCTACATATCTACAAGGTTTATCCTGGCTTACGAACATACTGGACACAACGTCACACGTCCTCTATGCCCTACAATTATGTCACGGACCACATAATTACATATCTTAATTGCACATCACATATGTAATTATTCCTCAAGTTTTCCTTCCTATTAGAATCATTATTGCCATCAACACTTACTTAATTGAATACCTTTGTACCATTTTGTATTTCCGACTTGAAGCTAAATTGACCTGTTTTTTGAATCATTATTATTCCTAGTAAAGATGTGGTACAGGCCATGATAATCATGGTGGGTAGTTAGTGACTGTCTTTTACTGTAAGTACACCACATGTCTACATATGGTACAGGCCATGATAATCATTGTGGATAGTTAACTACTGTTTTTACAGTAAGTACACCACATGTCTACATATGGTACAGGCCATGATAATACTGGTGGGTAGTTAGCGACTGTCTTTTACTGTAAGTACACCACATGTCTACATATGGTACAGGCCATGATAATCCTGGTGGGTAGTTAGCGACTGCTTTTACTGTAAGTACACCCCATCTCGTGTATTTTCAATAAAGGTCACTGTAATATCTTTCAGAGTTATTGTCTGAATCCCGATATACATGCTAGAAGGTACAACTTCCTTAAGTTTTGTCCATGAGTGTATCTTTCAGAGTTATTGTCTGAATCCCGATATACATGCTAAAAGATACAACTTCCTTAAGTTTTGTCCATGAGTGTATCTTTCAGAGTTATTGTCTGAATCCCGATATACATGCTAAAAGATACAACTTCCTTAAGTTTTGTCCATGAGTGTATCTTTCAGAGTTATTGTCTGAATCCCGATATACATGCTAAAAGATACAACTTCCTTAAGTTTTGTCCATGAGTGTATCTTTCAGAGTTATTGTCTGAATCCCGATATACATGCTAAAAGATACAACTTCCTTAAGTTTTGTCAATGAGTGTATCTTTCAAAATTATTGTCTGAATCCCGATATACATGCTAAAAGATACAACTTCCTTAAGTTTTGTCCATGAGTGTATATTTCAGAGTTATTGTCTGAATCCCGATATACATGCTAAAAGATACAACTTTCTTAAGTTTTGTCCATGAGTGTATATATACAACAATAGAACATATAGGATTATACATGCCACAATTACAATCTTTGCTGCGTCCATCTTGGCACATGGCCAAGCCTCAACCATTCCAGTATACACTACCACCATGTCGGTCCACCTTCGTTCTTATAGATGACTGACTCATTGTCTGACACTGGAGGAAGTGACAGGTTTCACCTAGCCGTGGATTTTACCTTTCTTCTCGAATATGTACATATACAAGATGTTTATACCATATATAGACATGTGATATACTTATCTAATAGTTTAGAAAGAGCAAGATCCGAAAGCTCTCAATAAACCATTTTATATTGTACCAAACTTTAAAGTATTTCGAAACAATACGCGCTCTCTTTCTCAATTCCTACACATAGAAAAATACCAAAAGAGTGAGAAAATACTATACAATTCTATAAGAGATTTTGTTCACAGAAATATCACGTCGTGAATAAAAGACGAAGTTTTAGGTTTCAAGACTTCTCAAGTTCTACCTGGAATGGAACGTTGCTCATAGAAATGGGACAATGTCCCTTTAGGAAGTCTCCAGACAATTATTGTAATTAAAAGATGGTCTGATACGTTTTTTAAAAATAATTAATCTGTTTGTTTTGATTGCCATCATCACGGAAGAGATTTCTTTGTTTGATATTCCTATTGTTCATCTTCAAAATGACCTAAATACATAACTTTATACGTATTAGTTCGACATAGCAAACTTCTATCAAGATATGAAACCGCTATGCATACATTTCTATTTTTCAAATAGAATAAACTTTCTTTTGAAACATTTGCGGTATAATTGTTAAACTTCATTCTATACACACATTTTGTGATTCTTTAAAAACTTTGATATTTTGTAAAACTGATAGAGAAATTGGCACTTGATTGTTAAAATCTTTGATGGTTTAACACTCATTTCGGTTAATTTGAGTTTTGGAATTAAATGGTAAATTTCAGATTTCACTGGTCGCAGATGAAATCTGCTTGATATTTTGTAGATTTTAAATTTTGAATTTTCCGATTCAAAAGTTTGCCGGGTCCCAAGCCCGGATGAAAAAGTAGGAGGGGGGAGCAGTAACTAGCTCACTAAACAACCTGGGCTCAGCTGGCCATGCTGATAGTACACTGTAAGGACTCCAGGGATACAGGATGTACTCCATGTTAGGAGCGGCTGTACATGGTGTCTGTTCCTCATGTCAGACATTACATATTAGAGCTAAGTCAGTGGCCTGACACTGAGTAGTGTTCCCAGTCTTAATGAAAAAGGTAGACGCATTCTACTTCACCCAGTTATCAAGTTTTACAAGCTTGACACCCTAATATGATTGAGTGGAGATAAGAAAGAAGAAGAAGAAGTTAGCCGACCCCTGAGCTAGGGGTTTTTTCCAGGATGTCTGGAAGGAGCAGGTTCAATATGAGGGCTACAACCTCCTTGTCAGCAGGTGCAATGGTCACGCCGACCTACAGCCGGAGATATAGGGCGGCTCGGTGTGGAGGGAAAATTCTTTCCTGGACTTTTGGATGAAATGATAGCTCCCTACTCATGGACAAAACTTAAGGAAGTTATACCTTTTACCATGTATATCGGGATTCAGACAATAACTCTGAAAGATACACTCATGGACAACACTTAAGGAAGTTGTACCTTTTAGCATGTATTTCAGGATTGAGACAATAACTCTGAAAGATACATTCATGGACAAAACTTAAGGATGTTGTATCTTTTAGCATGTATATCGGGATTCAGACAATAACTCTGAAAGATACACTAATGGACAAAACTTAAGGAAGTTGTACCTTCTAGCATGTATATCGGGATTCAGACAATAACTCTGAAAGATACATTCATGGACAAAACTTAAGGATGTTGTATCTTTTAGCATGTATATCAGGATTGAGACAATAACTCTGAAAGATACACTCATGGACAAAACTTAAGGAAGTTGTACCTTTTAGCATGTATATCGAGTAATGAACTAAAATACATGATTTTAATGAATTTTAAATGGAGAGTTGCCATTCTGATATATATTTGATGGAAACATGTAATAAAATATTATAATACAATGATCTATACTATGATATACATTCCAAATATTACTATAGCTGTTATCTCAGCTCAGAAGTCGGTAAACTGCGGCTAGCGAGCCACATGCGACTCTTTGGATGTGAAGACATAGTTCCATATGTAAATATTATTTATGTGAGTACTGTTTATTGTTGGCAAGAAAATATTTGTGGCTCTTTAAACACTTTTAAATTTTGTGAAAAAACAGTAAAATTTGTACTATTATTTTCACATTGTGTCGCGGTCTCACACAATTCTGGCCTTAACTACCCGTTTCATGATTTTTCAGGATGCCTGAATGACCAGTTTTTTTGGTCGTTGAGGTACAGCCTGCACCACGCTGATGAGGGCCAACAGCCCGAAACGCGTACGTGGTTAGCTTTTCTTGATTAATCAAGAATGGGTATTTGGCCAATTCTGGAATAATTAAAAAATAACGAGAATAGTTTATATTTATTCCGATAGATGGCGCTAGCCATCAGCCATTTTAGTTGCACGATAAGGAGATGCCTTTTTCTTAACTTTGAAATTTTGTAAATTGTAATTTTTGATTCCTCCGACTCAAAAGTTTGCGGATTCTGTCCTAGCTGGTTTTTCATATCGTTTTGTAATCACATCTCCGTGACTAATCCATTGTGTACTGGAAGTATTTCTACACTCACTCTGGTATTTCCCATTGTAGTAATTAGAAGCTGTTTCTATTAATTTCTTCTCATTATTTCCCCATTTATGGGGTTATTTCCTTTTAAAAGTTCGCTTGTTACCTCTTGTTTTGTAGATGACTTCCCCATAATTTCCTTTTGTTCACTGGATGAACGCTCTGAAACAAGGAGGTTTTTTTTGTGTTCTAATTATATGTCATTTTTGTCTTTGTTTCCTTGGTTAACAGTCAGGAATGTTGAGAGACAAGTTTATCAACATATTCAGATAATACTTAGTCATATGAATATCATGGTCATATTCTGTTTGTATATACTCATAATCATATATTTGGTACTTAAAGAATGCATAGTTTTCTGTAGGTTATAGGTACTTTAAAGTCGTTTACACTCACGGAAAAAACTTAAGGAAGTTGTACCTTTTAGCATGTATATCGGGATTCAGACAATAATTCTGAAAGATACACTCATGGACAAAAGGAAGTTGTACCTTTTAGCATGTATATCGGGATTCAGACAATAATTCTGAAAGATACACTTATGGACAAAAGGAAGTTGTACCTTTTAGCATGTATATCGGGATTCAGACAATAATTCTGAAAGATACACTCATGGACAAAACTTAAGGAAGTTGTACCTTTTATCATGTATATCGGGATTCAGACAATAACTCTGAAAGATACACTCATGGACAAAACTTAAGGAAGTTGTACCTTTTAGCATGTATATCGGGATTCAGACAATAACTCTGAAAGATACACTCATGGACAAAACTTAAGGAAGTTGTACCTTTTAGCATGTATATCGGGATTCAGACAATAACTCTGAAAGATACACTCATGGACAATACTTAAGGAAGTTGTACCTTTTAGCATGCATATCGGGATTCAGACAATACCTCTGAAAGGTACACTCATGGACAAAACTTAAGGAAGTTGTACCTTTTAGCATGTATATCGGGATTCAGACAATAACTTTGAAAGATACACTCATGGACAAAACATAAGGAAGTTGTACCTTTTAGTATGTATATCGGGATTCAGACAATAACTCTGAAATATAAACTCATGGACAAAACTTAAGGAAGTTGTACCTTTTAGTATGTATATCGGGATTCAGACAATAACTCTGAAAGATACACTCATGGACAACACTTTAGGAAGTTGTACCTTTTAGTAGGTATATCGGGATTCAGACAATAACTCTGAAAGATACACTCATGGACAAAAATTAAGGAAGTTGTACCTTTTAGCATGTATATCGGGATTCAGACAATAACTCTGAAAGATACACCCATGGACAAAAATTAAGGAAGTTGTACCTTTTAGCATGTATATCGGGATTCAGACAATAACTCTGAAAGATACACTCATGGACAAAACTTAAAGAAGTTGTACCTTTTAGTATCTATATCGGGATTCAGACATTAACTCTGAAAGATACACTCTTGGACAAAACTTAAGGAAGTTGTACCATGTATAGTGTCTTTGTATCATGTATAAAGTAATTGTATTATTATGTATTCGCCGTAATATTATTATTCGCCATGTAAAAAGAAAAACATGAAATATTAGGACAACCTTATATTTAATAAATTTTGAGCGAATGAAAAATCACACTTGGGTGATGAAAAATGTTAGGCTATATATTGGCAAAGAAACGCTAAACATAATAATGTCTAACACTTCTTTTCTTTCACACCCAGATTTCTCCAAATCACATTTTGTAATTGCGAAAAGAAAGAGCATCAGCTCGAATGTTTTTATCGCCTTTTTCCCTAAAAGGATTTCTTAATCTAATTCTTAACCCATTTAAATGTCTGTTGATACAATGGAACCCAACAAATTCCACCAAGCTAGGCTTAGAATTCCTATATATTTTTTAAACGTTTTGTTTGACATAGTTTTTTTTTGGAATATCGAATTAATTTTATACTTAAATATTTAAAAAACAAAGTATATATGGGTGTTAAATAATTAATTTATTATTATTTTTTTAATTAATAAAAATCATTCATACAAAAGCAGGCGAGATATTCCCTTAGGCACATTTTATGTGGGCGCCATCTTTAATTTAATAAAATTTTCGTCTGTTTTTAAAAAATTTCGAATTTTTATGGAATTTAAATCAGACTATCGTTTATTATAATTATTTAAAAGTAAAATAATCGTTTGTACAGTTAAACCTGTCTATAGCGCCCCCTCTAAATAGCGCCTTCCTCTCTATAGCGCCCGATTTAAAATACGTAGTACGATGCGATTTACATTAAAAATGACCTGTCTATAGCACCCCCTCTCTATAGCACCCTATTTTGGTGAGTCCCAAGAAGGGACGCTATAGACAGGTTTAACTGTACGTAGTACGATGCGATTTACATTAAAAGTGACCTGTCTATAGCGCCCCCTCTAAATAGCGCCTTTCTCTCTATAGCGCCCGATTTTAAATACGTAGTACGATGCGATTTACATTAAAAGTGACCTGTCTATAGCACCTCCTTTCTATAGCATCTTATTTTGGTGAGTCCCAAGAGGAGGCGCTATAGACAAGTTTAACTGCAATTAATATTTATTCTTAACTAGCCGAATGACCCGGGCAACGCCCGGGTTTTACCCTATTAAATGTTTTTATTCAAATACTATTCGTTACAATTATAAATTGGCACCATGGATGTCACTTTTGTGAAACGTCCCGCTCCAAACTTTGTGTCTGAGAAGCGATATTTTTATAGAAAGATGATCTGGCTTTTGTTTTCTGCTAGAATGAATGTTTTTCTGTTAGAATTTTGTTCCTGCGTACAAAATAATGAGCTGGTTTCACCCGTGGTCTCTGCTTTTTGGAATTTTTCCCGATATAATTTTGTATCTGATAATCAAACATGATACAACAATATCGTCATCATCATTTTCTGACTAAAAATATATAGTTTTAATAATTGGTTTATATATTTTTTAAAATAGCCTATCGTATTCCCCGTATTTTTTTTTTACCTATGTATGGAAATTTTGGTTTGAATTAGTGAACTACTGCGAATTTGTATACCGGACATACAAACAAACAGACAAACATACAAACATTCATTTATATATATATAGATATATCATAAAAAATGATTGTTTATGAGGCAAAAATATGCCATTTATATCTATAAGAAATATAGCTCTATTAAAAAAGAGTCGATGGACGAGTGGGTAACACCCTCGATTCCCGACACCCATGAACCGGGATCGAATCCCGCGTTAACATTTTGTTTAATGCCTCTGGGACCTTTAACCTTTAAACCTCTGGGACCAAAAATCTTTTTGGTCGCAGTGGTACAGCCAACTCCACGCTGACGAGCGCCAAAAGCGCGAAACACGTTCGTGGATGGCTTTTCTTGATTTATCAAGAAATTGGGTTGGCCAAATATCACAGAGCAAGCTAAATATAAACGTTTAGTTTATTTTTTGCTCCACTAGATGGCGCTCTGACATCTAGAAATGCACATATGGTCAGGATATGCTTTTTCATTTTTAATTTTGTTTAATATGTGAATAACCTTCACATATTATTCATTGTTTTAAATATCATAAACTAGGTTGTTCTTTTTGAGCGGTACCTAGTAAAGTGATTTTGGAACAAGCTGGAATAAGCTCTATTAAGAACGAAATAAAACCAAACTTTCTATTATTCTGTTGCAATGAGAAGAAAAATGTAATCCTTATATATATATAAATGAAATGCGAAATCGATGTTTGTTATCGCATCACGCAAAATCTACTGACTCAATCATTATGGAATTTCGCATGTAGGTAGCTGAAGATTTCGTTTAACATATAGGCTATTCAAAAAACTAAAAAAGTTAATGTGCTTTTTTTTTTTAAAATAAAAAACCAAAAAGCGTTAGTTCCAGCCTTTTACCGCTAGGGCGCAGCACTGGTCGCGACGATAAATGAATTTGATTTTTTTAAAGCATCGGTGGTTCAGTGGTAGAATGCTCGCCTGCCACGCGGGCGGCCAGGGTTCGATTCCCGGCCGATGCATTTTTTAAAACAATTTTTAAAACTCATTTATATTATATCTTCTATATAAATGGAAATTTCATAAGTGGTGTTCGCTAAAAACTTTCGTTACAATGCATCAATTTCGACCAAATTTTCAACATTTATGTAAAACGAGATGGAGCAGGTTTTGCTTAACATCAAAATATTTTTCCTAACTTTAAAATACATAACTTTGCTGTTATCGATAAAATACTAAAAAATTCAACAGAGTTAATTTTATTTATATATAAATACAAAAAAAAAAAATTCAGCAATTCATTCAACTCAATCTAAAAAAATATTCAAAACAAGCAATTTTAAGATAACACCATATGTAAAACAGTCGGCCAAGAAAACAACAACGATATTACATCTTTCTCACATATTCACACACAATCTTGATTAATAATTAAAACTAATCTTTAGCATTGTTTATTATACTTCATAATATATAATATTCGTTAGGCAAACTTTCACTCGGATAAAACCCGGGCGAAGCCGGGTACACATCCGCTAGTTTGATTATATATTACAATATAATGCGGCTTATGATTGTAGAACGACATTTGAAAATTATCCCGCATGTGTTTCTTTTGAACAAAAATTCAAAATTTATTTTAAGTAAAAATAACGATTATTTATAACCTTAAAAATGAAGTATGAAAGGATGAATTATGAAGAGTAATGATAAACAGAAAAATATGTCCAGGGTAGCTTAGTGGACATGACAACTGCCCGGTAAGCGGAACACTGTGGGTTCGATTCCCATCCCTGGACACATCATTACTCTTCACAATTCAACCTTTCATACTTCATCCCTAAGGTTAGAAATAATAGTTATTTTTCCTTAAAATAAATTTCGATTTTTCGTTCAAAAGAAACACATGCGGGATAATTTTCAAATGTCGTTCTACAATGATTGTATATATTCAAAAGTCATTTTATTTATTGATTTTTCTATCCTTTAGATTTAAGGAAAACTAAATCTTTGGGCTAAAAGTTTCTTCATTTTGAGCTTTTTCAAGATTTCAGGAAAATTTTATTCTTCAACTGGCAAATCTAAAAACAAATAAAGATTTACTTATCCCTAGTATACGTGGTACAGGCCATGATAATCATGGTGGGTAGAAGAAGGCGTTCTCATTTTCATTCATATTTTTCTTCTTCTTTCATGGATTCCTGGGTGAATGTATGTAGGACAGAATGTGATGGTCCATTTGGATGAGGAAAGTGAAGAGTAGAACACGGCTGATTCCACACTTTCAGTGATACGTTAACCTTGACACGGTGTGGTCACTGTGTCGGACCTGGAGGTTGTTGTTGGGTTCTGTGCTGCCTGGGGTATAGGAGCTCTATCTAAGCTTCCTTCTTCTTCTTTCTTATCTCCAATCAATCATATTATGGTATGAAGCTTGTAGAACGTGGCAACCATCATGATTGGGTGAAGTAGAATGTCATTAAGACTGGGACTCAGTAGCAGGCCACTGACTTAACTCCAATATGTAATGTCTGACATGAGGAACAGACACCATGTACAGACACTCCTAACATGGAGTACATCCTGTATCCCTGGAGTCCTTACAGGGTACTATCATCATGGCCAGCTGAGTCCAGGTTTTTCAGCAAGCTTGTTACTGCTCCCCTTCCTCCTTTGTCATCCAGGCTTGGGACCAGCAAAGGCGGAATTTCTATGCTTCCTTCCTGCAGTGAATCTGTATATGATCGATGATCTTAATAAACTGTATGTTTGTGTGTATGTAAGACAAATTGTCTTTAACAAGATTTATACTTTTGTAGGTTTAACTATTAAAGGACATTATGGGCAATCAGTCTGATGTTTGATCGCTTACCATACATGTTGGTTGGTATTCCCCCGGGCCTTTTTTTCGGCCCCACCCGTTAAATCGTGACTCTACCCCTAGATTTCAATCGGTTGTGCAAATTGTTTCTCAGAATTTGACGCTCCCCACGATCTTGGTAGAGTCAAAGGTCAAGTTTTATCTTTCCGAATGTATTCTATTCATTATATACCATTTAGAATTCATAATTTATATCTATTCCATTGCCCATTTCTACAGGAAAAGAGACTGGAAATTCACGAAATTTGTTACAAATACTCATTTTACCTCACAAAGAAATGAATGGTAAAAAAACATTCCTAAATTCTTTTATTGACAAAATATTTTAGATTTCTAAAAATGAGGATGGGGATACAAATTCTTTCCCATTCTTTGGTAATTTCTTTAAAAAGTTTTTTTTCCATATCGATTGTAAAATATAGTTATTTTGAGATTGTATTTTTCTTATTGTTAGTTTTTATTTTATTTTGGAGTTTATTTGAATGGATTAGTCGAGCCTCAGCTGTGGATATATTCAAATTGATGAGATCCTTTTTTACATAGTGGCTGTGGAAACCTGTCTATAGCGCCCCCTCTTAGGACTCACCAAAATAGGGTGCTATGGAGAGGGGGTGCTATAAACAGGTCACTTTTAATGTACAGTTAAACCTGTCTATAGCGCCACCTCTTGGAACTCACCAAAATAGGGTGCTATAGAGAGGGGGTGCTATAGACAGGTCACTTTTAATGTAAATCGCATCGTACTACAGTTAAACCTGTCTATAGCGCTCCCTCTTGGGACTCACCAAAATAGGGTGCTATAGAGAGGGGGTGCTATAGACAGGTCACTTTTAATGTAAATCGCATCGTACTACAGTTAAACCTGTCTATAGCGCCACCTCTTGGAACTCACCAAAATAGGGTGCTATAGAGAGTGGGTGTTATAGACAGGTCACTTTTAATGTAAATCGTATCATACTACGTATTTAAAATCGGGCGCTAAAGAGGGAGACGCTATTTAGAGGGGTCGCTATAGACAGGTTTAACTGTATAGAGTATAGTCTGTACAGTGTACATGCATTGAATTGTATCATAGCTTTTATTAACAAACATTATATACACTCATGGACAAAACTTAAGGAAGTTGGACATCTTTTATGTCGCCAGTCCTCGGTTTTATTTTTAGAAGAAGACAGAGGTTGTTCCCACTTGGTTATCTCGTATGTCTTCAATAAAGGTCAATGTAATATCTTTCAGAGTTATTGTCTGAATACTGATATACATGCTAAAAGGTACAACTTCCTTAAGTTTTGTCCATTGTCCACTTTGTTTTTGTAAATAGGTGTGGTCCTTTACAGAGAGGTTGTTCTACTGTAGCAACTATCTGGTAAGAGGACACCTCTCCCTAAAGGACACTTTGTCTCTGTAACTAGGTGTTGTCCTTTACAGAGAGGTTGTTCTACTGTAGCAACTATCTGGTAAGAGGACACCTCTCTCTAAAGGACACTTTGGTTCTGTAACTAGGTGTTGTCCTTTACAGAGAGGTAGTTCCACTGTAGCAACTCTTTGGTAAGAGGACACTTCTCCTTAAAGGACACTTTGACTCTGTAACTAGGTGTTGTCCTTTACAGAGAGGTAGTTCCACTGTAGCAACTCTTTGGTAAGAGGACACTTCTCCCTAAAGGACACTTTGACTCTGTAACTAGGTGTTGTCCTTTACAGAGAGGTAGTTCTACTGTAGCAACTCTCTGGTAAGAGGACACATCTTCCTAAAGGACACTTTGACTATGTAACTAGGTGTTGTCCTCTACAGAGAGATAGTTCTACTGCAGCAACTCTCTGGTAAGAGGACACCTCTCCCTAAAGGACACTTTGACTCTGTAACTAGGTGTTGTCCTTTACAGAGAGGTAGTTCTATTGTATAAGACTGGTGACTTAATAACGGTTTTGTGAGATTGATTAAGTGAGTAAGATAAAATATGATATGACATTTTCATACGTTATCATAATAGAGTCCATAGAAACATTCGAACAGTACAGAGCTGTTCTCAAAATAAGTCCGTTAAGAAGTCCAACACCCGGACTCTCCAACTGTCCCACTATCAAATGACACTCCCACATATAGAAGATCATTTTGGAACCCTGCCAACTTGGCCAGGACTACTGTTTGCCTAATATTTACCTTTCTAACCGTCTTTATTAATCAAATTGCATCATTTTTGTATTGTTTTAATGCATTTTTTAGAGAGTTAAAATCCCCTGAAGAATATAAATAAAAGAATTCAAAGTACAAGAGGATGGGTTTCTTAAGAAACCCATCCTCTTGTACTTTGAATTCTTTTATTTATATCTTCAATACTTTTGTTCTCTAATGTAAGATCAATAAATATTCAGGCATATTGTTCTTGAGTGTAAAGCCATCCAAGATTCAGGCATGTTGTTCTTGAGGGTAAAGCCATCCAAGATTCAGGCATGTTGTTTTTGAGGGTAAAGCCATCCAAGATTCAGGCATGTTGTTCTTGAGGGTAAAGCCATCCAAGATGCAGGCATGTTGTTCTTGAGGGTAAAGCCATTTAAGATTATGGCATGTTGTTCTTGAGTGTAAAGCCATGCAAGATTCAGGCATGTTGTTCAAAAGGGTAAAGCCATCCAAGATTCAGGCATGTTGTTCTTGAAGGTAGAGCCATCCAAGATGCAGGCATGTTGTTCTTGAGTGTAAAGCCATCCAAGATTCAGGCATGTTCTTCTTGAGGGTAAAGCCATCCAAGATGCAGGCATGTTGTTCTTGAGGGTAAAGCCATCCAAGATTCAGGCATGTTGTTCTTGAGGGTAAAGCCATCCAAGATTCAGGCATGTTCTTCTTGAGGGTAAAGCCATCCAAGATTCAGGCATGTTGTTCTTGAGTGTAAAGCCATCCAAGATTCAAGCATGTTGTTCTTGAGGGTAAAGCCACCCAAGATTCAGGCATGTTGTTCTTGAGGGTAAAGCCATCCAAGATTCAGGCATGTTGTTCTTGAGTGTAAGATCATCAAAGAACAAGGAATGCTGTTCTTGAGTATAAGACCATCAAAGAACTGTGTGCATTCTGTTCTTGAGTGCAAGCTATCAAAGAACAAATAATGCTGTTCTTGATTATAAGACCATCAAAGATTAAGTAAAGCTGTTCTTGATTGCAAGACCTTCAAAGAATCAGATTTCCTGTTCCCAAGAGCGCAGGCGCAGAAGAATCTACCATCGAGTAGGACATCGCAAGGACATTTATAAATAGAATGTCACCAAACAGCAGACGATAAAACTCACTTTCTCAGTAAATTAACAATTTTAAAACTTGAATGTAAATGATGTAACTTCGCCTAAGGCTATCCTTGTTTTGTTAGGACTTGTTCTAATGTCTTCTGTTATCTGAACATCTTAATGGCCGATTAATCGACGTTCTGGTATGGTACATCAGGCTTCTTCTATTTCACTACCTCACCAGAACTCTGGTATCGGTGAAGGATGGTCTAAACCATTGGTTTTCAACCTCTACGACCCGGGTTCGATTCCCGCATTGGACACTTTTTTCTGAATTAAAAAAATGACAGACATCTGGTGCACTTAGAGTAAAAGCAGTCGCCTACTTCTAACCACCATGATTATCATGGCCTGTACAACGAATACTAGAGATAAGCAAAAAATAGTACTCTGTCATTTGTAATTTACAGTACAGAGTACTGGTGAGGCATTCACTATTTCAAGAATCAGAACAGGACATTTTAAAGGAATGAAGATAAACCCAACCATGACCAGATCTTACAGGAAATGTTACAACATCCAACTCACTCCGGACCATATATACCCGGCCAGCCCTCTATATGGCAGACATCAATCCAGAAGAGGACATCCATACGGACACCTCAGTTGGCTGGTATTGTGATCAGGGTGTATGGACCGATCTGATCTGCTCCATGGACAAGACACCACCACCACAATAACTCATTTAAACACAGCATTAAGGTAACGCGTTTCGGGCTGTTGGTCCTCATCAGAATAGTGCAGGCTGTACGTTAACGACCAAAAAAGGCCATTTTTAGAGGTTTTTGGGGCTAAATTTACATAAAAATGTTAAAAACATGTGAAAAATAAAAATAGAAAAGTAACAAATAGAGGATAAGGACTTTAGGAAATAATTTATAATACAGTATAATGCGGATTATGATTGAGAACGACTTTAGAAAATTATGCCGCCTGTGTTTCTTTTGAACAAAAAAATCGAAATTTATTTTAAGGAGAAATAATGATTATTTCTAACCTTAGGGATGAAGTATGAAAGGATGAATTGTGAAGAGTAATGATAAACGGAAGTGATATTGTTGCACCAAGTTGCAGCTTTGCAGGGTCGTCGACCTTGGTTTCTTCTTTCTTGGTGTTATACCCATTTCCCGAGCGGGTTTCCATATTCAAAGCAAATAAATAAAAGTAACAACAATTCGTTGTCTTCCTCGTAGGTCGTGATCCGTAGTCTAGGTCCTCTCTCTCTCTCCAATAACCAATCAAGATATATGTACAATATTACAACAGGAATGATACTATAAAAAGGAATGATGATAATCTAAATAATATGTTTTAAATAAATATTAAATATCATAGAATATTTTGAATAAATGTAGGGCGCATTGATGCCAACAATATACAGTTACAAAACTATCCATTAGGGTTATCATGGCCTGTATTATGTACTTGGGATAAGATAGGGTCGTACAGATTGGAATGTATGAAAGAGGATTGAGACAAGGGGCTTGATAGAAGATGGCAGGAACCACTTGTGTGATAATGGCTGTACTTGTACCCTGAGTGTCCCCAGCTGGCTTATGTCATGGTGTCTTATTGGAATGTCCCGTACCATATTTAGACATGTGGTGTACTTAGAGTAAAAGACAGTCGCTAACTACCCACTATAATTATCATGGCCTGTACCATATGTAGACATGTGGTGTACTTACAGTAAAAGACAGTCGCTAACTACCCACCAGGATTATCATGGCCTGTACCATATGTAGACATGTGGTGTACTTACAGTAAAAGACAGTCGCTAACTACCCACCAGGATTATCATGGCCTGTACCATATGTAGACATGTGGTGTACTTACAGTAAAAGACAGTCGCTAACTACCCACCAGGATTATCATGGCCTGTACCATATGTAGACATGTGGTGTACTTACAGTAAAAGACAGTCGCTAACTACCCACCAGGATTATCATGGCCTGTACCATATGTAGACATGTGGTGTACTTACAGTAAAAGACAGTCGCTAACTACCCACCAGGATTATCATGGCCTGTACCATATGTAGACATGTGACAATTTTTTTTTTTTTTTTGACAATTAAATATATTTTATTGACTACATAGTCAATCATTACTCCTAAGAGTTAAGCAGGAGGAACCAAAATATTTACAATTCAAAACAAATCAGGCGGTGTCCCCACCGAGGCTCGTCTGGGCCCAATCAGGAGGGCAACATCCCCCTGAGCGCGGACATGCCCTCACGCACAAAGGGATCGGCGTCCCGAGCGCGCTCGATGGCGGCGCTGATGAAAGCAGCGAGGAGGCTCCTCCTCCGAGTGGACAGGCGCCTGATGAGAGGCTCCCTATCCTCGGGGTATATGACGGCTTCTGTGATGTCACTCTCACTGATCCCCACTCCCCAGTCGCGTTCTTGGTTTAATTCATATAGTATGTCGTCTGCCTCCGTCCAGCGGTCATCAATGAATTGGCAGGACAGTGGAGGTGGAGGTGTCGCGATGTGCGGCGACGTCTTTTCCCCGTGGGGAATGGGTGGTGTTGTCTCAGCGAGCCGAGGCGCAGGCGGTGGGGGTGTGTCTCGCTCTTTCTCCGTCATTGGATCGTCCTCCTCCATGTCCGTCGGGGCGGGCGGCGGAGGTGTCATCAAAGGAGGTGTCAGTTCCTCCCTGTGGGTAGTGGGCAGCATAGGCTCAGCGGGCCGAGGCGCAGGCAGTGGGGGAGTTGGAGGCACTGCAGCTGGTGTTGTCCTCAGCTCAGCTTTGACTTGCCCGAGGACTTTGTAGAGGTTGCTGGCTGCTCCGGGCCTCAAATCTAAGATTTGCCTGATAAGTCCGGCGAGGGCGTTGCACTGCGAAAGCGGCAGGAGGGGTACACTCCTCTGCGTTTTGGTCCTCGAGGAGAGGAGGTCCAGGACCTCCTCCCGCCCAAGACCAAGGGCGTCCGTCTCAGCGAAGGACACGCTGGGGTGCCTCTCGATGAACGCATCGAGGTCGATCCTTGTTGCGTTCTTTGCTGTTGACGTGAAGGACGCAGAGGTCTCCTCCACGATGGACATCTCCACGTCCGGTGTTGGGGCCGCAGGCTCGCGACTCCCAGGTGTTCGCAGGGACGGAGCAGGGGTCATTGGTGGAGGGGCAAGAGGCGCATCTTCCGCAGGTAAGGCCGAAGGCGCTGGTGATGATTTCCGGAGTGCTGCAGGTGGATGGAGCGCAGCTCGGCTTGTGGGAGGCACGTCGGAGACCTCCATGGTTGGGCTGGGGGATGCCGGAGGTGGAGGCTGGGCAGATGGTTGTTGGGGCAGCCTAGGCGCAGTCGCTGGTGGGACGCTGGTTGGAGAGGTTGGTGTGGCCGGTCCAGGAGCGGTGGTTCGCCTTGCAAGCAGGGGGCAGTTGGCCCTGCGATGTCCTTGGCCACGGCACCTGGAGCACCTAATCCCGGAGGACAGGTATGCGGGCCAGGCCTCGCCTTTGATGGTGATGTCGAGGCGGGTGGGCAGCCTCTCGATGGTCATTCCTTCGCGGAGGATGATAAACGCCTCTCGGCGGCCGTCGTTGTAGATGTATGGGCCAGCCTTCATCAGCTTGGGGGCGATAGATGTGACCCGCCCAAAAGATGAAAGGGCGCTGATGACGGCTGCATCCCCCACGAAGAAGGGGAGGTTGCCCACTGTAATTCGCTCCGCCCTCTTGCGGAACGGGAAGGCCCTGTGGAGAGTGCCCTCCACCTCGAGGCCCTCGTTGACGAGGCGCTCGGCCATGCCTCTGTTAGCCAGTCCCACCAGGAAGTGGCCGTTCATTTTTGTCAGTTGGAAGACCTCCCTGGTCCCTCCGAACATCCTTTCAATTGCCCTCATGTAGTGAAAGGGCTCCAGTTCAGGGCTGCGCTCTACATAAACGCAGTGGTCCTCGGTGGAAGACGCCTGCCGCGCCCTGGCCTCCACGATGTGAGCTCGGGTGGTCCTGATTTCCTCCGCCCGCGGTGCCCATCCCGTGGATGATCGCGGCCGGCGAATGGCTCCTGCGCCTCTGATGTTAGAGGAAGGTGCAGCCGCCGCAGGTGATTCCGCCGAGCCACGGCGTCTTTTCTTTCTTTGGACAGTGATGAAAGGGTCCTCAGATTCTTGATTGTTGTCCTCCGCTAAGTCTGCCCAGCTCCTATTGGCTTGGGCAGCGGCCTCGGAAAACGAGGCAGTAACGAAGTCGGTCGGCGTGGCCGGATTTGCATGATGTCCGCCGGCGGGCGGATTTGCATAGTTTTGATTTTTGTTGAAGAGATTTGAAGTTTTCTTCTGAAAATCTTCTTTCTTAGATAGTTCAGCACATGGTTGTGCTTTTGCGCCGTGCCTTACAGGCTTTTGCTCGGCGTTTGAAGGGCTTTCAGCCCGTGCCAAATTCGTCGCCATCCGCGACGTTATTCCGCTCGCCAGAGGCGAAAAACTCGGGAGCTCGCGCGACGCGTGGCCGCACGGCCGAGTGTAGACATGTGGTGTACTTACAGTAAAAGACAGTCGCTAACTACCCACCAGGATTATCATGGCCTGTACCATATGTAGACATGTGGTGTACTTACAGTAAAAGACAGTCACTAACTACCCACCAGGATTATCATGGCCTGTACCATATGTAGACATGTGGTGTACTTACAGTAAAAGACAGTCACTAACTACCCACCAGGATTATCATGGCCTGTACCATATATAGACATGTGGTGTACTTACAGTAAAAGACAGTCGCTAACTACCCACCAGGATTATCATGGCCTGTACCATATGTAGACATGTGGTGTACTTACAGTAAAAGACAGTCGCTAACTACCCACCAGGATTATCATGGCCTGTACCATATGTAGACATCATGTGTAAATAATTATAACATATGCAACATTTAAAATACATAAGCAGAGAGAGAAAGAAGAAAAGGATGCCTGGTGTTGTAACGATACCGCCCCGTCAGACGTTCGATGTACTTGTCTTTTGTCATCCGTGACCTGGTTTGGGGGACACTGGAGTGAAGATTACCAGACACGCGATGTTTGGGCGGTGGTGGAGACGCCATGTAGAGAGATCCAAACTTCTTTATTACATCTTTCATATAAGTATAAATACAAAATTTAACAAATAAGAATAATTAATGATCAATATATATATGTGATATAATAAGGTGGGAAGAGAAATAAACACACCACAAGTTGGAAGAGAAACCCAGGAAACCAGGGAGAGAGGCAGGACCGGCACAGCCGGGCGGCCGTTCGTGTCACACACAATCCCCAACTGTCTTAAAAGTCCCGAGGTTTTAACTGACGGACCCCAGTGGTCACCCATTGGAATGTCGCTGGTGTCTCAAGTGACCGGACTTTACCTTCGCGTCTTTCTCTGGGTTGTCTGTAGGCTGGCTTTATTATTCCTGGAAGAGTATATATTATGACATATATATATATACATACATTGTTGTCATTGGTGACGTTCACTTCGGGAAAGACTCCGCCACCGATGGACTGCGAGAGTTCTTTCCTACAAAGCGGGCAGGTCGATGTGACGGCTGGTGTTACCCAACTCAAGACCAAGATGGTACTTGTAGATGGTAGCCTTCGCTACGCTGATTATTGTCTCGGTATGGAGGCCGACACCGAAGAGCCAGGCCTGCAGATATAGGGGTACTTTGCAAAAAGCGAACACTGTATAACATTCAGAGTTATTGTCTGAATCCCGATATACATGCTAAAAGGTACAAGTACCTTAAGTGTTGTCCATGAGTGTATCTTTCAGAGTTATTGTCTGAATCCCGATATACATGCTAAAAGGTGCAACTTCCTTATGTCCATGAGTGTATCTTTCAGAGTTATTGTCTGAATCCCGATATACATGCTAAAAGGTACAACTTCCTTAAGTTATGTTCATGAGTGTATCTTTCAGAGTTATTGTCTGAATCCCGATATACATGCTAAAAAGTACAACTTCCTTAAGTTATGTCCATGAGTGTATCTTTCAGAGTTATTGTCTGAATCCCGATATACATGCTAAAAGGTACAAGTACCTTAAGTGTTGTTCATGAATGTATCTTTCAGAGTTATTGTCTGAATCCCGATATATATGCTAAAAGGTACAACTTCCTTAAGTGTTGTCCATGAGTGTACATTATGAAATATCACCAGTATAAACATGGAAGGCCTCCAGAGTGGAACCATGTTGAGGAACCACCCCAGGAGGTTGATGAGGGAACATTGACCCCCTGCAGGTGTGTTTCCTGTGATGATGCATTTTTCCTGTTGCCATGGTCCCATTCCATTGGTCGAGTCACAGTTGATGGATACTGTAGCACTCCCAACTACTATATGGAACAACGAATACCACATACGTCAAATTCCATTAATATTTTGGCTATGGATTTGGCCTAGTAACTTTACCAGCTGAACACCTCTTTGGCAGATTGGGAGAATTCCCTTGTGGATCTCATTGGATAAAGTCCACTGTAAGCTGACGAGGGCCATTAGCTCAAAATAATGTTCTCTAGATGGACGCAAAATTTCAATCTATATTTTAGCCATAGATTTGGCCTAGCCACTTTACCAGCTAAACATCTCTTTGGCAGATTATGAGGATTCCTTTATGAATCTCATGGAATAAAGTCCACCGTAGTCTGACGAGAGCCATTAGCTCAAAACCATGGTCTCCAAATGGACATAAATTTTCCATCTATATTTTAGCCATAGATTTGGCCTAGCCACTTTACCAGCTAAACACCTCTTTGGTAGATTGTGAAGTTTCCATTAGATCCTTGTAGCAATGCTCGAAGCATATTTATATTTGTATATATAACCCAATTTATTGATAAATCAAGAAAAGCCATCCACGAACGTGTTTCGGATTGTTGGCGTTTGTCGTTGGCGTTTTATTTTTTCTATTGTTCTTTCATATTTATGGAAATATGTAAAATAGAATGTCCATAGTTTGCTTAAATACCATTTCTAAGATTCCATCCTTCAGTGTAACATATATAAACAGAATAATCCAATACAGTATTAGAACTCTAAGAAGTGGTCTGGTAGATTAAATTGGTGAAACTGCTGGGAGAGTTCACTACTGATGAGCCAAGCTCTATCATCATTTATTCTTCTCAATTATAGACAATATAAAGTTTCCGATCGATGATGCAAGCCATCAGCAACTTTGAGTTGCACGATAAGGAGATGTCTTTTTCATAATTTATACACCTTATCCCAGTACAATATCACATTTGTACTATTATTTAACATTATAACCCGTGTTCTATTGGTTTATTGTATCGTGTTTTCTATTTCTATGTAAAATAAACGCATCGGCCAGTTCGAGATTTTTTTATTTTTCTCAACGTTTCGACAAAAACCTTTTGTCTTCGTCAGGAGATGTAAATAAAAATTGAAAATAACAATTTTTAACGCCTTGCCAAATGCTTTATTTTTATTTACTTCTTCTGACGAGGACAAAAGATTTTTGTCGAAACGTCGAGACAATAAAAAGATTTACTGGCCGAAGTGTCTTTGATTTGAAGAAATATGAATGCCGGCCAGGCAGCCTCTATCTTTACGATAATAATAAAACACCTATTGTTGTACCATTGTTAACTTCATGTCATTGTTATGATAATATATCAAATTGATAACTTTGTCAATAGGATATCAGGAAAAATATCCTTAAAAGGTACCTCAACCAGGATACGTATTTGGAGGGAAAAAAAGTATGAATGGGGAGAAAGAAAGGGTCATAGCGGTCTTTGGAAATAGAACATCAACCGTAGCGGAACTAAACTGGAACTCTAATGGGCCGATAAATCGACCCTGGTAACGGTCAGAATGTTTATCTCATATAGGTACTGGATGATATAGTCATGGACAAAACTTAAGGAAGTTGTACCTTTTAGCATGTATATCGGGATTGAGACAATAACTCTGAAAGATACACTCATGGACAACACTTAAGGTAGTTGTACCTTTTAGCATGTATATCGGGATTGAGACAATAACTCTGAAAGATACACTCATGGACAATACTTAAGGAAGTTGTACCTTTTAGCATGTATATCGGGATTCAGACAATAATTCTGAAAGATACACTCATGGACAAAACTTAAGAAAGTTGTACCTTTTAGCATGTATATCGGGATTCAGACAATAACTCTGAAAGATATACTCATGGACAAAACTTAAGGAAGTTGCACCTTTTACCTGTATATCGGGATTCAGACAATAACTCTTAAAGATACACTCATAGACAAAACTTAAGGAAGTTGTATCTTTTACCTGTATATCGGGATTCAGACAATAACTGAAAGATACACTCATGGACAAAACTTAAGGAAGTTGTACCTTTTACCTGTATATCGGGATTCAGAAAATAACTCTTAAAGATACACTCATGGACAAAACTTAAGGAAGTTGTACCTTTTACCTGTATATCGGGATTCAGACAATAACTCTTAAAGATACACTCTTGGACAAAACTTAAGGAAGTTGTACCTTTTAGCATGTATATCGGGATTCAGACATTAACTCTGAAAGATACACTCATGGATAGAACTTAAGGAAGTTGTACCTTTTACCATGTATATCGGGATTCAGACAATAACTCTGAAAGATATTACAGTGACCTTTATTGAAGACATGTGAAAAACAGTTCGACTTTGTACACATAGTAAAAAAGTGTCCAATACGGGATTCGATATCGGGTCGTAGCGGTCGTAAACCAACAGTTTAGACCATCCTTCCACCAATCCACATATCTACATTACACAAAGATGAACGCAGATGCTCTAGACGGTACTAGATCAAACAGATTAAAGTAATTTTCAATGTTTTTTATGGAGATTGGTCCCGGAAAAGACATTTTTAGATCAATTTGGCGCCAGCGTGGGATGTTTTTTTTATGTAAGCTAGATCCATTAGGGAATAATGTAGAAACAATGGGACGCTGGGTCAGGTTTTATATTCGTCTAGGTCAGTCTTTTCTACATCTGAATCCAACTTCCTTTACCTTCTTTGAACATCCTTTCATAGCTGGATAATATACATAAAATTGTTTATCTTTCTTAAAAATCAATATTCTATAACACAAATGATAAAATAATGAGACGCCAAGTTAATTTTCTTTAATACAAAGCAATAACGCGCCATCTACATATAACAAATGAAGACTTTAAGACGTGAATGCTTCTTTTCATTTCTTATCTCCACTCAAATCACACTAAGGTATCAAGCTTGTAAAGCTTGTTGATGGTGTCTGTACTGGTGATGAGTAGAGCTCATCAATGGATAAATCAATACAGTCAATAGTGTAGTTTGGGGTTACAGGTTGACACTTAGTACATAGTGAATGTTTTCTTCTTTCTTATCTCCACTCAAACATATCAGGGTATCAAGCTTGTAGAGCTTGTTAATGATGTCTGTACTGGGGATGAGTAGAGCTCATCAATGGATAAGTCAATACAGTCAATAGTGTAGTTTGGGGTTACAGGTTGACACTTAGTACATAGTGAATGTTTTCTTCTTTCTTATCTCCATTCAATCATATTAAGGTAACAAGCTTGCAGAGCTTGTTAATGATGTCTGTACTGGGGATGAGTAGAGCTCATCAATGGATAAGTCAATACAGTCAATAGTGTAGTTTGGGGCTACAGGTTGACACTTAGTACATAGTGAATGTTTTCTTCTTTCTTATCTCCATTCAATCATATTAAGGTATCAAGCTTGTAGAGCTTGTTGATGGTGTCTGTACTGGGGATGAGTAGACCTCATCAATAGATGAGTCAATACAGTCAATAATGTGGTTTGGGGTTACAGGTTGACACTTAGTACATAGTGGGAAAACCTTACAACCTTAAACCCCAGATAACAGCCGTTAGCTAGGGAAGTAAACAATGAGGTGTCTCAAAGAATAATGTTCTGCTAGACTGATGTCCCGGAGAAATGTCACATTGCCATGACAAACAGTCTGCTAATGTCCTTGTGGTGTCGCGATGTTATATCGTTTCTACTGTTCTCCCTTTGCTATATGTCTAAATGTCACTACAAGTTCTTCCTTAGACATCTACAAGACTGTCCTGTGTCCCTAATTATCAAACTTTATTTCTACAATAACCTAAAGTCATCTTCTTTTTCCGACATCAAATATATTCGTGAATAGCTTTTTTTTTACTCAACTGAAATTATCTATTTAATATTTCTATTTAGGGTTTTCTTTCTTTGACAATATTCCTTGTTATTATTAATTTCTACCCTTAATTATTATTATTATTATTCATAGTATACGTGGTATAGTCCATAATAATCCTGGTGGGTAGTTAGCGACTGTCTTTTCCTGTAAGTACATTAAACTGAATACACATCATTGATGAGCCAAGCCTTTCCAATATTTTACACCGCAGTAAGGACAGAAGAAAGTTTGTCATATTAGTAAAAGAAGCCTTGGTGCCTAATGCATTTGTCAATTGTATAATAAAGATTTTATTATCACTTTAGATTACATGCAACATACCTAGCCATCGCTAACAACAGAAAACAAACTTTTATTTCCATCACAAACTGGTTTCTTGCTCAATATGGGAAATCCCGGATTGCACTACACTCGTCTGCTATTTTTTACCTCCCTGTCTTGTCGGTTTCCTTTATAGTCCATTTAAGCCTACATTGTCTTCAAATCATCCATTTGAATGTAATTCTACTGTCTTTAAAGCCTATATCCATAGTTTACTTAAATACCATTTCTAAGATTCCACCCTTCAGTGTAACATATATAAACAGAATGATCCAATACAGTATTAGAGCTCTAAGAGAGCATTGCTCGATGTAAATATTTATATGTAATTCTACTGTCCTATAAGCTTATGTCCATAGTTTACTTAAATACCATTTCTAAGATTCCACCCTTCAGTGTAACATATATAAACAGAATGATCCAATACAGTATTAGAGCTCTAAGAGAGCATTGCTCGATGTAAATATTTATATGTAATTCTACTGTCCTATAAGCTTATGTCCATAGTTTACTTAAATACCATTTCTAAGATTCCACCCTTCAGTGTAACATATATAAACAGAATGATCCAACACAGTATTAGAGCTCTAAGAGAGCATTGCTCGATGTAAATATTTATATGTAATTCTACTGTCCTTATGTCCATAGTTTACTTAAATACCATTTCTAAGATTCCATCCTTCAGTGTAACATATATAAACAGAATGATCCAATACAGTATTAGAGCTCTAAAGAAGCGGTCTGGTAGATTAAACTGGCGAAACCGCTGGGAGGGTTTACCACTGATGAGTCTTACCTATTTATCTTGTCGCCTTCGTTTTTTTTTTTTTGACAATGGACTCTAATTCCATTCATCAATTTATATAAATAATTGTTTTAAATGTTTTTCCATTTGGTTATTCATTGTTTTTTTGTGATTGCAGGACAAGGTCCCATTTTTCCTTCCTTCATTTGTAGCCCCTCTCAACCCACCAGGTAGGTTTCTGAAGAATATTTGAATATTATATACCAATATACACTCATGGACAAAATGTCGTCGGTCGTCTGAATTTTTTTTTTATGGAGACAGAGGCACAATTTGTTTCACACTTGGTTATCTCGTGTATCTACAATAAAGGTCACTGTAATATCTTTAAGAGTTATTGTCTGAATCCCGATATACATGCTAAAAGGTACAACTTCCTTAAGTTTTGTCCATGAGTGTATCTTTCAGAGTTATTGTCTGGAATCCCGATATACATGCTAAAGGGTACAACTTCCTTAAGTTTTGTCCATGAGTGTATCTTTCAGAGTTATTGTCTGAATCCCGATATACATGCTAAAAGGTATAATTTCCTTAAGTGTTGTCCATGAGTGTATCTTTCAAGTTATTGTCTGAATCCCGATATACAAGCTAAAAGGTACAACTTCCTTAAGTTTTGTCCATGAGTGTATCTTTCAGAGTTATTGTCTGAATCCCGATATACATGCTCAAAGGTACAACTTCCTTAAGTTTTGTCCATGAGTGTATCTTTCAGAGTTATTGTCTGAATCCCGATATACATGCTCAAAGGTACAACTTCCTTAAGTTTTGTCCATGAGTGTATTTTTCAGAGTTATTGTCTGAATCCCGATATACATGCTCAAAGGTACAACTTCCTTAAGTGTTGTCCATGAGTGTATCTTTCAGAGTTATTGTCTGAATCCCGATATACAAGCTAAAAGGTACAACTTCCTTAAGTGTTGTCCATGAGTGTATCTTTCATAGTTATTGTCTGAATCCCGATATACATGCTCAAAGGTACAACTTCCTTAAGTTTTGTCCATGAGTGTATCTTTCAGAGTTATTGTCTAAATCCCGATATACATGCTCAAAGGTACAACTTCCTTAAGTTTTGTCCATGAGTGTATCTTTCAGAGTTATTGTCTGAATCCCGATATACATGCTCAAAGGTACAACTTCCTTAAGTTTTGTCCATGAGTGTATTTTTCAGAGTTATTGTCTGAATCCCGATATACATGCTAAAAGGTACAACTTCCTTAAGTGTTGTTCATGAATGTATCTTTCAGGGTTATTGTCTGAATCCCGATATACATGCTAAAAGGTACAAGTACCTTAAGTTTTGTCCATGAGTGTATTTTTCAGAGTTATTGTCTGAATCCCGATATACATGCTCAAAGGTACAACTTCCTTAAGTACTATCCATGAGTGTATCTTTCAGAACAACAAACATATTTCAATTGTAAATTATACTTAGTTGCTTACACCTACACGCTCAAAATCCTTTATTAAGACTTAAAGTCTCAGATACTGATTACTACGCAGTGTCTTTGTATAGAAAGCTAATAAGAAATCTAAAAGCTCGTCACTTTTATTAATATAATAATGCAGATTATATATATAGAAAAAGTTAATTAAGTCAATTAGTCTTATACACGGATTGGTATGAGAAGTCTGAGGAAAACTAAAATATAAGAAATTTTATAAATAAAGCTTCTAATTAATTTTATTCGCGAGCTATGTAACTCCGGAGGAAGTTACAGACAAAATGAAATAGTCACCGGGAAAGCTGCAATAGCTTGTCGGCGAGCGGTACCGAGGTATGCTCCCGGTGTGGATATACAGACCGAAGTGGGACACTCACTGGGAAAGCTGTAATAGCTTGTCGGCGAGTGGTACCGAGGTATGCCCCCAGTATAGACATACAGACCCAAAGTGCACAGTCACCGGAGAAGTTACACCAGCTTGTCGGCGATGGGTACCGAGGTATGCCCCCGAGGTGGAGAAGGGATTTAACTTAGGGATTTACCGTCCGGAAGGAAACCGTTGCGACCATTAGTTCGAGATTTTGGCGGCTTTATGCCGCTACTTCGAATCCACGTCATTTCCGCATCAGGTTTCCTGTTCCGTCAAATCATCATTGGATCATCATTTGTTTCTGTAGGTAGACATGACAAACCGATGTTTACACCACTCTGTCTCTTGTTGGGAGAAATCTCTGAATTCACTATTGCCACGTGGAAAATTAGGGAAGACAAAAACTTCAGGAGGAAACAAAATTTATTTCAGGCAAGGACAAACTATCAATTGTAAACAAAAGATAAGCCACGGGGGAAATTTACAGAGTCGCATGATATAAACAGGAAAATGACCACTCTGTTAATAAAAAATAATAAAATTAATAAATACTATGTTACATAAATAAAATTAATAAATACTATGTTACACTATTGTTAACGAGGAACGGAATAAGATCTTAAAGAACAGTATCCAAGTCTACGTGAACCCAGTTTAGCTAATCAGAATAATGTCCGAGAAAAAATATATAGCGATAGAATTGTTTAACTTTCATAAAGCGTTAGAGAACAAGGTAATCTCTATGAACTAAAATTACGGAACAATTTCCTTCCATAGTTAATTTGTATAGTTACGTTGAATACTTTGATTTCCTTTTCCCTTCTCTCCTTTTTTATGTTTTTTTTTTTTCCTTTTCTCCATGAAAATGATGTATGGCGAGTCCTTACAGGACGGAAATGTGCTAATAAAGCTGTTGTTGTTGTTAGGAGAACCTTAGTCGAGTTTAATAGTCTAGGCTGTACTATAATAAACACCACTGATGAGCCAAGCCCTCCCAATATATATATTTTTTCATCGCAGTAAGGACAGTAGAATTTTGGTTTATTTGTGAAAAGAAACATTCGCGTCTTAATGTCTTCATTGGTTATATATAGATGGCGTGTTATTGCTTTGTACAATAATAAATTAAAGCATTATAAAGCACGAAAATGTTTCTTTTTAAAACACAAATCAAACTTCTACTGTCCTTACTGCGATGAAAAAATATATTGGGAAGGCTTGATTATCAGTGGTGAACCCTCCCGGCGGTTTCACCAATTTAATCTACCAGACCGCTTCTTTAGAGCTCTAATACTGTATTGGATCATTCTGTTTATATATGTTACACTGAAGGGTGAATCTTAGAAATGGTATTTAAGTAAACTATGTACATAAGCCTATAGGACAGTAGAATTACATATAAATATTTACATCGAGCAATGCTCTCTTAGAGCTCTAATACTGTATTGGATCATTCTGTTTATATATGTTACACTGAAGGATGGAATCTTAGAAATGGTATTTAAATAAACTATGGACATAAGCTTATAGGACAGTAGAATTACATATAAATATTTACATCGAGCAATGTTCTCTTAGATCTCTAATACTGTATTGGATCATTCTGTTTATATATGTTACACTGAAGGTTGGAATCTTAGAAATGGTATTTAAGTAAACTATGGACATAAGCTTATAGGACAGTAGAATTACATATAAATATTTACATCGAGCAATGCTCTCTTAGAGCTCTAATACTGTATTGGATCATTCTGTTTATATATGTTACACTGAAGGGTGGAATCTTAGAAATGGTATTTAAGTAAACTATGGACATAAGCTTATAGGACAGTAGAATTACATATAAATATTTACATCGAGCAATCCTCTTCCGTAAACAATAAGTACAAGACCAGTTAGGTATCAATTAATTATAAGGTGATAACATGCCATTTATATAAAAGAAAGGGAAGCATTGTAAAGCATGAATGTTTCTTTTATACATAAAACAACCTTCTACTGTATGATGCACTAGCGCGCCTTCTGTTATTTGTGAAATATTTGCGGAAGAGCGATTGCTCGAAGCATATTATATATTTATAATTGAAAAAACAATAGAAAAAAATAAAAGATAAGATAAATTATATGTAATTCTGCTGTCCTCAAAGCTTATGTCCATAGTTAATCTAAAATACCCATTCCAAGAGTCTAGCATCACTATCACTATAAAAGGAAGTTCCAAAAATGCAATATAACAGCGGTTTGGTAGATTAAACTGGCGAAACCGCTGGGAGGGTTCACCACTGATGAGCAAGGCCCTCCCATTAAATGTTCCATTGCAGTAAGGAAAGTAGAAATTGTTTTATTTTTAAAAGATAATCATACGCGTTTAAAATAGTTTCGAAACTTCTACTGTCCTTACTGCGGTGAAAAATATTTTGAAAAGGCTTGTCTGTACTATACCTAGTTCTGTATTACAATATAGACTAACAACACACTAGGCACAATGTCTTTTTTTTAATTATCTAAAAACGACAAAGCTTTTGAGCAAAATGGGTTCCACGAATGTCTTTAAAACGCTAAAAAGAGATAAAAAAAACACTCATGGACAAAACTCAAGCAAGTTTTCAAATAGAAAAATGATTAATATCACGAAAACAATTAAAAAGTCATCTCCTTATAGTTTAACTGAAATTTCTGATGGCTTACGCCATCTATCGGAATAAATATCAACTATTCATTGATAAAAAAAAAATATTCCAGAAATTGGCCAATATAACCATTCTTGATTAATAAAGAAAGAGCTAACCACATACGCGTTTCGGACTGTTGGGTATCGTCAGCGTAGTGTAAGCTGTATCTCAATGACCTAAAAACTGTTCATTCAGGCATCCAGAAAAAAAAAATAATTAGGTTATTTTCAAATGTAATACATATCGTTTTTATTGGAGGGAATGGTCAATATAGAGGCACCCCTCTCACACATTACATAACATTACGTCATAGATTGTGGAAGGAGAACATTGACTGTTCATTTAGAAACATTACTTTCGTCACACGGGTTCGTGTCGACAGAGGAAAATCCATTTTTCTATCTTCAGGTAAATCCATTGGGGATTTACACTCATGGGCAAAACTTAAGAAGTGTAAAGTCTTTTCTGTCACCGGGTATCTATTCTTTTCAAAGAGACAGAGGTTGTTCACACTTGGTTATCTCGTGTATTTTCAATAAAGGTCACTGTAATATCTTTCAGAGTTATTGTCTCAATCCCGATATACATGCTAAAAGGTACAACTTCCTTAAGTTTTGTCCATGAGTGTATCTTTCAGAGTTATTGTCTGAATCCCGATATACATGCTAAAAGGTACAACTTCCTTAAGTTTTGTCCATGAGTGTATCTTTCAGAGTTATTGTCTCAATCCCGATATACATGCTAAAAGGTACAACTTCCTTAAGTTTTGTCCATGAGTGTATCTTTCAGAGTTATTGTCTGAATCCCGATATACGTGCTAAAAGGTACAACTTCCTTAATTTTTGTCCATGAGTGTATCTTTCAGAGTTATTGTCTGAATCCCGATATAAATGCTAAAAGGTACAACTTCCTTAAGTTTTGTCCACGAGTGTATCTTTCAGAGTTATTGTCTGAATCCCGATATACATGTTAAAAGGTACAACTTCCTTAAGTTTTGTCCATGAGTGTATCTTTCAGAGTTATTGTCTGAATCCCGATATAAATGCTAAAAGGTACAACTTCCTTAAGTTTTGTCCATGAGTGTATCTTTCAGAGTTATTGTCTGAATCCCGATATAAATGCTAAAAGGTACAACTTCCTTAAGTTTTGTCCATGAGTGTATCTTTCAGAGTTATTGTCTGAATCCCGATTAACATGTTAAAAGGTACAACTTCCTTAAGTTTTGTCCATGAGTGTATCTTTCAGAGTTATTGTCTGAATCCCGATATAAATGCTAAAAGGTACAACTTCCTTAAGTTTTGTCCATGAGTGTATCTTTCAGAGTTATTGTCTGAATCCCGATATAAATGCTAAAAGGTACAACTTCCTTAAGTTTTGTCCATGAGTGTATCTTTCAGAGTTATTGTCTGAATCCCGATATACATGTTAAAAGGTACAACTTCCTTAAGTTTTGTCCATGAGTGTATCTTTCAGAGTTATTGTCTGAATCCCGATATAAATGCTAAAAGGTACAACTTCCTTAAGTTTTGTCCATGAGTGTATCTTTCAGAGTTATTGTCTGAATCCCGATATAAATGCTAAAAGGTACAACTTCCTTAAGTTTTGTCCATGAGTGTATCTTTCAGAGTTATTGTCTGAATCCCGATATAAATGCTAAAAGGTACAACTTCCTTTAAGCACAAGACACCACGATAATTTTCTTCTATAATTCCATTCCTTCTTCATATTCCAAATATTTCGTCTGCTTCACAATATTATATGTATATAGAATCATCCTCATGAATACATAACTATGGTTGAATTATTCTTTGGATTTATGAATAGATAATTGATGTCTTTGAAGCTCTTTGTTGTGGAAAGTTTGTCTTTTATTGTCCACCACGCCCTTTAGAGATTTCGTTTCTTTCTCATAACAGTTATGTATTTATGAAGCTATTATGTAAATATGAATTTATGTTTTGAGGATCAGATGATGCCGACATGCAGTTTGAAGAAAAAAAAAACTTAAAAAAAAAGCAATAAATTAAGAATTATTTTTCTATAAACTCTGAAAAATTGTCTTTTTTTTTATATGTTATATAGTAATTGTTTATGATCATTTCTGAATGCGAACTCTTTATAAATGGCTATTTTGTTCGTCTGGCTTTTTAATGAAGAAAAAATAAATAAATACAAACTTCTAAATGAATCAAACCTTGAGCTTTCTGCGCTTAAGAAACCTGGGTTTTATATATATACACTCATGGATAAAACTTAAGGATGTTGTACCTTTTAGCATGTATATCGGGATTCAGACAATAACTCTGAAAGATACACTCATGGACAAAACTTAAGGAAGTTGTACCTTTTAGCATGTATATCGGGATTCAGACAATAACTCTGAAAGATACACTCATGGACAAAACTTAAGGAAGTTGTACCTTTTAGCATGTATATCTGGATTCAGACAATAACTCTGAAAGATACACTCATGGATAAAACTTAAGGAAGTTGTACCTTTTAGTATGTATATCGGGATTGTGACAATAACTCTGAAAGATACACTCATGGACAAAACTTAAGGAAGTTGTACCTTTTATCATGTATATCGGGATTCAGATAATATCTCTGAAAGATACACTCATGGACAAAACTTAAGGAAGTTGTACCTTTTAGCATGTATATCGGGATTGAGACAATAACTCTGAAAGATATTACAGTGACCTCTATTGAAGACACACGAAATAACTAAGTGTGAACAAAATTTGCTTTGTCTCCTTCAAAAACCAGTCGACTAGCCACATAGTATTCCAGTAGCTCAAGTTTTGTCCAAAAAGTGTAAAATACCAGTTCTACAGTTCGTTAAAAAGTTGAAAAAATAGTTAAAAATAGGAAATAATCAGTTTTTATTGTACGTTTCCATCAATATTGTATGTAGTTGTGGTTACCCGTTTAAACATTTATATTTAACGAAGAAAAATCAGAAGATGAGATGATAGACGACCGTCGACATCAAAGGCTTACCACTTCTTTAAGTATTGTCTATACGTGTATATATGTTCGTTAATAAAAGTTATGATACAGCCCCATGAGTGTATACTGTACAGGCTACTATTAAAAAAAAAAAATAGACGACCTTCGTCATCAAAGGCTTACCACTTCTTTAAGTATTGTCTATACGTGTATATATGTTCGTTAATAAAAGTTATGATACAGCCCCATGAGTGTATACTGTACAGGCTACTATTAAAAAAAAAAAAATAGACGACCTTCGTCATCAAAGGCTTACCACTTCTTTAAGTATTGCCTAGAGTGTATATATGTTCGTTAATAAAAGTTATGATACAGCCCCATGAGTGTATACTGTACAGGCTACTATTAAAAAAATATATAGACGACCTTCGTCATCAAAGGCTTACCACTTCTTTAAGTATTGCCTAGAGTGTATACTGTACAGGCTACTATTAAAAAAAAAAAAAATAGACGACCTTCGTCATCAAAGGCTTACCACTTCTTTAAGTATTGCCTAGAGTCTATATATGTTCGTTAATAAAAGTTATGATACAGCCCCATGAGTGTATACTGTACAGGCTACTATTAAAAAAAAAAAAAAAATAGACGACCTTCGTCATCAAAGGCTTACCACTTCTTTAAGTATTGCCTAGAGTGTATATATGTTCGTTAATAAAAGTTATGATACAGTCCCATGAGTGTATACTGTACAGGCTACTATTAAAAAAAAAAAAAATAGACGACCTTCGTCATCAAAGGCTTACCACTTCTTTAAGTATTGTCTATACGTGTATATATGTTCGTTAATAAAAGTTATGATACAGCCCCATGAGTGTATACTGTACAGGCTACTATTAAAAAAAAAATAGACGACCTTCGTCATCAAAGGCTTACCACTTCTTTAAGTATTGCCTAGAATGTATATATGTTCGTTAATAAAAGTTATGATACAGCCCCATGAGTGTATACTGTACAGGCTACTATAAAAAAAAAAAAAAATAGACGACCTTCGTCATCAAAGGCTTACCACTTCTTTAAGTATTGCCTAGAGTGTATATATGTTCGTTAATAAAAGTTATGATACAGTCCCATGAGTGTATACTGTACAGGCTACTATTAAAAAAAAAAAAATAGACGACCTTCGTCACCAAAGGCTTACCACTTCTTTAAGTATTGCCTAGAGTGTATATATGTTCGTTAATAAAAGTTATGATACAGCCCCATGAGTGTATACTGTACAGGCTACTATTAAAAAAAAAAAAAATAGACGACCTTCGTCATCAAAGGCTTACCACTTCTTTAAGTATTGCCTAGAGTGTATATATGTTCGTTAATAAAAGTTATGATACAGTCCCATGAGTGTATACTGTACAGGCTACTATTAAAAAAATAGACGACCGTCGGCATCAAAGACTTCCCACTTCTTAAAGTCCACGAGTGCAAATAAAACGTCCTCAATGTCAACGACAGAAAGAGGTCAACCAAATTGACCGATGGGTAGGTCAGCGAGCAACCACCTAATCAACAATGGTGACAAGTTGATGGATCGACCAATCCCCTATGTCAATAAGGTAATTACATAACACAATTAAAACTTAATTAGAAAGTAATACAAATAGAGATCTTTTCCCGTGTCGTTAATATAATACAATTAATTAACTTTATTGACTCTTCTTCTATTGGCGTAATGAAGAAAGATAAATTGAATAAGGATATTTCCACATTTTCGTCTGCTTGGAAAAATAGACCAATCAGCTCTCTCCATGGATGACTACCATTTAACGCATGTCTGAACCCATTTAGTACAGTACCTACATGGCATTATAGATAGGTTATCTACCTTTTACCTATACACATAAAATAAAAGGTTTTAAGCATGAATGTTTCTTTTATACATAATACAAACTTCTACTGTCCTTACTGTGATGAAAAATATATATTGGGAGGGCTTGGCTCATCAGTGGTTAACCCTCGGTTTTCCCAATTTATTCTACAAGACCGCTTCTTAGAGCTCTAATACTGTATTGGATCATTCTGTTTATATATGTTACACTGAAGGGTGGAATCTTAGAAATGGTATTTAAGTAAACTATGGACATAAGCTTTTAGGACAGTAGAATTACATATAAATATTTGCATCGAGCAATGCTCTTCCGTAAACAATAAGGACAAGGCCAGTTAGGTATATGAGCCACTGATGAACCAAGATGAAATGAACAATAGAAATTTGTATTCTGTATAAAAGATACATTCGTCCTTAAATCCTTTCATTTTATGTGTATAGATGGTCTATTATTGATTAGAGTTAATTTATATATTTTTATCATGAAGATAGAAGCTGCCTGGCCGGCATTCATCGTTCTTTAATAATAGACACTTCGGCCAGTAAATCTTTTTATTATCTCGACGTTTCGACAAAAATCTTTTGTACTTGTCAGGAAGCAAATAAAATGACCCAAAGAAACATTACCAATGTAGAATATCATCATAAAAATATCCTATAGAAATTAACAAAGATTTTCAAACATTCCAACACATGTTTCCAATATTCTCTACAAAATAATACATTTACAGAGTGGATTTATATTTTTCCTTGACCATTGACCCGATGTTTTAACCTTTAAAACAAATATAGCACTACCTGTCAGAATAAATCTTATAGAAATTAACAAAGATTTTCAAACATTCCAACACATGTTTCCAATATTCTCTACAAAATAATACATTTACAGAGTGGATTTATATTTTTCCTTGACCATTGACCCGATGTTTTAACCTTTAAAACAAATATAGCACTACCTGTCAGAATAAATCTTATAGAAATTAACAAAGATTTTCAAACATTCCAACACATGTTTCCAATATTCTCTACAAAATAATACATTCACAGAGTGGATTTATATTTTTCCTTGACCATTGACCCGATGTTTTAACCTTTAAAACAAATATAGCACTACCTGTCAGAATAAATCTTATAGAAATTAACAAAGATTTACAAACATTTCAATACATTTTTTTTTCAATATTCTCTACAAAAATATTCACAGAGGAGATTTATAATTTTCCTTGACCATTGACCCGATGTTTTGACTTTAAAACAAATATAGCACTACCTGTCAGAATAGAAATGACAAAAAGAAACATCATTACTGTAGATTATCATTAGGGGAATAATATTATTATCTTCATTTATCAATTATTTTATTTCCAAAGCGCTATATCCCGCAAGGGATACTTGCGCCAAACAAGGAGAAAAGTTTATTTACATAGGTTATTTACATTATTCAACGCATGAAAACATTAGATATCCAGATTTTGTAGAAAGTTTATAATGTATTTACAAAATGAATTGAACTTTAAATATGCTTTTTTATAGGAAATCAAATCGTAAGTTCACAAACAACTAGTTCATTCTACATTCTATAATCTTGAAATGCTGGGCATTCGATCAGTAGATGTCTTGAGGTTTGTTCCTCAATACCACAAAAACAACTTGAATCCTCCACTGCCTTTATTCTATTTTAAAAACTTTTGAAATTTCCGTGGTTTGTAACAAATTTTGTATTATAAAAATTTGGACGAAAGTATTTAGGGATTTCTTGGGATTGTTATCATGTTTTATTGTTATTTATATTGTAATGAATAAATACTTTAATTATTTATTTAGTCAATGAAAATACACATAGCTATGTATTTATGGAATCTTCACACATGTTTTATAGCTTTATTATTAAATATTATCTAGAGGTATGCATCCACTGTAAGAAACAAACCGGCCACTTGGTGAACTGGTTCACTAAGGTTACCAAGACCACAGGACAGCCATGGTAGTTGGTGATCTATGGATACACTCCGGGAGTTACCTGGGTATGGTACCTAGTTGTTACTACTATACTGCTTTCTTAACTGGCCTGGAGACACTTGGTGAACTGGTTCACTAAGGCTACCAAGACCACAGGACAGCCCGGGTAGTTGGTGATCTATGGATACACTCCAGGAGTTACCTGGGTATGGTACCTAGTTGTTACTACTATACTGCTTTCTTAACTGGCCTGGAGACACTTGGTGAACTGGTTCACTAAGGCTACCAAGACCACAGGACAGCCCGGGTAGTTGGTGATCTATGGATACACTCCGGGAGTTACCTGGGTATGGTACCTAGTTGTTACTACTATACTGCTTTCTTAACTGGCCTGGAGACACTTGGTGAACTGGTTCACTAAGGCTACCAAGACCACAGGACAGCCCGGGTAGTTGGTGATCTATGGATACACTCCAGGAGTTACCTGGGTATGGTACCTAGTTGTTACTACTATACTGCTGTCTTAACTGGCCTGGAGACACTTGGTGAACTGGTTCACTAAGGCTACCAAGACCACAGGACAGCCCGGGTAGTTGGTGATCTATGGATACACTCCAGGAGTTACCTGGGTATGGTACCTAGTTGTTACTACTATACTGCTGTCTTAACTGGCCTGGAGACACTTGGTGAACTGGTTCACTAAGGCTACCAAGACCACAGGACAGCCCGGGTAGTTGGTGATCTATGGATACACTCCAGGAGTTACCTGGGTATGGTACCTAGTTGTTACTACTATACTGCTGTCTTAACTGGCCTGGAGACACTTGGTGAACTGGTTCACTAAGGCTACCAAGACCACAGGACAGCCCGGGTAGTTGGTGATCTATGGATACACTCCAGGAGTTACCTGGGTATGGTACCTAGTTGTTACTACTATACTGCTGTCTTAACTGGCCTGGAGACACTTGGTGAACTGGTTCACTAAGGCTACCAAGACCACAGGACAGCCCGGGTAGATGGCGATCTATGGATACACTCCAGGAGTTACCTGGGTATGGTACCTAGTTGTTACTACTATACTGATTTCTTAACCGGCCTGGAGACACTTGGTGAACTGGTTCACTAAGGCTACTGTTGCGTCTCTACTCTACACCAGGTTACCGAGATCCAATAGGTCTGTGATAAAATCTTTATTTGCTCATAACACTAATATGACTGAATATTTACAATTTAATGATACATATATATACATAAAAATAATTAACATAATAACAACAAACAAACACTATGCAAAACCTTATTTGCATATCTCGACAATTTATCTAAAACATAACTATTGTTATGCAAAACACCACATCTTCTCACCCCCAATTTGTTACACGATCTTTAAAGTATTCGGGGAGACTCCGGTTTCTTATTGGTCTACTTGGCCCAGGTGTTTCCTCCAGCCTTGGTGGGTCCCTCCTGATCGGCATAGTATCCAGGAAGCTCCTGTTGTCCGCATTGGAAGCTGGTCTCGGGGCACCGAGGCGAAAAGTGGGAAGTCCACGCCGGGGTTGCCGTACACGCTCAGCCCGTCACCCTCACTGTACATGCCCTCCCCACCGTTCATGTAACCCGCGCCCATTCCATTAGCTCCGCTCATCATTCCATTGGCGGTTCCATTCATAGCCGCGGCCATTCCATTACCGTTCATCGCAGCGGCCATACCATTTCCATTCATTACCTCATTGATTTGACATACACTGTCGCCATAATTCATCCATTCAAGACCAATTCCAATCTGGTCAAAAGCCTCCCTTCCAATCAGATTTGGGCCCGGACCTTCGATCACAAGAAATTCCATTGTGATACTTCTTTTGTTTACTTTTACGTCGGCTTTTATTTTACCCAGAATCGATAACCTCTGCCTGTTCCATTGCACCAACTTGGTATAATCCTTCTCTATTCTAGGCCTTTCTGACTTCACCCAAGTTCTTATATACGTCTTCTCAGAAATAATATTTTTTCTGGTTCCTGAGTCAATGAGCATAATCATATCTCGACCGCTAGTCCGTACTTTTACCATATAATTCCGCATGTTACTGGTGTCCTTCACTATATTAAAAAGGCCATAAATTGCCTCTGCCTCCTCATCTATCGAGCAGTTATTATTACGATCGCTCCTCCAGTTCCCGTTCTTACAGACCCTAGATATATGCCCTAACTTCTGACATTTAAAACATCTTTTCTCTTTAAAGAAACATTTCTCTTCTCTGTGGTTTGTATATCCACAGCGGAAACATTTAAAAATCTTCTCATTCCTCCGTCTCACCTTAACAGCTCTTCCCATTACATTAATTTCTTCCTGAGGTTTTCCGTCTTTAATTTCTGCAACGTTCCTTACCGCAGCCTCATGTGCCAATGCCATCTCTAGAGCCACTTTAAATGTTAGCATACTGTTCATTAACAGCATTGATTGTATCTCTTCGTTTAGAATGCCGCATACTAGGGCATCACGCAACCTATCTTCCACATCAGGGAATTCACACTTCTCGGCAATTTTCTTTAGAGCTGTTATAAATTCAGATATTGTTTCATTTGGCATTTGAAGCCTTTTCGCAAATTTAAAACGCTGCACTATTATATTTGGTGTCGGATCAAAGTATTTTTTAATCCCTGCTACTATCTCTTCCCATTCTGTTTCCAATGGATTCTTGGGAGAGGTCAACGTCTGTATTATATTATACGTTTCTCTTCCGCACAGCGAGAAAAATGTTGCCTTCTTTTTAACGATCTTTACTATATCATTTGCTATGCAATAGGATTCGAAGCGCTCTAAATAGCTTGAGATTTCATTTCCATTGTTCGGGTTGAACTGTTCAATATTCATCATTGTTCGCTTACTTTTCCTTACCAATCAGATTTGCTCTCTTCAATAGTCACAGTCACTGTTGCGTATAGGTTCTTTATACTCGTCGCCACTGTTGCGTCTCTACTCTACACCAGGTTACCGAGATCCAATAGGTCTGTGATAAAATCTTTATTTGCTCATAACACTAATATGACTGAATATTTACAATTTAATGATACATATATATACATAAAAATAATTAACATAATAACAACAAACAAACACTATGCAAAACCTTATTTGCATATCTCGACAATTTATCTAAAACATAACTATTGTTATGCAAAACACCACAGCTACCAAGACCACAGGACAGCCATGGTAGTTGGTGATATATGGATACACTCCAGGAGTTACCTGGGTATGGTACCTAGTTGTTACTACTATACTGCTGACTTAACTGGCCTGGAGACACTTGGTGAACTGGTTCACTAAGGCTACCAAGACCACAGAACAGCCCGGGTAGATGGCGATCTATGGATACACTTCAGGAGTTACCTAGGTATGGGACCTAGTTGTTACTACTATACTGCTGTCTTAACCGGCCTGGAGACACTTAGTGGTTCACTGAGGCTACCAAGACCACAGGACAGCCCGGGTAGTTGGTGATCTATGGATACACTCCAGAGATTACCTGGGTATGGTACCTAGTTGTTACTACTATACTGCTGTCTTAACTGGACTGGAGACACTTGGTGAACTGGTTTACTAAGGTTACCAAGACCACAGGACAGCCCGGGTAGTTGGTGATCTATGGATACACTCCAGGAGTTACCTGGGTATGGTACCTAGTTGTTACTACTATACTGCTGTCTTAACTGGACTGGAGACACTTGGTGAACTGGTTTACTAAGGTTACCAAGACCACAGGACAGCCCGGGTAGTTGGTGATCTATGGATACACTCCAGGAGTTACCTACAGACTATTCTGTGGCAATATTAAACTGGCGAAACCGCTGGGTCAATTAACTGTTACATACCCCACAGGCAACAGTTTATAGAACGCTTCAATGTAAACGGCCAGTTTACACTCAGCCTGATGATGGAATCTTTCAACTCCTCTTTCGTCCGCCCAGAATTTAGAACCTTCCTGACTGAACCTTTTTTTTAGAAACTTGTAAACAACTTGTTTCTTTCCTTTACTCTCTAAATATACTCTTAATTTGGGAGATGTGAGTGAAGCAATGTTATAGGCTACATTCATTCTTTTAGTATGTACCAGGTCTATTAGTATGAAACGCGAAAATGGGCGCCAGAGGCCGCTGTGCAACTTTATTTGAGCCGACGGTGGCGCTGTTGTAGGCGTTTTGTTCTTTGACTCACGTGGCATCAGCATGCGTGCAGTTTTATAAAAATTCAAATCGGGAAAAATTTCTGGAGCCCGTGGAAATTGGCGATTTCCGAGCCAAAAAGTGCCCATTTGCGGGAAGTTTTGTTGTTCGCCTTCAACTGGAAGAAAAGTGCCACTGAAGCCCACCGAATGCTCGAGGAAGTTCACGGCGACCACGCTCTGAGCAAATCGCAGTGTTACAGGTGGTTTAAAAAATTTCAAAGTGGCGATTTCGAACTTGATAATGAACCACATGGAAAACCGCCCCAAAAGTTCGAGGACGCTGAACTGCAAGCTTTGTTGGATGAGGACAGTACCCAAATGCAGGAGAAACTCGCAAAACAGCTCCAGGTGTCTCAAGGTGCTGTTTCACTACGTTTAAACAGCCTCGGAATGACCCAAAAGCTTTCCAGATGGGTCCCACACGAGTTGAGCGAAAGGCAGCAATAACGGCGTCTGGTAACCTGCGAAGGGCTGCTCGCCAGGCATGAAAAGAAGTCATTTTTGCACCGAATCGTAACTTCTGATGAGAAATGGATCCACTTCAGCAATCCTACGCGCCAAAAGTCGTGGGGCCTGCCCGACCAATTTCCAAAACAGACGCCTAGGCCCAATCGCTTCGGAAAAAATGCAATGCTTTGCATATGGTGGGACCAGACCTGCGTAGTATATTTCGAGCTCTTGAAACCTGGCAAAAATGGTCAATACTAGTCGCTACGAACAACAAATGCACAGTTTGAGAGAGGCGTTGAATGAAAAAACACCGGAATGGCGTGAAAAGCACAACAACCTGATACTGCAGCATGACAACGCTCCAGCCCACAACGCTACGGTGGTCAAAAACACCATAAAAGACTTGAGCTGAGAACTCTTACCCCACCCGCTGTACTCACCAGACTTAGCGCCGTCGGACTACTACCTTTTCACATCTTTAGGACACGCCCTAAAAAACCAGGAATTTTCGAACTCAGACATACTCCGAAAATGACTTGTTGACTGGTTCGACTCAAAAGGAATAAAAATTTTCAGACAAGGAATTCGAAAATTGCCTGAAAAGTGGTCCGAGTGTATAGCTAATCAGGGCAGTTACTTTGAATAAAAAATCTTTTGTTGTATGGAATTGGTGCACTTTTGAATTCATTGAAAATTTTCGCGTTTCATACTAATAGACCTGGTATATCGGGATTCAGACAATAACTCTGAAAGATACACTCATGGACAAAACTTAAGGAAGTTGTACCTTTTAGCATGTATATCGGGATTCAGACAATAACTCTGAAATATACACTCATGGACAAAACTTAAGGAAGTTGTATCTTTTAGCATGTATATCGGGATTCAGACAATAACTCTGAAATATACACTCATGGGCAAAACTTAAGGAAGTTGTATCTTTTAGCATGTATATCGGGATTCAGACAATAACTCTGAAAGATATTACAGTGAACTTTATTGAAAACACACCAGATAACCAAGTATGAACAACATCTATCTCCTTCACAAAAAAATAAAAAAATAAATAAATAGACGACTGTTGACATCAAAGACTTTCCATTTCCTTAAGTTTTATCTATGAATATTTTTCGACAGTTTCGGTTTGCCTTCCATAAGTTTTGTCTCCATTAGATTGTATATTCACATATACAAATAAGGTATTAAACTTATTAATGATAAATCATTAAGGGTCTCTACCAAACAACTAAAAGCTTTTTCTTTGGAGTCCAATAGGGAATTCTATTTCCAACAGTTACAGAGGGTCAACGACCGCGTTCCAAATGTGATATCTGCGGATATTTGAGTCCAGATTTCCACATCTCACTACAGTTTGGCTATACAAGGTTGTCCCACAGAAGTTCGTAAACACCTGCAAAAAATTGGAATTCCAATGTTATTCGCCGTTATGTATAATGTCTTTGTATTGTGTATAAAGTAATTATTGTATTATGTATTATTATGTATTCGCCGTAATAATATTATTCGCCGTTATGTATAATGTCTTTGTATTATGTATAAAGTAATTGTATTATTATGTATTCGCCGTAATAATATTATTCTCCAAGTAATAAGAAAACACGAAATTTTGAGACCACCTTACACAATCTGACAAACAGTACAAATATGACATTGTACTCGGATAAGGTGGATAAATTAAGAAAAAGACATCTCCTTATCGTGTAACTGCTGATGGCCGGCGCCATCTATTGGAATAAATATCAACTATTCATTGATTTTTTAAAAATTATTCCAGAATTGGCCAATATACCCATTCTTGATTAATGAAGAAAAGCTAACCACGTACGCGTTTCGGGCTGTTGGGCCTCGTCAGTTTCAGTTTCACGATAAGAAGATGCCTTTTCCTAACTTATAAAATTTGACAATATTTCAGTCTTCACTCACATGAATGAAACTTCAAAAAAACACAGTCGAGGAGACTTCCCTAACACAGAAGTGTCCTCTTTCAGAAAAACCAGGATGTCTTAGAAATGAATTTACCCTCGGGAAAGGTCACATTAAGTAAGTTTTGCTGAAGAAAACATATCAAGAAGATCACAATAACCCACAATCCCATCTATACAACCAGTACCTAAAATAACCCAGATGATAATCATAGATTACGAGGAAAGTTTAAACAGATCTGCGAGGGACAAGATGACACCACATTAGAGCCACTCTCGGCCTAAATTTAATTGAGCTGCTAATGAGAAATTAACGAGCCAGCTCAGCCATGTTCGACAGCCTAAGCAACCCGTCTGCTTTTTTTTACATCACCTTGCCAACTTTTTTACCGAAACCATTCCACATTTCCTGTATCTACATCTACCTGCATTGCTATTTCACATTTCTCGCTTTGGTATATGATTTGTTTACTTGTTTTTTTTTTTTTTGCTTATCTCTAGTACACGTGCTACAGGCCATGATAATCATGGTTGGTAGTTAGCGACTGTCTTTTACTGTAAGTACACCACATGTCTACATATGGCACAGGCCATGATAATCCTGGTGGGTAGTTAGCGACTGTCTTTTACTGTAAGTACATCACATGTCTACATATGGTACAGGCCATGATAATCCTGGTGGGTAGTTAGCGACTGTCTTTTACTGTAAGTACACCACATGTCTACATATGGTACAGGCCATGATAATCCTGGTGGGTAGTTAGCGACTGTCTTTTACTGTAAGTACACCACATGTCTACATATGGTACAGGCCATGATAATCCTGGTTGGTAGTTAGCGACTGTCTTTTACTGTAAGTACACCACATGTCTACATATGGTACATGCCATGATAATCCTGGTGGGTAGTTAGTGACTGTCTTTTACTGTAAGTACACCACATGTCTACATATGGTACAGGCCATGATAATCCTGGTGGGTAGTTAGCGACTGTCTTTTACTGTAAGTACACCACATGTCTACATATGGTACAGGCCATGATAATCCTGGTGGGTAGTTAGCGACTGTCTTTTACTGTAAGTGCACCACATGTCTACATATGGTACAGGCCATGATAATCCTGGTTGGTAGTTAGCGACTGTCTTTTACTGTAAGTGCACCACATGTCTACATATGGTACAGGCCATGATAATCCTGGTGGGTAGTTAGCGACTGTCTTTTACTGTAAGTTAACTACATATCTACATATGGTACAGGCCATGATAATGAGTGTATCATTCAGAGTTATTGTCTGAATCCCGATATACATGCTAAAAGGAACAACTTCCTTAAGTTTTATCCATGAGTGTATCTTTCAGAGTTCTTGTCTGAATCCCGATATACGTGTTAAAAGGTACAACGTCCTTAAGTTTTGTCCATGAATTTATTTTTCAGAGTTATTGTCTGAATCCCGATATACATGCTAAAAGGAACAACTTCCTTAAGTTTTATCCATGAGTGTATCTTTCAGAGTTATTGTCTGAATCCCGATATGCGTGTTAAAAGGTACAACGTCCTTAAGTTTTGTCCATGAATTTATTTTTCAGAGTTATTGTCTGAATCCCGATATACATGCTAAAAGGTACAACTACCTTAAGTTTTGTCTAATAATCTGAACATAACTAGTATACAAAGAAATATCAATCAATATTCATTCATATTGAGGTGCGCTAACCAGCTGTTCTTAACATGAACATCTGCCGTGGTTACAGTTTAGAGAAAGAATGATAACAATCAGTTCAAAGAAAGTTCTAAGCAATGTCAACAGGGGGAGAATAACCAGTTCAAATTTGAGGAAAGTGGAGCTTATAATTGGCTTTGTATTCATACAGCTGTCCAATTGAGGGATAGGGGGTCGCTCCCTAACGGTCGGTAACGAGGTATTGTGGATGAGGGACATGGCATCGTCTGGTAGGCATTTCAAAACTCCCTCAGAAAGGATACAACCGTTGGTTATATCAAGTCAGACTGTTTCTTAGACTCTATCTTTTATCTTTCACCTTACTCTTTATATGAATGAAGCCATTAAGACGCGAATGTTTTTTTTTTCACAAATAAATTAAATTTCTACTGTCCTTACTGCGATTAAAAAATATTTTGCCGATAGATGGCGCAAGACATTAGTAAATTTTAGTTGCACGATTAAAAGATGCCTTTATTTATATACTTGATAGAAACACAAATACACACTTGTACTATTTTTCATGTTTATTGAATTTGTTGCGAGTTCTCTGTGTGTTTGTCCATATTGTCAAGGAAACATTTCTGATGACCTACATTCTATGATTCATCATTAGTCACGTGACGCTGAGTCAGCGTTTTATTTGTAAATAGCTTGTTTGAAAGAAGACCCGACTTCGCACCTATTACCAAGATGGAGACCAAACCATGGACCACTTCACCTCAACAACCCTGACTGGCCATGGTTACATTCAGACACACTATACAAAGGTATTGAAAGAAGACCCGACTTCGCACCTATTGCCAAGATGGAGACCAAACCATGGACCACTTCACCTCAACAACCCTGACTGGCCATGGTTACATTCAGACACACTATACAAAGGTATTGAAAGAAGACCCAACATTGCCAAGATGGAGACCAAACCATGGACCAATTCACCTCAACAACCCTGACTGGCCATGGTTACATACAGACAGACTATACAAAGGTATTGAAAGAAGACCCAACATTACCAAGATGAAGACCAAACCATGGACCACTTCACCTCAACAACCCTGACTGGCCATGGTTACATCCAGACAGACTATACAAAGGTATTGAAAGAAGACCCAACATTACCAAGATGAAGAACAAACCATGGACCAATTCACCTCAACAACCCTGACTGGCCATGGTTACATTCAGACACACTATACAAAGGTATTGAAAGAAGACCCAACATTACCAAGATGAAGACCAAACCATGGACCAATTCACCTCAACAACCCTGACTGGCCATGGTTACATCCAGACAGACTATACAAAGTTATTGAAAGAAGACCCAACATTACCAAGATGAAGACCAAACCATGGACCACTTCACCTCAACAACCCTGACTGGCCATGGTTACATTCAGACACACTATACAAAGGTATTGAAAGAAGACCCAACATTACCAAGATGAAGACCAAACCATGGACCACTTCACCCCAACAACCCTGACTGGCCATGGTTACATTCAGACACACTATACAAAGGTATTGAAAGAAGACCCAACATTACCAAGATGAAGACCAAACCATGGACCACTTCACCTCAACAACCCTGACTGGCCATGGTTACATACAGACAGACTATACAAAGGTATTGAAAGAAGACCCAACATTACCAAGATGAAGACCAAACCATGGACCACTTCACCTCAACAACCCTGACTGGCCATGGTTACATTCAGACACACTATACAAAGGTATTGAAAGAAGACCCAACATTACCAAGATGAAGACCAAACCATGGACCACTTCACCTCAACAACCCTGACTGGCCATGGTTACATTCAGACACACTATACAAAGGTATTGAAAGAAGACCCAACATTACCAAGATGAAGACCAAACCGTGGACCACTTCACCTCAACAACCCTGACTGGCCATGGTTACATTCAGACACACTATACAAAGGTATTGAAAGAAGACCCAACATTACCAAGATGAAGACCAAACCGTGGACCACTTCACCTCAACAACCCTGACTGGCCATGGTTACATTCAGACACACTATACAAAGGTATTGAAAGAAGACCCAACATTACCAAGATGAAGACCAAACCATGGACCACTTCACCTCAACAACCCTGACTGGCCATGGTTACATTCAGACAGACTATACAAAGGTATTGAAAGAAGACCCAACATTACCAAGATGAAGACCAAACCATGGACCACTTCACCTCAACAACCCTGACTGGCCATGGTTACATCCAGACACACTATACAAAGGTATTGAAAGAAGACCCGACTTCGCACCTATTGCCAAGATGGAGACCAAACCATGGACCACTTCACCTCAACAACCCTGACTGGCCATGGTTACATTCAGACAGACTATACAAAGGTATTGAAAGAAGACCCAACATTACCAAGATGAAGACCAAACCGTGGACCACTTCACCTCAACAACCCTGACTGGCCATGGTTACATTCAGACACACTATACAAAGGTATTGAAAGAAGACCCAACATTACCAAGATGAAGACCAAACCGTGGACCACTTCACCTCAACAACCCTGACTGGCCATGGTTACATTCAGACACACTATACAAAGGTATTGAAAGAAGACCCAACATTACCAAGATGAAGACCAAACCGTGGACCACTTCACCTCAACAACCCTGACTGGCCATGGTTACATTCAGACACACTATACAAAGGTATTGAAAGAAGACCCAACATTACCAAGATGAAGACCAAACCGTGGACCACTTCACCTCAACAACCCTGACTGGCCATGGTTACATTCAGACACACTATACAAAGGTATTGAAAGAAGACCCAACATTACCAAGATGAAGACCAAACCATGGACCACTTCACCTCAACAACCCTGACTGGCCATGGTTACATTCAGACAGACTATACAAAGGTATTGAAAGAAGACCCAACATTACCAAGATGAAGACCAAACCATGGACCACTTCACCTCAACAACCCTGACTGGCCATGGTTACATCCAGACACACTATACAAAGGTATTGAAAGAAGACCCGACTTCGCACCTATTGCCAAGATGGAGACCAAACCATGGACCACTTCACCTCAACAACCCTGACTGGCCATGGTTACATTCAGACAGACTATACAAAGGTATTGAAAGAAGACCCAACATTACCAAGATGAAGACCAAACCATGGACCACTTCACCTCAACAACCCTGACTGGCCATGGTTACATTCAGACACACTATACAAAGGTATTGAAAGAAGACCCAACATTACCAAGATGAAGACCAAACCATGGACCACTTCACCTCAACAACCCTGACTGGCCATGGTTACATTCAGACAGACTATACAAAGGTATTGAAAGAAGACCCAACATTACCAAGATGAAGACCAAACCATGGACCACTTCACCTCAACAACCCTGACTGGCCATGGTTACATTCAGACAGACTATACAAAGGTATTGAAAGAAGACCCAACATTACCAAGATGAAGACCAAACCGTGGACCACTTCACCTCAACAACCCTGACTGGCCATGGTTACATTCAGACAGACTATACAAAGGTATTGAAAGAAGACCCAACATTACCAAGATGAAGACCAAACCGTGGACCACTTCACCTCAACAACCCTGACTGGCCATGGTTACATTCAGACAGACTATACAAAGGTATTGAAAGAAGACCCAACATTACCAAGATGAAGACCAGTTAATTCCTCAGTTAATCCTCAACTTCCCCCTGGTCCTGGTGCCACGTGAGACGTACTAGGAGAGCGTCTTTTGATCCCAAACTTTGTTCTTACTGTCCCGTGCGGACTTCCCATTCTGCACGCTTTGCCACTCAACCCCGACTGTTTCCAACTCATTTGTTGGCCTACCCGAGTTTACGACATATATATATATATATATTTTTTTTAATTTAAAAATATTTCGAGCTTTCGGGCAAGTAAGCCCTTCTACGGGAGAAATATTTTACATGATCAAAACGCCATTAAAATATGATTTAAAATTAAATAAAGTTATTTGGTTTAATTTATTTTAAATCATATTTTATTGGCTTATTAATCATGCAAAATATTTCTCCCGTAGAAGGACTTACTTGCCCGAAAGCTCGAGATATTTTTAATAAAAATATTTTAAAAAATAATATTTTCCCTGGAGGCTTTATGTTTTTATTTTAATGTAGGATATATATTTTTCATTATTATTTATATATATTACAAAACTATATATATGATTATAATATCATAAAAGACCTATCTTGACCAAAATCACATGAGCTTTTTTAGATGGTAGAGCGCCATCTAGTGGAACAGAAATCAACTAAACGTTGATTTAGCTTGTTCCCTGATATTTGACCATCCGATATTCTTGATTAATCAAGAAAAAGTCAACCACCTATGCGTCTCGGGTTGTTGGCCCTTGTCAACATGGAGCAGGTTGTACCACTGAATATATTTACATACACCTATCCCCCGATTTACACGGTAGATACGTTCCTGAGAAAAACGTGTAAATCGGGGGATAGGTGTACACAGAAAAAAAAATGCATTGACAGGTTAAAATATGTAGTCAGCACATAAGCTCGTGATTCCTCGTGAGATGTGTACACAGCGCATGTGTTCAATCACAGTTTATTTGGAAAACCATGTAAAAGCGAAAACGTGTAAAACAAGTACCGTGTAAATCGGGGGATAGGTGTATACACAAATTCTCAATATGTGTTGGATATATATTTATTGTTCTATTAATCTGGGAAACGCGAGCAGATCAGTGGTTCTGCGTTTAAAGAACTTGAGTTCTTTTTTTAATCTTCCTTAGACCCTCTCAAACCCACACTCCTGACGTTGTATTTTTCTCCCAGAGAGGGTAAAAACTGCTAAGAAACGACAGGCAGATATAAGAAAGTGTTTAGAGGAGAACAACGCAGTAAAATGGGGGTAAAAAAATACCAAACGATCCTATTTCAGTGGTGTTTAAAAAGTGTTTACGAGCTGCTCCGTTGACATAATGATGGATGGTTTGACACGTCACCGACTTTCTGTAAATACTGGTTGTTCTGTGTGCACTTCTATGTATTGGTGGTGCAGTGGTATAGATTGTGGATTTTCGATAGCAAAGCCATGGGTTCAAATCCCGCTTTGGACACTTTTTTTTTTTAATAATTAAATTGGAAACTATTATAGACGCGTATGATTCTTTTAAAAAAATAAACAATATCTACTGCCCTTACTGCAATGAAAAAAAATTATGGAAGGGGCTGGCTAATCAGTGGTGAACCCTCCCAGTTTAAACTGGCGAAACTGCTGGAAGGATTCACCACTGATGAGCCAGGCCCTCTCATTAATTTTTCCATTGCAGTAAGGACAGTATATATTGTTTATTTTTTAAAAATAATCATACACGTCTATAATAGTTTCCAATTTTGATAACAGATGGCGTGCTAATGTATCATAAAGAATAACATGTTTTTTATTTTTTAATATTATCTCTAGTACACGTGGTACAGGCCATGATAATCATGGTGAGTAGAAGTTAGCGACAGTCTTTTACTGTAAGCACCCCACAAGTCTAAACATGGTACAGGCCATGATAATCATGGTCGGTAGAAGTTAGCGACTATTTTTACTGTAAGTACACCACATGTCTACATATGTGAAAAGCAGTTCTACGCTTGCACTACTAAACGTGCCAGAACTCCTTTTGGTTACTTGCACTCGCTAGTGGGGTTGGACTTTTGCAAAAATCGAGGGCCATTGGAGCAATTTTTTTTTAATCAGTAAAAAAGTGTCCAAATGCTGGCTTGCACCATCTATCGGAATAAATATCATTTTTTTTTCTTCCTAAACTTATACAATCATATTTAAATTCGGTGTGTTATAATTGGTTAGAAGTAATACTTCTAGGTCTCCATATTGAAGGACAAGTTAGCCCGACAACTCGAGATATAAAATAAACCAAACTCTAGATTCATTAATGAATTTGTCAAAGAAATTAAGGTGTTTTTTAAGGATTGTTTTTTCGTGTCATCTCCATGTCTAAATGATCAATAGAGTTATGAAAAAACATCCTACGGACAGCCTGCACCACGCTGATGAGGGCCAACAGCCCGAAACGCGTACGTGGTTAGCTTTTCTTGATTAATCAAGAATGGGTATTTGGCCAATTCTGTAATAAATTAAAATTTAATGAGAATAATTGATGTTTATTCCGATAGATGGTGCAAGCCATCAGTAACTTTCAGTTGCACGATAAGAAGATGCCTTTTTTTTTCATAATTCTACGGACTGTTAGACAAAAGAGTTGGTGTCTCCCAGATGGGACAGACAAGTGGGACACGAGCAATTAGGAAGCGATGGTATCATGTGGGTTGATGCATTATGTATTGGGCACATGACGACTCCATCAGTGTACACCACTCGCTTTGTAGCGTCACTTTAAACCTACATTAATCAAGAATGGGAGTCGGTGGAAGGATGATCTAAACCGTTGGTTTTCGAACACTACGACCCGGGTTCGTTTCCCGCATTAGGCACTTATTTTCTGATAGAAGAAGAAAAAAAATGCTTCAATAACCCACGAATCTTTCAAAAGTCCAACCCCATCAGCGAGTGCAAGTAACTAAACGGGGCTCTGGCACATTTGTCTGTGCAAAGTCGAACTGCTTTACACATGTGTAGACATGTGGTGTACTTACAGTAGAAGCAGTCGCCTACCCACCATATTCTCTCTGAAGTTTGTCTTTCCTAATTTCCCATGTGGCAGTAAAGATAGAGGCTGCTTTGTCGACAATCATATTTCATCATAAAATAGACATTTCTACAAGTAAACATTTTTTATTTTCTCAACGTTTCAAGGTCGTTGATGTACAGCTTGCACCACGCTGATGAGGGCCAACAGCCCGAAACGGGTATTAAATGGGTATTTTTCACATTGTGTCGCGGTCTCACGCAATTCTGGCCTTAACTACCAATTTCATGATTTTTCAGGATGCCTGAATGATCTATTTTTTGGTCGTTGAGGTACAGCTTACACCACGCTGATGAGGGCCAACAGCCCAAAACAGTAATTAAATGGGTATTTTTCACATTGTGTCGCGGTCTCACGCAATTCTGGCCTTAACTACCAATTTCATGATTTTTCAGGATGCCTGAATGACCTGTTTTTTGTTTGTTGAGGTATAGCTTGCACCACGCTGATGAGGGCCAACAGCCCAAAACGGGGATTAAATGTGCATTTTTCACATTGTGTCGCGGTCTCACGCAATTCTGGCCTTAACTACCAATTTCATGATTTTTCAGGATACCTGAATGATCTATTTTTTGGTCGTTGAGATACATCTTGCACCACGCTGATGAGGGCCAACAGCCCGAAACGCGTACGTGGTTATCTTTTCTTGATTAATAAAGAATGGGTATTTGGCCAATTCTGGAATAATTAAAAATCAAAGAATAGTTGATATTTATTCCGATAGATGGCGCAAGCCATCAGCAACTTTCAGTTGCACGATAAGGAGATGTCTTTTTTATTAAAAAAAAAATCTTTATTTTATTTATTTCTTCTAACGATTACAAAAGATTTTTGTTGAAATGTTAAGAAAATAAAAACTCTTTACTGCCAAAATGTCTATTTAAAAAAAAAAGAAATATAGAAAATTTACGTTTAAAATCGTATTTCTAATAAGATAGTGTTGCACCAGGTTGCGGCTTGGCAAACTCTTCAACCTTGATTCTCTCCTGTGCTGGGTCTTGTATCTTACCAGAGCGTGTTTCAACCATCCTACAAATTTATATAAGTGGAGATAACTCTACTTTAAGTAGCCTCCAGAATTTAGTTCTCACATCAAAGAGAGCAGTGAAGTCACACAGTGTACCTAATGGTGATTCTATAATACATCTGTTTATAATATATATGTATATATTATATAATCTAAAAACTCAAATATTTCTATATTTAAAAATATATATATATTATTTTTATTAATACAAAGCAATAACGCGCCATCTATACATATAAAATGAAAGAATTTAAAAGCTCGAATGTTTCTTTTATACATAATACAAACTTCAGTGCTGCGTATATAAGCAGAATCGTCCAATACAGTATTAGAGCTCTGAGAAGCGGTCTGGTGGATTAAATTGGCGAAACCGCTGGGAGGGTTCACCACTGATGAGCCAAGCCCTCCCAATATATTTTTTCATCGCAGTAAGGGCAGTAGAAGTTTGTATTATGTATAAAATAAGCATTCCTGCTTTTAAATCCTTTCATTTTATATTATTTTTATTCATTGATAATTCTACTTTTTGGTTATCATCGTTTTTAGAAAGACTTTCAGTTTTGTTGTAAATATGCGTAGTTAACATTTCTATCTTTTTAAATCACTAATATAGGATTAACTTTATACATTCTATATATTGTGAAAATAACTAATGTGTAATATTTTCTCAAATAATTGAAAATAAAAACTACTTGATGGTAAATAATTATCTTTTTCTTATCACAACTGCACCTTAAACCCTTTATCTTATCGATCCTTTGTCTTATCAACCCTTTCTCTAACAACAAAAACAACAAATTAATTCATAACATATATATTCTGTGAAAAAAACAGTACAAATGTGATATTGTAATGGGATAAGGTGCATAAATTAAGAAAAAGACATCTCCTTATCGTGCAACTCAAAGTTGCTGATGGCTTGCGCCATCTATCGGAATAAATATAAACTATTCTCGTTGATTTTTAATTATTCCAGAATTGGCCAAATACCGTGACGGCTTTTCTTGATTAATCAAGAATGGGTATTTGGCCAATTCTGGAATAATTAAAAATCAACGAGAATAGTTGATATTTATTCCGATAGATGGCGCAAGCCATCAGCAACTTTCAGTTGCACGATAAGGAGATGCCTTTTTCTTAATATTCTTTTTAATAAAATTAAAAATATATATTTAATATAAATTTGAATTTTATATATATCAAAAATAATTTTACAAATTAAAATAAAATAGGTACACATTAGATATGATGCAACAATATGCAGGTAGATATATACACAGATTAGAATATAGAATGGGATTTCAACTGAAAAATAAAGTATTAAACCGCTATGTGAAGAGGCTACCCTATACATGTCTATATTCCTCCGCCGCAATAAAAAAGTTCCATATAAAATGGAACGGTATGGAAAATTGATATCTTGGCACTCTCAATGGTTAAACATTCAACAGCTCTTTGTATGACCCGTCTTTTTAGGAGTGATCCTTTAGTGGGTTAAAATTTCCATTTTTACCATGGTATTAGCTCCTTAGTGTACATGGTTGGTATTTTACTATGGCTAGTTTCTTATTTAGATATTTAGGACCTATACCTATCTGTGTGAGACTTTAGCCTACCTAATTGTTAAATAGGAAAATAAGATACAGTAGAACTACCTCTCTGTAAAGGACAACACCTAGTTACAGAGCCAAAGTGTTCTTTAGGGAGAGGTGTCCTCTTACCAGAGAGTTGCTACAGTAGAACTACCTCTCTGTAAAGGACAACACCTAGTTACAGAGCCAAAGTGTTCTTTAGGGAGAGGTGTCCTCTTACCAGAAAGTTGCTACAGTAGAACTACCTCTCTGTAAAGGACAACACCTAGTTACAGAGCCAAAGTGTTCTTTAGGGAGAGGTGTCCTCTTACCAGAGAGTTGCTACAGTAGAACTACCTCTCTGTAAAGGACAACACCTAGTTACAGAGCCAAAGTGTTCTTTAGGGAGAGGTGTCCTCTTACCAGAGAGTTGCTACAGTAGAACTACCTCTCTGTAAAGGACAACACCTAGTTACAGAGCCAAAGTGTTCTTTAGGGAGAGGTGTCCTCTTACCAGAGAGTTGCTACAGTAGAACTACCTCTCTGTAAAGGGCAACACCTAGTTACAGATCCAAAGTGTTCTTTAGGGAGAGGTGTCCTCTTACCAGAGAGTTGCTACAGTAGAACAACCTCTCTGTAAAGGACAACACCTAGTTACAGAGCCAAAGTGTTCTTTAGGAAGAGATGTCCTCTTACCGGAGAGTTGCTACAGTAGAACTTCCTCTCTATAAAGGACAACACCTAGTTACAGAGTCAAAGTGTACTTTAGAGAGAGGTGTCCTCTTACCAGAGAGTTGCTACAGTAGAACAACCTCTCTGTAAAGGACAACACCTAGTTTCAGAGTCAAAGTGTTCTTTCGGGAGAGGTGTCCTCTCACTGGAGAGTTGCTACAGTAGAACTACCTCTCTGTAAAGGACAACACCTAGTTACCGAGCCAAAGTGTCCTTTATAAAGAGGTGTCCTCTCACTGGAGAGTTGCTACAGTAGAACTACCTCTCTGTAAAGGACAACACCTAGTTACAGAGTCAAAGTGTCTTTTAGAGAGAGGTGTCCTCTTACCAGAGAGTTGCTACAGTAGAACTACCTCTCTGTAAAGTACAACACCTAGTTACAGAGTCAAAGTGTCTTTTAGAGAGAGGTGTCTTCTTACCAGAGAGTTGCTAAATTATAAAAATTGCCATTTTGACTCTAAAAACCTGTCCTGTGTAGAGAGATGTCCTCTAGCGAGAGTATTTTCTCATGGTATTTCTACTATACCGAAGAGACGTCAGGGGATTCACCACAAATAGTTTATCTAATTACAATTACAATTTATATTTTAGAAGAGCATCATTCGAAAGCTTGAAACTTTTATTCATAAATAAAAAAAAAATAACGTTACGTCCAAATTATCTTCTGTCATTTTTTTATTACTATGATTATCGTATGCTATTTTAAACCCCTGATGAATTACAATTACAATTGAGCTTGAGGAAGAGCGCCATTCGAAAGCTTGCAACTTATCCCTATATATATAAAATTCAGTGTATGCATGTATGTATGTATGTATGTATGTATGTATGACAATGACAATTAAATAATTTTTATTGACCGCTGGTCAACAATTACTCACGAGGAGTCAAAAGGGCAAACAATGTACATTGATCAGGGGGGCAAGGCCATCCTTAGCTTGTGAATTCCCCTGCGAATGGTGGGATGGCTGTTCCGAGTTCGCTCGAAAGCAGCGTCAAGGAAGCCCGCGAGGGTACTCCCCTGCTCAGGTGAGAGATCCTTGAGTAGATCCAATCTATCTTCGCGGTATAAGACCGCAAACATGACGGCATCCAGGGAAATCCCTGGCTCCAGCAGGGGCCCAAAGCCGGGTTCAGCGATCATTTCATTGAAGATTGTATCTAACTCCGGCATCAGATCGTCGTCGTCCTCCATCGGGTCAGGTGGTGGAAGCGGAGGTGTAGTCGTGGCCGGTGTCGTCTTTTGCCCCTGGGGATTGGGCGGCGTTGGCTCAGCGAGCCGAGGCGCAGGCAGTGGGGGTACACAGCGCTCTTCTTCCGTCATCGGAACGTCCTCCTCCATCTCCGTCGGGGCGGGCGGCGGGGGTGTTATCATAGCAGGTGTCAGCTTGTTGGAAGTGAGCGGCGTTGGATGAGATGGTCGAGGCGCAGGCAGTGTGGATGTAGGGGGCACTGCGGCTGGACCGGTCCTCAGCTCTGACAGGACCTGTCGCAAGACCTTATAAATGTTGCTACTTCCTCCGGGCCTTAGGTCGAGGATTTGGTTTATTAGGCCGGCAAGAGCATTGCTCTGCGGAGGGGTCAGATGGCGACCACGCTTATGTGCCTTGGTCTTTGAGGAGAGGAGGTCCAGAACCTCCTCCCGCCCAAGGCCAAGGGCGTCAGTTCCAGCGAAGGACACGCTGGGACTTCTCTTGATGAAGGCTGCGAGGTCAATTCTCGTGCACTTCTTATTTGATGACGCGGAGGAAGGGATGGACTCCTCCACGGCAGTCATCTCGATGTCTTGAGTGATGTTTGCAGGCCCGAGGATCTCCTGGGATGCGGGATCTCTAGGAGCCTGCGATGACGGATCAGGGGTCACAGGTGGAGGGGCAGGAGGCGTCTCCTCCGTAGGTGAGGCCGAGGGCGCTGTTGGTGATGGTCGGGGGGCGCCTGCTGGGTGGATTGCAGCTCGGGCCGCGGGCGAGGCACCGGAGAACTCCAAGGGAGGCGCCGGTGCTGAATGCTGGGGCGTAGGCCGCTGAGGCGGTGCAGGGGTGGTTGTTGGTTGGAGGCCGGCAGTGGAAGCTGGTGGGGCCGATCTGGTGGTGTTGACCCGCCCTGCAAGCAGGGGGCAGTTGGCCCTCCGGTGCCCTTGTCCGTGGCATCTGGAGCACTTGATGCCCGATGATAGGTAGGCGGGCCAGGCCTCGCCTTTGATCGGAATATCGAGGCGGGTGGGGAGCCTCTCGGTAGTCACTCCATCGTGGAGGACAATGAACGCCTCACGGCGGCCGTCGCAGTAGATGTATGGCCCAGTCTTCATCATTTTGGGCGCGATGGATGTAATGCGCCCATAGGGCTTTAGGGCGTTGATGATGGCTGAGTCCTCCACGAAGAAGGGGAGGTTGCCCACCGTTATCCTCTCCGCTCTTTTGCGGAAAGGAAAAACCCTGAGGAGAGTGCCCTCAACCTCAAGGCCCTCGTTAATGAGGCGCTCGGCTAGGCCTCTGTTAGCCAATCCCAGAAGTTGGTGCCATTCACCTTGGAGATCTGGATAACACCGGCGGTTCCTCCAAGCATTCTGTCCAGCGCCCTCAGATAGTGGAAGGGCTGTAGTTCTGGGCCATGCTCCAGGTATACGCAGTGTTCCTCAGACGAGGATGCCTGCCGCGTCCGGGCTTCTGCGATGTGGGCCCTGGTCGTTCTCAATTCTTGGGCCCGCGGCACCGAGCCCGCCGATGATTGCAGACGGCGATTGGTCCTGGCACTTCCGATGTTGGAGGATGGTGCAGCCGCTGTAGGCGAATTCGATACGCGGCGCCTCTTCTTGTTCTTCACGACGGTAAAGTCGTCATCTGTCCCGGGGTTCATGACTTCGTCACAATCTGCCCAGTTCCTGATGGTAAGGGCAGCGCCATTAGATGACGAAGCAGCCGCCATGCCGGACGTGACGTCGACGCGCGCGGCGGCCAGATTTGCATTTCCAACGCCTGTCGGCGGATTTGCATACTCTTGATTTTCAGAGTTATCTCTAGATATTTCTTTATAGATTCTTCTTTTGTCGAATTCTTGCCACCAATTGGAGATGGGATGCTGGGCCTTCCAGGCTTTTGTCCAGCAGATCCTGGGCTCCTTGGCGATGCCGAATTCGGCATGTCTATGGACATTTTTCCGCTCGCCAGAGACGAAAAACGCGGAGCTCTCGCGACGCGTGGCCGCACGGTCGGCGTATGTATGTATGTATGTATGTATGTATGTGGGTATCTATGTCGGCTATACACGTCCACAATACGTAACTAATCTGACTGATATTTTAACAATGTATATAGTAAAATCTGGAAAAACTTGTAGTGAAAATTTCAGGTCTCTATCCCGAATATTCTTCGAGATATTTGCAAATTGCGTTGCAAATTTGCCTTTTCGCTCGCAAGCAGCGCCTCTAGCGGTGAAGATGGGAAGTAATATCAGCTGACCTAATGTACATGTAAAACGTGTTTTGACAGGACATAGAGAAAAATCTGGAAAATATATTTATCGGATTTTTAGCCAATAAAAATAAAATTGACAGGTTCTGGGCAAAAATAGTTGTTTTTTTAGTCAGAAAATGATGATGACAATATTGCTGTATCATGTTTGATTATCAGATACAAAATTATATCGGGAAAAATTCCAAAAAGCTGAGACCACGGGTGAAGCCAGTTCATTTTTAGTATGCAGGGACAAAATTCTAACAGAAAAACATTCATTCGAGCAGAAGACACAAAGCCAGATCATCTCTTTATAAAAATATCGCTTCTCAGACACAAAGTTTGGAGCGGGACGTTTCACAAGAGTGACATCCACGGCGCCAATTTATAATTGTAACGAATAGTATTTGAATAAAAACATTTAATCGGGTAAAACCCGGGCGTTGCCCGGGTCATTCGGATAGTTAATAAATAAAAAAGAACTTTTCGTCCAAATTATCTTCTGTCATCTATTTATTACTAAGATTATCGTATGCAATTTTAAAGCCCTGATGAATTACAATTACAATTTAGCTTGTGGAAGAGCATCATTCGAAAGCTTGCGACCTATTTTTTATTATTATTATTTTTCGCTTATCCCTAGTACACGTGGTACAGTCCATGGTAATGGTGGGTAGAAGTAGGTGACTACTTTTACTTTAAATGCACCACATGTCTACACATGTGAAAAGCACTAAAGCAAAGCAAAGATCTATTAATAAATAAAAATAGAACGTTTCGCTCAAACTTCTGTCTTTTATTTATTACTGGGATTATCGTATGCTATTTTAAAGTCTGTTAAATTACACCAAAGACTTCTAGGGAAGGTAAAGAATGGTTTAAAGTCCCAAGAAATAATTTTGATGACAAGGCAACAGCCATCTCCGGAACTAACACCACAGTAAATCATACAGAATAATTCCTGGAAAACATGACAAGGAGTTGTGAAACTTTACAGTTATTTCATTTTAAATACCTCCTCTTAGATATTATGTTGCATTAGCGCGCCATCTGTTATGTCGAAACTATTATAGACACGTATGATTCTTTTTGATATTAAACAACTTCTACTATCCTTATTGCAATGAAAAAATTAATGGGAGGGCCTGGCTCATCAGTGGTGTACCCTCCCAGCGGTTTCGCCAGTTTAATCTACCATACCGCTGTTATATTGCATTTTTCGATCTTCCTTTTATAGTGATACTGATGCTAGACTCTTGGAATGGGTATTTTAGATGAACTATGGATATAAGCTTTGAGGACAGCAGAATTATATACATGTCTTTTAAAAGACACAAATTGATGTTTGCGGAAGTGTTTGCTCGAAGCATATTATATATTTATAATTATATGTAATTCTGCTGTCATCAAAGCTTATGTCCATAGTTCATCTAAAATACCCATTCCAAGAGTCTAGCATCAGTGTCACTATAAAAGGAAGTTCCAAAAATGCAATATAACAGCGGTATGGTAGATTAAAATGGCGAAACCGCTGGGAGGGTTCACGACTGATGAGCCAGGCCCTCCCATTAATTTTTCCATTGCAGTAAGGGCAGTAGAAATTGTTTTATTTCAAAAAGAATCATACGTGTCTATGATAGTTTCGAATTTTCTCCTCCTTTGATATGTTTGTGTTAGGTTACCCTATGTAATTAACTAGCATTTCTATTAGAAATATTAATCTACATTTATATTATGAGTGTATCTTTCAGAGTTATTGTCTGAATCCCGATATACATACATGCTAAAAGGTACAACTTCCTTAAGTTTTGTCCATGAGTGTATCTTTCAGAGTTATTGTCTAAATCCCGATATACATGCTAAAAGGTACAACTTCCTTAAGTTTTGTCCATGAGTGTATCTTTCAGAGTTATTGTCTGAATCCCGATATACATACATGCTAAAAGGTACAACTTCCTTAAGTTTTGTCCATGAGTGTATCTTTCAGAGTTATTGTCTAAATCCCGATATACATGCTAAAAGGTACAACTTCCTTAAGTTTTGTCCATGAGTGTATCTTTCAGAGTTATTGTCTGAATCCCGATATACATACATGCTAAAAGGTACAACTACCTTAAGTTTTGTCCATGAGTGTATCTTTCAGAGTTATTGTCTAAATCCCGATATACATGCTAAAAGGTACAACTTCCTTAAGTTTTGTCCATGAGTGTATCTTTCAGAGTTATTGTCTGAATCCCGATATACATACATGCTAAAAGGTACAACTTCCTTAAGTTTTGTCCATGAGTGTATCTTTCAGAGTTATTGTCTGAATCTCGATATACATGCTAAAAGGTACAACTTCCTTAAGTTTTGTCCATGAGTGTATCTTTCAGAGTTATTGTCTGAATCCCGATATACATACATGCTAAAAGGTACAACTTCCTTAAGTTTTGTCCATGAGTGTATCTTTCAGAGTTATTGTCCGAATCCTGATATACATGCTAAAAGGTACAACTTCCTTAAGTTTTGTCCATGAGTGTATCTTTCAGAGTTATTGTCTGATTCCCGATATACATGCTAAAAGGTACAACTTCCTTAAGTTTTGTCCATGAGTGTATCTTTCAGAGTTATTGTCCGAATCCTGATATACATGCTAAAAGGTACAACTTCCTTAAGTTTTGTCCATGAGTGTATCTTTCAGAGTTATTGTCTGAATCCTGATATACATGCTAAAAGGTACAACTTCCTAAAGTTTTGTCCATGAGTGTATCTTTCAGAGTTATTGTCTGAATCCTGATATACATGCTAAAAGGTACAATTTCCTTAAGTTTTGTCCATGAGTGTATCTTTCAGAGTTATTGTCTGAATCCTGATATACATGCTAAAAGGTACAATTTCCTTAAGTGTTGTCCATGAGTGTATCTTTTAGAGTTATTGTCTGATTCCCGATATACATGCTAAAAGGTACAATTTCCTTAAGTGTTGTCCATGAGTGTATCTTTCAGAGTTATTGTCTGAATCCCGATATACATGCTAAAAGGTACAAGTACCTTAAGTGTTGTCCATGAGTGTATCTTTCAGAGTTATTGTATGAATCCCGATATACATGCTAAAAGGTACAATTTCCTTAAGTGTTGTCCATGAGTGTATCTTTCAGAGTTATTGTCTGAATCCTGATATACATGCTAAAAGGTACAATTTCCTTAAGTGTTGTCCATGAGTGTATCTTTCAGAGTTATTGTCTAAATCCCGATATACATGCTAAAAGGTACAATTTCCTTAAGTGTTGTCCATGAGTGTATCTTTCAGAGTTATTGTCTAAATCCCGATATACATGCTAAAAGGTACAATTTCCTTAAGTGTTGTCCATGAGTGTATCTTTCAGAGTTATTGTCTAAATCCCGATATACATGCTAAAAGGTACAATTTCCTTAAGTGTTGTCCATGAGTGTATGACCCAACTATACTAATACACTACCAAAGTCTACATTACTTCCGTATGTAACTGATTTAAATGTTCCCCAATGTAATTTCGGCTTTCATCATTTACATGTCTAATACGACCATGGTATCTTGTGTGTCAAAGCTAATCAATCATGTGTCAATAAGGTTTCTTGCTATTACATATTGCCAAATAGGATATGTAAAATGATGTAATCCAACCGTGGACAGACGTCTTAGTAAAGTTCTAAAGATTTTCCACAAGTCATAAAATACCTACCTAGTTAACAATGGTATAAGACAAGCTTAAAGGATGTTCCCTATAACTTTGGAACGCAGGGCTTAACAATCTTTTTACCTTTTTCACCTATCCTTTAAAAATTTTCACAACTGTTTATTTTTTATACTGTTTATACCTTTTAACACACTTTATACAATTTCAGATTATATATATATGGTACAGCCTACTCCACGCTGAAAATTTTGTACAACATCTAAATCACGAGTTAAAATTTTGTGAGTTAAATATTTATTTTTGACTCGTGGTTTAGATATTGTAAAAATTTGAAATATCGCGTGAGAACGCCTTTGTAAATTTAGAATGATTTGTAACGCCTTGCTAAATGTTTTAATTTTTATTTGTTCCTAACGAGGACAAAATATTTTTTGTTTAAACGTCGAGATAATAAAAAGATTTACTGACTTATGTACCTTTAATTTGAAGAACTATGAATTTATATTTTGAAATATAGGTAATTTTGACATTGCAGAGATGTGGGGAAATTACTTCAACTTAGATGTTGCACTACTTATTTGATTGTACTGCTCTGTCTGAGGAAAGACGAAAACTAAATGATAAAACGGGGCAACTTTGTCCTTCATTTCCGGCACTAATTAATGAAATATCAAAGAATAGGTATATAGCGGTGGCGATATTCCACAGGATTATATCCCGGAACACAGTGTTCTCCCTTGTAAACTGGCGAATCCTGTATAGGGCGAGAGGCCCTAAATAAAGGCTTTTTTAAAAATATAAAATGAAAGAATTTAAAAGCACGAATGTTTCTTTTATACATAATACAAACTTCTACTGTCCTTACTGCGATGAAAAAAAATATTGGGAGGGCTTGGCTCATCAATGGTGAACCCTCCCAGCGGTTTCGCCAATTTAATCTACCAGACCGCTTCTTTAGAGTTCTAATACTGTATTGGATCATTCTGTTTATATATGTTACACTGAAGGATGGAATCTTAGAAATGGTTTTCAAGAAAACTATAAGCTTATAAGACAGTAGAATTACATTCAAATATTTTCATCGAGCAATGCTCTTCCGTAAACAATAAAGACAAGGTCAGTTAGACATAAATTTTTCATCGCAGTGAGGACAGTAGAAGTTTGTATTATATATAAAAGAAACATTCGTGCTTTTAAATCCTTTCATTTTATATGTATAGATGGCGCGTTATTGCTTTGTGTTAAAGGCTTTGTTGTTGTTGTTGTAATTACTTCAACTTCTTAAACTTTTACTTCAGTTCCTAAAGAGATTATTTTCCCCTATTCTTCTGTTTCCCTGATATCTTGAGTAGATTCTTATCTTCAACATAGAGAATACATGTAAAACGAAAATTGCAATTATACCGCGAATGTTTCTTTTAAACAAAAATCGATATTTATTTTAAAGAGAAATAGTGATTATTTCTAACTTTAAGGATGAAGTATGATAGGATGAATTGTGAAGAGTAATGACAAACGGAAAAATAAAAGTGTCCAGGGATGGACACTAAACAGTAGAGATAACCTGGCAATGTAAGAACTTTAAAGAAAAATGAATACCGGCCAGGCAACTTCTATCTTCACGATATACATTCAAGTAAAAAATAAGATCTTCAATTCTGACACCAATTTGAAAAGGTTCAATGACGAACCGCTACGTTAAAGAAAGAAATCCCACGGTACAGATGAGAATCTCCTGGAAAACCTTCCAGCTCTTCAGTTATTGACCTACTTAACTGAAGTGGACTTTCTATTTCAGCTCTGACCGCTCAGCTCAACCTAAACAAATAGAAGCCTACATTCTCCATTCGTAGCTACAGTTGGTGAGATACTCATTCCTGTGGACATTGTCTTTGGTTCTGTAACTAGGTGTTCTCCTTTACAGAGAGGTAGTTAGTTCTACTGTAGCAACTCTCTGGTAAGAGGACACCTCTCTCTAAAGAATACTTTTGCTCTGAAACTAGGTGTTGTCCTTTGCAGAGAGGTTCTACTGTAGAAACAATCAAACATAAGATTGAATACACCTGATTGAGAATAGGAATATCAAAAGAGACCGTATATATAAAGATTCTTACATCTTTAATGGATTTTCTCAAGATAAGAGACAATTTAAGAAGTCATTTCTACCTAGATTTATGCATTTAGAGACGGAATATTTTGAGTAAAGCATCTAAAAACTGAGATCAAGACCTGAATAAGGTTTTAGCATCAAAATCGAACTATATCAGATAACGTCATACTTGGTAGAGATAATTGGTAAAGGTCCCGTTTGGGAATAGAATTTTTAAAAATCTTCTCATTTAAACTATTAAATGCTAAACACTTCCCAGGAAAGTTCGATAAAAATCGATTTTTTATAGGAAATTTGCAAAATAATGAGCTCCAAAAGAATGTTTTAATATTTTTTACGCCTTTTTAAAATTCTTTTTATTACACTTTATAGAAAAAAAAAGCGGTTTTTTTTCCGATGACCTTATATTGTTTCAATAGTCTATATCTATTTTCAGACATCTAAATATATATATATACATGAAAAAATAGTACAAATGTGATATTGTACTGAGATATGGTGTATAAATTATGAAAAAGGCATCTCCTTATCGTGCAACTGAAAGTTTCTGATGGCTTGCGCCATCTATCGGAATAAATATCATGATTAATCAAGAGAATGAGTATACGGCCAATTCTGGAATAATTAAAAATCAACGAGAATAGTTGATATTTATTCCGATAGATGGTGCAAGACATCAGCAACTTTCAGTTGCACGATAAGGAAGTGTCTTTTTCATAAAACAGTTAAACCTGTCTATAGCGCCCCCTCTTGGGACTCACCAAAATAGGGTGTTTTAGAGAGGGGGTGCTATAGACAGGTCAATTTTAATGTAAATCGCATCGTACTACGTATTTAAAATCGGGCGCTATAGAGAGGAAGGCGCTATCTAGAGGGGGTGCTATAGACAGGTCACTTTTGATGTAAATCGCATCGTACTACATATTTAAAATCGGGCGCTATAGAGAGGAAGGCGCTATCTAGAGGGGGAGCTATAGACAGGTCACTTTTAATGTAAATCACTTCGTACTACGTATTTAAAATCGGGTGCTATAGAGAGGAAGACGCTATTTAGAGGGGGAGCTATAGACAGGTCACTTTTAATGTTTAAAATCGGGCGCTATAGAGAGGAAGGCGCTATCTAGAGGGGGAGCTATAGACAGGTCACTTTTAATGTTTAAAATTGGGCGCTATAGAGAGGAAGGCTCTATTTAGAGGGGGCGGGTGCTATAGACAGGTTTAACTGTAAATATATAAATTGAGACATAAATACAACGTATAGAATTTATCTGCAGACGATGTCAAACGACCGGCGAAGAACCAACCCAATAAAATCATCTTTTGACTGACACTCTCAATCAATAGCCATTTCAGAAACTTACTTCAAACAATTGTCATAATGATAACAGGGGCTATCTTTCGTCGTTTGGCTCCTAATTGCCAAATGTTCCGGACAATTTAGAACATCTAAACACCTTTCTTTCCTATCATCTTGAACATAATTTTCCATAATATGGTACACTAGCGCGCCATCTGGTATCAAAATTCGAAACTATTTTAAACGCCTAAGATTCTTTTTTGAAGTTAAACAATTTCTACTGCACTTACTGCAATTTATATTAATATTGTTACAGTAATGAAAGTGACGTTTGGGTAGAATAAAATAATAATTTATTAGATGACTTTAAATAGTTAAATAGTTTGAGGGATAAAAAGAAATAGAGGTAAACTAAGTTAAATGGATAAAAATAATGGTAAATTAAGGAAGTAATGTCAGAGACCCAAACGGCTGGCGATCGGCTACACCCTTCAAGATGGCGACTATTGTTTACAAACTTCCCGCCTATCGCCATCTATCGGAGCTTAGGTATATAACATTCGCCAAGCTGCCGATGTATTATTTACAAGCTATGTACATTTTTGGTTATGACAAAATTAATTTTTCCATTGCAGTAAAAGGCAGTAGAAATTGTTTAACTTCAAAAAGAATCTTAGGTGTTAAAAATAGTTTCGAATTTTGATAATTTTCCATATTTTATGATATCGTTTGATATTAATGTCTTCTGCTCGGAATTAGAAGATTCAGAATATAATGGCGCGCTAATGCAACATAATATAAATATTAGTAAATTAAATTTATAAGTTTAATTGCCATCTATCGTTAAAATTTTACACAAATAAATTTACTGGCGTTTCTTTTAAATATCATCAAATATTATCTCTACAGACCTTACTACAATGATGAATGCAATAGACTCATTTCATTGCAGTAAGGTCTGTAGAGATAACTTGTATCATTGCAGTAAGGTCTGTAGAGATCATATTTGATGATATTTAAAAGAAACGCATTGCCAGTAAATTTATTTGTGTAAAATTTTAATAATATAAATACTTTATTGTGTTTATTGTACAATTATCTACAGCCTTTACTACAATGAAATTTTAATAGGAGGACCTAGCTCATCAGTAGTGAACCCTCCCAGCGGTTTCACCAATTTAATCCACCAGACTGCTTCTTAGAGCTCTAATACTGTATTGGATCATTCTGCTTATAATATATGCTATATATTTGCTCTTCCGCAAACAATAAAGACAAGTTAGGCATAAATTAATACAAAGCAATAACGCGCCATCTATACATATAAAATTAAAGGATTTAAAAGCAAGTTTGTATTATGTATAAAATAAACATTCATGCTTTTAAATCCTTTCATTTTATATATGTAACAATACGAAGTAATATTTTCATAAGAAAAAAGGTTTTCCAAAGTGGGTTTCGAACCTATGTCGTGTCTGTTAAAGTCAATAGCTTATACCACTTCACCGCCGACCCATTCTAACAATGTATATTAACCATATATATAAATACTTCACTCACTGAAGGCCTACACGCCAGTATTCCCCACTATAGCTCCAAGAGTGAAAGACCATCCCGTGCGTGAGGCGACACGCTCCACTGCATGTTTCCTGCACTCTTTTTGGACTCCAAATTTCCCTTTTTGTAAACGGAAAGCGACGGCTCGATAACCTTTCCTCCTGGAGATGCACTGGCGAGCAGACATCACCTGTCTGTAAAGATATTGTTTTAAATTTATAATTGTCCTTTCCTATACATAAAATACCTTCTCACATGAAAGAACGTCTTTGAAAACTGGTAGTATACCTATAACCCTAAAACACGTAGTACAGGCCATGATAATCATGGTACGTAGATAGTTAGCGACTGTCTTTTACTGTAAGTACACCACATGTCTACATATGATACAGGCCATGATAATCCTGGTGGGTAGTTAGCGACTGTCTTTTACTGTAAGTACACCACATGTCTACATATGGTACAGGCCATGATAATCCTGGTGGGTAGTTAGCGACTGTCTTTTACTGTAAGTACACCACATGTCTACATATGATACAGGCCATGATAATCCTGGTGGGTAGTTAGCGACTGTCTTTTACTGTAAGTACACCACAGGTCTACATATGGTACAGGCCATGATAATCCTGGTGGGTAGTTAGCGACTGTCTTTTACTGTAAGTACACCACATGTCTACATATGGTACAGGCCATGATAATCCTGGTGGGTAGTTAGCGACTGTATTTTACTGTAAGTACACCACATGTCTACATATGGTACAGGCCATGATAATCCTGGTGGGTAGTTAGCGAATGTATTTTACTGTAAGTACACCAAATGTCTACATATGGTACAGGCCATGATAATCCTGGTGGGTAGTTAGCGACTGTCTTTTACTGTAAGTACACCACATGTCTACACTCGGCCGTGCGGCCACGCGTCGCGCGAGCTCCTGAGTGTTTCGCCTCTGGCGGGCGAAAAGTGTCGCGGATGGCGACAAATTTTATACGGGCTGAAAGCCCGTCAAAAGCCGAGCAAAAGCCTGTAAGGCACGGCTCACTAGCACAACCATGTGCAGAATTATCCGCAAATCAAGATTTGCAGAGCGAAATTCCAATAGTTTTGAGAAAAAATCAAAACTATGTAAATCCGCCCGCCGGCGGCCAGGATGCAAATTCTGCCGCGCCGGTCGACCTCTCTCTTGCGGCTATTCCAACTTCTAACGCCGCTGCTCAAGTCCGGAGAAACTGGGCTGACATCACAGAAGAGGTGAATCCTGGAGCTGAGGAAGGATTTACCCTCGTCCAGGGTAGGAAGAGGCGCCGTGGCTCGGCAAATTCGCCTACGGCGGCTGCACCATCCTCCAATCCCGGAGGCTCTAGGACCATTCGCCGACCTCAACCATCGGCGGGTTCGGTGCCGCGGGCCCAAGAGATCAGGGTCACCAGAGCACACATCGCGGAAGCCAGGGCGCGGCAGGCGTCCTCCTCCGAGGAACACTGTGTGTACATCGAACACAGCCCCGAACTGGAGCCCTTCCACTACCTTAGGGCACTGGACAGGATGCTCGGAGGAACTGCCGGAGTCATCCAGATCACCAAGGTGAACGGCCACCAGCTCCTGGGACTGACCAACAGAGGCCTAGCCGAGCGCCTCATAAGTGAGGGCCTCGAGGTTGAGGGAACACTCCTCAGAGCATTCCCTTTCCGCAAAAGAGCGGAAAGGATTACAGTGGGTAACCTCCCCTTCTTTGTGGCGGACTCTGCTGTCATCACCGCCCTCTCTCCATATGGGCGGGTTACGTCCATCGCCCCTAAGCAGATGAAGGCGGGCCCCTACGTCTACGTCGATGGCCGGCGTGACGTCTTCATCACCCTACATGAGGGGATCACCATCGAGAGGCTTCCAACCCGCCTTGACATCAACATCAAAGGCCAAGCCTGGCCTGCGTACCTATCCTCGGGCATCAGGTGTTCCAGGTGCCACGGACAAGGGCATCGGAGGGCCATCTGCCCCCTGCTTGCAGGGCTGGCCAACAACACCAGAACGGCCCCACCGACCACTCCTGCTGGCGTCCCACCACCGACCACCCCTGCACCGCCTCAGCGGTCAGCAGCCCAGCCTCCTGCGCCGACACCCTCCAATCCAGCCATGGAGGTTTGCAGCGCTCCTCCCGTGGCCCGAGCTGCGCTCCACTCATCCGCACCTCGGCCATCTCCACCAGCGGCCCCAGCCTATCCTATGGAGGAGACGCCTCCTGCCCCTCCACCAGTGACCCCTGCTTCGTCCCTGCGAACACCTGGGAGTCGCGAGCCTGCGGCCCCAACACCGGACGTTGAGATGTCCATCGTGGAGGAGACCTTTGCGTCCTCCACGTCATCTGCAAAAAACGCAACGAGAGTCGACCTCGATGCGTTCATCGAGAAGCACCCCAGCGTGTCCTTCGCTGGGACGGACGCCCTTGGTCTTGGGCGGGAGGAGGTCCTGGACCTCCTCTCCTCAAGGACCAAGACGCAGAGGAAGGGACCCCTCCTGTCGCCTCCGCAGTGCGACGCCCTCGCTGGCCTGATCAGGCAAATCTTGAATCTGAAGCCCGGAGCAGCCAGCAACCTCTACAAAGTCCTCGGGCAAGTCAAAGCTGAGCTGAGGACAACACCAGCTGCAGTGCCTCCAACTCCCCCACTGCCTGCGCCTCGGCCCGCTGAGCCTATGCTGCCCACTACCCACAGGGAGGAACTGACACCTCCTTTGATGACACCGCCGCCGCCCGCCCCGACGGACATGGAGGAGGACGATCCAATAACGGAGGAGGAGCGCTGTGCACCCCCACCGCCTGCGCCTCGGCTCGCTGGGCCAATACCACCCGTCCCCCATGGGGACACGACGACACCGGCCATGACGACACCTCCGCCTCCACTGTCCTTGGACAGGCGCTGGAAGATGACAGGAGACTTAATTCACGAATTGAGTCGTGAAATAGACTTGGAGCACACGTTCCAAACGCAAGTCGACATGGATGACATCGTGAGAGCAGTCCTGTACCCCGGGGATAGGGAGCCCTTCATCAAGCGCCTACCCACTCGGGATAGGTACATCCTCAGTGGATTCATCCACACCGCCATCTGGCGCGCTCGGGACGGCGATCCCTCTATGCTTGAGAGTATGTCCGAACTCAGGAAGTTATTGCCTGATTGAGTCCAGACGACCCTCGGTGAGGACACCGCCTTTGAAAAATTGTAGCTCTTTCTACTTAGCTCTTTTGAGTTTGCCAGTTGTCTAAGATGACAATAAAATATTATTTAATTGTCAAAAAAAAAACACCCAGTGACAGTATGTAAATAAGAAAGAATGAAGAACGATGCCGTCTAGGAGACTATGTAAATCAAGGGTCCGTCGACCAGAAGCTAACTCGCCAAGACATCTCGATAACTTCCCATTAATCGTGAACGGAAGGCAGAAAAAATTCTCATCAAAATGCTAATTGGATTCGAATTGCCATTTGACAATTTCACCGTATTGTCACACTTATTACAGTAGGGCTACACGATGCCTGTTCCAACAGTTTCTTTAATATTGCCTTTTGGATGTTTAGACACTGAATTCCAAATCCTTATTACTATTTAGTTAAACTACACTCATGGACATAACTTAAGGAAGCGTAAATATTTGATGTCGTCGGTCGTCTTTTTTTTTTTTGTTAGACAGAGGTTGTTTACACTTGGTTATCTTGTGTATCTTTAATAAGCGTCACTGTAATATCTTTCAGAGTTATTGTCTGAATCCCGATATACATGCTAAAAGGTACAACTTCCTTTAGTTTTGTCCATGAGTGTATCTTTCAGAGTTATTGTCTGAATCCTTATATACATTTTAAAAGGTACAACTTCCTTAAGTTTTGTCCTTAAGGTACAATTTGGATTATAGATTATAAACACAAGGTAATAAGACCACATCCATGATAAGGTACAGTTTGGATTATATATTATAAACACAAGGTAATAAGACCACATCCATGATAAGGTACAATTTGGATTATAGATTATAAACACAAGGTAATAAGACCACATCCATGATAAGGTACAATTTGGATTATAGATTATAAACACAAGGTAATAAGACCACATCCATGATAAGGTACAGTTTGGATTATATATTATAAACACAAGGTAATAAGACCACATCCATGATAAGGTACAATTTGGATTATAGATTATAAACACAAGGTAATAAGACCACATCCATGATAAGGTACAATTTGGATTATAGATTATAAACACAAGGTAATAAGACCACATCCATGATAAGGTACAATTTGGATTATATATTATAAACACAAGGTAATAAGACCACATCCATGATAAGGTACAATTTGGATTATAGATTATAAACACAAGGTAATAAGACCACATCCATGATAATGTACAATTTGGATTATAGACTATAAACACAAGGTAATAAGACCACATCCATGATAAGGTACAATTTGGATTATAGATTATAAACACAAGGTAATAAGACCACATCCATGATAAGGTACAATTTGGATTATAGATTATAAACACAAGGTAATAAGACCACATCCATGATAAGGTACAATTTGGATTATAGATTATAAACACAAGGTAATAAGACCACATCCATGATAAGGTATAATTTGAATTATAGATTATAAACACAAGGTAATAAGACCACATCCATGATAAGGTACAATTTGGATTATAGATTATAAACACAAGGTAATAAGACCACATCCATGATAAGGTACAATTTGGATTATAGATTATAAACACAAGGTAATAAGACCACATCCATGATAAGGTATAATTTGGATTATAGATTATAAACACAAGGTAATAAGACCACATCCATGATAAGGTACAATTTGGATTATAGATTATAAACACAAGGTAATAAGACCACATCCATGATAAGGTACAATTTGGATTATAGATTATAAACACAAGGTAATAATACCACATCCATGATAAGGTATAATTTGGATTATAGATTATAAACACAAGGTAATAAGACCACATCCATGATAAGGTATAATTTGGATTATAGATTATAAACACAAGGTAATACGACAACAAATCCAAATAAATAAATAGTGTGTGACGTTTCGGTAACAACGTTGTTACCCAGACAAAAGTATTGAATGATTAAAAAAAAAAAATACATTCAGTACTTTTGTCTGAAGATGCTAACAACGCTGTTACCGAATCGTCACACACTATTTATTTATTTGGATTTGGTCTTATTACCTTGTGTTTAGAATTCATCCTTATAAATCCATGTATTACAGGTATCATTAGGTACCCATCAATTTCTCAAATAAAACGCCAATTAAAGCTTTAATTAATCGATTTTACTCATTAATTATCTTTAATTATATCTTTTTTTAGTGATAGATAATTACAGGTAAATAAGGGTCAAATATTTTAACAAACTATATCATTACGCCATCGTAATGATGGCATAATACAGAATCATTATGGCAATTAAAACATGTACATTAACATCTCCTATACCTAGGACTAAATTATCTTACTGAGTTTTACAATATCTATCCTTGTTTCTTGTATCTATCTTATATTTCAACTTATATTATGGGCAACAATATCGTTTTACATTATACAAAATTACCTCTGTCTTCTTAAAAAAAAAAAAACAGCACAAAAATACTATTAAAGCGGTATTAAACTGCCGAAACTGCTAGGTTGGGTTTACTACTGATGAGCTATGCCTTTCCAAATGTTTTCATCAGTTCACTGATTGTACAATTTCGTCATTTTTCATTTAAAAAAAAAGATAAATAAAGAGTTGTTAAATCCATTATTAATGGCGAAGTCGCTAGGTTGGGTTTATCACGGATGAGTTATGCCTTTCCAAATATTTTTTATTATCAGTTAACTAATTGTACAATTTCATCTTTTTTCATAAATAAAATATTAATATATATTATTTATATATTTATAATTGTATGTAATTCTACTGTTCTCAAAGCTTATGTCCATAGTACAGTGGTACCTCGACATACGAGCGCCCCAACATACGAGTTTTTCGAGATACGAGCCGACGAGCAAGTGATTTTTTGCTTTGAGTTACGAGCGAAATTCGAGATACGAGTTCGGTTCGGTAGTGTTGAAGATATTAAGCTGTGATTTTAAATGGGAATTTTGTATGGGGAAATTTGCTTCGAGATACGAGTAATTCAAGATACGAGCGAGGTTGCGGAACGAATTAAACTCGTATGTCGAGGTACCACTGTACATCTAAAATACCCATTCCAAGAGTCTAACATCAATATCACTATAAAAGGAAGTTCCAAAAATGCAATATAACAGCGGTATGGTAGATTAAAATGGCGAAACCGCTGAGAGGGTTTACCACTGATGAGCCAGACCCTCCCATTAATTTTTCCATTGTTGTAAGGACAGTAGAAATTAACACAAAGCAATAACGCGCCATCTATACATATAAAATAAAAGGATTTAAAAGCACGAATGTGTCTTTTATACATAATACAAACTTCTACTGTCCTTAATGCGATGAAAAAAATAGATTGGAAGGGCTTGGCTCATCAGTGGTGAACCCTCCCAGGACAAAACTGTCCCTAAGGACAGTAGAATTGTTTATTTTTAAAAAGAATCATACGTGTCTATAATAGATTCGTATTTTGCTAAATAAAAGAGAAAATTAGTGTTATTAATTTCATTTTTTAATGAAATTTAAAAGAGTAAGGTATAAAAGAAATGTATAAAACATAGAAGTAAAAAAAGGAAAGGTTTGTCGTTTGGAAGAAATTCTCCAAGATCAATAAAAATGTCACCAAAAGTGTCCTAATATATTGCCAATTGTTGGTGTTGACACAATCTAATGAATTGGCAAGTTTTGTTTATAGATATAGCTGTTCTCTCAAACTGTCATCAAATCTCCATTTTATTGGTATATTGTGGTCTTCAATTATTTCCTCTTATTAGTCCCAATACCCTCATTAAAAACATATATTCATTAAAACATATTAGAAAAATTGAGGGGGTCGCTGGTAGGATGGTCTAAACCGTTTGTTTTGGGCCGCTACGACCCGGGTTCGATTCCCGCATTGGGCACTTTTTTTCTGATAAAAAAAAAAAAAAAAAAAAAAAAATGCTCCGATGGCCCCCGATTCTTGCAAAATTCCAACAACACCAGCGAGTGTAAGTAACCAAACGGTGCTCTGGCACATTTGTAAGTGCAAAGTTGAACTGCTTTTCACATGTGTAGACAGGTGGTATACTTACAGTAAAAGTAGTCACCTTCTTCTACCTACTATGATTATCATGGCCTGTATCATGTGTAGACATGTGGTGTACTTACAGTAAAAGACAGTCGCTAACTACCCACCAGGATTATCATGGCCTGTATCATGTGTAGACAGGTGGTATACTTACAGTAAAAGTAGTCACCTTCTTCTACCTACTATGATTATCATGGCCTGTATCATGTGTAGACATATGGTGTACTTACAGTAAAAGACAGTCGCTAACTACCCACCAGGATTATCATGACCTGTATCATGTGTAGACAGGTGGTATACTTACAGTAAAAGTAGTCACCTTCTTCTACCTACTATGATTATCATGGCCTGTACCATATGTAGACATATGGTGTACTTACAGTAAAAGACAGTCGCTAACTACCCACCAGGATTATCATGACCTGTATCATGTGTAGACATGCGGTGTACTTACAGTAAAAGACAGTCGCTAACTACCCACCAGGATTATCATGACCTGTATCATGTGTAGACATGTGACAATTAAATATATTTTATTGACTACATAGTCAATCATTACTCCTAAGAGTTAAGCAGGAGGAACCAAATATTTACAATTCAAAACAAATCAGGCGGTGTCCCCACCGAGGCTCGTCTGGGCCCAATCAGGAGGGCAACATCCCCCTGAGCGCGGACATGCCCTCACGCACAAAGGGATCGGCGTCCCGAGCGCGCTCGATGGCGGCGCTGATGAAAGCAGCGAGGAGGCTCCTCCTCCGAGTGGACAGGCGCCTGATGAGAGGCTCCCTATCCTCGGGGTATATGACGGCTTCTGTGATGTCACTCTCACTGATCCCCACTCCCCAGTCGCGTTCTTGGTTTAATTCATATAGTATGTCGTCTGCCTCCGTCCAGCGGTCATCAATGAATTGGCAGGACAGTGGAGGTGGAGGTGTCGCGATGTGCGGCGACGTCTTTTCCCCGTGGGGAATGGGTGGTGTTGTCTCAGCGAGCCGAGGCGCAGGCGGTGGGGGTGTGTCTCGCTCTTTCTCCGTCATTGGATCGTCCTCCTCCATGTCCGTCGGGGCGGGCGGCGGAGGTGTCATCAAAGGAGGTGTCAGTTCCTCCCTGTGGGTAGTGGGCAGCATAGGCTCAGCGGGCCGAGGCGCAGGCAGTGGGGGAGTTGGAGGCACTGCAGCTGGTGTTGTCCTCAGCTCAGCTTTGACTTGCCCGAGGACTTTGTAGAGGTTGCTGGCTGCTCCGGGCCTCAAATCTAAGATTTGCCTGATAAGTCCGGCGAGGGCGTTGCACTGCGAAAGCGGCAGGAGGGGTACACTCCTCTGCGTTTTGGTCCTCGAGGAGAGGAGGTCCAGGACCTCCTCCCGCCCAAGACCTAGGGCGTCCGTCTCAGCGAAGGACACGCTGGGGTGCCTCTCGATGAACGCATCGAGGTCGATCCTCGTTGCGTTCTTTGCTGTTGACGTGAAGGACGCAGAGGTCTCCTCCACGATGGACATCTCCACGTCCGGTGTTGGGGCCGCAGGCTCGCGACTCCCAGGTGTTCGCAGGGACGGAGCAGGGGTCATTGGTGGAGGGGCAAGAGGCGCATCTTCCGCAGGTAAGGCCGAAGGCGCTGGTGATGATTGCCGGAGTGCTGCAGGTGGATGGAGCGCAGCTCGGCTTGTGGGAGGCACGTCGGAGACCTCCATGGTTGGGCTGGGGGATGCCGGAGGTGGAGGCTGGGCAGATGGTTGTTGGGGCAGCCTAGGCGCAGTCGCTGGTGGGACGCTGGTTGGAGAGGTTGGTGTGGCCGGTCCAGGAGCGGTGGTTCGCCTTGCAAGCAGGGGGCAGTTGGCCCTGCGATGTCCTTGGCCACGGCACCTGGAGCACCTAATCCCGGAGGACAGGTATGCGGGCCAGGCCTCGCCTTTGATGGTGATGTCGAGGCGGGTGGGCAGCCTCTCGATGGTCATTCCTTCGCGGAGGATGATAAACGCCTCTCGGCGGCCGTCGTTGTAGATGTATGGGCCAGCCTTCATCAGCTTGGGGGCGATAGATGTGACCCGCCCAAAAGATGAAAGGGCGCTGATGACGGCTGCATCCCCCACGAAGAAGGGGAGGTTGCCCACTGTAATTCGCTCCGCCCTCTTGCGGAACGGGAAGGCCCTGTGGAGAGTGCCCTCCACCTCGAGGCCCTCGTTGACGAGGCGCTCGGCCATGCCTCTGTTAGCCAGTCCCACCAGGAAGTGGCCGTTCATTTTTGTTAGTTGGAAGACCTCCCTGGTCCCTCCGAACATCCTTTCAATTGCCCTCATGTAGTGAAAGGGCTCCAGTTCAGGGCTGCGCTCTACATAAACGCAGTGGTCCTCGGTGGAAGACGCCTGCCGCGCCCTGGCCTCCACGATGTGAGCTCGGGTGGTCCTGATTTCCTCCGCCCGCGGTGCCCATCCCGTGGATGATCGCGGCCGGCGAATGGCTCCTGCGCCTCTGATGTTAGAGGAAGGTGCAGCCGCCGCAGGTGATTCCGCCGAGCCACGGCGTCTTTTCTTTCTTTGGACAGTGATGAAAGGGTCCTCAGATTCTTGATTGTTGTCCTCCGCTAAGTCTGCCCAGCTTCTATTGGCTTGGGCAGCGGCCTCGGAAAACGAGGCAGTAACGAAGTCGGTCGGCGTGGCCGGATTTGCATGATGTCCGCCGGCGGGCGGATTTGCATAGTTTTGATTTTTGGTGAAGAGATTTGAAGTTTTCTTCTGAAAATCTTCTTTCTTAGATAGTTCAGCACATGGTTGTGCTTTTGCGCCGTGCCTTACAGGCTTTTGCTCGGCGTTTGAAGGGCCCCCAGCCCGTGCCAAACTCGTCGCCATCCGCGACGCTATTCCGCTCGCCAGAGGCGAAAAACTCGGGAGCTCGCGCGACGCGTGGCCGCACGGCCGAGTGTAGACATGTGGTGTACTTACAGTAAAAGACAGTCGCTAACTACCCACCAGGATTATCATGGCCTGTACCATATGTAGACATGTGGTGTACTTACAGTAAAAGACAGTCGCTAACTACCCACCAGGATTATCATGGCCTGTACCATATGTAGACATGTGGTGTACTTACAGTAAAAGACAGTCGCTAACTACCCACCAGGATTATCATGGCCTGTACCATATGTAGACATGTGGTATACTTACAGTAAAAGACAGTCGCTAACTACAATGATTATCATGGCCTGTACCATATGTAGACATGTGGTGTACTTACAGTAAAAGACAGTCGCTAACTACCCACCAGGATTATCATGGCCTGTACCATATGTAGACATGTGGTATACTTACAGTAAAAGACAGTCGCTAACTACCCACCAGGATTATCATGGCCTGTACCATATGTAGACATGTGGTGTACTTACAGTAAAAGACAGTCGCTAACTACCCACCAGGATTATCATGGCCTGTACCATATGTAGACATGTGGTGTACTTACAGTAAAAGACAGTCGCTAACTACCCACCAGGATTATCATGGCCTGTACCATATGTAGACATGTGGTGTACTTACAGTAAAAGACAGTCACTAACTACCCACCAGGATTATCATGGCCTGTACCATATGTAGACATGTGATGTACTTACAGTAAAAGACCGTCGCTAACTACCCACCGGGATTATCATGGCCTGTACCATATGTAGACATGTGGTGTACTTACAGTAAAAGACAGTCACTAACTACCCACCAGGATTATCATGGCCTGTACCATATGTAGACATGTGGTGTACTTACAGTAAAAGACAGTCACTAACTACCCACCAGGATTATCATGGCCTGTACCATATGTAGACATGTGATTCACTTACAGTAAAAGTAGTCACCTTCTTCTACCCACCATGATTATCATGGCCTGTACCACGTGTACTAGGGATAAGCAAAAAAAAAAAAATTGAAGTAAACACATATTATATCAATCAAAATAATTGCAAATAGTTTCGATTATTCAATAAAAAATGGCAAGCTTTCAAGTGTTAGCTCATCATCAAGCCAATTATTTCTCAAATTCCTACAATATATATAGAAGATAAAGCGAAGAATTGAAATACCACAGCAATATCCACACACATCATAAAGATAAATCCATAGTTATTTACCTAGTTGAGTTATGATCTGTTATTCATTCATCAAAGGATTTCTTTAATATTACGCCTATCCCCCGATTTACACGGTACTTGTTTTACACGTTTTCGCTTTTACACGGTTTTCCAAATAAGTTTTTTTTTATCGCACTATACTAAATGCTACTGTGATTGAACACATGCGCTGTGTATACATCTCACGAGGAATCCCGAGCTTATGTGCTGACTACATATTTTAACCTGTCAATGCATTTTATTTTTATTTCTGTGTACACCTATCCCCCGATTTACACGTTTTTCTCAGGAACGTATCTACCGTGTAAATCGGGGGATAGGTGTACTTCACAAATGAAATCATGCATAGTTACTAATAAATCCATATAGATTTTAATGATATAATTTATAAGGAGATGCCCTTTTTCATAATTTATGCACCATATCCCAGTACAATATCACATTTGTACTATTTTTTCACATTGTGTTGCGGTCTCACACAATTCTGGCCTTAACTACCCGTTTCATGATTTTTCAGGATGCCTGAATGACCTGTTTTTTGGTCGTTGAGGTACAGCTTGCACCACGCTGATGAGGGCCAACAGCCCGAAACGCGTCCGTGTTTAGTTTTTTCTTGATTAATCAAGAATGGGTATTATGGCCAATTCTGGAATAAATAAAAATCAACGAGAATAGTTTATATTTATTCCGATAGATGGCGTAAGCCATCAGCAAATTTCAGTTGCACGATAAAGAGATGCCTTTTTCATAATTTATTTTTAATATTTTAATTATTTATTAATGATTGCAAAAACTTTTGAAGTGATCCTTGTAACCTGCCGTGACTAGTACTTTGTACTAGACTGCTAAACGGCCCGGGTAGTTAGTGTTCTAGGAACTCGTTTTATGTCTGTTTTCTCTTATCTCAGGGAAGCTTCCAAGATTCTCTGTCAACATGGAATTTCCTAGTTAAGTGGTTTATCTCTAAATTTCGGACAATCTGTGACTAGTACTTTGTACTAGACTGCTAAACGGCCCGGGTAGTTAGTGTTCTAGGAACCCGGTTTATGTCTGTTTTCTCTTATCTCAGGGAAGCTTCCAAGATTCTCTGCCAACATCGAATTTCCTAGTTAACTGTTTTATCTCTAAATCCTGGACAATCTGTGACTAGTACTTTGTACTAGACTACTGTGCAGCCCGGGTAGTTAGTGTTCTAGGAACCCGGTTTATGTCTGTTTTCTCTTATCTCAGGGAAGCTTCCAAGATTCTCTGCCAACATCGAATTTCCTAGTTAACAGTTTTATCTCTAAATCCTGGACAATCTGTGACTAGTACTTTGTACTAGACTACTGTGCAGCCCGGGTAGTTGGTGTTCTAGGAACCCGGTTTATGTCTGTTTTCTCTTATCTCAGGGAAGCTTCCAAGATTCTCTGTCAACATGGAATTTCCTAGTTAAGTGGTTTATCTCTAAATTTCGGACAATCTGTGACTAGTACTTTGTACTAGACTGCTAAACGGCCCGGTTAGTTAGTGTTCTAGGAACTCGTTTTATGTCTGTTTTCTCTTATCTCAGGGAAGCTTCCAAGATTCTCTGTCAACATGGAATTTCCTAGTTAAGTGGTTTATCTCTAAATTTCGGACAATCTGTGACTAGTACTTTGTACTAGACTGCTAAACGGCCCGGTTAGTTAGTGTTCTAGGAACTCGTTTTATGTCTGTTTTCTCTTATCTCAGGGAAGCTTCCAAGATTCTCTGTCAACATGGAATTTCCTAGTTAAGTGGTTTATCTCTAAATTTCGGACAATCTGTGACTAGTACTTTGTACTAGACTGCTAAACGGCCCGGGTAGTTAGTGTTCTAGGAACCCGGTTTATGTTTGTTTTCTCTTATCTCAGGGAAGCTTCCAAGATTCTCTGCCAACATCGAATTTCCTAGTTAACTGTTTTATCTCTAAATCCTGGACAATCTGTGACTAGTACTTTGTACTAGACTACTGTGCAGCCCGGGTAGTTGGTGTTCTAGGAACCCGGTTTATGTCTGTTTTCTCTTATCTCAGGGAAGCTTCTAAGATTCTCTGTAAACATGGAATTTCCTAGTTAACTGTTTTATTTCTAAATTTCGGACAATCTGTGACTAGTATTTTGTACTAGACTTCAGTATAGCCCGGGTAGTTGGCGTTTATCACAAGAGGAGAACTTGTGGCGATCACACTTCGCTTCAGCGAGCGCGGACAAAGTTTCACTACACATACGGGCAGTAGAGTGGCGACCTCACTACGCCTCGACAAGCGCGTGCTGGGAGAACACGTCACTACGCATGCGCATGCGTCATCCGGGACTCTCTGACCACTGGCGTCATAAACAAAAAGGCTTTGCTCCCAACGGCCGTTACTTCTTTTCTCTTTACATTTCTGGCTTTAAATAAATAAATTTATTTTATAAAAAATAATTATAATTTTATCAGCGGCCTTCCCACAAGCCACACCAACAGGCACGCAACTATCCCACAAACTCAAGTTATGTCTAATTTGTCTCCTAAAATGTCAAAGGAGCTGGAAGAAGACTGTTGACACTACTGGACAGTCAGATGTCATCCTACTGAAGTCCAAGTCGACATGCTTCGATATGCAAGGTCGTTAGAATCCCTCGTTAGCGGCCGTGGAGGCGGCCTCCGGTATCGGCTATTGGGAAAACCACTTGGAATTCATTAGTTGGGTTCGGAGTTTCTACTGTTCGAACTTCTCTCCTTACTGTGTTTGTTACTTGTCTTCCTAGCTCTACTGTAGCTTTAAGTCATGGACAACACTTAAGGAAGTTGTACCTTCTAGCATGTATATCGGGATTCAGACAATAACTCTGAAAGATACACTCATGGACTTAAGGTAGTTGTACCTTTTAGCATGTATATCGGGATTCAGATAATAACTCTGAAAGATACATTCACGGACAAAACTAAAGGAAGTTGTACCTTTTAGGATGTATATCGGGATTCAGACAATAACTCTGAAAGATACACTCATGGACTTAAGGTAGTTGTACCTTTTAGCATGTATATCGGGATTCAGATAATAACTCTGAAAGATACATTCATGGACAAAACTAAAGGAAGTTGTACCTTTTAGGATGTATATCGGGATTCCGACAATAACTCTGAAAGATACACTCATATAAAAAACTTAAGGAAGTTGTACCTTTTAGCATGTATATCGGGATTCAGACAATAACTCTGAAAGATACACTCATAGACAAAACTTAAGGAAGTTGTACCTTTTAGCATGTATATCGGGATTCCGACAATAACTCTGAAAGATACACTCATAGACAAAACTTAAGGAAGTTGTACCTTTTAGCATGTATATCGGGATTCCGACAATAACTCTGAAAGATACACTCATAGACAAAACTTAAGGAAGTTGTACCTTTTAGCCTGTATATCGGGATTCCGACAATAACTCTGAAAGATACACTCATAGACAAAACTTAAGGAAGTTGTACCTTTTAGCATGTATATCGGGATTCAGACAATAACTCTGAAAGATACACTCATACACAATAATTAAGGAAGTTGTACCTTTTAGCTTGTATATCGGGATTCCGACAATAACTCTGAAAGATACACTCATAGACAAAACTTAAGGAAGTTGTACCTTTTAGCATGTATATCGGGATTCAGACAATAACTCTGAAAGATACGCTCATAGACAATACTTAAGGAAGTTGTACCTTTTATCGGGATTCCGACAATAACTCTGAAAGATACACTCATGGACTTAAGGAAGTTGTACCTTTTAGCATGTATATCGGGATTCCGACAATAACTCTGAAAGATACACTCATGGACTTAAGGAAGTTGTACCTTTTAGCATGTATATCGGGATTCCGACAATAACTCTGAAAGATATTTGATACACAATGTAGATCCCAGCACCCATTGTCTCAAGGTTTCTTTGGCGATCTTCATTCTGTCTTCCCTGATTGATATATAAATTCTACCAATATTTTAGGCTGGGGTCTTTAATGTGAAATTTTGCTGTAATTCCTTAAGTTTGGAATATCTTCATCAATGGCAAAGCCTCTCATGGTTAAAATGGATAGAGACATTGATGTAAGGTTTTCCTGTACATTTTTTTCCGTTTTTGGAATATTTCCACCGATGACTATAGACTCCCATATAAAATTGTGCTGTTATACTCAATTTTTAATCCCGCCACCAATGGCTATATGACTTTCCTGGTTAAAATAGATAGAGACATTGATATAAAGTTTCCTGTAAAATTCTTTCCGTTTTTGGAATTGTATGAAAAAATGAAAGTTGTATAAGCTTATGTTTATGCTTTGTTTTAAAAATGAATCGATGTTGGTTCCATATGTTTGAATTGAATATTACACCTTAGTTTTACCTATATTTTATTGTTTAAAAAGGAACAAAATAAAAAAGAAACTACAATTGCAAATGATTTGATAACTAAGAAAAAAAACAATAATAATAATAATAATAAAGCTGATGATGATAAAAAAATGAATATGTCTGCAAGAAAAATGCTTCTATGAATTAAAAAATAAGAATAATAACAAAATTAACATATAAACTTTAAACAGGAATCTTTTTACCAATATCTATAGAATCCCATGTGTTGTGATATCTTCGGTTTGGAATCTCTCCATCAATATCTATAGACCTTTATGGTTAGAATGGATAGAGACTTTGATGTAATGTTTTCCTGTAAAATCCTTTCCGTTTTTGGAATATTTTCACCAATGGCTTTAGACTTTCATGGTTAGAATGAAAAGAGACATTGATGTAACGTTTTCCTGTAAAATTCTTTCTGTTTTTGGAATATTTTCACCAATGGCTATAGACTCCCATGTAAAGTTTTGCTATGATATCTCCAGTTTGGATTCTTTTCATCAATGGCTATACACTTTCATGGTTAAAATGGATAGAGACTTTGATGTAAGGTGTTTCTGTACATTTTTTCCCGTTTTTGGAATATTTCCACCGATGGCTATAGACTCCCATGTAAAGTTTTGCTATGATATCTCCAATTTGAAATCCCTACACCAATGTCTATAAACCTTTATGATTAGAATGGATAGCAAACTTTGATGTAACGTTTTCCTGTAAAATTCTTTCCGTTTTTGGAATCTCTTTTCACCAATGGTTATAGACTCCCATGTAAGATTGTGTTGTTCTACTCGTATATTCAGTTTGGAATTTTTCCATTAATGGCTATAAACTCTCATGTAAAATTGTGCTATGATATCTCCAGTTTGGAATGTTTTCACCAATGGTGTCGTGTGCTATGACAGATGGCCATTGTCGCATGGCTATGGTGGGCCGCGGTGCTCGGTACAGCCTGGTCCCAGCAACAGCCCAATTACAACTACCTCGACAATTCACCTGTCACACTAATGCAGGACAGAATACGTGGAGAACCGTAAGTACACACTTCCTTTTTTACATATTATCTAAATCTTAAAAAAAAAAAACACGTTCTGACGTTTGAAGCCAAAAACCTAATGTATACACGAGGGCCATTAGCCCGAAACTATGGTTGACAAATGTTACTATTTATGCGGGTTAAGACACACAAAAAAGGAATACACTAGGGCCTACCGTAAGAGTAACTTAATACACCGAACAACGTACACTCAAGAGTATAACACCAACAACAAGGAGATAAAAACAACTCACGATTTGTTAAATAAAATAAACAAGCAACTTATCTTTAGAAGTAGCGTTGGTAAGGATCGGACTCGGGTGACACAGGGATGCGAAGAGAACAGCCAGACACGGAAAAACCACGTAGAAAAACACTTTATGTGTCTCCACACCAATTCGCCACGCTCTCTCCGCCCCTCCGCATTCCCTAGTCCCCTTTATATACAAACATGGCCACATTCGTCCAATGAGAAGGCGTGAGAGATTGGTTCACTAACAAAAGAAGACAACATTCTTCCCTCTAAAACCTGATCAGAAAAAGAAAAAAAAAAAAACTGAAAATGTTTGTCAATATAATTTGACATGGTCTCTAGGTGGACGCTTTTAAGTTTACCAAAGCTGGTGTTGTGGCTTTGTCACCAACCCGAGGCCGCTAGTTTACGGCGACGGTCAATAGATGGCGTCAGGTTTTGACATCTATTTTGACGGGAGAGGCGACCCTTGTCTCTTTAGATCATTATCCTCCCGGCAAAATTTCCATGTATACACTGTGTGACAAGGAAATTACTGAAGAACTCCCCCATTACCTGCTTAATTGTACAGCCCTTTGATGCAGAGAGGAAGGCCCTATATCAACAAATTAAATGTACCAACACTTCACCCTACGTATTGCTTTCAAAAATATCAGCAAACAAATCTAAGGCAATAGCTTACTATAAATATTTTAGATCATCATTATGTAAGGACCAGTCAACAAATGAATGACTTTGAGATGAAGAGTAAAGCCAATTTCTATGTAAATAACACAATTATTACCTTATCCAATTGGGAGAATCTGTATGGGGCAAGTCCCTAATAAATGCTTTTGTGTATATTATATATTCTTTAACATTTGTAGCAAAAAAAAAAAATGGCACCAATATGTGTTTATTCTCATATACTTGTATATCATCAAATATTATCTCTACAGATCTTACTGTAATGATATAAGTTATTGAATGAAAGGACTTGGCTCATCAGTGGTGAACCCTCTCAGAGGTAACTCTACAGATCTTACTGTAATGATATAAGTTATTGAATGAGAGGACTTGGCTCATCAGTGGTGAACCCTCTCAGAGGTAACTCTACAGGCCTTACTGTAATGATATAAGTTATTGAATGAAAGGACTTGGCTCATCAGTGGTGAACCCTCTCAGAGGTAACTCTACAGATCTTACTGTAATGATATAAGTTATTGAATGAAAGGACTTGGCTCATCAGTGGTGAACCCTCTCAGAGGTAACTATACAGAACTTACTGTAATGATATAAGTTATTGAATGAAAGGACTTGGCTCATCAGTGGTGAACCCTCTCAGAGGTAACTCTACAGATCTTACTGTAATGATATAAGTTATTGAATGAAAGGACTTGGCTCATCAGTAGTGAACCCTCTCAGAGGTAACTCTACAGATCTTACTGTAATGATATAAGTTATTGAATGAAAGGACTTGGCTCATCAGTAGTGAACCCTCTCAGAGGTAACTCTACAGATCTTACTGTAATGATATAAGTTATTGAATGAAAGGACTTGGCTCATCAGTGGTGAACCCTCTCAGAGGTAACTCTACAGATCTTACTGTAATGATATAAGTTATTGAATGAAAGGACTTGGCTCATCAGTGGTGAACCCTCTCAGAGGTAACTCTACAGATCTTACTGTAATGATATAAGTTATTGAATGAGAGGGCTTGGTTCATCAGTGGTGAACCCTCTCAGAGGTAACTCTACAGACCTTACTGTAATGATATAAGTTATTGAATGAGAGGGCTTGGCTCATCAGTGGTGAACCCTCTCAGAGGTAACTCTACAGACCTTACTGTAATGATATAAGTTATTGAATGAAAGGACTTGGCTCATCAGTGGTGAACCCTCTCAGAGGTAACTCTACAGACCTTACTGCAATGATATAAGTTATTGAATGAGAGGGCTTGGCTCATTAGTGGTGAACCCTCTCAGAGGTAACTCTACAGATCTTACTGTAATGATATAAGTTATTGAATGAAAGGACTTGGCTCATCAGTGGTGAACCCTCTCAGAGGTAACTCTACAGGCCTTACTGTAATGATATAAGTTATTGAATGAGAGGGCTTGGCTCATCAGTGGTGAACCCTCTCAGAGGTAACTCTACAGACCTTACTGTAATGATATAAGTTATTGAATGAGAGGGCTTGGCTCATCAGTAGTGAACCCTCTCAGAGGTAACTCTACAGACCTTACTGCAATGATATAAGTTATTGAATGAGAGGGCTTGGCTCATCAGTGGTGAACCCTCTCAGAGGTAACTCTACAGACCTTACTGTAATGATATAAGTTATTGAATGAAAGGACTTGGCTCATCAGTAGTGAACCCTCTCAGAGGTAACTCTACAGACCTTACTGTAATGATATAAGTTATTGAATGAGAGGACTTGGCTCATCAGTGGTGAACCCTCTCAGCAGTTTCACCAAATTGATCTACCAGACCGCTCTACTATTGTATTGGATTGGGGTATACCCTGTATTTACTATGGAAGGTAACTTAGGGGTGTTTAGTGAACCTATGGACATAAGCTTATAGATCTGTAGAGGTACATACATATAATGATCACACATGGTGGGTAGTTAGCGACTGTATTTTACTGTAAGTACATCACATGTCTACATATGGTACAGGCCATGATAATCCTGGTGGGTAGTTAGCGAATGTATTTTACTGTAAGTACACCACATGTCTACATATGGTACAGGCCATGATAATCATGGTGGGTAGTTAGTGACTGTCTTTTACTGTAAGTACACCACATGTCTACATATTGTACAGGCCATGATGATAATCCTGGTGGGTAGAAGTTAGTGACTGTCTTTTACTGTAAGTACACCAATGTCTACATATGGTACAGGCCATGATAATCCTGGTGGGTAGTTAGCGACTGTCTTTTACTGTACGTACACCAATGTCTACATATGGTACAGGCCATGATAATCCTGGTGGGTAGTTAGCGACTGTCTTTTACTGTACGTACACCAATGTCTACACATGGTACAGGCCATGATAATCCTGGTGGGTAGAAGTTAGTGACTGTCTTTTACTGTAAGTACACCACATGTCTACATATGGTACAGGCCATGATAATCCTGGTGGGTAGTTAGCAACTGTCTTTTACTGTAAGTACACCACATGTCTACATATTGTACAGGCCGTGATAATCCTGGTGGGTAGTTAGTGACTGTATTTTTCTTTAAGTACACCACACGTGAAAAGCAGTTTGACTTTTGCACTTACAAATATGTAATAGCCCCGTTTAGGTACTTACACTCACTGGTAAGGTTGGACCTTTGCAAAATTACAGAGCCTTTGGGGCATTTTTTTAAATTAGAAAAAGTTCCCAATGCGGGATTCGATCCCGGGTCGGTATAAAACCAACGGTTTAGGCTCCACTGGTCTCTTTGAACAAAGAAGAAGTTGGACATTAAAGAAAGATGGGCGATAAAAAGAGATAAACTTAAAAATCCCCACTAAATCTTGCAGAAGGAACAATCAGAAGAAACGCAAAGTTTGTCTTCAACTTTACACCATGAAAACTTAATGATGGGCGTCTCAACATTTGATCTCTTACATAAGAAATGAAAACATTTTAAGCACCAATGTTTCTTTTAAATATAAAACAAACTTCTACTGTCCTTACTGCGATGGAAAAATATTGGGAGGGCTTGGTTCATCAGTGGTGAACCCTCCCAGTGGTTTCACCAATTTAATCTACCAGAACGCTTCTTAGAACTCTAATACTGTATTGGATCATTCTGTTTATATATGTTACACTGAAGGGTGGAATCTTAGAAATGGTATTTAAGTAAACTATGGACATAAGCTTTTAGGACAGTAGAATTGCATATAAATATTTACATCGAGCAATGCTCTTCCACAAACAATAAGGACAAGGACACTTTTATTTTTCCGTTTATCATTACTCTTCACAATTCATCCTTTCATACCTCTACTCTAAGGTTAGAAATAATCATTTTTTCTCCTTGGAATAAATTTGGATTTTTCGTTGAAAAGAAACACATGCGGTTTTAGGGTGTCGTTTTGCAATCACGGGCCGCATTGTATTATACAGTTAGGTATAAATTTATACAAAGCAATAACGCGCCATCTATATATATAAAATGAAAGGATTTAAAATCACGAATGTTTCTTTTATACACGATACAAAGTTTGGCGTTCAGCCAACTGAAATATTAGTAAATAAATTATATTTTGATTCAATATATTCCTTTTTAATTAAAGTATATACGCTACCTTGAAACCTTGAAATTCTATGTATGTACCCCTACAGATCTATAAGCTTATGTCCATAGTTCACTAAACACCCCTAAGCTGCCTTCCATAGTAAATACAGGGTATATCCCAATTCAATACAATAGTAGAGCGGTCTGGAGATTGATTTGGTGAAACTGCTGAGAGGGTTCACTACTGATGACCCAAGCCCTCTTATTTAATAACTTATATCATTGAAGTAAGGTCTGTAGAGATAATATTTGATGTAATTATTGAAAAGAAACACGTTGTCAGTAAATTTTGTGTTACAAATTTATATATACACTTCCGCGGAAAAAATTGTCATCTATTATTCAGTTGTATGTAGTGTAGAGGCACTGATTCACGTGTGTGTTGTTCCACTGCAGATCTTACCTCATCCTCGCATCACGGACTATCCGGCCCGGACAGGTGTACCGCGTACTCGCCACTGTGTACCGTACCTCACAGCCCATCACTGTCCGTGCTTCACTCCAGCGAGATGGCGTAGAACTTGCGTCTACCTCACAGAAAACAACCGTCGGTGTTGCTGAGACCTTGCTACTAAAGGTAATGTTTAATTTCAAAAAGAATCTAACGCCTTTAAAATAGTTTCAAATTTTAATAAAAGATGGCGCGCTAGTGCATCATATTATAAAATGTTCTAATAAAAGACACAATTTGATATTTGCGGAAGAGCGATTGCTCGAAGCACATTATATATTTATAATTGTATGTAATTCTGCTGTCCTCAAAGCTTATGTCCATAGTTCATCTAAAATACCCATTCCAAGAGTCTAGCATCAGTATCACTATAAAAGGAAGATCGAAAAAATGCAATTGAGCCTTAAAATGCTTACCTGTTAGCATGTAGAAGGCGGAATAAATTGTTACCGAAAAAGTGCAATATAACAGCGGTATGGTGGATTAAACTGGCGAAACCGCTGGGAGGGTTCACCACTGATGAGCCAGGCCTCTCCCATTAATTTTTCCATTGCAGTAAGGGCAGTAGAAATTGTTTAATTTCAAAAAGAATCTTACGCCTTTAAAATAGTTTCGAATTTTGATAACAGATGGCGCGCTAGTGCATCATATTATAAAAGTAATGTTTACCCTGGCTAACTCAATATATTGTTGCACCAAGTTGCAGCTTTTACAGGGTCGTCGACCTTGGTTTCTTCCTTCTTGGTGTTATACACCGAGCGGGTTTCCATACGTAAAGCTAATAAAGAAAAGTAAAAAAAAATTACCTTTTAAAGTTATTGTGTTTTATTCGTTGTTTTCCTCTTAGATCGTGATCCGCAGTCTAGATCCTCTCTCACTCCAATAACCAATCAAGATATATGTACAATATTACAACAGGAATGAAACTATAAAAAGGAATGATGATAATGTGTAAATAATCTATTTTAAATAAATATTAAATATCATAGAATATTTTTGAAGCAAGAAAATGATTATTCTTTGAGTATGAAAGCTTGTAAAAAATAGGGACTTACCCTCTATTATTAATTTGTTTATTTTTGCTTTGTCGTCTGTTTTGCACAAGTTGAATCAGGTTAGAACGATGTATGTAAATTAGATGTTTCTTGTGTTGCCTTAAATACGAGGTTCGTTTCTCTCTCTATATCTGAAAATGTTTAAAGTTTTAATTTTATAAATCTGTGAGAGTTGTCTTCAAAAACGATTAAACAATTTTGAATAAATGTAGAGCGTATTAAAATTGATGCAACAATATTGTATAAAAGTGCAAGAAACAAATACGTCAGGGAAATAAATAAGGCTAAAAGAATGTCTTGGAGGTTTTTCTTAGAGGACATCAAATCAAAAAACCCATATGGAAATCTATACAGGGTATACAAAAATATTAAAAACGGTTCTAACCGAAAGGGAATTTTGGAAATCTTAGAAGTGAATAAAGATGAAGAACGATTCCAGAAGACAAGTAGAACTTTTGAACAACCTTTTCCCCGATGATAGAGATAATGAAGACACAACCTCTTCCACAAAAACATAAGGAACTATACTTTAGGATTTCATAATAAAGAAAATATAATAATAACGCCCAATGAAGTAAATGGAATAATTGATGAGCTAAACTCAAAGAAAACGCCTGGAATTGATAATATTTCTAACAATATGATAAAACATACTAAACAACTAATAGTTCCAATACTGGTGAAACTTTTTCAAAATGCTTAGATTTAAATTATTATCCGAATGATTGGAAAAATCTGAAGTAATAATTATTCCCAAACCAGGTAAAACAGACATGAAAATTTATAAAAGCTACAGACCCATTTGTCTCAACTCAAACATTTCCAAAATATTTGAAAAAATAATTAACAACAAACTAATAAAATTTTATGAAGACTCAAATCTGCTTAACAATCGTCAACATGGATTTAGAAGATCTAGATCTACTATCTCTGCATTAAATGAAATTGTCAAAATAGCTCTAGAACATAAAAACAAAGAATATACAGCTATAATCGCAGTTGATATAAGTGGAGCGTTCGACAATGCATGGTGGCCGATGGTGCTGAAAAGACTAGATGAGGACAACGTTCAAGCTTCAATAATAAAACTACTACAGTCTTTTCTTAATAATAGAAGAGTGAGATTTAGATACTTATCAAATGAAACCCACAAAAAATTAAGCAAGGGATGTCCACAGGGTGGGCCTATATCCCCTACAATATGGAATATTATTCTAAACGATTTATTGAATAACTATTCAGAATCAAACAGTGAAATCATTGCTTATGCGGATGATTTAACTGTGATATGTTGGGGAAACAACTTGACAGAACTTCGGAATACAGCAGGAAAGGTCATGGGGAGAATATTAGACTGGTGTGGGAACAATAAGTTGACCGTTTCTGAAGAGAAAACGATAATCTTATACTTGTTTAATAGCAAAATAGCTGCAAAAATTCCTAACACTATCACTGCCAATCGGGTAGAAAAACTGAAGATTATGGGAATAACTTTTAAAAATCATAGAAATAAAAACAAATTGGATTTTGTGCCCCATATTGATGAGATTATTACTAAGACAAATAGAGCTAGTGGATACCTAATTGGATTAACCGGGAAAGCATGGGGACTGGACAGTAAAAGAAGAATAGAACTCTATAAGACACTGTTTCGAAGTTCATTAACTTATGGTTCCACGATCTGGTACAACTTTATACCCAAAAAAGTCAAAGATAAATTAAACTCTCTGCAGTACAAAATTTTGAAGCACAGTACACAGGTTTATAATTCAACATCTTCAAACTGTACTCATAATTGTTGCTAGAACACCAAAGCTCACGGATTTTATTGAAACAAATATACTGAAAATGAATATTGGATACAAAAAATCAGATCCAACTAAAAGAAAAATGATATCTAATTTTATAAACCAGAAATTTGAGGAATACTATGGAGGTGCCTATGATAATTTCAAGGGATTCTTTGATACTTCAATAATTCCTAACTATGTTCAACCCAACTTCTATAACGTTCAATTTTTTACTGGACATGGTGACTTCAACACATATTTGTTTAAAATTGGCAAAATTGGTTCACCTGCATGCACTTGTGGAAACGAACAACAAACCCCTGAACACCTTCTGATAAACTGTCCATTAACTTCTGATCTAAGGGAAGAAAACCAACTTTACCTGACTAATACAAAACAAGCTGCTTGCAATAAAGACCAATACATCAAGTTTAATAGATTCTGCAGGATGTATATTTTGAGGCGAAAGTGTTGACTGTACATATTTCAAGCTACTACTTATAATTGCTATATGTAAAATTTGATATCGAACGTTTAATTTTAATGATTTCCAATGTTCAATTGTATTATTTGTATATAATTTAAAATATACACGCAATTATCCAAATTGTGGATATGGCGTGTCTCTCCCAACTGTTAAATAAAAAAAATATTGTAGGATTTATGGAACTTGGCGGTGTATTCGGAACTTGCTCCACCTTTTGTCATAGGTTGGCCTGGTATTGCACTACTTTGTTCTCTGGATATCTAGCCAATATATTATGTTTTTTTTTTAAATTATTTTTATTATCCCTAGTACACGTGGTACAAGCCATGATAATCAGGGTGAATAAAAGTTGACGACTTGTCAATGAGTATATTTGGAAAATAAACATTCAAAAATATTAACACAAAGCAATAACGCGCTATCTATACATATAAAATGAAAGGATTTAAAAGCACGAATGTTTCTTTTATACATAATACAAACTTCTACTACCCTTACTGCGATGAAAAATATATTAGGAGGGCTTGGCTCATCAGTGGTGAACCCTCCCAGCGGTTTCGCCAATTTAATCCACCAGACCGCTTCTCAGAGCTCTAATACTGTATTGGACGATTCTGTGTATATATGCAGCACTGAAGGGTGGAATCTCAGAAATGGTTTTCAAGAAAACTATGGATATAAGCTTATAAGACAGTAAAATTACATTTAAATATTTGAATAGAAGTTTGTATTATGTATAAAAGAAACATTCGTGCTTTTAAATCCTTTCATTTTATATTCATACATATATGCATGATGCATTCATGCATAGTTATGATTTCTAAATGTAGATGGCGCTTTCTATTCGTAATTGTGGTAGAGTTGATGAAGCTTGCTCCACCTATGTCATAGGTTGGCCTGGTATTGCACTACATCGTTGTACCTTGCAGGTCCCCGCTACCAGCGTGGCTGGATCCTACCGACTGCGGGTAGAAGGAAACGTCAACTCTGTACTCGGGGGAACGGCCTTCCATAATGAGACGGAGCTGGAGTTCTCTCAGCGTTCCATGACCATCTTCATCCAGACCGATCAGCCTATCTACAAGCAAGGACAGACAGGTGGGTAGATGCAAATCACCTCTTGAAACATATATATGTGGTAACCGAGGGTCTCTCGCTGTGGCGTGGTAACCGAGAAGGGCAAACCTGTAGTAACCAAGAGGGAGAGTCAGGGCGTGGAGAGTTTTCCAGTACCTCTCTGCACCTTGGAAGACCTTTAACAGTTCTCACAGAGTACAGGCAGTCGTGGTCGAGGCAGAGTAGAAAGCTTGGGAATGTCCATCACAAAAACGAAGACACAGTTGTACTAGGAAAGTTCCGTGAACAGATAGGAATCGAGCTAAGCAGCGAAAGATGGAGATAGAAGAGTTCTTACTGGTCTACATGGTGGATGAGGAGGACCTTGAACACAACCGACGAGGGCTCACGCTGATGGTGAAGTGACTATCAAGTGACTGTATTTTTGGTTAGGGCGGAGGTCTTATATATCTTTGCCGAGAGAGGAAGTATTGAATTTCAGCGGATGCAACAAGAGCATGGATAGGAAGCGATATTTCACACTCTGGCAACGCCCTGGCAGTTTCCTATCTTTAGATGTTGCTTTGGGACTGCTACATCTCGATCTCTGCTTTAGCTCAATTCTTAATCTATTACAGAGTTTTATTTATTTATCCTCAGTTTGTACAAAGTACATTACATATGATGATGTAATAACACATGTCAATCATGCGTATAATCATTTACAGATGTGTTTCTATTATACAACATGACAATCTTGTTATAAGTTATATACAATATGGGGTTGTTGGTTTAAATTAGCATATATATATATAAATAAGACATATAATATAACGCAGCTTGTGATTGTAAAATGACATTTGAAAATTATCCCGCATGTGTTTCTTTTCAACGAAAAATCACAATTTATTTTAAGGAGAAATAACGATTATTTCTAACCTTGGGGATGAAGTATGAAAGGATGAATTGTGAAGAGTAATGATAAACGGAAAAATAAAAGCGTCCAGGGATAGGAATGCGGAACAGTGTTCCGCTTACCAGGCAGATGCCATGTCCACTAGGCTACTCTGGACATATTTTTCCATTCGTAAATATTATATAAAATAATTTATAATACAATATAATGTGGCTTATGATTGTAGAATGACATTTGAAAATTATCCCGCATGTATTTCTCTTGAACGAAAAATCAAAATTTATTTTAAAGAGAAATAACGATTATTTCTAACCTTAGGGATGAAGTATGAAAGGATGAATTGTGAAGAGTAATGATAAACGGATGATTATCATGGCCTGTACCACGTGTACTAGAGATAAGCAAAAACGAAAATCAAATGTATATTAACCATGTATTTTACTAGTCTATATATTCATTTACAAGTACTGGGGATACTGTGAGAAGCTGTAGTGTATTCTATGTTGTGATGTGCAGTCAAATTCCGTACCATCCCAATTGGAATGGATCTCAAAGCTTTCCCAGATGCCATTGACGTTTACATGCTGGATCCTGGACGACAGATCATGAGACGTTGGCTATCTCGACAATCTAACTTCGGTGAGTATATTCGTTTAACGACAATCATGATCATATCATACCTACTGATACCTCGTTCTACGAACACGTTCTGTTCAATAACGACAGCCAGTTCTAAATCATTAAAGTTCCACTTTGATTAAACAAAATATTATGGAAGATACACTCATGGAGAAAACATTTGGTTATCCCGTGTGTCTTCAATAAAGGTCACTGTAATATCTTTCAGAGCTATTTTTTGAATCCTGATATACATGCTAAAAGGTACAGCTTCCTTAAGTTTTGTCCATGAATCTATCTTTCAGAGTTATTGTCTGAATCCCGATATACATGCTAAAAGGTACAACTTCCTTAAGTGTTGTCCATGATCGTCATGTATCCTGATGTCCCAATGTGTATGTACAGGTGCTGTAAGCCTGGAGTATGATCTATCAATCCAACCAACATATGGAAAATGGTCCATACAAGTTGTTGCACAGGTACCTGTCTCTCTATCTACTTCTTCTTCTTTATCGTAAATATTGAGGCTGCCTGGCCGGCATTCATATTTCTTGAAAAAGAAGATACTTCGGCCAGTAAATCTTTTTATTACCTCGACGTTTCGACAAAAATCTTTTGTCCTCGTCAGGAGCAAACAAAAATTAAACATTTAGCAAGGCGTTAAAAATCTTTCTAAAGTTCCAAGGGCGTTCTCACGCGATATTTAAAATTTTGTACAACATCTAAAGCACGAGTCAAAAATAAATATTTAACTCACAAAAGACTATGATCTTTGAAATAAATTAAAATATACATATATATAATGATAAATTATAAAACAAAAATAATTATAAAATAATAATAATATTTACAAAGATTTCCCAATAGTATATATAAATCGATATCTATTACTTACTATTTATACCAACCTTTTTTAACTACTGTTTAAATTTAAAAACGAATTATATTGTAGTGGAATATCTTCAAATACATTTATACTTCTTGGCCCCATTTCCCGTGATACCCATCCCTCTAAAAATAATCTTTCCTTTTTAAATTTTATATTCCTATGAAATATCTCAATATCATTCCAATTTGGCCTATGTTCTGAATATAGTGCATGTTCCCCAATTTTGCTTAACGCCCTTCTCCCCAATAAACCCTGTTGGTGTTCCTTAATTCTGGTCTCTAAATTACGGCCGGTTTCTCCTATATAAATTTTGTCACATTCTGTGCATTTAATCCCATAAATTACATTACTTGGTTTTGATGTGCCTATGTTATCCTTCATTATGCTATTTCTAGTTATAAATTCCCTTTTTGTCCCCGTACTATGCCATATATTATATTTAAATTTTCTCAAAATTCTAGATATTTCGTTATCTATATCTCTTAAATATGGAATAATTATATTATTGCAATCATCTTTATTCCTATTTGAATTTGGCCTATCTATTTCATATCTTCTGATCCATTTGTTTGTGAAACTTACTGGATAATCAGATTGTTCTAATTCTGCTCTAATTTTCATGATCTCTTTTTTATAAATATCTTGGTTTGTACATACCTGTTTGGCTCTTTGTACAAGAGATTTTATCACCTGTCTTTTATGTATTATAGGATTATTGGAATTAAAATTTAGATGTATCCCACAGTCTGTTGGCTTTCTGAAAACGCTGGTTAAAATAGAACCATCTTCTTTGCGAGTTAGTCCTACATCTAAGAATGATAAAAATCCCTCTCTTTCTGTTTCAACCGTGAATTCTATTCCTCTTTCTAAATTATTCAACATGACCATGATTCCATCAAGATTTTCTTTGCGGATCACTGCGAAAACATCATCTATATAGCGTCCCCAGATTTTTATTCCCTCAATTAAGATTGCCTTTTTATCTACCGATGCCATTACAATGTCAGCAATGATCATGCTTGTAGGGCAACCCATAGCAGTGCCGTCCTTTTGTCTGTAAAATTTATCACCGTATCTGAAGTAAATATTATCTAAACATAACCTAAAACCTTCTATCATTTCATCGATTTCTAATCCCTTGTTTTCGCAATCTTGTCTTTTCACCTCGAAATATTCCCTTAGCTCTTTAAGAGCTAGAGTTCTATTGATATTGGTGAAAAGTGATTTGACGTCAAAGGATACCATTATTTCATGGTCATTTAACCTTAAATTTTTAGTGATATCTAATAGCTCTTTCCTATTTCTAATCTCTAACCCAGAAATTTTTCTTGTACTTGGAACTTGGTTTTTAAGCCAGTCCGCCAAACCTCTGGTGGGGGCCTTGAATCCTGACACAATGGGCCGTAGGGGAACTCCTTCCTTGTGGATCTTTGGTAGTCCTTTGAAGAGAGGTGCAGCGACATCTTCTAGCTTCATTTTTCTTTTATCAATGTCCTTAGATTTCATGTTTTTGATGAATTTTGATATTTTGAGTTTTATCTTTTTAGTTGGGTCTTCGCGAATTTCTTCATATGTATTATTATCGTTGAGAAGGTTCGTTATCTTATCATTGTAATCCTCTCTCTTCATCACGACTGTCTTGCCTCCTTTATCTGCTTTAGTTATAACTATTTCTATATCATTTTTCAATTTCTTTATAGCCATCCATTCGGATCGTTTTGCTTTCTCTAACTCAAAATTATTTTGGTTTTTTGTTGTCCTTGATATAACATTCGAAATTATGTTTCTAATAATAATTTTATCATTTTCATTTAGATTCCTAATCCCATTTTCGATGTTAGAAATTAATCTAATGTAATCAGTTTTGAGTGGCATTGGTCTATAGTTTGACCCTTTATCAAGAAGCCTCAACTGATCTTCTGTTAGATCCTTCCCTGAGATGTTGCATACTCTTCTAGGATCGACCTTCTTGATTCTAGGAGCCCATCTGTCCAGTTTGTTCCTCATTGTGTTCATTAGCCGTTCTTCTATTTTCTTTATCCCTCTCTGTATACTCTCCTCAAGAATTTTCATGTAATTTTCATCTAATATTTCTGAAATAGCACTTCGCTGACTCGCCAAACATTGCCTCTGTATATGTACCATTCTGTGAGATTCTTGGATGCGTGCCTTGACGAACTGAAGACTTGCTCTTCTAGCAATCTGCCTTCCAAAGGAAGTTCGAACTAGCGCTTTTACATTCAGGCTCGGGGGAATGATATTGAGATCTTTGATACGATGGTTAAAATATAAAGAATGTTTAGTCCTTGCATACTTGATCATAGTCTTCTCTAGTTGCCTTGCCATCTTGAATACCTCGGGACCAAAATTGGTCTTGATTATCGTAAATATTGAGGCTGCCTGGCCGGCATTCATATTTCTTGAAAAAGAAGATACTTCGGCCAGTAAATCTTTTTATTACCTCGACGTTTCGACAGAAATCTTTTGTCCTCGTCAGGAGCAAACAAAAATTCTTCTTTCTTATCTCCACTCAATCATATTAGGGTATTAAGCTTCTAAAACTTGAGATCATGACTGGGTGAAGTAGAATGCGTATAACCTATAGCACCCTATTTTGATTAGTCCCAAGAGGGGGGTGCTATAGACAGGTTTAACTGTAGTACGATGTGATTTACATTAAAAGTGACCTGTCTAAACCCCCCCCCCCCCCCATCTCTATAGCACTCTATTTTGGTGAGTCCCAAGAGGGGGCGCTATAGACAGGTTCAACTGTAGTACAATTAGATTTACATTAAAATTGACCCATCTATAGCACCCTATTTTGATGAATCCCAAGAGGGGCGCTATAAACAGGTTTAACTGTACATTAAAAGTGACCTGTCTATAGCACCCCCTCTCTATAGTACCCTATTTTGGTGAGTCCCAAGAGGGGGCGCTATGGACATACGTCATACGTCATCCAAAAAGTTAGAAATAGTACATATTTCTCTTTGAAATTAATATTGATTTTTCACAAAAAAGAAACGTATGCGGGGAGGCTTTAAGTATTACTTTATAATCATACGCTGCAGTCCTTTATAATGTATTAAAAGGTTTAACTGTACATTAAAAGTGACCTGTCTATAGCACCCCTCTCTATAGCACCCTATTTTGGTGAGTCCCAAGAGGGGGCGCTATAGACAGGTTTAACTGTAGTACAATTAGATTTACATTAAAAGTGGCCTATCTATAGCACCTCTCTATAGCACCCTATTTTGGTGAATCCCAAGAGGGGGCGCTATAAACAGGTTTAACTGTACATTAAAAGTGACCTGTCTATAGCACCCCCTCTCTATAGTACCCTATTTTGGTGAGTCCCAAGAGGGGGCGCTATCGACAGGTTTAACTATATTACTTATAAATATTTGAAAATAATTAATTGCAATTATCAACAATTGAATTTAGATTTATAAAATCGTCCATTATTTTTGTATCAACCCAATATATAGTTAAAGTGTCATATGAGACACAATTCTGTGTTTTTTAGGGCCAAGTTGAAGAGAAGTCTTTCCACGTCGAGGAGTACTGTAAGTTACCAATAGGTTGTACTAACAGACAAAATGGCTGACAATGTGTGTTATACAGATCAAACACTGTACGAAGTCAATGTTACCATGCCTGAGTTCTTCATGGACACCGACAAAGCCATTCAGGGTACCATCATGGCAAAGTAAGTCATACAATTGTAAAACGACGTTTACCGCAAATGTTTCTTTTGAACAAAAAATCGTATTTTAAGGAGAAATAATTTCTATCCTTAGGGATGAAGTATGAAACGATGAATTGTGAAGAGTAATGATAAACGGAAAAATAAAAGTATCCAGGGATGGGAATCGAACCCACAGTGTTCCGCTTACCAGGCAGATCTGGTTCTGGTTCAAAATCACATTAATAGGTACCGCTCAACAAGAGCAACCTAGTTCATGATAATTGAAACAGTGAATAATATGTGAAGGTTATTCACATATTAAACAAAATTTTAACGCGGGATTCAATCCCGGTTCATGACTGTCGGGAATCGAGGGTGTTGCCCACTCGTCCCGGGCAGATGCCATGTCCACTAGGCTACCTTGGACATATTTTTCCGTTCGTAAATATTATATAAAGTTAATTTATATTGCAATATAATGCGGCTTATGATTGTAGAACGACATTTTAAAATTATCCTGCATTGCTTCTTTTGAACGAAAAATCGAAATTTATTTTAAGGAGAAATAACGATTATTTCTATCCTTAAGGATGAAGTATGAAAGGATGAATTGTATGCAAATGAATTTGAATGTAATTTTACTGTCCTAAAAAAAAAAAAGCTTATGTCCATAGTTTTCTTGAAAACCATTTCTGAGATTCCATCCTTCAGTGCTGCGTATATAAGCAGAATCGTCCAATACAGTAGTAGAGCTCTGAGAAGTGGTCTGGTGGATTAAATTGGCGAAACCGCTGGGAGGGTTCACCACTGATGAGCCAAGCCCTCCCAATATATTTTTCATCGCAGTAAGGTCAGTAGAAGTTTGTATTATGTATAAAAGAAACATTCGTTCTTTTAAATCCTTTAATTTTATATGTATAGATGGCGCGTTATTGATTTGTGTTAATATTTGCGGGATATTTGTAATTTTCGTTCTACAATCATAAGCCACATTATATTGTATTATACGTGATACAATACACACATAAACCTTTATTAGTGATCAAACCCCATACAGATTTCTCCAAGTATAACAATGGTTTTTATTTGAACATAAATTCTATATTAAATAAATTCAAAACTATTATAGACACGTATGATTCTTTTTTAAAAATAAACAATTTCTATTGTCCTTACTGTAATGGAAAAATTAATGGGAGGGTCTGGCTTGTCAGTGATGATGACAAAAAGTTATTTTGTACGGGTTAACACAAAATGCAATAAACTAGGGCCTAAAGTAATAGAAACTAAAAACACAAAAACTTACACTCAAAAGTACATTAAAAAAAGAGGCAAATAAAATTACAATTGGTTAAAAAAATAAAAAAAACACACACAGTACTTATCTTTATTGTTGCGTTGGTAGGGATCGGACCGGGGTCACACAGGTATGTGAGGAGATCACCAGACACGGATAAAACATGCAGAGAACACTATAAGCGCCTCTACACAAAACTTTAACCATACTGGCTTCCCGCATTCCCTTAAACCCCATTTATATACAAACATGGCCACATTCGTCCAATTAGAATGCTTGACTGCTCGGTTTACTTATTTAACAAAAACAACATTTTTCGCACTAAAAAAATAAGATAAGCGTGCAAATATTTGTCAATATAATTTGACAGTGAACCCTCCCAGCTGTTTCGCCAGTTTAATCTACCATACCGCTGTTATATTGTATTTTTCGATCTTCCTTTTATAGTGATACTGTTGCTAGACTCATAGATTGGGTGTTTTAGATGAACTATGGACATAAGCTTTGTGAGGACAGTAGAATTACATATAATTATAAATATATAAAATGCTACGAGCAATCGCTCTTCCGCAATAAGGGAGGGTTCACCACTGATGAGCCAAGCCCTCCCAATATATTTTTCATCGCAGTAAGGATAGTAGAAGTTTGTATTATGTATAAAAGAAACATTCGTGCTTTTAAATCCTTTCATTTTATAAAGACTTACATTAATTTTAAATATGAAAAACCAAATGAATTGATCGGTTTGCCAAATTCTGACCATTCTGGTATTATGGCAGCTATACCAGCGGTGCTCCTGTAGTTGGTAACCTATCCTTGGAGATGTACGTGGAACCATATCGACCGTTCCAGAGAGAACCAAGTGGACGACCACTTCTGGAACAGTATTTCCGTGTTGTAAGTACATATATATAACTTGATACACTCTACACAAACAACGATAATTTAGAAAACATTTTGTATCGTAATACCTAGCGGTTATTCTTTGGTATTTTGTTGTTGTTAGTGTTCATAGAGACAACTTTAGGTGACTATATCGACAGCTATTCTCCAATTTGATCTGTTAGTGACCATCACTCACAGCTCATCACACTGTTTCTGTTGTTGTTAGTGTCCATCAAGTCAACTTTAGGTGACTATATGGACAGCTATTCTCCAATTTGATCTGTTAGTGACCATCACTCACAGCCCATCACACTGTTTCTGTTGTTGTTAGTGTCCATCAAGTCAACTTTAGGTGACTATATGGACAGCTATTCTCCAATTTGATCTGTTAGTGACCATCACTCTCAGCTCATCACACTGTTTCTGTTGTTGTTAGTGTCCATCAAGTCAACTTTAGGTGACTATATGGACAGCTATTCTCCAATTTGATCTGTTAGTGACCATCACTCACAGCTCATCACACTGTTTCTGTTGTTGTTAGTGTCCATCACTCTCATTTAGTGACCTTCTGGTAACTTTCTTGACCCCTTCCAGCCAGCTCATTGTAAATCTTTTTTTTTTCTCTCCCTAAAGGACACTTTGACTCTGTAACTAGGTGTTGTCCTTTACAGAGAGGTAGTTCTACTGTAGCAACTCTCTGGTAAGAGGACAACTCTCTCTAAAGGACACTTTGTCTCTGTAACTAGGCGTTGATCTTTACAGAGAGGTTGTTCTACTGTAGCAACTCTCTGGTAAGAGGACAACTCTCTCTAAAGGACACTTTGTCTCTGTAACTAGGCGTTGATCTTTACAGAGAGGTTGTTCTACTGTAACAACTCTCTGGTAAATGGACACCTCTCCCTAAAGGACACTTTGGTCTTCTTCTTCTTTCTTATCTCCACTCAATCATATTAAGGTATCAAGTTTGTAAGGCTTGAGACTTTTGATGGTGTCTGCCGGGGAAGAGTAGATCTCATCAATGGATCAGTCAATATGAGATTTGACAACCATCATGACTGGGTGAAGTATAATGCGTCTGCCTTTGTCATTAAGACTGGGAGCACTACTCAGTGCCAGGCCGACTTAGCTTCAAGAGAAATGGCCGCTTCTCACATGAGGAACGGACACCATGTGCAGCCGCTCCTAACATGGAGTACAAACGCTGCTCATCCTGTATCCTTGAGACCTTACAGGGTACTATCAGCATGGCCAGCTGAACCCAGGTTATTAGTGAGCTTGTTACTGCTCCCCCTCCTCCTTTTTCATCCGAGCTTGGGACCAGCAAAGGCGGAGTTAGAACACTATGACTTTGTAACTAAGTGTTGCCCTGTACAGAGAGGTACTGTAGCAAGTAAGTGTTGTATAGGTACTGAGAGACGGTGTTACGTGCAGTTTGAAGGCTACCTACGCTTCCAGTTCCCCACCAAGGACTTGAGACTAAGAACCACCAGTCTGGACAGAGCCAGGATCACAGTCCGTGCTGTCGTTGGTGAACGTTACCTCAATCGTATTGAAGTTGGACATGGCCAGGCTCTTGTCTTCACCTCCACCGTATCTCTACGCTTCTTGGGAGCCTCTCCACAAGTCTTCAAACCCTTCATGCCTTTCAAATGTTACGTAAGTACATCATAATTTTTAAATATCAAAAAGTAGGTAAAAGCTAGATATAAATTGTACATAATAGTTAGAAATTTATAAAATAATATTTGTGATTAATATCATTATATTACTTTATTTAATTATAATTTTATTATTATATATTTATTTATCTCCAAGATCATAGTCTATTGACGTGTTTAAAATTTTTTTTTTGACTCGTGCTTTAGATGTTGTACTAAATTCGAAAAATCACGTGAGAACGCCCTTGCAACCTCAGAACAAATTTTAACGCCTTGCTAAATGCTCTATTTTTATTTACTTCTCCTGATGAAGACAAAAGATTTTTGTCAAAACGTTGAGAAAAATAAAAAAAACTCTAACTGGCCGAAGTGTCATATAAATATGAATGCCGGCCCCAGGCAACCTCTATCTTTTTACCATAATAGATATTACAATACATCCACTGACTTATAAATGTACAAGAAGTTTGTTCTTCGAACAAAATTATAAAAAAAAAACACGATATTCTCGTAATTATAATATAAATGAGTTTTAAAAATTGTAAAAAAAAAAAAAAATGCATCGGCCGGGAATCGAACCCGGGCCGCCCGCGTGGCAGGCGAGCATTCTACCACTGAACCACCGATGCTTATAAGAAATAGCCATATTTGGGTATTTATTCCTTTCACAAAAGCAAACGATGACAGAATTGATTGTTGATGACTCTGATACTTGTATATATAATAATATAAACCAGTAATCCAGGGGTTAAAAGTGAAACAAAGTAGAAAAAAATATAAGATAATTATATATTTACATGATTTTTAGATGAACCAACACTACATATATTCATTAGAGTATGTGACAATAGGATTTAACATTTATTATTTATGAAAAAAGGTATCTCCTTATCGTGCAACTGAAAGTTGTCGATGGCTTGCGCCATCTATCGGAATAAATATAAACTATTCTCGTTGATTTTTAATTATTCCAGAATTGGCCAAATACCCATTCTTGATTAATCAAGAAAAGCTAACCACGGATGTGTTTCGGGCTGTTGGCCCTCATTTTTTCACATTTATTCTTTACTTTCAATCAACTTTATTTCTGTAAAAAAAATAGACTCTTCGCCCAGTTAAAGCTTTATTTTCTCAAAGTTTTAACAAAAATATTTTGTCTTCGTTAGGAGAAATAAATTTCTTTATTTTTATTTATAATTTTTATTGCCACTTATCGTTAAAATTTGTAATAAATAAATTTAATGGCAACATGTTTCTTTTTTAATAATATCATAAAAAAAAAAAGGAAACACATTGTATACCTAAAATATATTATAAAAAAACCTATACAAAGTTGCATATGTCCAGATCGTAGCGTCCTACCAGGATGGAACACCGCTACCAGACGACGTAGCACAGACTCAGCTGGAGCTACGAGCTGTTGTCAACTTCCGCGACAAAGGCATCAGAAGATTGGATGTCACACGGGAGACCATGACACAACCTGGCGTTTGGGAAGTCACCATTGACTTACCTCTACTCCTGGGAGATCGACAGCTACTCAGAAACATCGAGTATTTGTCTCTTGAGGTGAGTACAATATCTAGACACTCTTAAATATACCTAAATCATTGATTTATTTAAAATAAAGATACTTCAGTTAGTAAATCTTTATTATTATCTCGACGTTTCAACAAAAATCTTTTGTCCTCGTCAGGAGCAAACAAAAATTAAAACATTTGGCAAGGCGTTAAAAATTATTCTCTTATTTTTTTTTATTATGGTTTAATCTCTGATGTTCTATATCAAAGGTGGCAAATCAGCAGATGGCCAAGTTTCAGAATTACAAGGTTGTCCAAAAAAGTTCATAAACACTTGAAAATAATAAATCATAAGATTATGTCCATAGTTTTCTTGAAAACCATTTCTGAGATTCCACCCTTCAGTGGTGCGTATATTGTTGCATCATGATTAATGCGCCTATTTTTAAAATTATTTATAATATTATTTTTAATATATTTAAAATTTAAATTATAAATTTATTTATTTTTATAAAACAGATTATTAATATAAAATATTATGTACTATAAAACATTTGTATTTTGATACACTAAATACCCTACATGCTTTAAACTTGGATGTGGTAAATAAAGAGAGATTCTAGGTGCTACCTAAATTTATAGTTGTCTTATTATTGACTGGTTTAACCTTGTAAGATGGTTGAGACACGTTCTGGAAAGATGCAAGACACGTCTGAGGAGAGACTCAAGACTGAAGAATCTGCCAAACCGCAGCCCAGTGCAACAATTGGTAGAGATGCAAGTGCCGACCCAGTTGTTTTGAACCCCAACATAGACATCCCCAAATATGATGGAACAGAAGACCCTCGCCCATGGATTGAGTCCCTTGAAGAAATTGGCTTCCTGTACCACTGGGCAGAATATATTATTTCTCGCTATGCAGCCATGAACATGATTGGTAGCGCCAAAACCTGGCTGGACCTACACAAGATAAGTTTTACCAGCTGGGAACATTTCAAAAGCCGCCTAATTCAGGATTTTGGCTCAGACGCCAACAAAGAAGAATTGAAGATGAGGCTGAACAGAATGCAGCAGTGGAATGAACCTGCAATCAGGTTTGCAGAGGATATCCTGGTTCTGTGCAACAAGGTCGACCCCCAAATGGAAGAAGAGAATAAAATAAATTGGGTTATTGGAGGGTTAAAGAAAGAATACTCTTTTGCCCTCTACTTAAACCCTCCTAAGAATACCAACGAACTCCTAAGCTTGTGTAAAAAGATGGATTTGTTTGAAAATAATTATCAAGAACGTATAGAAAAATCAAAGGTTCTATATAATGGACCACGCTCTCCTCGTTCCCACCATCAAGAGCAATGGAAGAACGCTCCGTCGTTCAGAAGACCAGACCAGAACACCTCCAAGCCCCAGGCCCCCGCTCCGAGGTACTACCAGAACACCCCCAAGCCCCAGGCCCCCGCTCCGAGGTACTACCAGAACAAGCCGCTGCCCCAGGTATCTGCCCCTAGACGATTTTACACTCCCATTCCTGAGCCAAAACCGGTCTACCCAAGGAAAACCTACAATAAGAGTCCAGATTCAAACAGGAATAGGACAGAAGACGGGAGACCAATATGTTTCAAGTGTAACAAGCCAGGACACGTAGCGCGGTATTGCAGAGTCAAGTTTGTGAGGATCGTAGAAGAGGACCCCTCAGTTTCCCAAGACAAGAGCCAAGAGAATCTTCAAATGGACGAAAGGAAAGATTATACACGGCCTCGCCTCTATGCGGATGTTTGTAATGACACACAAATGAATATTCCTACACGGAATAGATATTCCGTGTTGGAAGATTTAAACTAAGTGTCGCGCCTGATTCCTTCAATCAAAGCAAGTCGACCATAAATGGAATTAGAAAGTTGGACCCTAGGTACAAAATTAATATTAATGTGGACAAGATAGGGTTATGCGAAGCTTTGATTGATACAGGCGCCGATCTTTCAGTGGTCGACCTAAGAACAGCACTTTTTGCTAGCCGTGAAATAAATAGTCTCACTAAAACGTGTTCAGGACCCGATGGAAAAAAATTAGATATGGTAGGTAGCATTATTTTAGATTTAAAAATTGATGACACTGAATTATCCCACGAATTTGTAGTAATGGACGCGCATCTACGAACTCTTATTCTTGGACGAGATTTCCTTAAAAAAATGAATGCTAAAATTGATTGTAAACGAGAAACAATAAAATATAATTTGATGAGTAATCATGACGTAAGCAATTATGATCTAAAAAAAATAAAGAGCACTACAGATACCGTTATACCTAAACTATCTATTAAATTGATTAGGGCCTCAATAGAAGCAGAGGATGGCGAATATGTCATCGAAGAGAACAACAGAATGACTCAAACAAATGGTCTTCGATTGGCAAGAAGTTTGCTTACTGTCACGGATAAGAAAACCCATATCTGGATAACGAACCCTTATCCTCGACCTTTAAAAATCATGAAAGACCAAACATTGGCTTATGGAAGTCTTCCTGCAGGGGTAAATTTTATAGAGAATAAAGAGAAGCAGAATGAAAATGACGAAATACAATTTCAAATAAACAAAAATTTAACATTTAAAGAACAAGAGAGGTTAAAACAAATTTTGGCCAAGTATACTGATTTGTTCTCATCGAGGTTAGGTAGGACCAGTTTGGCAAAACATCAGATTCATACAGAAGACGCAAAACCAATAAAGCACAAGCCTTACCGGGTAAGCGCTAAGGAACGAACCATCATAAAGGATCAAATAGACGAGATGCTCGAAGAAGGAATAATTAGACAATCTTCAAGTCCCTGGTCCTTTCCCGTTATATTGGTCAAAAAACGAGATGGCAAATACAGATTTTGTGTGGACTACAGGAAATTAAATGAAGTAACAGTGAAGGATGTTTATCCAATCCCAAGAATTGATGATGTAATGGATACTCTCCAAGGATCCAAGTACTTCTCAGCAATAGATCTCAAATCGGGATATTGGCAAGTCGAAATTGAAGAGAGAGACAAAGAGAAGACGGCTTTCACTACTGCACATGGGTTATATGAATTCAACGTAATGCCCTTCGGTCTATGCAACGCCCCTGCTACTTTTGAGAGGAACATGGACAATGTCCTCGGAAATCTGAGATGGCAGATTTGCCTTTGCTACCTGGACGATGTAATTATATACAGCTCGGACTTTCCAACCCACATTAAAAGACTTGAAGCTGTCCTCAGATGCTTCAGCGAATCTAATTTAAAACTGAACGCCAAGAAATGCAGATTTGCTTTCGAGGAACTTGAGATCCTTGGACATATAACCAACCAAGAGGGTATAAAACCTGCCGAATATAATATCAAAGCCGTTAGAGATTTTCCTCAGCCCAAGAAGGCCAAAGAAGTGCAATCATTCCTAGGAATGTGCTCATATTATAGAAAATTTATTAAAAATTTCTCATTAATCGCTGACCCATTGACCAGTCTCATCAGAAAAAATGTGCAATTTATCTGGACAGGAAAACAGGAAGAAGCGTTCCAAAACCTTAAAAAAGCTCTTATGAATCCGCCAATTTTAGGTCACTTTGATCCAAATGCAGCCACCTGCATTCACACAGATGCCTCTAACATCGGCTTAGGCGCAACACTAATTCAAAATATCGGTGGCGAAGAGAAGGTAATATCATATTTGAGCCGAACCCTAAGTAAACCTGAGCAAAATTATTCAACCACCGAAAAGGAATGTTTAGCTGTAGTGTGGTCGATATCAAAATTACGGCCCTATTTATATGGAAGGCACTTTAAAATCGTAACTGATCATCACGCACTATGCTGGCTTAAGAATTTAAAAGATCCGACCGGTCGATTAGCACGATGGGCACTGAAGATTCAGGAATATAATTTCGAAATTATACACAAATCGGGAAAAAAACATCTGGACGCTGATGGTCTATCTAGAGGACCCTTACCAGAAAACGAATGGGACGAGGATTATGAAAGACTATTTTTGAATCAAATAATAGACGAAAAGGACGATTTTATTGAGAATATTAAGGAGAACCTTAGTGGAAACAAGCGTTCAATTACACAGAACTTTAAAGAAGAAAATGGGTGTCTCTACAAGAAAAATCCAAATCCTGAAGGCAGAGAATGGTTGCTGGTAGTGCCAAAGAAGAGAAGGAAAGAAATCATGAGTGAATACCACAACCATATGCTGAATGGCCATCTGGGCGTCGCCAGAACCACATACCGATTGAAGAATAAATACTATTGGCCTTCCATGCTGAAAGATGTTTCCGAATTTGTAAAGACGTGCCATCTTTGCCAAAGTCGGAAAGGTTCAAATCAGTTGCCATCTGGACTTCTACAACCTATTCCCCCAGCTAACTACCCTTTTGAAAGAATCGGAATTGACTTTGTTGGCCCCTTGCCATCAACGAAAAGAAGAAGGAAATGGATCATTGTGTTGACGGATTATTATACCAAGTATGCTGAAACAAAGGCAGTACCAGAAGCGACAGTGAAAGAAGTCTCTACATTTTTAATCGAACATATATTTTTACGTCACGGGGCTCCAAGATTTCTTATCAGCGACAGAGGTTCACAATTCACTAGCAATTTGATGAAAGAGGTTATGAAAATGTGCAAAGTTAAACATTGCTTCACAACGAGCTACCACCCCCAGACTAACGGACTAACGGAACGGCTAAATAGAACTTTAATCAATATGATCAGCATGTATGTGAATACGGATCAGAAGAACTGGGACGAAATCCTTCCTTTTATCACCCACGCATATAATACCACAATTCAAGAAACCACAGGCTACTCTCCATTTTTCCTGTTGTTTGGGAGGGAACCCATGTCCCTCTTAGACGACGAGAATATCCCAACGGACAGTACCATGGACGATTACGACGAATATATAGAAAACTACTTAGATAAAATAGCAAGGACGAGACAGGTAGTCATTAACAACACAGAGAAGACTCAGGAAAGAATGAAAAGAAACTATGACAAAAAACACAACGAGAGAATCTATGAACCAGGACATTTAGTGGCAGTTTGGACACCAGTCAGGAAAATCGGAAAATGTGAAAAACTATTGAGAAAATATTTTGGGCCATATCGAATATTAAAGAAGCTGTCCAACGTAAATTACTTAATTGAGCCGAAAGATAATCCTGGCCAAGACCCATTGATTGTCCATGTCTCAAGACTCAAACCCTATTTTGAAAGAATTGATGAGGTCACTCACGAGGACGTGACGACCTCTGGAGAGGGGGAAGTGTTGCATCATGATTAATGCGCCTATTTTTAAAATTATTTATAATATTATTTTTAATATATTTAAAATTTAAATTATAAATTTATTTATTTTTATAAAACAGATTATTAATATAAAATATTATGTACTATAAAACATTTGTATTTTGATACACTAAATACCCTACATGCTTTAAACTTGGATGTGGTAAATAAAGAGAGATTCTAGGTGCTACCTAAATTTATAGTTGTCTTATTATTGACTGGTTTAACCTTGTAAGATGGTTGAGACACGTTCTGGAAAGATGCAAGACACGTCTGAGGAGAGACTCAAGACTGAAGAATCTGCCAAACCGCAGCCCAGTGCAACAATATAAGCAGAATCGTCCAATACAGTATTAGAGATCTAATTTATAGAGAATAATTTTTAACGCCTTGCTAAATGTTTTAATTTTTGTTTGCTCCTGACGAGGACAAAAGCTTTTTGTTGAAATGTCGAGGTTGTTGTTGTTGTTGTCGTGTCCAAAGAAGAGTCTCAGATGTCTCCGTACATCTCCATCACAGCAGCAGCAATATCCACTATCTTGGGTGTGTAAAGCTGCTGCTCTGGGTCTAATAATATAAAAGTAATAAAAAAGATTTACTGGCCGAGGTATTTTTAATTTCAAGAACTATGAATGCCGGCCAGGCTGCTTTACGATAAATCCTTGATCCCATCCAATGGCTACCAAATCTTTCAAAAGTCCAACCTCACCAGTAAGTGGTAAGTAACCAAACGGGACTCTAGCACATTTGTAAGTATAAAAGCTTCTCAGCTCACCTCCCTTCTCTCTGAGGACTAATTTAGCTAATTAAGAAGATTTGAGTCAAAAGACGAGCTATCAATTAAGTTTATATAGAAAGGCGTACATGAATCTGTAAAAAAAAAAATCTCAAAATATTTCGAGAGATTGCTCCCTCTTTATCAATTTATTGTACAGTAAACACTTAATTTACAAATTCTTTACTTGAAAACAACTTTGAAAACAAATTTTTGATCAATAACAAAGTTGTTTTAATGTCTACTTCTTCTTCTTTCTTATCTCCACTCAATCATATTAGGGCGTCTAGCTTGTAAAGCTTGTTGATGGTGTTTGGGTGAAGTAGAATGCGTCTGCCTTTGTCATTAAGACTGGGAGCACTACTCAGTGGCAGGCCGACTTAGCTCCAATATGTAATGTCTGACATGAGGAACAGACACCATGTACAGCCACTCTAACATGGAGTACATCCTGTATCCCTGGAGTCCTTACAGGGTACTATCAGCATGGCTGGGTGAAGTAGAATGTCATTAAGACTGGGACTCAGTAGCAGGCCACTGACTTAGCTCCAATATGTAATGTCTGACATGAGGAACAGACACCATGTACAGCCACTCCTAACATGGAGTACATCCTGTATCCCTGGAGTCCTTACAGGGTACTATCAGCATGGCTGGGTGAAGTAGAATGTCATTAAGACTGGGACTCAGTAGCAGGCCACTGACTTAGCTCCAATATGTAATGTCTGACATGAGGAACAGACACCATGTACAGCCACTCTAATATGGAGTACATCCTGTATCCCTGGAGTCCTTACAGGGTACTATCAGCATGGCTGGGTGAAGTAGAATGTCATTAAGACTGGGACTCAGTAGCAGGCCACTGACTTAGCTCCAATATGTAAGTCTGACAGTTATGTCTGTTCGTCTCCAGCTATCCTTCTGTGCTTTTTATACCATGCTTACGCAATGTCTCACCCCATTGGTTCTTTTCGGCACGTGATCAGTAATATACCAATGAAATCGTTTTAACATTCGTTCTGTCACAGGCTCAGTACCAAGATGACCGTGGAAGTCGTCATGCCAAAGCAGATCTACGTGCCTATGCGTATTACTCACCTGAGAATCGTTTTCTTAAGATTTCAACCAGTACCAAGTATCCAAAGGTATGTCAATTTTAGACATTATATTTCGTACTATGTAACGGCGCGCGCGTGTGTTTATAGGTTGGCGAATTTATCATTTTCCATGTACAATCAAATTATTATGTTGAACAATTCTTTTATGTGGTGAGTATTCTGCATATTCTTCTTTTTTTTTTTTAACTATTCTAACAATCGTTTGATAGCTTTTATCTAAAGGAGTTATTCTAAATTCCGGTCATATTGATATGACATCAAGTATCAAGACATTTGCTGTGGCCCTATCAGCTGAAATGGCACCAAGTTCAACAATACTTATCTATGATTTAGCAAGAGAAGGTGAAGTTATTGCTGATAGTTTGATTTTCCCTGTTAACGGAATTTCAAGGAATAATGTAAGTAGATTGTGGACAATATGAAATGTTGTTGGAGATGTTGATTTGATGCTGTGCGCAGTTTACTGTAAGCCTTAATGATCGAAAAGATAAAACAGGCAATACGGTAGAAGTGGTTGTTAGAGGACTACCAGGAAGCTATGTCGGACTATCTGCTGTTGATACCATCCTCTTCTCTCTTCAGTCAGAAGGTGTTGTTTCCCATAGTCAGGTAAATATAACCATTTTCAGTTTATTCCCATTCTAAATCCGTTACTCTCTCTGAAAAGTAAAAAAAATCTTCTTGAAGACAAAGATTGTCTCTATGTGTTTAGTCAGAAATCATATTTCTTTTAAATATACACTTCAAATTTTTATATCTACTGACAAAGACAAAGGATTTTTTAAATTTAAAAAGTATTTAAAAGCTATATATAAATTATATATACAGTTAAACCTGTTTATAGCACCCCCTCTAAATAACGCCTTACTCTCTATAGTGCCCTTTTTAAATATGTAGTACGATGCGATTTACATTAAAAGTGACCTGTTTTGGTGAGTCCCAAGAGGGCGCGCTATAGACAGGTTTAACTGTACATATAAAAAAAAAAACTATCTTTTCCCCAGCATTTGTTGAATCATTCCCGCTTTATCTAATCTACTTATCTAATCAACACCTGTCTTATCTTCCCTGGCCTGGGGAATCTAACCTTTTTTTGATGGCCAGCTGAACCCAGGTTTTTTTAGTGAGCTTGTTACTGCTCCCCCTCCTTCCTTTGTCATCCGGGCTTGGAACTGGCAAAGGCGGAGTTGTCCTATATTGTAATGATAAGTGATGATAACAGAAATGTACTGTGTGTATAGGTCCTGGAGAAAATGGGAACGTTTGACGTTGGAATGAACACCTCTCTAAGCCATACGTGGCATTCACGTCACGAACGTACAGTACAGTTCCCTGCATCTTCCTATGGAATTGATACCAACCGAACTTTCGAGGTAAGACTTTCTAAACAATCCCTAACAATGGCCATTATCATAGATTATCATTATGATACATTAGCCCGCCATCTGTTATGAAAATTTGAAACTATTATAGACGCTAAAGAGACAAAGGTCGCCTTTCCTGTCAAAATAGACGCAAAACCAAACGCCATTTTGACGGGAGAGGCGACCTTTGTCTCTTTATATCAATGTCCTCTCGGCAAAATTTCCATCTATTATAGACGCGTATGATTCTTTTAAAAATAAAACAATTTCTACTGTCTTTATTGCAATGATAAAAATAAAGGGAGGGTCTGGCTCATCAGTGGTAAACCCTCCCAGCGGTTTCGCCAGTTTAATCTACCATTCAAAACTATTATAGACGCGTATAATTCTTTTAAAAATAAAACAATTTCTACTGCCCTTACTGTAATGGAAAAATTAATGGGAGGGCCTGGTAGATTAAACTGGCGAAACCGCTGGGAGGGTTCACCACTGATGATCCAAGCCCTCCATTAATTTTTCTGTTGCAGTAAGGACAGTAGATAATTGTTTGATTTTTAAAAGAATTATACACGTCTATAATATAGATGGAAAATTTTCCGAGAGTAAATTGATCCATAGAAGCATAGGGTGCCTATCCCGTCAAAATAGACGTCAAAACCTGACGCCATCTATTGACCGTCGCCGCAAACTAGCAACCTCGGGTCGATGACAAAGCCATAACACCAGCTTTGGCAAACTGAGAAGCGTCCACCTAGAGACCATGGTTTCTGGCTAATGGCCCTCGTCAGTCTAGGGATGACTTTATTCCATGAGATCCACACGTGATATAATGGAATCTTGACAATCTGCCAAAGAGGTGTTTTGCTGGCAAAGTGGCTGGGCCATATCTATGGCTAAAATATAGATGGAAATTTTGCTGGGAGGAAATTGATCCATAGAAGCATAGGACGCCTCTCCCGTCAAAATAGACGTCAAAACCTGACGCCATCTATGCGTCTATAATAGTTTCGGATTTTCATAGATTATAATCTATAATCCAAATTGTACTTTATCATGATACAGCAATGATACAGCAATGAAACAACAATGATACAACAATGAAACAACAATGATACAACAATGATAACATATAACTAACACTATCGGTGTAGTATGCAGGTTTGATCGTCTTTACAGATGCCAATCTCACACGTAGACCTGGTATGTAGTTAGGTTTGTATCTACATGTAGATACTGACAGGATTGATGCTTGTAGATAACTGTAACATCTCCCTCGGACTTCTCTCCTGTATTGATGGGTCTTGTTATCCTCTTGAGAAACGCTGCGATACCTTCATGGACTGCGCCGATGGCTCAGATGAAAGTGGATGTAAGTACATATGCAAACCGGATTTTTTTATCACATATTTACATATTTTTGTTGGGTTCTGTGCTGCCTGGAGTATAGGAGTTCTATCTATGCTTCCTTCCTGTGGTGAATCTGTATAAGACTGTTGTTGGGTTCTGTGCTGTCTGGAGTATAGGAGTTCTATCTATGCTTCCTTCCTGTGGTGAATCTGTATAAGACTGTTGTTGGGTTCTGTGCTGTCTGGAGTATAGGAGCTCTATCTATGCTTCCTTCCTGTGGTGAATCTGTATAAGACTGTTGTTGGGTTCTGTGCTGTCTGGAGTATAGGAGCTCTATCTATGCTTCCTTCCTGTGGTGAATCTGTATAAGACTGTTGTTGGTTTCTGTGCTGCCTGGAATATTGGAGCTCTATCTATGCTTCCTTCCTGTGGTGAATCTGTATAAGACTGTTGTTGGGTTCTGTGCTGCCTGGAGTATAGGGGCTCTATCTATGCTTCCTTCCTGTGGTGAATCTGTATAAGACTGTTGTTGGGTTCTGTGCTGCCTGGAGTATAGGGGCTCTATCTATGCTTCCTTCCTGTGGTGAATCTGTATAAGACTGTTGTTGGGTTCTGTGCTGACTGGAATATTGGAGCTCTATCTATGCTTCCTTCCTGTGGTGAATCTGTATAAGACTGTTGTTGGGTTCTGTGCTGTCTGGAGTATAGGAACTCTATCTATGCTTCCTTCCTGTGGTGAATCTGTATAAGACTGTTGTTGGGTTCTGTGCTGCCTGGAGTATAGGAGCTCTATCTATGCTTTCTTCCTGTGGTGAATCTGTATAAGACTGTTGTTGGGTTCTGTGCTGCCTGGAGTATAGGAGCTCTATCTATGCTTTCTTCCTGTGGTGAATCTGTATAAGACTGTTGTTGGGTTCTGTGCTGCCTGGAATATTGGAGCTCTATCTATGCTTCCTTCCTGTGGTGAATCTGTATAAGACTGTTGTTGGGTTCTGTGCTGCCTGGAGTATAGGAGCTCTATCTATGCTTTCTTCCTGTGGTGAATCTGTATAAGACTGTTGTTGGGTTCTGTGCTGCCTGGAGTATAGGAGCTCTATCTATGCTTTCTTCCTGTGGTGAATCTGTATAAGACTGTTGTTGGGTTCTGTGCTGCCTGGAATATTGGAGCTCTATCTATGCTTCCTTCCTGTGGTGAATCTGTATAAGACTGTTGTTGGGTTCTGTGCTGCCTGGAGTATAGGAGCTCTATCTATGCTTTCTTCCTGTGGTGAATCTGTATAAGACTGTTGTTGGGTTCTGTGCTGCCTGGAATATTGGAGCTCTATCTATGCTTCCTTCCTGTGGTGAATCTGTATAAGACTGTTGTTGGGTTCTGTGCTGCCTGGAGTATAGGAGCTCTATCTATGCTTTCTTCCTGTGGTGAATCTGTATAAGACTGTTGTTGGGTTCTGTGCTGCCTGGAATATTGGAGCTCTATCTATGCTTCCTTCCTGTGGTGAATCTGTATAAGACTGTTGTTGGGTTCTGTGCTGTCTGGAGTATAGGAGCTCTATCTATGCTTCCTTCCTGTGGTGAATCTGTATAAGACTGTTGTTGGGTTCTGTGCTGTCTGGAGTATAGGAGCTCTATCTATGCTTCCTTCCTGTGGTGAATCTGTATAAGACTGTTGTTGGGTTCTGTGCTGACTGGAATATTGGAGCTCTATCTATGCTTCCTTCCTGTGGTGAATCTGTATAAGACTGTTGTTGGGTTCTGTGCTGACTGGAATATTGGAGCTCTATCTATGCTTCCTTCCTGTGGTGAATCTGTATAAGACTGTTGTTGGGTTCTGTGCTGCCTGGAATATTGGAGCTCTATCTATGCTTCCTTCCTGTGGTGAATCTGTATAAGACTGTTGTTGGGTTCTGTGCTGTCTGGAGTATAGGAGCTCTATCTATGCTTCCTCCCTGTGGTGAATCTGTATAAGACTGTTGTTGGGTTCTGTGCTGCCTGGAGTATAGGAGCTCTATCTATGCTTCCTTCCTGTGGTGAATCTGTATAAGACTGTTGTTGGGTTCTGTGCTGACTGGAATATTGGAGCTCTTCCTATGCTTCCTTCCTGTGGTGAATAAGACCCTGTGATCTTAATAAAGCTGTGTTGTTATAACACCCAAGATATTTAAATCAATGGAAACAATCAGTAGATGCGATGTGTAGGTCCAAAGAGAGACGAACTCTACCTGGAAGACTTCCGTAGACATCGCATCAACAGATTAGAACGTCTCTACACCAGTTCCTGGCTGTGGCATGATATCAATATTGGGTAAGTTATTTACAGTACCTCCTTGTTTGTTCTTTACAGTCAAAATTCGAAACTATTACAGACGCGTATGATTCTATTTTAAAAAATAAACAATCCCTACTGCCCTTACTGCAATAGAAAAAAAATTTAATAGGAAGGCCTGGCTCATCAACCCTCCCAGCGGTTTCGCCAGTTTAATCTACCGCTGATAAGGCACAATTTGGATTATAGATTACTAGCGGACGTACCCGGCTTCGCCCGAGGTTTTACCCGAGTAAAGGTTTGTCTAACGAACATTTGTTAAAACAATGCTCTATAAACGTATAAAAAAAAGATATATTTTTATAATTTGAAACTCGTAAATTTGAATCTCTCGATAAAGTGAACATTTTTTCCCGGTCCCTGTGAGCCGTGGCATCCTGAATTTTGTCTTCCATAATTTTCTACATTACAAAATCATCGTTTTATCTAGTGAACATATTTTCCCGGTCCCTTGAAAAATATTCGATAAGTTGAATAAAATCATGGTCGTGAATCTCTCGATAAAGTGATTATTTTTTCCCGGTCCCTGTGTGCCGTGTCATCCTGAATTTTGTCTTTCCTAATTTTCTACATTACAAAATCATCGTTTTATCTACATATTTTCCCGGTCCCTTGAAAATTACTCGATATGGACGTAGTTCCCGGAGGTTACCCGCCCCCCCAGCGCCAGGACCTCTTGATCCCTCTGATTGGCCGGCGGCCGGACGGGGGTGGGGGGGAGGGGGGGCTCTTGATCCCTCTGATTGGTCGGTGGGAACTTGGACTGTCCAATGGCCGGCGGCCGGACGGGGGGGGGGGGGGGGGGGGGGGGCAGACCTAAGCCTAAGGTGGCGTTGCTTGCGAGTTAAAGCTACAAATCTGCAAATAACTCTAAGGATATTAAAGATATTCAAGAAATTATTTTTCGTAAACCTTTCCGGGGATACACCTAATATTATCCCAAATTTTCACGACGATTGGATGTATGGTTTTCGAATCCATAGAGGACAGACAGACAGACACACACACAGACATTCAATTTTATATATATAGATAAACACAAGGTAATAAGACCACATCCAAATAAATAAATAGTGTGTGACGCTTCGGTAACAGAGTTGTTACCATCTTCAGACAAAAGTACTGATTTGATAAAGCACAATTTGGATTATAGATTTTAAACACAAGGTAATAAAACCAAATCCAAATAAATAGTGTGTGACGTTTTGTTAACAGCGTTGTAACCATCTTCTTTCATTCAGTTACTTTTGTCTGAAGATGGTAACAACGTTGTTACCAAAACGTCACACACTATTTATTTATTTGGATTTGGTATTTATTACCTTGTGTTTACCATACTGGTGTTATATTGAATTTTTCGATCTTTCTTTTATAGTGATACTGATGCTAGACTCTTGGAATGGGTATTTTAGATGAACTATAGACATAAGCTTTGAGGACAGTAGAAATACATACGCTAATACATCATAATATAATTGTTATTTACAGTTCTTTTTTCTCACAAATTTATTATTTTTTCACATTGTGTCACCACCTCACACAATTCTGGCCTTAACTACCTGTTTCATAATTTTTCAGGATGCCTGAATGACCTGTATTTTGGTCGTTAAGATGCAGCTTGCACCACGCTGATGAGGGCCAACAGTCCGTACCGCGTACATGGTTAGCTTTTCTTGATTAATCAAGGAAAATTCTGGAATATAATTTTAAAAAATCATCGATTAGTTAATATTTAAATCGATAGATGGCGCAAGCCATCAGAAACTTTTAAGTTTAACGATAAGGAGATGTCTTTCTTAATAGAACTTAGAATTTGTGTCCTTCTGGTATCTCTTAGAAATAATGAAATCATACCCTGAACTGAGAATTGCTGAGTCTTTTAACCATGGACTTTTTTTTTTTAAGAAAAAGGGCATCTCCTTATCGTGCAACTGAAAGTTGCTGATGGCTTGCGCCATCTATCGGAATAAATATCAATTATTCTCGTTGCTTTTTTAATTATTCCAGAATTGGCCAAATACCCATTCTTGATTAATCAAGAAAAGCTAACCACGGACGCGTTTCAGACTTGGACCATGGACTTTGTCTACCTGCTAAAGTATTGGAATTTGATATGTGCTGAAAGAATTATCCACAAATTCAAATATAGAACTCAGAAAAAAAAGTAAAAATGTTAAATTGTACTGGGATAAGGTGAATATTTTATGAAGAAGACATCTCCTTATCGTGCAACTGAAAGTTGCTGATGGCTTACGCCATCTATCGGAATAATACGGAATACGTGGTGTCGCTGGAGACCCACTGGTGATTCTCCTCCAAACTCTGCAGCGCTGCCAGAGGCGCCATATTCATTGTACATAGTATCATGTATATATATTGTCGCGGAGATAAATAAAGCAAGGGCAAATTTGGGGATAATTAATTTATTATAAAGGTGGGTATTTACCTTCTAGTTCTCCAATAAAATTATATACAAGAGGTATTTATAGGGAGAGAAAGAAACAGATGATTAAAAACAACTTATCCCCAGGTAAGGATAATAATAATGAGAGTGGTCAGCCACCGAGGCGTCCCGTTTTTCTTATTTACATATCAGCTTCCGAGAACTCCTCACACCTGTGGTCCCTCCCCCCCCTCCCGGGGTCCAGGGATGATTAACAGGTGTCCCATCTGGATGGAGCTTCTTGACAATATGATTATCATTTTAAAATAGTACAGAATGTGTACTTTGCATATATTGACAAGATGTCAATAAAATTATTTTAATTAAAAAAAAAAAAAGTCTATTGGAATTAAAAAACCAACTACATTCTCGACCACGACAAGTCGGAAATACATCGTATTTTGAACAAGATGAAATACGAAATCTACAACTATTTTATAAATATCGAATTTAACCCCTCCCCCAATAACAATAGAGCTGTAACGACGTTTTTGACTGATTAAAGATCGTTTTGGCTGAAATCAACGACTACTAATAATTAAAAATCAATGAATAGTTGACATTTATTCCGATAGATGGCGCAAACCATCCTTAATTTCAGTTTCACGATAAGGAGTGGCTTTTTTCTATTTCTTAACTTATTTCTCATTCGAAGAGTCAAGCATCAGTATCACTATAAAAGTAAGTTCCAAAAATCGCTATATATAGTCACGAGCGTCTTTCCTAATCATTCAGCCATCAGTCATTCATTGGCCTCTGTCACGGATGGCCGGCGCCCTCCTATTGGACGTCTACGATCACGTATCATCGTTGGCGCGACGGTGACCTTGAGTGACGTAATGCCCCCCCCCCCCCCCTGCCGGCGGCGCGCGCCCGTTGGCTGCCGGCGAGCACGTGACCTCCCTGTGCGCGCGCATGGCGGTATTCTATATACAGTTACGAGCGTCTTACCTACGGAAGCCAACAGTACATAGGCAGATAAAGCACATAGGCTATAGTTATTAACTAATATATGCATTTATTTAAGGCGCCAATTTATAATTGTAACAAATAGTATTTGAATAAAGACATTCAATCGGGTAAAACACGGGCGTTGCCCGGGTCATTCGGCTAGTGTAATATAAAAGCGGTATGGTAGATTAAACTGGCGAAACCGCTGGGAGGGTTAACCACTGATTAGCCAGGCCCTCCCTTTAATTTTTCCATTGCAGTAAGGGCAGTAGAAATTGTTTTATTTTAAAAAGAATATTACGTGTCTAAAATATTTTCGTAATTTGATAACAGATGACGCGTTAATGCATCGTAATTATTTCTCTGTGTAACAGACCTCTTGGCCATTACATCTTCAGTGTTCCTGTACCTGATATCCCAACTGATTGGGTTATGAATGCTTTTGGAGTGAACACAGAACAAGGCTTTGGCGTTCATCCAACTACTGTTAAGGTAAGTTCTTAGTTGGAACACCTAAGATACATTGGAAACTCATGGACAAAGTAAGCTTGTATACTGCTCCTCCTCCTCCTTTTTCATCCGGGCTTGGGACTGGCAAAGTCGGAGTTTCATGAATAGATAATTCTGGTTGGTTCAAAATCACATTAATAGGTACTGCTCAGCAAGAACAACCTAGTTTATGATAATTGAAACAGTGAATAATAATATGTGAGGTTATTGACATATTAAACAAAATGTTAACGCGGGATTCAATCCCGGTTCATGGCTGTCGGGAATCGAGCGTGTTACCCTCTCTTCCACCGACTATATGAATAGATAATTCTGTTTTGAAAATAGAGCAATCCACAAATAAATATTTAATTAAAAAGGTATATATTGGATCAAAATATAATTTATTTTACCAATATATCAGTTGGCTGAACCTTTATCAAGGTATTATAACATATTTAATGTGTGTATTTTTTTTTTTTGCTTATCCCTAGTACACGTGGTACAGGCCATGGTAATCATGGTGGGTAGAAGTAGGCGACTACTTATACTGTAAATACACCACATGTCTACACATGTCAAAAGCAGTTCCACTTTGCACTTACAAATGTGCCAGATCCCCGTTTAGTTACTTGCATTCGCTGGTGGGGTTGGACTTTTGCAAGAATCGGGGGCCATTGGAGCATTTTTTTTAACATAAAAAAGTGTCCAATGCGGGAATCGAACCCTGGTTGTAGTGGTCGGAAACCAATGGTTTAGACCATCCTTCCACAGACTCCCTAATGTGTGTATATTTAATATGTTATAACACCTTGGTAAAGGTTGGCATTCCGCCAACTGAAATATTGGTAAAATAAATGATATTTTGATCCAATATATGTCTTTTTAATTAAATATAATTCTGTGTAACACCTAGTTGTTTGGTTTCAGTTTTCCAGTACTCGTCCATTCTACATGACCGTAGAGATGCCTACACAGTGTCTACAAGGTGAACAGATTGGTATACGTGTAACTGTCTTCAACTACATGCGGTTTGAGATTGAGGTAAGATCTACCAAACATCTACATTGATCTGTTCTAACGTAAGATTTCCTAGGTACTGGTTATCTTGGCTGATTCCCCTGACTATCGCTTCGTGCATGTTGAACCTTTCGGTGAGGTGTCTTCATACAGCCCAAGAACATCGCGTGGTGAACATCACCATCTCGTATTTGTAAGTTTTATACGAATTTCTTTGATGGTGTAATATACCTTGCAATATAAAAGAATGGAAGGAGTGAAAGCTTTTTCATGATAATCCTGGTGGGTAGTTAGCGACTGTCTTTTACTGTAAGTACACCACATGTCTACATATGGTACAGGCCATGATAATCCTGGTGGGTAGTTAGTGACTGTCTTTTACTGTAAGTACACCACATGTCTACATATGGTACAGGCCATGATAATCCTGGTGGGTAGTTAGCGACTGTCTTTTACTGTAAGTACACCACATGTCTACATATGGTACAGGCCATGATAATCCTGGTGGGTAGTTAGCGACTGTCTTTTACTGTAAGTACACCACATGTCTACATATGGTACAGGCCATGATAATCCTGGTGGGTAGTTAGCGACTGTCTTTTACTGTAAGTACACCACATGTCTACATATGGTACAGGCCTTGATAATCCTGGTGGGTAGTTAGCGACTGTCTTTTACTGTAAGTACACCACATGTCTACACTCGGCCGTGCGGCCACGCGTCGCGCGAGCTCCCGAGTTTTTCGCCTCTGGCGAGCGGAATAACGTCGCGGATGGCGACGAATTTGGCACGGGCTGAAAGCCCTTCAAACGCCGAGCAAAAGCCTGCAAGGCACGGCTCATTAGCACAACCATGTGCAGAATTATCCGCAAATCAAGATTTGCAGAACGAAATACCAATAGTTTTGAGAAAAAAGCAAAACTATGTAAATCCGCCCGCCGGCAGCCAGGATGCAAATTCTGCCGCGCCGGTCGACCTTGCGGCTGTTCCAACTTCCAACGCCGCTGCTCAAGTCCGGAGAAACTGGGCTGACATCACAGAAGAGGTGAATCCTGGAGCTGAGGAAGGATTTACCCTCGTCCAGGGTAGGAAGAGGCGCCGTGGCTCGGCAAATTCGCCTACGGCTGCTGCACCATCCTCCAATGCTGGAGGTTCCAGGACCATTCGCCGACCTCAACCATCGGCGCGATCGGTGCCCCGGGCACAGGAGATCCCGACAACCAGGACCCATATCACAGAGGCCCGGGCGAGGCAGGCGTCCTCCTCCGAGGAGCACTGTGTCTACCTGGAACACGGCCCCGAGCTACAGCCCTTCCACTACCTGAGGGCGCTGGACAGGCTGCTTGGAGGTACCGCCGGAATAATCCAGATCTCCAAGGTAAACGGCCACCAACTCCTGGGACTGGCCAACAGGGGCCTCGCCGAGCGCCTCATAAACAACGGCCTTGAGGTTGAGGGCACTCTCCTCAGAGCGTTTCCTTTCCGTAAAAGAGCGGAAAGGATAACGGTGAGCAACCTCCCCTTCTTCGTGGAGGACTCAGCCATCATCAACGCCCTTAGGCCCTTTGGGCGCATCACATCCATCGCGCCCAAAATGATGAAGGCCGGCCCGTACACCTACACCGACGGCCGCCGCGAGGCGTTCATCGTCCTTCACGAAGGAATGACAACCGAGAGGCTCCCCACCCGCCTCAACATCACCATCAAAGGCGAGGCCTGGCCCGCTTATCTCTCCACCGGCATCAAGTGTTCCAGATGCCACGGTCAGGGGCACCGCAGGGCCAACTGCCCCCTGCTTGCAGGGCTGGCCAACAACACCAGAACGGCCCCACCGACCACTCCTGCTGGCGTCCCACCACCGACCACCCCTGCACCGCCTCAGCGGTCAGCAGCCCAGCTTCCTGCGCCGACACCCTCCAATCCAGCCATGGAGGTTTGTAGCGCTCCTCCCGTGGCCCGAGCTGCGCTCCACTCATCCGCACCTCGGCCATCTCCACCAGCGGCCCCAGCCTTTCCTATGGAGGAGACGCCTCCTGCCCCTCCACCAGTGACCCCTGCTCCGTCCCTGCGAACACCTGGGAGTCGCGAGCCTGCGGCCCAAACACCGGACGTGGAGATGCCCATCGTGGAGGAGACCTTTGCGTCCTCCACGTCATCGGCAAAAAACGCAACGAGAGTCGACCTCGATGCGTTCATCGAGGGGCACCCCAGCGTGTCCTTCGCTTCACATGTCTACATATGGTACAGGCCATGATAATCCTGGTGGGTAGTTAGTGACTGTCTTTTACTGTAAGTACACCGCATGTCTACATATGGTACAGGCCATGATAATCCTGGTGGGTAGTTAGTGACTGTCTTTTACTGTAAGTACACCACATGTCTACACTCGGCCGTGCGGCCACGCGTCGCGCGAGCTCCGTGTTTTTCGCCTCTGGCAGGCGGTGAAATGCTTTTAGGCATACCGAGTTCGGCATCGCCAGGGAGCTCGGGATCTGCTGGACAAGAGCCTGGAAGGCCCAGCATCCCATCTCCTACTGGTGTAAAAATTTCAAGCAAAAACGGAAATGAGAAAATAATCTCAAAAGAAAACTCAGAAAATCGAGTTTATGCAAATCCACCGACAGGCGTCAGAAATGCAAATCTGGCCGCTGCGCGCGGTGACGTCACGACCGGCTCGGCAGCAGCTACGTCATCTAATGGCGCTGCCCGTGTCCTGAGTTGGGCGGACTCTATCGAGGACCAAGGCCCTGGAGAGGACGACGACTTCACCGTCGTCAAGAATAAGAAAAGGCGCCGTGAATCGCCTGGTTCTCCTGCAGCGGCTGCGCCTTCCTCTGGCACCAGAGGCGCAGGGGCCACTCGCCGGCCCCGATCGTCCACGGGATGGGCACCGCGGGCGGAGGAGGTCAGGACCACTAGGGCGCATATCGCGGAGGCCAGGGCGCGGCAGGCGTCTTCAACCGAAGACCACTGCGTCTTCGTAGAGCGCAGCCCTGAACTGGAGCCCTACCATTACATGAGGGCCATAGATCGAATGTTTGGGAGCACCAGGGAGGTCTTCCAAGTGACCAAGATGAACGGCCACTTCCTGGTGGGACTGGCTAACAGAGGCATGGCCGAGCGCCTCATCAACGAGGGCCTCGAGGTGGAGGGAACACTCCACAGGGCCTTCCCGTTCCGCAAGAGGGCGGAGCGAATTACAGTGGGCAACCTCCCCTTCTTCGTGGGGGATGCAGCTGTCATCAGCGCCCTTTCATCTTTTGGGCGGGTCACATCTATCGCCCCCAAGCTGATGAAGGCTGGCCCATACATCTACAACGACGGCCGCCGAGAGGCGTTTATCATCCTCCGCGAAGGAATGACCATCGAGAGGCTGCCCACCCGCCTCGACATCACCATCAAAGGCGAGGCCTGGCCCGCATACCTGTCCTCCGGGATTAGGTGCTCCAGGTGCCGTGGCCAAGGACATCGCAGGGCCAACTGCCCCCTGCTTGCAAGGCGAACCACCGCTCCTGGACCGGCCACACCAACCTCTCCAACCAGCGTCCCACCAGCGACTGCGCCTAGGCTGCCTCAACAACCATCTTCCCAGCCTCCACCTCCGGCATCCCCCAGCCCAACCATGGAGGTCTCCGACGTCCCTCCCACAAGCCGAGCTGCGCTCCATCCACCTGCAGCACTCCCGCAATCGCCACCAGCGCCTTCGGCCTTACCTGCGGAGGATGCGCCTCTTGCCCCTCCACCAGTGGCCCCTGCTCCGTCCCTGCGAACACCTGGGAGTCGCGAGCCTGCGGCCCCAACACCGGACGTGGAGATGTCCATCGCGGAGGAGACCTCTGCGTCCTCCACGTCATCGCTAAAGAACGCAACAAGAGTCGACCTCGATGCGTTCATCGAGAAGCACCCCAGCGTGTCCTTCGCTGGGACGAACGCCCTTGGTCTTGGGCGGGAGGAGGTCTTGGACCTCCTCTCCTCGAGGACCAAGGCGCAGAGGAAAGGACCCCTCCTGTCGCCTCCGCAGTGCGTCGCCCTCGCCGGCCTGATCGGGCAAATCTTAGATCTGAGGCCCGGAGCAGCCAGCAACCTTTACAAAGTGCTCGGACAGGTCAAAGCTGAGCTGAGGACAACACCAGCCGCAGTGCCTACACCTCCACCGCCTGCGCCTCGGCCTGCTGAGACAACATCACCCGCTCTCCACGGGGAAAGGACGTCGCCGGACATCGCGACACCTCCACCTCCACTGTCCTGCCAATTTATCGATGACCGCTGGACGGAAGCAGACGACATACTACATGAATTAAACCAAGAACGCGACTGGGGAGTGGGGATCAGTGAGAGTGACATCACAGAAGCCATCATATACCCCGAGGATAGGGAGCCTCTAATCAGGCGCCTGTCCACTCGGAGGAGGAGCCTCCTCGCTGGTTTCATCAGTGCCGCCATCGAGCGCGCTCGCGACTCCGATCCCTTTGTGCGTGAGGGCATGTCCGCGCTCAGGGGGATGTTGCCCTCCTGATTGGGCCCAGACGAGCCTCGGTGGGGACACCGCCTGATTTGTTTTAAATTGTAAATATTTGGTTCCTCCTGCTTAACTCTTAGGAGTAATGATTGACTAAGTAGTCAATAAAATATTTTTAATTGTCAAATTGTCACATGTCTACATATGGTACAGGCCATGATAATCCTGGTGGGTAGTTAGTGACTGTCTTTTACTGTAAGTACACCACATGTCTACATATGGTACAGGCCATGATAATCCTGGTGGGTAGTTATAGCGACTGTCTTTTACTGTAAGGACACCACATGTGAAAAGCAGTTCGACTTTGCACTTACAAATGTGCCAGAACCCCGTTTGGTTACTTGCATTCGCTGGTGGGCGCGCGCCTTTCGTGCTTGAGTGAAGTCATGAGATGCGCGCGCATCCAACGGCCGGCGCACGCGCGTCGAACGGCTTTTGTTACCTTTTGTTCGCCGAATAATAAAGTTTATTTATCTTTTGTTATTCACACACACACACACACACACGTTAATTTAATAAAAATAAAATGGAATATAACAACTGGATAACTTGTATATCAATTATCATTTATTTATTTCAATTCAAAACGCTATGTCCCCCTAGGGACACTTGCGCTAAATGTACATACAAATATAACAAAGAAAATATTCAACATGGAAAGATACACAGAAAATAACTTAGAAAGATTCATAAATATTATTTACATATAGAGATATTTATTGAATTTTATTTACAGTTACATCATTAAATTTAAAAATATATACATATATACACACATATACACGCATACACCTATATATTATTTACAACCCCAAGCTATGTCCAATATTTCCTTGAGATCGTTACATCAAAGACCATTTTTCTTAATGAAATCCAAAATATATGTCATAATTTGTACATAACTGGATGTAATCCCACCACAATATGTATGCAATGTATGATCTGAAGATTTTTAATAAAGACGAGGCTTAGCGAAATCTGGGAGAAAGGCCATCAGAGAGGAAACGGTCATTAGTAGGTTTTATTATCCAGGAACTCATAAAAACCGGGTTCAAGAACCTGTCCCTTCCGGGATCATGTTAGAACAAGACAAGGCCAAAGGATTAACAAAGATCCAATCAGAGTCCAGGAGGATTAGCTAAGAGCCAATGAGAGACGACCACGAGTCGAGATTCATCCAATGAGAACATTGAATAGTTTACATGTTAAATCTCGGACTCAGTTTAGGTAGTTAGGAGCTCGGCACCATAGCAACAAGTTGGGACCTGGATAACAGCAGGACCTGTCAGAGCCAGGACCTCGCCACCATCTTCCTCATCACGCAGATAAGTCCAATGTTCACTATGTGACAGCCTAGCCTTAGTCAAGAACCCCATAGTCACCCCTTTCTCCCTTGATCGCTGGCCTTTTTCAATCCACCCCTGTGTCCTCGTTATTTTTCCCCTGTGTGAATACCTTACTATCTCAGCAAACACGACTGCGCCCACAACAATCCATCAATCAATCCAATCAAACCACTCAATCAACCATCACCCAAAAGTCCCGTATATTACATATATTATTTTCTATCATGGTCATATACAAGTGTCGTAGTGTCTAGGTAGACTCAGTTTACCAAAGATGTTGTCCATTTTGCATATTTACATGTTGCATATTTACATGTTTAGAAAAAGGTTTGTCTATTAGTGCAATTCATTTAAACTTAGATGTGTTTTATAAATATAAATATCTTCTCTCACGTCAAAATAGACATCAAAACTAGCCATCTATTGACCGTCGTCACAAACTAGCGGCCTCAGGTGTTGGGAATCTCTTATGATTCAGACAATGAAACAACAAGTATACTTACAGCTGAAGTGGTTTTAAAGAATTAGGCAATTTTACCTTTTAAGAAAGTATTTTAAATTTATTATTTTTAAAGAGAGAGAGAAAAGAACATTCAACAATTTACATTACAATTACTAATTTTGTAAAAAAAAAAAAAAAACACTCCTTTGTTCTTGTTTTTATATTACAGTGTTGTCAGTCTAAAAGTATTTCAAGATCATTGATTTACTATTCTTCTTTTTTTCTAACATCAGGTCGGTGACAAAGCCACAACACCAGCTTTGGCAAATTGAGAAGCATCCACCTAAAGACCATGGTTTCGGGCTAATGGCCCTCGTCAGTCTAGTGCGGACTTTATTCCATGAGATCCACACGGGATCTAATGGAATCTTAACAATCTACCAAAGAGATGTTTAGCTGACAAAGTGGCTGGGCCAAATCTATGGCTAAAATATAGATGGAAATTTAGCCTGGAAGATATTGCCTATAAAGATAAAGGTTACCTCTCCCGTCAAAATAGACGTCAAAACTAGCCATCTATTGACTGTCGCTGCAAACTAGCGGCCTCGGGTCGGTAACAAAGCCACAACACCAACTTTAGTAAATTGAAAAGACGTCTAGCTTTGACATCTATTTTGACTGGAGAGGTGACCTTTATCTTTATTGATCAACAAGATGTATGTTCTTCGAACAAAATGATACAAAAATAAAACGATATTCTCGAACATTTTAGATTTCAAATATTATGTAAAAGTGATAGCAACGTTTCGGCCTAGCCTTGGCACTCATCAGGTTAAGGGCATTACTTAACTATGTGCTATCACACGGGTTAGAAGTTTTCCTTCTTTTATGTAGATTTTTTACTGAGGGTTACTCCTCTATGCCGTACAGTGTACTATAAGTACACACAGCAAAACCACTGTTGAAACGATATTCGTTCATAAAAAACATTCATTGTAGTAGTAGTTGTTGTAATGTGTCTGAACAAACTCGCTACGACTTACAAGCTGAACTGAATGTTTATTCAATCTAGCAATCTTCTTATATACAAGATAGAGATAAAAAGGAAATAATTTACATAAGTTTAAAACAATTGACAAATGGAATAATTTTGCATAGCCAACAATAGGTAACAATTATAACACTTAACAAAGGTTATTTACATATCACAACATGTTTCCCCTCTGGTACAACAATGTCACGAATCTAGACAACCATCAACAATCAGATCAGGCAAATCAAAAGGCGGTTGACATGCCTCCCCTCTGTTTAAAAACCAAATCTTTGTGGTTTTCTTAACTCTCTTCCAAACCTTGAAAACCGGGGCCTTCCGGATGGTTCTGGTGCAATCCCAGCGGATGTAGTCGCGCCTTCCCTCTGGTCAATATTGGTCTCTTCACTTGACCGCTGTATCGGGGCTGTGGATGACTCGCCCATCGTTGGACTGTAGCACTGCGGATGTTGAGCTTCTGGGGAGGCGGTAATTGGTTCTGAAGACAACTGGCTTTTCTCGTAGCCTCCATCCCTTGGCCTAATAAATTGTTGATTTCTTATCAACCTATTTCCCGATGGTGTCACAACTTCAAAGCTCTGAGGAGAATCAGCCTGCGCTGAAATCTTCACCGGTGTCCATGTCTCCCTTGGATGTATTTGACACCATGCATCCTCTCCTACATTGACCTTGGGATAGCTTTTACTATTTCTGTCATACTGCTCTTTCATTGAGCTCTGTCTTTTTCTTTTGGCATTCTCTATACTTCTCCAATTAGTTTGATAGGGTCTATATAGCGGTGTAATTCTGGGGATCTGACATCGAAGGCTCCTCGATAAACATAACTGTGCGGGTGACGGTAGGTCATTTTTTGGTGTATTTCTATATGCCAGAATAGCCAGATATGGGTCGGACCCTTCATCTCTACATTTGATTAGTTGATTTTTTATTGTTTGAATGTTTCTCTCGGCCAGACCATTAGATCTATGAAGGTGTGGACTTGAAAATAGCTGTTTTATACCCCATCTTATACAGAAGTCAGTCATAATCTCTGAGCGAAACGGTGGTCCATTGTCGGACATCATGGTTTCCGGAATCCAGAATCGTGCAAATGTTTCTCTCAATTTATTTTTTACATTAATCGCCGTAGGTGGGTCCAATGTAAATACCTCCGGGTAGCCACTATATCTGTCGACCACTAACAAATGGGGCTTTTTCTGAATATAAAATATGTCCAATGATACTGTCTGCCATGGATAATCTGGAACTGGGAAAGGTTTTAACGGCTGCCGTATTTTTGATTTCTGATGTTTTTGACAAATTTCACAATTTTTTTACTTTTTCAGCAATGTCGATGGACATTCTCGGCCAAAATAAAGATTCTCGCGCCAAACCCTGAATTGCAGATATCCCTTGGTGCGATTGGTGCAACAAATTAAGCATAGCATTCCTTTGTGTCTTCGGAATCACTATGGCCGATCCTATACATAATAGATCATTCCATAAGTACAAACGGTGTCTGAAATCGAAAAATATTTTGGCATCTTCATCGACGTCTTTTTTGCATATAGGCCATCCCTCAATCACATAATCGATTACTTTAACCAAAGCAGGATCCTCTCGGGTATCTTTCTGCATCGCTACCAGTTTTTCGTCCGAGATATTAACACGTACCATCTTGACCATTCTTTTGTCTTCAAGAAAAGGCGTTGGTAGTTCGTCCATGGGGTGAGTATCCCTGGATAGGGTATCAGCCACAATCAAGTATTTTCCTGGTTTGTACTGCAATTTGAAGTCAAATGCTATAAGCTTCATTACTAATCTTTGTAGACGCGGTGATATATCACTCAGCGGTTTTTTGACTAGAGGCAATAAGGGCTGGTGATCCGTCTGGACAACGAAAGTGTGTCCTGACAATAGATATTCGAACTTTTTGCATCCATAATAAACACTCAGTAACTCCTTCTCAATCTGAGAGTACTGTTTCTGCGAGTCGCTAAATGACGCGGATGCGAATGCTAGAGGTCGATCTTCCTGTAGCAGAGCAGCTCCCATTGCATCTTTGCTGGCATCACACTGCAAAATCAGCATCTTGCTTTTGTCAAAATGTGCCAACGAAGGAGCATTCCTCACGCATTCCTTAATATGATCGAATTCCCCATCCTGTTTAGGCCCCCAATGCCAGACAACATTCTTTCTTAAGATTCCTCTTATATTGGATGTGGACGCAGCTAAGTTTGGAATGAATTTTCCTAAGTAATTATAAAGACCCATGATTCTTTGCAGCGACTTTTTATCCTCTGGCCTTTTAAAGGTAATTAATTTATCAATCTTATTTGGCTCTGGATCAATTCCATTTTGTGATATCACATGGCCCAAGAAACGAACTTTCGTTAGACATATTTGAGCCTTTGTTAAATCAAATTTGATATTTTTTTCTTTTGCTTTTTCTAGAATTCCCTTTAATTTTTTATTGTGCTCTTGAATGGTATCCGCATATATCAGCAAATCGTCTACATATGTAATATTTTGAAAGCTATCCCTAAAGATATTCGTCATTTTCTCAACAAAAATTTGTGCCGATATTTTCAAACCAAATGGCAATCGGTTATATCTGAATTTGCCAAATGGCGTGGTCATCACCAACAGATCTCTGCATTCCTTTGCAACCGGAATATGCCAATAGGCTGATTTCACGTCTAACACGGTATAATACTTAGCTTTGGGTATCTCGTGCAATAGTTCAGCTGGAGCCGGAGTCTGGAAATGTCTTCCCACAAGAGCCTCATTTAATTTCCGAGGATCCAGGCATATTCTGATTTGACCAGATTTTTTTTTTACAACGACCATAGGATGAGACCACTCTGTTTCATGATATATTTTTGTTACGATTCCTTGCTTCACCATCTTTTCCAATTCAGACTGAACTTCGGCTCCGAGGCTTGTTGGGATGCGCCTGGGAGGGACTTGCACAGGAGAATATTCAGGCTTTGTGTAAATCTTACATTCCGAGTTGATTAATCCTACTCCTTGAAATACTTCGTGGTATTGTTCGAGGATTTTTTGAGTTTCAGAACACAATTTCATTTCATCCGTGTTTATATGATTGATTCGCCTCAAGATTTCAAGCTTCTCGCAAGTATCGCCCGTGATAAGTGTCTGCGCTTCTACATCGGCTACGATAAATTCAAACATTCCTTTCTTTTCACCATATTGGCATAGCACATTGCATTTGCCGACGATAGGCAATTCTGTATTTCCATATGCGAACGCCTTTAATGACGTGGGTCTGATTTCTGGTCTTGATGGCCATTGGTTTATTACTTTATGAGGAAGCACATTTATCTGTGCGCCAGTGTCCAAATGTACCGTGGTCTTCTTGCCATTAATTATTATTGTCGCGGACCACTTGTCCGACCGAACAGTCTTTACAGCAACCTCATTAAGATTTATCTCGTCACAGGATTCTTCAGCTTCACTTTCCGCTAAGAGATTTCTTATACGTTTTGTTCGGCAAACTACTGAGAAATGATTGGTTTTTCCGCATGCATTACATTTCTTTCCATATGCTGGACACTTTCCATACTTGTGTCGTTGTCCACACCACTTACATGGTTCTATTATTCTTTCTCTTCTCGGGTTTATACCGCTTGGTCCTGCTTCTGCATTTTCCATTCGAATTGTATCTTTCACCCAATTACGTTTTTCAATTTTTTCAATCATTTTTTGCTCATTCAACGATGCTACTTGTGAACATGTTGACTCGGAGATCACAGCTATCGAAATTGCCCTTGGTAGTGTCAACTGTGGATCTTCTAACAATTTTCTTTTCACTTCTCGGTCAAGTATTCCAATTATAAGGCGATCCCTTATGAGAGATTCTGTTAAATTCTCGAATTCACATTCTTGTGCCAGATGCTTTAATTCTGTGACGAATTCCATGATTCCCTGCTTTTCCTTTTGTACACAGGTAAAAAATGCATTTCTCCTTTGAATCGTATTTTTGAAGGGCTTAAAATGGTTCGTAAGCATATCAAGCATTTCCTTTATATTTGGGTAGGTATCATTTTCACTTATGTGAAATGTTTTGTATATCATCACTGTTTTCTCACCAGCAATATGCTTCAAGATTGCTCGCTGACGCACCAGCGGCATGCTTTCTAAATTTACCGCTATTGCAAAAATTTCAAACGACTCTCTCCAGGTTTCCCATTTTTTCTCGTTGCTGTACGGGACAAATTCCGCCGGCGGCTTGATTCCTTCCATTCTACTCAATGTTGAATTAATCTGTTTTAATTCGATACTTTTGTCGACTGCGCCATGTTGTAATGTGTATGAGTTGTCTGAACAAACTCGCTACGACTTACAAGCTGAACTGAATGTTTATTCAATCTAGCAATCTTCTTATATACAAGATAGAGATAAAAAGGAAATAATTTACATAAGTTTAAAACAATTGACAAATGGAATAATTTTGCATAGCCAACAATAGGTAACAATTATAACACTTAACAAAGGTTATTTACATATCACAACAGTAGTTATAACAACAGTACACACAGTAACGTATGTAGTACTATTGAAACACTATCCCTTCATAAAAGCATTCCATTCACAAAAGCAAACGATGTCAGAATTGATGGTATATCCTCCCGGCAACATCTACACCTGAAACAAAGACACAGATAATATGCTTATATAAAAAAGAGCGTACCTGAATCTGTAAAGAATAAAAGTTTGGTAAACTGATGTAGCGTGACACATGTGTTTGTAGTGTTAAACATGCAATTGTGTGTTGTATAGATCAATCCTGGAAAGAGCATGGTGGTGTATCTACCAATCGTACCTACCAGATTGGGTGACATTTCCATCAGCATCATGGCCAGGACTCAGGTAGCTGAGGACGTTGTCACACGGACTGTCCATGTCGAGGTGAGTCCTTCTTACATTGATTGCTTGTCCCTAGTATACATGGTACAGGCCATGATAATCCTGGTGGGTAGTTACCAACTGCTTTTACTATACGTCTATTTGTATGCAATCACTCATGGACAAAACTTAAGGTAGTTGTACCTTTTAGTATATACAACGTGTGATCAATAATTTTCAGGAATGAGACTGGATCATGTAAAATATTCAAAATAATGAAATAATTTTATTAGGACCTTATTAACACGTAGAAAAACAATTGATTACACAGACGCCCGCGCTCACGTTTTTTTTTCTTCGAATTTATCAGCTCGCGTATAACAGAACATTTTCTAACTTCAGTATGGACTGTATTGAAAAACAGCGAGTCTGCATAGAGTTTTGCTTTAAATTAGGAAGAACAGACTCTGAATCATTTCATATGTTGAAGCAGGCTTTTAAAGAAGATGCCCTATCACAATCGAGGACATTTGAATGGTTTGCACGATTTAAAGCTGGTCGAACAAGCGTTAAGGATGATCTACACACTGGAAAAAAAGATGGAACAAGTGTATAGATAGTGACGGTGATTATTTTGAGAAATTTTAAATAAAACTTTATTATACTTTTGTATTTCTTTAAATATTTAGCATTCTTGGAAATTATTGATCACACTATGTATATCGGGATTCAGACAATAACTCTGAAAGATACACTCATGGACAAAACTTAAGGAAGTTGTACCTTTTGGCATGTATATCGGGATTCAGACAATAAATCTGAAAGATACACTCATGGACAAAACTTAAAGAAGTTGTACCTTTTAGCATGTATATCGGGATTCAGCCAATAACTTTGAAAGATACACTCATGGACAAAACTTAAGGATGTTGTACCTTTTAGCATGTATATCGGGATTCAGACAATAACTCTGAAAGATATTACAGTGACTTTTATTAAAGACAGGAGATAACAAAGTATGAACAAAATTATCTCCTTAAAAAAAAGACGACCAGCGACAGAAAAGACTTTCTACTTCCTCATGTTTTGTCTATGAGTGTAAACGCTGACCTCAACCTTCATTAAAAATAAAAAGACATATCCTGACCACGAGAACATGTGCTTTTTATATGGCAGAGCGCCATCTAGTGGAACAGAAATCAAATAAACGTTGATTTAGCCTGTTCCCTGATATTTGGCCAACCCAATTTATTGATAAATCAAGAAAAGCCATCCACAAACGCATTTCGCGCTGTTGGCGTTCGTCAGCGTGGAGCAGGCTGTACCATTGACAAGAAAAGAGTTGGTTAAATATCAGGGAACAGGTTAAATCAATGTTTAGTTGATTTCTGTTCCACTAGATGGCGCTCTGCAATCTATAAAGCACATGTGCTCTTTGTTAGGATATGCCTTCATTATTTTTTATATCAACACCTGACCTTTTTATTGTTTTTTCATAATTAGTGATGTAAGTGTGTAGAAAGAGGTACTGTAAGTTTGTTGTTGTGTGCAGTCTGATGGTATACCTCAATACCGTCATACTTCCGTGCTTCTCGATCTTACACAAGGTGCCTATCTAATTAAATACCTGGAGACCAACATCACTGACACCCCAGAGGTGACATTCCGACAGGAACGTCGCTATGTCTACGGATCAAACCGTGCTACCATTAGTGTAGTGGGTGACGTAGTCGGATCAGCATTCCCTACAATGCCTGTCAACGCTACATCACTCCTACGTAATCTACCAGATTGGTGTGGAGAACAGAACATGTTCAATTTTGCTGCAAATCTCTATACCTTGTTGTATATGAGACTTACGGGACAACGTCAACCTGCGTTGGAGAAACAAGCTTTCAAGTACCTTAATATTGGTGAGTAGCATGTATATCGGGATTGAGACAATAACTCTGAAAGATACACTCATGGACATAACTTAAGGAAGTTGTACCTTTTAGCATGTATATCGGGATTCAGACAATAACTCTGAAAGATACACTCATGGACATAACTTAAGGAAGTTGTACCTTTTAGCATGTATATCGGGATTGAGACAATAACTCTGAAATATACACTCATGGACATAACTTAAGGAAGTTGTACCTTTTAGCATGTATATCGGGATTGAGACAATAACTCTGAAATATACACTCATGGACAAAACTTAAGGAAGTTGTACCTTTTAGCATGTATATCGGGATTGAGACAATAACTCTGAAATATACACTCATGGACATAACTTAAGGAAGTTGTACCTTTTAGCATGTATATCGGGATTGAGACAATAACTCTGAAATATACACTCATGGACATAACTTAAGGAAGTTGTACCTTTTAGCATGTATATCGGGATTGAGACAATAACTCTGAAATATACACTCATGGACATAACTTAAGGAAGTTGTACCTTTTAGCATGTATATCGGGATTGAGACAATAACTCTGAAATATACACTCATGGACATAACTTAAGGAAGTTGTACCTTTTAGCATGTATATCGGGATTGAGACAATAACTCTGAAATATACACTCATGGACAAAACATAAGGAAGTTGTACCTTTTAGCATGTATATCGGGATTGAGACAATAACTCTGAAATATACACTCATGGACAAAACTTGAAGTAGTTGTACCTTTTAGCTTGTATATCGGGATTCAGACAATAACTCTGAAAGATACACTCATGGACAAAACTTAAGGAAGTTGTACCTTTTAGCTTGTATATCGGGATTCAGACAATAACTCTGAAAGATACACTCATGGACAACACTTAAGGAAGTTGTACCTTTCAGCATGTATATCGGGATTCAGACAATAACTCTGAAAGATAAATTCATGGACAAAACTTAGATAAACAGGTGGATAATGAAAGGTAGATATGCTTTTTTTTTTGCTTATCCTTAGTACATATGGTACAGGCCATAATAATCATGGTGGGTAGAAGTAGGCGACTGCTTTTACTGTAAGTGCACCACATGTCTACACATGTGAAAATCAGTTCGACTTTGCAGTTACAAATATACCAGAGCCTCATTTGGATACTTTCTACTCAGTGGTGAAGTTGGACTTTTGCAAGAATCGGTGGCCATTTGAGCATTTTTTTTTTAATCGGAAAAAAAGTGTCCAATGTGGGTATCAAACACGGGTCGTAGCGGTCGAATACCAACCGTTTAGATCATCCTTCCACTGACCCTCATAAGGTAGATGTGTAAATCAGTCATGTGTATGTTACAGGATACCAACGCCAGCTTAGCTACCGTCTCAAAGATGGATCCTTTACACCATTCCGGTGGGATAGGGAACCAAGTGTCTGGTAAGTGAGACAAACGTTGCTCTCTCTCCCTCTAAGGTTCATTATGAGGACGTCCGCGGTTCTGTTCCGCTCTGAAAGAGAATCAATCCTCAATGACCTCTCGTCTGGAAATAGAAAACTCCTGTACGAATTCCTCGGCGATGCAATTGAGCACGTTGGGGACAAAAACCTCGTTATAAGCACGGGTCTTTCCGAATTCAGGGCAGCTTTGAACATTTGACACGATTACCCTTCAGAGATGTCTGTTGTATAATATTTATTAATTTTTATATATTTTGTACAATATAATGCGGCTTATGATTGTAAAACGACATTTTAAAACCATCCCGCATGTGTTTCTTTTCAATGAAAAATCAAAATTTATTTTACGAAGAAATAACGAGTATTTCTAACCTTAAGGATGATGTATGAAAGGATGAATTGTAAAGAGTAATGATAAACGGAAAAATAAAAGTGTCCAGGGATGGGAATCCACAGTGTTCCGCTTACCAGGCAGATTCCATTCCTCTCCCTGGACACTTTTATTTTTCCGTTTATCATTACTCTTTACAATTCATTCTTTCATACTTCATCCCTAAGGTTATAAATAATCGTTATTTCTCCTTAAAATAAATTATCGTTATATATATTATACTTTCTTTTATAAATCTGTAATATATTTTTTTTTCTTGGTACTATATAATTTTATGAAAAAACAATATAAAAAAAAAGATAAGTGGGTCACAGGTGTTGATATTAAAAATAAAGAAGGCATCTCCTGACCACGAGCACATGTGATTTTTAGATGACAGAACGTCATCTAGTGGAGCAAAAATAAACTAAACGTTTATTTAGCTTGCTCCGTGATATTTGGCCAACCCAATTTCTTGATAAATCAAGAAAAGTCATCCACGAACGCGTTTCGCGCTGTTGGCGCTCGTCAGCGTGGAGATGGTTGTAACCACTGCGACCAAAAAGATTTTTGGTCCCAATGGCTTCCCGAAAAATCAAGAAATGGGTATTTAAGGCCAAATTTGCGTAAAGACGCTTAACACATGAAAAAACAATAGAAAATCTGCCATCTAAAAAGCACATGTTCTCGTGGTCAGAAGATGTCTTCTTTATTTTAATATAATTTTATATGGGCGATTAATAAACGTTGTTTCCATCCCAATCTCTCTCTGAAAAGTAAAAAAAAAAAAAATTCTTGAAGACAAAAATTACCTCTGTGCGTATAGTCAGCATTCATATTTCTTTTAAATAGACACTACGGCCAGTTAAAGCGTCGTTAAGTTTAACACACCTTATCAAATACCTTTTTATTTTTTATTTCAACTAACGAAGACAAAAGATTTTTTTTATTGTAAAAAGTAGTTAAAAGCTATATATAAATTATATATAATACAGTCAAACCTGTCTATAGCGCTACCTCACTTCGACCAGTTAAAATTGCGTTAAGTTTAACACCTTGTCAAATACCTTTTTATTTCAACTAACGAAGACAAAAGATTTTTTTTATTGTAAAAAGTAGTTAAAAGCTATATATAAATTATATATAATACAGTCAAACCTGTCTATAGCGCTACCTCACTTCGACCAGTTAAAATTGCGTTAAGTTTAACACCTTATCAAATACCTTTTTATTTCTCTTGACGAAGACAAAGGATTTTTTAATTTAAAAAGTAATTTAAAAAGCTATATATAAATTGTACATAATAATTAGAAATTTATATAATAATATGAAATCTTTGTGATTATTATCACATTAAATTACTTTATTTATATATGTAGTATATATAAAAAAACCTCCCATTTTATATGTAAATTGTATTTTACCAATAAAGCCAACCTACAGACAACCCAGACAGAGATGGGAGGGTAAAGTCCGGTACTTGAGACACCAGCGACATTCCAAGGGGCGACCACACGTTAGTTAACACCTCGGGACTTTTAAGACGGTTGGGGATTGTTTGCGACACGAACGGCCGCCCTGCTGTGCCGGTCCTGTGTCTCTCTCTCTCTGGTTGCCTGGGTTGCTTGTGGTGTGTTTATTTCTCTTCCCATCTTATAATGCCACATATATATACGGAGATATTAAACTTTGTCTACGATACTTCTTCTTTCTTATCTCCACTCAATCATATCAGGGTATCAAGCTTGTAGAGCTTGTTGATGGTGTCTGTACTGGGGATACTTTCTACATGTGTTCTTCTTTCTTATCTCCACTCAATCATATCAGGGTATCAAGCTTGTAGAACTTGTTGATGGTGTCTGTACTGGGGATACTTTCTATATGTGTTCTTCTTTCTTATCTCCACTCAATCATATCAGGGTATCAAGCTTGTAGAGCTTGTTGATGGTGTCTGTACTGGGGATACTTTCTATATGTGTTCTTCTTTCTTATCTCCACTCAATCATATCAGGGTATCAAGCTTGTAGAGTTTGTTGATGGTGTCTGTACTGGGGATACTTTCTATATGTGTTCTTCTTTCTTATCTCCACTCAATCATATCAGGGTATCAAGCTTGTAGAGCTTGTTGATGGTGTCTGTACTGGGGATACTTTCTACATGTGTTCTTCTTTCTTATCTCCACTCAATCATATCAGGGTATCAAGCTTATAGAGCTTGTTGATGGTGTCTGTACTGGGGATACTTTCTATATGTGTTCTCCTTTCTTATCTCCATTCAATCATATCAGGGTATCAAGCTTGTAAAGCTTGTTGATTGTGTCTGTACTGGGGATACTTTCTACATGTGTTCTTCTTTCTTATCTCCACTCAATCATATCAGGGTATCAAGCTTGTAGAGTTTGTTGATGGTGTCTGTACTGGGGATACTTTCTATATGTGTTCTTCTTTCTTATCTCCACTCAATCATATCAGGGTATCAAGCTTGTAGAGTTTGTTGATGGTGTCTGTATTGGGAATACTTTCTATATGTGTTCTTCTTTCTTATCTCCACTCAATCATATCAGGGTATCAAGCTTGTAAAGTTTGTTGATGGTGTCTGTACTGGGGATACTTTCTACATGTGTTCTTCTTTCTTATCTCCACTCAACAATCATATCAGGGTATCAAGCCTGTAGAGCTTGTTGATGGTGTCTGTACTGGGGATACTTTCTACATGTGTTCTTCTTTCTTATCTCCACTCAATCATATCAGGGTATCACGCTTGTAGAGCTTGTTGATGGTGTCTGTACTGGGGATACTTTCTATATGTGTTCTTATTTCTTATCTCCACTCAATCATATCAGGGTATCAAGCTTGTAGAGTTTGTTGATGGTGTCTGTACTGGGGATACTTTCTACATGTGTTCTTCTTTCTTATCTCCACTCAACAATCATATCAGGGTATCAAGCCTGTAGAGCTTGTTGATGGTGTCTGTACTGGGGATACTTTCTACATGTGTTCTTCTTTCTTATCTCCACTCAATCATATCAGGGTATCAAGCTTGTAGAGCTTGTTGATGGTGTCTGTACTGGGGATACTTTCTATATGTGTTCTTCTTTCTTATCTTCACTCAATCATATCAGGGTATCAAGCTTGTAGAGCTTGTTGATGGTGTCTGTACTGGGGATACTTTCTACATGTGTTCTTCTTTCTTATCTCCACTCAATCATATCAGGGTATCAAGCTTGTAAAGTTTGTTGATGGTGTCTGTACTGGGGATACTTTATACATGTGTTCTTCTTTCTTATCTCCACTCAATCATATCAGGGTATCAAGCTTGTAGAGCTTGTTGATGGTGTCTGTACTGGGGATACTTTCTACATGTGTTCTTCTTTCTTATCTCCACTCAATGATATCAGGGTTAAAGCTTGTAGAGCTTGTTGATGGTGTCTGTACTGGGGATATTTTCTACATGTGTTCTTCTTTCTTATCTTCACTCAATCATATCAGGGTATCAAGCTTGTAGAGCTTGTTGATGGTGTCTGTACTGGGGATACTTTCTACATGTGTTCTTCTTTCTTATCTCCACTCAACAATCTTATCAGGGTATCAAGCCTGTAGAGCTTGTTGATGGTGTCTGTACTGGGGATACTTTCTACATGTGTTCTTCTTTCTTATCTCCACTCAATCATATCAGGGTATCAAGCTTGTAGAGCTTGTTGATGGTGTCTGTACTGGGGATACTTTCTATATGTGTTCTTCTTTCTTATCTCCACTCAATCATATCAGGGTATCAAGCTTGTAGAGTTTGTTGATGGTGTCTGTACTGGGGATACTTTCTACATGTGTTCTTCTTTCTTATCTCCACTCAACAATCATATCAGGGTATCAAGCCTGTAGAGCTTGTTGATGGTGTCTGTACTGGGGATACTTTCTACATGTGTTCTTCTTTCTTATCTCCACTCAATCATATCAGGGTATCAAGCTTGTAGAGTTTGTTGATGGTGTCTGTACTGGGGATACTTTCTATATGTGTTCTTCTTTCTTATCTTCACTCAATCATATCAGGGTATCAAGCTTGTAGAGCTTGTTGATGGTGTCTGTACTGGGGATACTTTCTACATGTGTTCTTCTTTCTTATCTCCACTCAATCATATCAGGGTATCAAGCTTGTAAAGTTTGTTGATGGTGTCTGTACTGGGGATACTTTATACATGTGTTCTTCTTTCTTATCTCCACTCAATCATATCAGGGTATCAAGCTTGTAGAGCTTGTTGATGGTATCTGTACTGGGGATACTTTCTACATGTGTTCTTCTTTCTTATCTCCACTCAATCATATCATGGTATCAAGCTTGTAGAGCTTGTTGATGGTGTCTGTACTGGGGATACTTTCTATATGTGTTCTTCTTTCTTATCTCCACTCAATCATATCAGGGTATCAAGCTTGTAGAGCTTGTTGATGGTGTCTGTACTGGGGATACTTTCTACATGTGTTCTTCTTTCTTATCTCCACTCAATCATATCAGGGTATCAAGCTTGTAGAGTTTGTTGATGGTGTCTGTACTGGGGATACTTTCTACATGTGTTCTTCTTTCTTATCTCCACTCAATCATATCAGGGTATCAAGCTTGTAGAGCTTGTTGATGGTGTCTGTACTGGGGATACTTTCTACATGTGTTCTTCTTTCTTATCTCCACTCAATCATATCAGGGTATCAAGCTTGTAGAGTTTGTTGATGGTGTCTGTACTGGGAATACTTTCTATTTGTGTTCTTCTTTCTTATCTCCACTCAATCATATCAGGGTATCAAGCTTGTAAAGTTTGTTGATGGTGTCTGTACTGGGGATACTTTCTACATGTGTTCTTCTTTCTTATCTCCACTCAACAATCATATCAGGGTATCAAGCCTGTAGAGCTTGTTGATGGTGTCTGTACTGGGGATACTTTCTACATGTGTTCTTCTTTCTTATCTCCACTCAATCATATCAGGGTATCAAGCTTGTAGAGCTTGTTGATGGTGTCTGTACTGGGGATACTTTCTATATGTGTTCTTCTTTCTTATCTCCACTCAATCATATCAGGGTATCAAGCTTGTAGAGTTTGTTGATGGTGTCTGTACTGGGGATACTTTCTACATGTGTTCTTCTTTCTTATCTCCACTCAACAATCATATCAGGGTATCAAGCCTGTAGAGCTTGTTGATGGTGTCTGTACTGGGGATACTTTCTACATGTGTTCTTCTTTCTTATCTCCACTCAATCATATCAGGGTATCAAGCTTGTAGAGCTTGTTGATGGTGTCTGTACTGGGGATACTTTCTATATGTGTTCTTCTTTCTTATCTTCACTCAATCATATCAGGGTATCAAGCTTGTAGAGCTTGTTGATGGTGTCTGTACTGGGGATACTTTCTACATGTGTTCTTCTTTCTTTTCTCCACTCAATCATATCAGGGTATCAAGCTTGTAAAGTTTGTTGATGGTGTCTGTACTGGGGATACTTTATACATGTGCTCTTCTTTCTTATCTCCACTCAATCATATCAGGGTATCAAGCTTGTAGAGCTTGTTGATGGTGTCTGTACTGGGGATACTTTCTACATGTGTTCTTCTTTCTTATCTCCACTCAATGATATCAGGGTATCAAGCTTGTAGAGCTTGTTGATGGTGTCTGTACTGGGGATATTTTCTACATGTGTTCTTCTTTCTTATCTTCACTCAATCATATCAGGGTATCAAGCTTGTAGAGCTTGTTGATGGTGTCTGTACTGGGGATACTTTCTACATGTGTTCTTCTTTCTTATCTCCACTCAATCATATCAGGGTATCAAGCTTGTAGAGCTTGTTGATGGTGTCTGTACTGGGGATACTTTCTATATGTGTTCTTCTTTCTTATCTCCACTCAATCATATCAGGGTATCAAGCTTGTAGAGCTTGTTGATGGTGTCTATACTGGGGATACTTTCTACATGTGTTCTTCTTTCTTATCTCCATTCAATCATATCAGGGTATCAAGCTTGTAGAGCTTGTTGATGGTGTCTGTACTGGGGATACTTTCTACGTGTGTTCTTCTTTCTTATCTCCACTCAATCATATCAGGGTATCAAGCTTGTAGAGCTTGTTGATGGTGTCTGTACTGGGGATACTTTCTATATGTGTTATTCTTTCTTATCTCCACTCAATCATATCAGGGTATCAAGCTTGTAAAGCTTGTTGATGGTGTCTGTACTGGGGATACTTTCTACATGTGTTCTTCTTTCTTATCTCCACTCAATCATATCAAGGTATCAAGCCTGTAGAGCTTGTTGATGGTGTCTGTACTGGGGATACTTTCTACATGTGTTCTTCTTTCTTATCTTCACTCAATCATATCAGGGTATCAAGCTTGTAAAGTTTGTTGATGTGTCTATACTGGGGATGCTTTCTACATGTGTTCTTCTTTCTTATCTTCACTCAATCATATCAGGGTATCAAGCTTGTAAAGTTTGTTGATGGTGTCTGTACTGGGGATACTTTCTTTATGTGTTCTTCTTTCTTATCTCCACTCAATCATATCAGGGTATCAAGCTTGTAGAGCTTATTGATGGTGTCTGTACTGGGGATACTTTCTATATGTGTTCTTCTTTCTTATCGTCACTCAATCATATCAGGGTATCAAGCTTGTAAAGTTTGTTGATGGTGTCTGTACTGGGGATACTTTCTATATGTGTTCTTCTTTCTTATCTTCACTCAATCATATCAGGGTATCAAGCTTGTAGAGCTTGTTGATGGTGTCTGTACTGGGGATACTTTCTACATGTGTTCTTCTTTCTTATCTTCACTCAATCATATCAGGGTATCAAGCTTGTAGAGCTTGTTGATGGTGTCTGTACTGGGGATACTTTCTATATGTGTTCTTCTTTCTTATCTTCACTCAATCATATCAGGGTATCAAGCTTATAGAGCTTGTTGATGGTGTCTGTACTGGGGATACTTTCTACATGTGTTCTTCTTTCTTATCTTCACTCAATCATATCAGGGTATCAAGCTTGTAGAGCTTGTTGATGGTGTCTGTACTGGGGATACTTTCTATATGTGTTCTCCTTTCTTATCTCCATTCAATCATATCAGGGTATCAAGCTTGTAAAGCTTGTTGATTGTGTCTGTACTGGGGATACTTTCTACATGTGTTCTTCTTTCTTATCTCCACTCAATCATATCAGGGTATCAAGCTTGTAGAGTTTGTTGATGGTGTCTGTACTGGGGATACTTTCTATATGTGTTCTTCTTTCTTATCTCCACTCAATCATATCAGGGTATCAAGCTTGTAGAGCTTGTTGATGGTGTCTGTACTGGGGATACTTTCTACATGTGTTCTTCTTTCTTATCTCCACTCAATCATATCAGGGTATCAAGCTTGTAGAGTTTGTTGATGGTGTCTGTACTGGGAATACTTTCTATATGTGTTCTTCTTTTTTATCTCCACTCAATCATATCAGGGTATCAAGCTTGTAAAGTTTGTTGATGGTGTCTGTACTGGGGATACTTTCTACATGTGTTCTTCTTTCTTATCTCCACTCAACAATCATATCAGGGTATCAAGCCTGTAGACAATTTTTGACAATTAAAAACACATTTATTGACAACTCAGTCAATTGTTACACTCCGGAGAGTTAGGCAGTTAAAAATTTACAATTTAAAAAATTCACATCAGGAGGTTCCCCTGCCAAGGGTTGTCTGGACTCCGTCAGGGGAGTAACATCCTCCTGAGCGCGTATAAGCCCTCACGTACAAAGGGATCTGAGTCCCGAGCGCGCTCAATTGCAGCACTGATGATTTCGGTGATAAGGGTTTTCTTCTGGGTGGAGCAGGTCCTGAGGAGAGGCTCCCTGTCCTCGGGGTATATGACCGCATCCGTGATGTCACCCTCTGTGATTCCCAAATCAGTCAAGGGCCCCGAGTAGCGTTCATTGCACAATTTATAAATTATATCAGCTGCTTCATCCCAGCGCTTCGACGTCAGATCCTCCTCCATTTGAAACAGAGGAGATGTCGCCAGGGCCGGTGTTGTCATTTTCCCATGGGGAGCGGGCGGTGTTGGCTCGGCAGGCCGAGGCGCAGGCAGTGGGGGTGTTGGAGACACTGCAGTTGGTGTTGTCCTCAGCTCAGCTTTGACTTGCCCGAGGACTTTGTAGAGGTTGCTGGCTGCTCCGGGCCTCAGATCCAATATTTGCCTGATCAGGCCGGCGAGTGCGTCGCACTGCGGAGGCGACAGGAGGGGTCCTTTCCTCTGCGCCTTGGTCCTCGAGGAGAGGAGGTCTAAGACCTCCTCCCGCCCAAGACCAAGGGCGTCCGTCTCAGCGAAGGACACGCTGGGGTGCCCCTCGATGAACGCATCGAGGTCGACTCTCGTTGCGTTCTTTGCCGATGACGTGGAGGACGCAAAGGTCTCCTCCACGATGGACATCTCCACGTCCGGTGTTGGGGCCGCAGGTCCGAGGGTCTTCTGGGCGGGCAGAGGGCCAAGCGGGGCAACGAGGTCCGGCCGAGCGGGAGGCGGCTCAGGATGTTGTGAACCGGCCGGGCGAGGGCCCACGGGACCCTCAGGCGCCTGCAGGGGCGGAGCAGGGGTCACAGGTGGAGGGGCAGAAGGCGTTTCCTCCATAGGCAAGGCCGGGGCCGCTGGTGTCGGACGGCTCTGCTGCCGGGACACGTTGGACGAAGCACCAGGTGGAAGGGGTGCCGGTTGTGGCTGGCCGTTGTTGGAGGCACTCCCAGGATTGATGGGGCAGTTGGCCCTACGGTGACCCTGCCGGCCGCATCTGGAGCACTTGACTCCATATGATATGAAGGCCGAGAGGACGTTTCCTTTGTTTCTGATGACGACGCGGGTCGAGATCTTTTCCAGGGTAAAGCCCTCCTTTAGGAGGATGAATACCTCGCGTCGGCCATCCGTGAAGGTATACCTTCCGGCTCTTAGCCGGATAGGGGCAATGGAAGACACGTCACCGAAGGGCTTGAGGGCCTCGATGACGGCGGCGTCGTCTACGAAAAAGGGCAGGTTTGCGACGGTGATCCTCTCCGCCCTTTTCTTAAAGGGGAAGGCCCTGAGGTGGGTATGCCCGATTTCAAGGCCGTCCCTTAGAAGTCGCTCCGCCAGGGCCTTGGTGGACAGGCCCACCAGCATGTGGCCGTCCATTTTCATCACTTGGAGCACATTCCCGGCTCCTCCGACCAGCTCTTCTACCGCCTGTAGGTAATGGGTGTATCCGAAGTCTGGGCAGTGTTCCACGAAGACGCAGTTATCCTCAGTTGAAGAGCGCTGTTGTACTCTGGCATCGGCGATGTCGGCCCGGGTAGCCCTGATTTCCTGGACCACCGTAGCTCCTCCCGCAGTTGGCCGTCTTCGCGGGGTTGCGCCGGTAGAGCTTGTTGATGGTATCTGTACTGGGGATACTTTCTACATGTGTTCTTCTTTCTTATCTCCACTCAATCATATCAGGGTATCAAGCTTGTAGAGCTTGTTGATGGTGTCTGTACTGGGGATACTTTCTATATGTGTTATTCTTTCTTATCTCCACTCAATCATATCAGGGTATCAAGCTTGTAAAGCTTGTTGATGGTGTCTGTACTGGGGATACTTTCTACATGTGTTCTTCTTTCTTATCTCCACTCAATCATATCAAGGTATCAAGCCTGTAGAGCTTGTTGATGGTGTCTGTACTGGGGATACTTTCTACATGTGTTCTTCTTTCTTATCTTCACTCAATCATATCAGGGTATCAAGCTTGTAAAGTTTGTTGATGGTGTCTATACTGGGGATGCTTTCTACATGTGTTCTTCTTTCTTATCTTCACTCAATCATATCAGGGTATCAAGCTTGTAAAGTTTGTTGATGGTGTCTGTACTGGGGATACTTTCTATATGTGTTCTTCTTTCTTATCTCCACTCAATCATATCAGGGTATCAAGCTTGTAGAGCTTATTGATGGTGTCTGTACTGGGGATACTTTCTATATGTGTTCTTCTTTCTTATCTTCACTCAATCATATCAGGGTATCAAGCTTGTAAAGTTTGTTGATGGTGCCTGTACTGGGGATACTTTCTATATGTGTTCTTCTTTCTTATCTTCACTCAATCATATCAGGGTATCAAGCTTGTAGAGCTTGTTGATGGTGTCTGTACTGGGGATACTTTCTACATGTGTTCTTCTTTCTTATCTTCACTCAATCATATCAGGGTATCAAGCTTGTAGAGCTTGTTGATGGTGTCTGTACTGGGGATACTTTCTACATGTGTTCTTCTTTCTTATCTTCACTCAATCATATCAGGGTATCAAGCTTGTAGAGCTTGTTGATGGTGTCTGTACTGGGGATACTTTCTACATGTGTTCTTCTTTCTTATCTCCATTCAATCATATCAGGGTATCAAGCTTGTAGAGCTTTTTGATGGTGTCTGTACTGGGGATACTTTCTACATGTGTTCTTCTTTCTTATCTCCACTCAATCATATCAGGGTATCAAGCTTGTAAAGCTTGTTGATGGTGTCTGTACTGGGGATAAGTAGAGCACATCAATAGATGAGTCAATACAGTAAATAATATGGTTTGGGGTTGTTGCAGGTTGAGAATTGCTCAACGATACGGATGCACCGCTATGGACCACGGCATGTTGACACTGTGAATGATTGCAGGTTGACAGCATTCTGCGCCCGTGTGTTCCATCTCGCCACCTTCCAGGAATGGGAAAACTTCCTGTACATTGATCCTCATGTGATCTCAGACGCTGTCTCTTGGTTACTTGATCATCAGGGTCCCGAAGGAGCATTCCATGAACATGCCACTCTTAATCCTCTGGACCGCAAGATGAATCTTACTGTAAGTCTCTTTTTTTTAGAACAAAACTCTCCTATTTGGTAAAAAATGACCAGTTCTTGTTGTTTGGTTTTTTATAACAGAAGAAATATCTTTATTTACGGGGCTGCTAACCAAAATAGATCTTCTTCTTCTTTCTTATCTCCACTCAATCATTTTAGAGTATCAAGTTGTGACCCTGATGGTGTCTATTTGACAACCATCATGACTGGGTGAAGTAGAATGCATCTGCCTTTGTCATTAAGAATGGGAGCACTACTCAGTAGCAGGCCGACTTAGCTTCTAAAGAAATGGCCGCCTCTGACATGAGGAACAGACACCGTGTACAGCTGCTCCTAACATGGAGTACAAACGTTGCTCATCCTGTATCCCTGGAGTCCTTACAGGGTACTATCAGCATGGCCAGCTGAACCCAGGTTTTTTAGCGAGCTTGTTACTGCTCCCCCTCCTCCTTTTTCATCCGGGCTTGGGACCGGCAAAGGCGAAGTTACCAAAATAGATGATTTTGAGCCCCAATGGCCGCATGAAGCGGAATATATACAAACCACTATGACCAGGCTGGGGACAGGATCTCCGTCAGGGAAGAGGCAGTTTAGACTTGATTGGGTCCGCGGAGGTCAGGAAGAAGGCGTGAGGACTAGAACTTTGCAGCTCTAGCTCTGGCAGTTGGGCAAGACATTGATCTTGCCTCGTGGTCGGCAGAGAGGCCCTTGGCTGAGCAGTTGGCGCACTTGGCCGTGCGCGGGTTGGCGAGAGTTGGACAGCTTCGGCCTTGGTGGTCACCAGAAGCGCAGTTCTTGTTGTTGGTGTTGCTTATTCCTCAAGTCGTTTAAATGATCTCCATTAGGTTCCATTGTCTCAGCTTCTCTCTTATAGTCCTGAGGTTTTCCCAGAGGTCTTTTTTGGAGGATTTGATACAATTCAATAGATGTACTGTGTTGTTGTTGTTGTTTCTTATCCCCTTGTGTAAAGATTACACGAATTCCATGAAGAATGGGGTATAGGGGTGCAGCTTTCGTTGATCATGGCACCATGATCCAGGCACACTTTGGTGAAAGTCTGACTTTGCCTGTAGTTTGAGGCCGTTCCTAACATGGAAGCAGACGCCTTTGCTGCCGACTCTAACATGAGTACAGACACAGCTCCTCCGTATCCCTGGAGTGGGACCCTTGCTGAGGTCTATCAACCGGGTCAGTTGAAGTCAGGATTTTTAAAGAGGTCTACTCCTCTTCTAACAATGCTGCTGTTGGTCCGCGACTGCTTATTTGTCAGAGTTATTCTGCTTGTTTCGCAGCTGCCCTTCATATCTGAAGGTCGTTTCCCTATCCGCCACCTGGGGACGCGCCCTATAGCAGTCAGCTCTGCCAAGGGAGATGTACTGTACAATCTGTTGTTGTTGTTGTTGATTATTCCTCAAGTCTTTTAAACGATCTCCATTAGGTTCCATTGTCTCAGCTTTTCTCTTATAGTCCTGGGGTTTTCCCAGAGGTCTCTTTTGGAGGATTTGATACATTTCAATAGATGTACTGTACAATCTGTTGTTGTTGTTGTTGTTGATTATTCCTCGAGTCTTTTAAATGATCTCCATTAGGTTCCATTGTCTCAGCTTTTCTCTTATAGTCCTGGGGTTTTCCCAGAGGTCTCTTTTGGAGGATTTGATACATTTCAATAGATGTACTGTACAATCTGTTGTTGTTGTTGTTGTTGATTATTCCTCGAGTCTTTTAAACGATCTCCATTAGGTTCCATTGTCTCAGCTTTTCTCTTATAGTCCTGGGGTTTTCCCAGAGGTCTCTTTTGGAGGATTTGATACAATTCAATAGATGTACTGTACAATCTGTTGTTGTTGTTGTTGTTGATTATTCCTCGAGTCTTTTAAACGATCTCCATTAGGTTCCATTGTCTCAGCTTTTCTATTATAGTCCTGGGGTTTTCCCAGAGGTCCTTTTTGGAGGATTTGATACAGTTCAATAGATGTTCAGGACTGGCTGGTTGGGAATCGCATTTGGGGTATTTCGGGAATGTTCTGATTTTTCCATTAAATTTGAGCATTCTAAGATGTCCTGTTCGTAAATTTGAAATCTCCGTTTGTTCTTCCCTAGTAAGGTTGTGGAGATTTGTTAGGAATGGGGGTGTACCAGGGGTGGTTATGGGTGGGTTTCCAGAGAGAGGTTTGTTTGTGGATGGAAGAAATTTCAGAATAGGTGAGTTGGGAGTTTTCAGGCTGGCCCTTACAGCCTTCTTTAGCCAACTGGTCAGCCATCCCGTTGCTGTCTATGTTGACGTGAGAGGGGATCCATTGGAACGTGATGACCAGTTCTTAGAACAGCTATAGCGAACTTTACGTCCAAATATATATTAGAACCTTCCACTAATATTATAAAACATACAACAAACAACACAAATACCATTTCTAAGATTCCACACTTCAGTGTAACATATATAAACAGAATGATCCAATACAGTATTAGACCTCTAAGAGAGCATTGCTCGATGTAAATATTTATATATAATTCTACTGTCCTATAAGCTTATGCCCATAGTTTACTTAAATACCATTTCTAAGATTCCACCCTTCAGTGTAGCATATATAAACAGAATGATCCAATACAGTATTAGAGCTCTAAGAGAGCATTGCTCGATGTAAATATTTATATGTAATTCTACTGTCCTATAAGCTTATGTCCATAGTTTACTTAAATACCATTTCTAAGATTCCACCCTTCAGTGTAGCATATATAAACAGAATGATCCAATACAGTATTAGAGCTCTAAGAGAGCATTGCTCGATGTAAATATTTATATGTAATTCTACTGTTTTAAAAGCTTATGTCCATAGTTTACTTAAAATACCATTTCTAAGATTCCATCCTTCAGTGTAACATATATAAACAGAATGATCCAATACAGTATTAGAGCTCTAAGAGAGCATTGCTCGATGTAAATATTTATATGTAATTCTACTGTTTTAAAAGCTTATGTCCATAGTTTACTTAAAATACCATTTCTAAGATTCCACCCTTCAGTGTAACATATATAAACAGAATGATCCAATACAGTATTAGAGCTCTAAGAGAACATTGCTCGATGTAAATATTTATATGTAATTCTACTGTCCTATAAGCTTATGTCCATAGTTTACTTAAATACCATTTCTAAGATTCCATCCTTCAGTGTAACATATATAAACAGAATGATCCAATACAGTATTAGAGCTCTAAGAGAGCATTGCTCGATGTAAATATTTATATATAATTCTACTGTCCTATAAGCTTATGTCCATAGTTTACTTAAATACCATTTCTAAGATTCCATCCTTCAGTGTAACATATATAAACAGAATGATCCAATACAGTATTAGAACTCTAAAGAAGCAGTCTGGTAGATTAAATTGGCGAAACTGCTGGGAGGGTTCACCACTGATGAACCAAGCCCTCCCATTTCGTTTCTCATCCTTGGACACTTTATTTTTCCATTTATCATTACTCTTCACAATTCATCCTTTCATACTTCATCCATAAGGATAGAAATAGTCGTTATTTCTTCTTAAAATAAATTACGATTTTTCGTTCAAAAGAAACATTTGCTGGTAAAATTGTCAAACTTCGTTCTACAATCATAAGCCGCATTATATTATATTGTAAATAAATGATTTGTAAATGAAGATACTTCTCCTTGGAGTTTGAGTCAAAAGGCGATCCATCAATTAAGTTTGTATAAAAGAGCGTACCTGGATCTGTAAAGAAAAAAAAAATTTTTTTTCTCAAAATATTTCGAGAGATTGCTCCCTCTTTATCAATTTATTACAATCTATTTACAAGATCAACAAGAATTTGTAAATTAAGTTTACTAAAGAGACAAGGGTCGCCTCTCCCGTCAAAATGGACGTCAAAACCAGACGCCACACGGTGACGGTCAATAGATGGCGTCTAGTTTTGACGTCTATTTTGACGGGAGAGGCGACCTTTGTCTCTTTAGTTCAATGTCCTCCTGGCAAATTTTCCATCTATATTTTAGCCATAGATTTGGCCCAGCCACTTTGCCAGCTAAACACCTCTTTGACAGATTGTCAAGATTCCATTAGATCCCGTGTGGATCTCATGGAATAAAGTCCGCCCTAGGCTGACGAGGGCCATTAGCCTGAAACCATGGTCTCTAGGTGGACGCTTTGCAGTTTACCAAAGCTGGTGTTGTGGCTTTGTCACTGACCTGAGGCCGTTAGTTTGCGGTGACGGTCAATAGATGGCGTCTGGTTTTGACGGGAGAGGCGACCTTTGTCTCTTTAGATCAATGTCCTCCCGGCAAAATTTCCACCTATTAAGTTTACTTTACAATAAATTGATAAAGAGTGAGCAATCTCTCGAAATATTTTGTGAAAAAAAAAATTGTTTGTTTTCTTTCTTTACAGATCCAGGTATGCCCTTTTATATAAGACTTGATAGCGTAGAAATCAGGTCTTGTATATCTGAAGATGTGAAAGTATTTATTGATGACGTCACGGCGACCAGTCGACAATTATTAACAAAACTAACCAAAACTATCTAGAGCTAGAGAATATTGAACAAGCAAGCAAAGAAATAGTTTTTAAGATGATTTTACAAATACAGAGTAATATATATTTTTATAATCTGTTGAATAATTAAATTAAATAATAAACTATTTCTTCGCCACAATATTGCCAAGTAGCTGCGGTCACAGGAAGCCTGTCAATCATCACTGGACTCCGGGGGGGGGGGACAGGTATGAGGGGATCTTATCGGCAAATAAGGAAAGGGTCCCCCCAAATCGAGGGTAATAAAATGGCAGATGAATTGGCAAAAGAAGCCAGAAAGCTGAGCTAAAGGAAAGAACAAATGTCAGTATTTGACGCTGATGCTTTTGCAAAATACAAGATAATCAAACAAAAAATAAGAAAAGATCAAATATGTGAAATAAACTCTGAGAGAAAACTGACAAAAACTATGACAAGACTTAGAACAAAACACTATAAAGGAATGACAATACATTCAGATGGCACAAGAACCTATAGGACATGTAACAACTGTCCTGGTGTGGAACTAACACCTACTCACATATTCTCATGTCCAGCAATGGCCGCAGCCTTGCAGAAAATTGACAGAGCAGCAGCTTTACACACCCAAGATAGTGGATATTGCTGCTGCTGTGATGGAGATGTATGGAGACATCTGAGACTCTTCTTTGGACACAACAGCAACTACAGGAAAACGGGACGGTGGGATAAGTTGTTTTATCATCTCTCTCTCTCTCTCTATAAATACCTCTTGTATATAATTTTATTGGAGAACTAGAAGGTAAATACCCACCTTTATAATAAATTAATTATTCCCAAATTTGCCCTTGCTTTATTTATCTCCGCGACAATATTGTATCATAAATAAATGATTGGTAAAAAAAGAGAATTTTTTCCTTTGAGATCTAAAGCGACACTTGAAGTTACACCGCATGAGTTTCTTTTAAACGAAAAATCAATTTTTTATTTCAAGGTGAAATATCGACTATTTCTAACCTTTTTGGATGAGGTATGAAAGGATGAATTATGAAAAGTAATGATGAACGGAAAAATAAAAGTGTCCAGGGATGGGAATCGAACCCACAATGTTCCGCTTACCGGGCAGATGTCATGTCCACTAGATCTAATGTTTGTATTTTGACACTGTTGTCACTGTGTTTACAGTCCAAGTTGGTGAACGACCATGTCAAGTTACGTAACATCTCTCTAACAGCACATGTCCTCATCACCCTTACCGATATTAAAGATCTCACAGGGGTAGGTAGCTATACGCCACGACATATCCCAGAGGTGACAACGTGACATTTGTCCAGGAGATAAACGCACGCTCACGTACCGCTTCCCAAGCCGCCCAACGTTATCTAGAACGGATGCTTCGAGTTATCAATGATTTTGATGATCCATTTGAGTTGGCCATTGTCACATACGCCCTAACTCTGGTGAACAGCGTGGAAGGAGAGGAAGCCTTTAACCTTCTTGATAACCGTATGAAAGAAATCAGTAAGTACATTTGTCTATTCTTCCCTAAATATATAACTTATCCAACAGTCTCTCTTCTTCTTCTTCTTTCTTATCTCCACTCAATCATATTAAGATATCAAGCTTGTAAAGAACAATTACATTTAAAACTGTCTATAGCGCCCCCTCAAAATAGCGCCTTCCTCTCTATAGCGCCCGATTTTAAATACGTAGTACGATGCGATTTACATTAAAAGTGACCTGTCTACAGCGCCCCCTCAAAATAGCGCCTTCCTCTCTATAGCGCCCGATTTTGAATACGTAGTACGATGCGATTTACATTAAAAGTGACCTGTCTACAGCGCCCCCTCAAAATAACGCCTTCCTCTCTATAGCGCCCGATTTTAAATACGTAGTACGATGCTATTTACAATAAAAGTGACCTGTCTATAGCGCCCCCTCAAAATAGCGCCTTCCTCTCTATAGCACCCTATTTTGGTGAGTCCCAAGAGGGGGCGACAGGTTTAACTGTATTTTAATTATAATGCAGAGAGCTGTAACTTTGTTTTGTTGTTAAATGGAAGACAATAAAGTATGTTTCTCTCTCTCTCCTGGAGCCACGTACTAGTTTTACCAACTATCCGGAAAATAAGTGCCCAATGCTAGAATCGAACCTGGGTCATAGCGGTCGAGAACCAACGGTTTAGACCAGGGGTGGCGAACGTGCGGCCTTTTCTTGCCCAAGTTGTGGTGTTTTCATAAATTCAAAATTATAATTTTTGTTTCGCAGTTTTCAATTACTTTCATTATTTTATTGAAAATATCTAATACGAATGTCATATATTATATAATATAGTAAATGTAAGTATTTAAATTTCTAAAAGTAATTCAAATGTCGTGCTAAAAATGAAGTACATAACTATACCACTATATCGGCAGCGCCGATAGGCGGTCAACACTAGTACTAAAACTAAACGTAACGTCCAAGTAACGTCGAGGCAACGTAATTGCCGGTATGCGGCCTTCTCAAAAATGGTAAAATGAAAATTGGCCTTCTAATATAAAAAGGTTCGCCACCCCTGGTTTAGACCAACCTTCCATCGACCCCCTAATTTTATTTAAGAACAAACTACATATGTAAAGGAGAAACATTTGCTTCTTAATGTTTTCATTTGTTTTATAGATGGTACGTTATTGCTTTGTATATAGAAATAATATTCAATTTCTCTTTTACTATCAATACACTTATCCCCCGATTTACACGGTACTTGTTTTAAACTTTTTCGCTTTTACACGGTTTTCCAAATAATTTTTTTTTTGTTGTTGTTTTTATCGCACTATACTAAATGCTACTGTGATTGAACACATGCGCTGTGTACACATCTCACGAGGAATCCCGAGCTTATGTGCTGACTACATATTTTAATCTGTCAATGCATTTTATTTCTGTGTACACCTATCCCCTGATTTACACTTTTTCTCAGGAACGTATCTACCGTGTAAATCGGGGGATAGGTGTACACTTATATGCAAATTATCTGTTCTATTTACATACAAAAATCGTCCATATATCCCTAAATGGATACCTAACTTTGTGGTATGTGTAGGCGGGATGAAGTACTGGGGAAAGATAAACGTTCCACCTCCCAAAATCCAGCATGAAAGCAACCGTCCTCATATATTGGGACGTTTACCCAATCTGTACGATGCTTCCAACGTGGAGACCACCGCCTATGGTCTTCTGGTACATGTAGAACGCCAGGCTGTAGTACAACGGGAGCTGGTCGAATGGCTTAACTCCCAAAGACTTACAGATGGAGGCTGGGCGTCTACACAGGTTTGTTATCTCTCTTTTCAGCTAAATCATTTATTTCTATGAAAAATAGACACTTCGGCCAGTTAGAGTTTTTTATTTTTCTCAACGTTTCGACAAAATTCTTTTGTTTTCATCAGGAGAAGTAAACAAAACCCTATAAAGAAATGACAATACATCCAGATGGCACAAGAATCTATAGGACATGTAACAACTGTCCTGGTGTGGAACTAACAACTACCCACATATTCTCATGTCTAGCAATGGCCGCAGCCTTACAGAAAATTGACCCACAACAGCAGCTTTACACACCCAAGATAGAGAACATTGCTGTGATAGAGATGTACGGAGACATCTGAGGCTCTTCATTGGACACAACAACAACAGAAAATTGACCCAGAACAGCAGCTTTACACACCCAAGATAGAGAACATTGCTGTGATAGAGATGTACGGAGACATCTGAGGCTCTTCATTGGACACAACAACAACAGAAAATTGACCCACAACAGCAGCTTTACACACCCAAGATAGAGAACATTGCTGTGATAGAGATGTACGGAGACATCTGAGGCTCTTCATTGGACACGACAACAAAAGAAAATTGACCCAGAACAGCAGCTTTACACACCCAAGATAGAGAACATTGCTGTGATAGAGATGTATGGAGACATCTGAGGCTCTTCATTGGACACAACAACAACAGAAAATGGACCCAGAACAGCAGCTTTACACACCCAAGATAGAGAACATTGCTGTGATAGAGATGTATGGAGACATCTGAGGCTCTTCATTGGACACAACAACAACAGAAAATTGACCCAGAACAGCAGCTTTACACACCCAAGATAGAGAACATTGCTGTGATAGAGATGTACGGAGACATCTGAGGCTCTTCATTGGACACAACAACAACAGAAAATTGACCCACAACAGCAGCTTTACACACCCAAGATAGAGAACATTGCTGTGATAGAGATGTACGGAGACATCTGAGGCTCTTCATTGGACACAACAACAACAGAAAATTGACCCACAACAGCAGCTTTACACACCCAAGATAGAGAACATTGCTGTGATAGAGATGTACGGAGATATCTGAGTCTCTTCATTGGACACAACAACAACAGAAAATTGACCCACAACAGCAGCTTTACACACCCAAGATAGAGAACATTGCTGTGATAGAGATGTACGGAGATATCTGAGTCTCTTCATTGGACACAACAACAACAGAAAATTGACCCACAACAGCAGCTTTACACACCCAAGATAGAGAACATTGCTGTGATAGAGATGTACGGAGATATCTGAGGCTCTTCATTGGACACAACAATAACAGAAAATTGACCCAGAACAGCAGCTTTACACACCCAAGATAGAGAACATTGCTGTGATAGAGATGTACGGAGACATCTGAGGCTCTTCATTGGACACGACAACAACAGAAAATTGACCCACAACAGCAGCTTTACACACCCAAGATAGAGAACATTGCTGTGATAGAGATGTACGGAGACATCTGAGGCTCTTCATTGGACACAACAACAACAGAAAATTGACCCACAACAGCAGCTTTACACACCCAAGATAGAGAACATTGCTGTGATAGAGATGTACGGAGACATCTGAGGCTCTTCATTGGACACAACAACAACAGAAAATTGACCCACAACAGCAGCTTTACACACCCAAGATAGAGAACATTGCTGTGATAGAGATGTACGGAGACATCTGAGGCTCTTCATTGGACACAACAACAACAGAAAATTGACCCACAACAGCAGCTTTACACACCCAAGATAGAGAACATTGCTGTGATAGAGATGTACGGAGACATCTGAGGCTCTTCATTGGACACAACAACAACAGAAAATTGACCCACAACAGCAGCTTTACACACCCAAGATAGAGAACATTGCTGTGATAGAGATGTACGGAGACATCTGAGGCTCTTCATTGGACACAACAACAACAGAAAATTGACCCACAACAGCAGCTTTACACACCCAAGATAGAGAACATTGCTGTGATAGAGATGTACGGAGACATCTGAGGCTCTTCATTGGACACAACAACAACAGAAAATTGACCCACAACAGCAGCTTTACACACCCAAGATAGAGAACATTGCTGTGATAGAGATGTACGGAGACATCTGAGGCTCTTCATTGGACACAACAACAACAGAAAATTGACCCACAACAGCAGCTTTACACACCCAAGATAGAGAACATTGCTGTGATAGAGATGTACGGAGACATCTGAGGCTCTTCATTGGACACAACAACAACAGAAAATTGACCCACAACAGCAGCTTTACACACCCAAGATAGAGAACATTGCTGTGATAGAGATGTACGGAGACCTCTGAGGCTCTTCATTGGACACAACAACAACAGAAAATTGACCCACAACAGCAGCTTTACACACCCAAGATAGAGAACATTGCTGTGATAGAGATGTACGGAGACATCTGAGGCTCTTCATTGGACACAACAACAACAGAAAATTGACCCACAACAGCAGCTTTACACACCCAAGATAGAGAACATTGCTGTGATAGAGATGTACGGAGACATCTGAGGCTCTTCATTGGACACAACAACAACAGAAAATTGACCCAGAACAGCAGCTTTACACACCCAAGATAGAGAACATTGCTGTGATAGAGATGTACGGAGACATCTGAGGCTCTTCATTGGACACAACAACAACAGAAAATTGACCCAGAACAGCAGCTTTACACACCCAAGATAGAGAACATTGCTGTGATAGAGATGTACGGAGACATCTGAGGCTCTTCATTGGACACAACAACAACAGAAAATTGACCCAGAACAGCAGCTTTACACACCCAAGATAGAGAACATTGCTGTGATAGAGATGTATGGAGACATCTGAGGCTCTTCATTGGACACAACAACAACAGAAATTTGACCCAGAACAGCAGCTTTACACACCCAAGATAGAGAACATTGCTGTGATAGAGATGTATGGAGACATCTGAGGCTCTTCATTGGACACAACAACAACAGAAAATTGACCCAGAACAGCAGCTTTACACACCCAAGATAGAGAACATTGCTGTGATAGAGATGTATGGAGACATCTGAGGCTCTTCATTGGACACAACAACAACAGAAAATTGACCCAGAACAGCAGCTTTACACACCCAAGATAGAGAACATTGCTGTGATAGAGATGTACGGAGACATCTGAGGCTCTTCATTGGACACAACAACAACAGAAAATTGACCCAGAACAGCAGCTTTACACACCCAAGATAGAGAACATTGCTGTGATAGAGATGTACGGAGACATCTGAGGCTCTTCATTGGACACAACAACAACAGAAAATTGACCCAGAACAGCAGCTTTACACACCCAAGATAGAGAACATTGCTGTGATAGAGATGTACGGAGACATCTGAGGCTCTTCATTGGACACAACAACAACAGAAAATTGACCCAGAACAGCAGCTTTACACACCCAAGATAGAGAACATTGCTGTGATAGAGATGTACGGAGACATCTGAGGCTCTTCATTGGACACAACAACAACAGAAAATTGACCCAGAACAGCAGCTTTACACACCCAAGATAGAGAACATTGCTGTGATAGAGATGTACGGAGACATCTGAGGCTCTTCATTGGACACAACAATAACAGAAAATTGACCCAGAACAGCAGTTTTACACACCCAAGATAGAGAACATTGCTGTGATAGAGATGTACGGAGACATCTGAGGCTCTTCATTGGACACAACAACAACAGAAAATTGACCCAGAACAGCAGCTTTACACACCCAAGATAGAGAACATTGCTGTGATAGAGATGTACGGAGACAGCTGAGGCTCTTCATTGGACACAACAACAACAGAAAATTGACCCAGAACAGCAGCTTTACACACCCAAGATAGAGAACATTGCTGTGATAGAGATGTACGGAGACATCTGAGGCTCTTCATTGGACACAACAACAACAGAAAATTGACCCAGAACAGCAGCTTTACACACCCAAGATAGAGAACATTGCTGTGATAGAGATGTACGGAGACAGCTGAGGCTCTTCATTGGACACAACAACAACAGAAAATTGACCCACAACAGCAGCTTTACACACCCAAGATAGAGAACATTGCTGTGATAGAGATGTACGGAGACATCTGAGGCTCTTCATTGGACACAACAACAACAGAAAATTGACCCACAACAGCAGCTTTACACACCCAAGATAGAGAACATTGCTGTGATAGAGATGTACGGAGACATCTGAGGCTCTTCATTGGACACAACAATAACAGAAAATTGACCCAGAACAGCAGTTTTACACACCCAAGATAGAGAACATTGCTGTGATAGAGATGTACGGAGACATCTGAGGCTCTTCATTGGACACAACAACAACAGAAAATTGACCCAGAACAGCAGCTTTACACACCCAAGATAGAGAACATTGCTGTGATAGAGATGTACGGAGACAGCTGAGGCTCTTCATTGGACACAACAACAACAGAAAATTGACCCAGAACAGCAGCTTTACACACCCAAGATAGAGAACATTGCTGTGATAGAGATGTACGGAGACATCTGAGGCTCTTCATTGGACACAACAACAACAGAAAATTGACCCAGAACAGCAGCTTTACACACCCAAGATAGAGAACATTGCTGTGATAGAGATGTACGGAGACAGCTGAGGCTCTTCATTGGACACAACAACAACAGAAAATTGACCCACAACAGCAGCTTTACACACCCAAGATAGAGAACATTGCTGTGATAGAGATGTACGGAGACATCTGAGGCTCTTCATTGGACACAACAACAACAGAAAATTGACCCACAACAGCAGCTTTACACACCCAAGATAGAGAACATTGCTGTGATAGAGATGCATGGAGACATCTGAGGTTCTTCATTGGACACAACAACAACAGAAAATTGACCCACAACAGCAGCTTTACACACCCAAGATAGAGAACATTGCTGTGATAGAGATGTACGGAGACATCTGAGGCTCTTCATTGGACACAACAACAACAGAAAATTGACCCACAACAGCAGCTTTACACACCCAAGATAGAGAACATTGCTGTGATAGAGATGTACGGAGACATCTGAGGCTCTTCATTGGACACAACAACAACAGAAAATTGACCCACAACAGCAGCTTTACACACCCAAGATAGAGAACATTGCTGTGATAGAGATGTACGGGAACATCTGAGGCTCTTCATTGGACACAACAACAACAGAAAATTGACCCACAACAGCAGCTTTACACACCCAAGATAGAGAACATTGCTGTGATAGAGATGTACGGAGACATCTGAGGCTCTTCATTGGACACAACAACAACAGAAAATTGACCCACAACAGCAGCTTTACACACCCAAGATAGAGAACATTGCTGTGATAGAGATGTACGGAGATATCTGAGTCTCTTCATTGGACACAACAACAACAGAAAATTGACCCACAACAGCAGCTTTACACACCCAAGATAGAGAACATTGCTGTGATAGAGATGTACGGAGATATCTGAGTCTCTTCATTGGACACAACAACAACAGAAAATTGACCCACAACAGCAGCTTTACACACCCAAGATAGAGAACATTGCTGTGATAGAGATGTACGGAGATATCTGAGTCTCTTCATTGGACACAACAACAACAGAAAATTGACCCACAACAGCAGCTTTACACACCCAAGATAGAGAACATTGCTGTGATAGAGATGTACGGAGATATCTGAGTCTCTTCATTGGACACAACAACAACAGAAAATTGACCCACAACAGCAGCTTTACACACCCAAGATAGAGAACATTGCTGTGATAGAGATGTACGGAGATATCTGAGTCTCTTCATTGGACACAACAACAACAGAAAATTGACCCACAACAGCAGCTTTACACACCCAAGATAGAGAACATTGCTGTGATAGAGATGTACGGAGATATCTGAGTCTCTTCATTGGACACAACAACAACAGAAAATTGACCCACAACAGCAGCTTTACACACCCAAGATAGAGAACATTGCTGTGATAGAGATGTACGGAGACATCTGAGGCTCTTCATTGGACACGACAACAAAAGAAAATTGACCCAGAACAGCAGCTTTACACACCCAAGATAGAGAACATTGCTGTGATAGAGATGTACGGAGACATCTGAGGCTCTTCATTGGACACGACAACAAAAGAAAATTGACCCAGAACAGCAGCTTTACACACCCAAGATAGAGAACATTGCTGTGATAGAGATGTACGGAGACATCTGAGGCTCTTCATTGGACACAACAACAACAGAAAATTGACCCACAACAGCAGCTTTACACACCCAAGATAGAGAACATTGCTGTGATAGAGATGTACGGAGACATCTGAGGCTCTTCATTGGACACAACAACAACAGAAAATTGACCCACAACAGCAGCTTTACACACCCAAGATAGAGAACATTGCTGTGATAGAGATGTACGGAGACATCTGAGGCTCTTCATTGGACACGACAACAAAAGAAAATTGACCCAGAACAGCAGCTTTACACACCCAAGATAGAGAACATTGCTGTGATAGAGATGTATGGAGACATCTGAGGCTCTTCATTGGACACAACAACAACAGAAAATGGACCCAGAACAGCAGCTTTACACACCCAAGATAGAGAACATTGCTGTGATAGAGATGTATGGAGACATCTGAGGCTCTTCATTGGACACAACAACAACAGAAAATTGACCCAGAACAGCAGCTTTACACACCCAAGATAGAGAACATTGCTGTGATAGAGATGTACGGAGACATCTGAGGCTCTTCATTGGACACAACAACAACAGAAAATTGACCCACAACAGCAGCTTTACACACCCAAGATAGAGAACATTGCTGTGATAGAGATGTACGGAGACATCTGAGGCTCTTCATTGGACACAACAACAACAGAAAATTGACCCACAACAGCAGCTTTACACACCCAAGATAGAGAACATTGCTGTGATAGAGATGTACGGAGACATCTGAGGCTCTTCATTGGACACAACAACAACAGAAAATTGACCCAGAACAGCAGCTTTACACACCCAAGATAGAGAACATTGCTGTGATAGAGATGTACGGAGACATCTGAGGCTCTTCATTGGACACAACAACAACAGAAAATTGACCCACAACAGCAGCTTTACACACCCAAGATAGAGAACATTGCTGTGATAGAGATGTACGGAGACATCTGAGGCTCTTCATTGGACACAACAACAACAGAAAATTGACCCAGAACAGCAGCTTTACACACCCAAGATAGAGAACATTGCTGTGATAGAGATGTACGGAGACATCTGAGGCTCTTCATTGGACACAACAACAACAGAAAATTGACCCACAACAGCAGCTTTACACACCCAAGATAGAGAACATTGCTGTGATAGAGATGTACGGAGACATCTGAGGCTCTTCATTGGACACAACAACAACAGAAAATTGACCCAGAACAGCAGCTTTACACACCCAAGATAGAGAACATTGCTGTGATAGAGATGTACGGAGACATCTGAGGCTCTTCATTGGACACAACAACAACAGAAAATTGACCCAGAACAGCAGCTTTACACACCCAAGATAGAGAACATTGCTGTGATAGAGATGTACGGAGACATCTGAGGCTCTTCATTGGACACAACAACAACAGAAAATTGACCCACAACAGCAGCTTTACACACCCAAGATAGAGAACATTGCTGTGATAGAGATGTACGGAGACATCTGAGGCTCTTCATTGGACACAACAACAACAGAAAATTGACCCACAACAGCAGCTTTACACACCCAAGATAGAGAACATTGCTGTGATAGAGATGTACGGAGACATCTGAGGCTCTTCATTGGACACAACAACAACAGAAAATTGACCCAGAACAGCAGCTTTACACACCCAATATAGAGAACATTGCTGTGATAGAGATGTACGGAGACATCTGAGGCTCTTCATTGGACACAACAACAACAACAGGAGAAGTAAATAAAAATAAAGCATTTGGCAAGGAGTTAAAAACTGGCCGAAGTGTCTATTTTCATAGAACTAGGAATGTCGGCCAGTCAACCTCTATCTTTAGGACAAATCACTTATAATGATTCCATTTTATGATTTGTTCTCTCTCTTTTTTTACATAAAAATTCCGTGAATATGTAGATTTTGTTGCGTTATTGGTTGACAAAGAATCCGTGGGTACAAAGGATCTTTTAGGACTTTATTTAAGCCTAATTGATAAAAATAATTACAGAAGAGTCCAAAATAAAACAACAATAAAGAACACAGCAGTTACAAACTCACCAACTGCAGCACGGTGAGGGAAAACAGGAGCAGAACAGGAGACAGAAGTTCGTAGATCCTTCTAGAATCTTCCAGGAAGTACACCGGCGGTAAGCAGCAGTCCGACCTCTTGAGACAGCAGCGTTTGCTTGGAGTACACCACGTAGCTTCGTTCTTCTTCCTTGCATGAGTTCCTCATCCATATATATCCCGGTGTAGATCTTTCCAGAACGGTCATGGTTGGTCAGCCAATCAGAAAGCTGCCAGCACCAAGCCTTGCGCAATCGCTTTAGATTGGACAAATCACTTGTTATCCGGTTTTTCTACATTTTTCTTGAACGTTCTAAAATATTCTATTCTGGAATGCGCCAATTTTTTTTTGCGTAACAATAATTAAAAACAAAATTGTAGTCATATCCTGACTGCGCTCAGATGAGAATCAAACACCATAAAAAATAGGCTTCTATTTAGACAATATAGCCCAACTTCAATACACACAGAAACACCTTATATATAATACTAGACGGGTGACCCGGGCTTCGCCCCGGGATTGACCCGTGTGCATATGTGTACCCGAGTGATATATATTTAGATAAGATTTTTTTTTATAATTGTTTGTTATTAGCATTATCTATTTGTTTGCATCAGCATAATTTAATCTAATCTTTGATAGAGGGCGCTGTTCGTGAGCTAAGTAGAATAATTCGAATATATAGTTTTAATAATTGGTTTATATATTTTTATAATAGCCTATCGTCTTCCCCGTATTCTTTTACCTATGTATGGAAATTTTGGTTTGAATTAGTGAACTACTGCGAATTTGTATACCGGACATACAAACAAACAAACATACAAACATTGATATAGATATTTAATGTGTCATATTACAGATATATGGTTGGTGACTTTCTGTGACATGTGTAGGACACAATCTTGGCAGTTCAAGCTCTGATGCAATATTCCGTCCAATCACGGCTGAGACAAGTCACTGACGTCACCATTACAATAGAAGCTCCATCCACACCTGGCTTCATCCGCCAGCTCCACGTGGGGCCTGAAAACCTTCTACAGAGACAAGCACTTGAGGTAAGGTCATTTCTACAGTACCTTTCTACACTTTGACAATACTGTATATATGGCATGATATCATTAAATCATTTATAACGCTCTGAGCATCAGAAATAGACAGCACCAAACAACACTAACAAGATTTAGAACAGACCATCTCAAGCCATTGAAAATAGAAAATAACAACAAAATCTACCCCACTTGCCCAAAATGTAGCTTGGCACCTGCAGCTACAAAAGACATTTTGACTTGCATTAGATGTACTAAACAGGACCTTTGGGAGAGGCCGCTGCTTATCATAAAACAGCTGGAGGAGCATGAACTCATGGAATTGGTGTAATCTTTACACAAGGGGATAAGAAACAACAACAACAAATCATTTCTAACTCATTTGAAGTCATAAACAATCGCTGGAAAAATTCAATTCGCAACTCTTAAGTTTCAAACTTGATTTCGTACATTACATAATATTTAAAAAAAAAAGATATATAAAAATTGAATGCAAGTGTATAAATTTTCAGACTTTAAAAAGTTTTACCATTCAGCATGTATATCGGGATTCAGACAATATATCTTAAAGATATTTGATACAGTGACCTTTATTGAAGACACACAAGATAACCAAGTGTATATACACTCATGGACAAAACATAAGAAAGTTGTACCTTTTAGCATGTATATCGGGATTCAGACAATAACTCTGAAAGATACACTCCTGGACAAAACTTAAGGAAGTTGTATCTTTTAGCATGTATATCGGGATTCATACAATAACTCTGAAAGATATTACAGTGACCTTTATTGAAGAAACATATATTGACATGTGAAATGAAATGAAAAACATATTTAATGACAGCTCAGTCAATTGTTACACTCCGGAGAGTTAGGCAGTTAAATATTTACAATTTAAATATTCACATCAGGAGGTGCCCCTGCCAAGGGTAGTCTGGACTCCGTCAGGGGAGTAACATCCTCCTGAGCGCGTACAAGCCCTCGCGTACAAAGGGATCTGAGTCCCGAGCGCGCTCAATTGCAGCACTGATGATTTCGGTGATAAGGTTTTTCTTCTGGGTGGAACAGGTCCTGAGGAGAGGCTCCCTGTCATCGGGGTATATGACCGCATCCGTGATGTCACCCTCTGTGATTCCCAAATCAGTCAAGGGCCCCGAGTAGCGTTCATTGCACAATTTATATATTATATCAGCTGCTTCATCCCAGCGCTTCGACGTCAGATCCTCCTCCACTTGAAACAGTGGAGATGGAGATGTCGCCATGGCCGGTGTTGTCATTTTCCCATGGGGTGCGGGCGGTGTTGGCTCGGCAGGCCGAGGCGCAGGCAGTGGGGGTGTTGGAGACACTGCAGTTGGTGTTGTCCTCAGCTCAGCTTTGACTTGTCCGAGGACTTTGTAAAGGTTGCTGGCTGCTCCGGGCCTCAGATCCAAGATTTGCCCGATCAGGCGGGCGAAGGCGTCGCACTGCGGCGGCGACAGGAGGGGTCCTTTCCTCTGCGCCTTGGTCCTCGAGGAGAGGAGGTCTAAGACCTCCTCCCGCCCAAGACCAAGGGCGTCCGTCCCAGCGAAGGATACGCTGGGGTGCCTCTCGATGAACGCATCGAGGTCGACTCTCGTTGCGTTCTTTGCTGATGACGTGGAGGACACAGAGGTCTCCTCCACGATGGACATCTCCACGTCCGGTGTTGGGGCCGCAGGTCCGAGGGTCTTCTGGGCGGGCAGAGGGTCACGCGGGGCAACGAAGTCCGGCCGAGCGGGAGGGGGCTCTGGATGTTGTGAATTGGCCGAGCGAGGGCCCACGGAACCCTCAGGCGCCTGCAGGGATCACAGGTGGAGGGGCAGAAGGCGTCTCCTCCATAGGTAAGGCTGGGGCCGCTGGTGGAGATGGCCGAGGTGCGGATGGATGGAGCACAGCTCGGGCCATGGGAGGAGCGCTGCAAACCTCCATGGCTGGATTGGAGGGAGCTGGCGCAGGAGGCTGGGCTGCTGACCGCTGAGGCGGTGCAGAGGTGGTCGGTGGTGGGACGCCAGCAGGAGTGGTTGGTGGGGCCATTCTAGTGTTGTTGGCCAGCCCTGCAAGCAGGGGGCAGATGGCTCTCCGATGCCCTTGTCCGTGGCACCTGGAACACCTGATGCCCGAGGATAGGTACGCAGGCCAGGCTTGGCCTTTGATGTTGATGTCGAGGCGGGTTGGAAGCCTCTCGATGGTGATCCCCTCATGTAGGATGATGAAGACGTCACGCCGGCCATCGACGTAGACGTAGGGGCCCGCCTTCATCTGCTTAGGGGCGATGGACGTAACCCGCCCATATGGAGAGAGGGCGGTGATGACAGCAGAGTCCCCTACAAAGAAGGGGAGGTTACCCACTGTAATCCTTTCCGCTCTTTTGCGGAAAGGGAATGCCCTGAGGAGTGTTCCCTCAACCTCGAGGCCCTCACTTATGAGGCGCTCGGCCAGGCCTCTGTTGGTTAGTCCCAGTAGCTGGTTGCCGTTCACCTTGGTGATCTGGATGACTCCGGCGGTTCCTCCGAGTTTCCTATCCAGTGCCCTAAGGTAGTGGAAGGGCTCAAGTTCGGGGCTGTGTTCGATGTACACACAGTGTTCCTCGGAAGAGGACGCCTGCCGCGCCCTGGCATCCGCGATGTGAGCCCTGGTGGCCCTGATTTCTTGGGCTCGGGGCACTGATCCCGCCGATGATTGAGGTCGGCGAATGGTCCTGGAAGCTCCGGCATTGGAGGAGGGTGCAGCCGTCGTAGGTGAATTCCCCGAGCCACGGCGCCTCTTCCTACCCTGGACGAGGGTAAATCCTTCCTCAGCTCCAGGATTCACCTCTTCTGTGATGTCAGCCCAGTTTCTCCGGACTTGAGCAGCGGCGTTAGAAGTTGGAATAGCCGCAAGAGAGAGGGGGGGGGGGTCGACCGGCGCGGCAGAATTTGCATCCCTGCTGCCGGCGGAGGGATTCACATAGTTTTGATTTTTTCTCAAATCAATTGGAATTCCGCTTTGCAAATCTTGATTTGCGGATAATTCTGCACATGGTTGTGCTAGTGTGCCGTGCCTTACAGGCTTTTGCTCGGCTTTTGACGGGCTTTCAGCCCGTATAAAATTTGTCGCCATCCGCGACACTTTTCGCCCGCCAGAGGCGAAAAAACTCAGGAGCTCGCGCGACGCGTGGCCGCACGGCCGAGTGTAGACATGTGGTGTACTTACAGTAAAGACAGTCGCTAACTACCCACCAGGATTATCATGGCCTGTACCATATGTAGACATGTGGTGTACTTACTGTAAAAGACAGTCTCTAACTACCTACCATGAGTGTCTTATAGCTAACGTACTGGTGTTGTGTACAGATCCCCAATGCCTGGGGTGTGGTAATTGTGAAAGCTCAGGGTGCAGGACTGGCCATTGTCCAGCTAGATGTCCAGTACAACGTGGATTGGCCACATTTACTCACCCCACCACCAGCTCCAGCCTTCTCTCTCGATGTCAAACACTACTTCCATGGACGCAACAATTCCCATCTTACATTCTTCCTTTGCCAAAGGTACGTCTGTTATCTCAATATGTTCTTTGTTCTGTCCCCAAAGCCGACTTTTATACACAATATCTATACAAAGCAATAACACTACTTCCACGGCCGTAACAATTCCCATCTTACATTTTTTCCTTTGAAATGAAGGCGATAAAAACGTGGTGCTTTTCTTTTAATTTTTTCCTTTGCCAAAGGTACGTCTGTTATCTCAATATGTTATTTGTTCTGTCCCCAAAGCCGACTTTTATACACAATATCTATACAAAGCAATAACACTACTTCCACGGCCGTAACAATTCCCATCTTACATTTTTTCCTTTGTCAGAGGTACGTCTGTTATCTCAATATGTTATTTGTTCTGTCCCCAAAGCCGACTTTTATACACAATATCTATACAAAGCAATAACACTACTTCCACGGCCGTAACAATTCCCATCTTACATTTTTTCCTTTGTCAGAGGTACGTCTGTTATCTCAATATGTTATTTGTTCTGTCCCCAAAGCCGACTTTCATACACATATTTATTTAACATAAAGTTACCGAAATATGATATTCATCTATAAAAGACAAAGGTCGCCATGCCATCAAAATAGACGTCAATAGACCGTTGTCGCAAACTAGCGGCCTCGGGTCGGTGACAAAGCCACAACACCAACTTTGGAAAACTGAGAAGCGTCCACCTAGAGACCATGGTTTCAGGCTAATGGCCCTCGTCAGTCTAGGGCGGACTTTATTCAATGAGATACACACGGGATCTTATGGAATCTTCACAATCTACCAAAGAGGTGTTTAGCTGGCAAAGTGGCTGGGCCATATCTATGGCTAAAATATGTAAATTTTGCCGGGAGGAAATTGATCTATAAAATCATAGAGCTCCTTTTCCGTCAAAATAGACGTCAATCCTAGACTCTATCTAAAATGATATTCATTTACCTATAGCGGCATCTCTCCCTTTAATTATGCATCAGGTCCATAGTGTCACCCAAAGGGGGGTTCGGTGGAAGACTGGTTAAACCGTTTGGTTTTCAACCACTACCACCCGGGTTCGATTCCCGCATTGGACACTTTTTTCTGTTAAAAAAAAAAAAAAAAACGCTACAATGTACCCCGATTCTTGCAAAAGTCCAAGCCCACCAGCGAGTGCAAGGAACCAAACGGGGCTCTGGCACATTTGTAAGTGCAAAGTCGAACTTCTTTTCACATGTGTAGACATGTGGTGCGCTTACAGTAAAAGCAGTCGCTAACTACTCACCATGATTATCATGGCTTTGATATAAGAAAGAAGAAGAAGACCAAAAGTCTAACTCAACTTAATGGGCTCTAAAAACAACAACAGTAGTAAAAGTTTGAAGATTATTTAAGTGAATATCCATATAATATATACTATTTTTTTTAATGTAGTAAATTTATAATACAATATAATGCCGCTTATGATTGTAGAACGACATTTGAAAATTATCCCGCATATGTTTCTTTTGAATGAAAAAATCGTAATTTATTTTTAAGGAGAAATAACGATTATTTCTAACCTTAGAGATGAAGTATTAAAGGTTGAATTGTGAAGGGTAATGATGAACGCGCGTAAAAATGAAAGTGTCCAGGGATGGGAATAAATTAGAAAATGGGAATAAAAAAATAATTTCGATTTTTCGTTTAAAAGAAACACATGCGGAATAATTTTCAAATTTATATTAAATTTCAGACTTTTTATTGCTAGTTATTCAAATGTCATATATATGGTGGGTGTACATGGAATTTTAGCTAGCTTGTATTCATGTAAATAGAGTCTTGGATGGAAATCTTCTAAGTACATAATATCATTAATCTATCATATCACATGATAGACCCGTTATTGTATCATCACAGTAGTAAGGTCAGTTTAAACTAATTTTATTTTAAATAGAAACATAAGACATCACCTTATCGTGAAACTGAAAGTTGCTGATGGCTTGCGCCATCTATCGGAATAAATATCAACTATTCTCGTTGATTTTTAATCATTCCAAAATTGGACAAATACCCATTCTTGATTAATCAAGAAAAGCTAACCACGTACGCGTTTCGGGCTGTTGGCCCTCATCAGCGTGGTACAAGCTGTACCTCAACGACCAAAAAACTGGTCATTCAGGCATCCTGGAAAATCATGAAACGGGTAGCTAAGGTCAGAATTGCGTGAGACTGCGACACAATGTGAAAAATACCCATTTAATACCCGTTTCGGGCTGTTGGCCCTCATCAGCGTGGTGCAAGCTTTACCTGTAAACAAAGATTTTGCATGATGCACTAGCGCAAAGACACAATTTGATATTTGCGGAAGAGCGATTGCTCGAAGCATATTATATATTTATAATTGCATGTAATTCTGCTGTCTTCAAACCTTATGTCCATAGTTCATCTAAAATACCCATTCCAAGAGTCTAGCATCAGTATCACTATAAAAGAAAGAACGAAAATACAATATAACAGCGGTATGGTAGATTAAACTGGGGATACCGCTGGGAGGGTTTTCCACTGATAAGCCAGTCCCTCCCATTAATTTTTCCATTGCAGTAAAGACAGTAGAAATTGTTCAATTTCAAAAATAATCTTACCCGTTTAAAATAGTTTCGAAACATTTTACAGTTTGTAACTCTTAAGAAAGATTTAAGAACCAACTTTGATATGATAGCACGTAAAATGTGTGATTATGCCTCCAGTGTATTGTGTTATCTAACCGGTATTATGCAGCTGGACACGACTAGAGGAAAGTTTGACCAGTGGAATGGCTGTACTGGACGTTGCATTGCCCACTGGCTACTACATCCAACAACAGGAACTTGATTCCTACGTCCTATCACGACGTGTACCACGCCTGAAAGAGGCACGCTTCCAGGAACGAAGAGTCTCATTCTTCTTTGACTTCGTAAGTTTTAACCATTTATCTATAAACACCATATGTACCAGTTCACCATTGACAGAACTTGCGAACTTCTCCCATTACACACCTTATGTACAACAAACAACAACAAAAAGGTTTTTATTAGGGCCTCCTGTATGGATTCGCCATACAACAACAAAATAATACAGTAATTTTTTCCCTATGTGCACGTGAGTCTTTGTTTGAAAAGGAGATTTATTCACACATCTGTTCTACAACTTTCCTCACTACCTCTTTTGTGTATGAATCTATATTTACAATTGATCTGTAGAAATTATAGAGTTCTATTGCTATATTTTTCTTTTATGAAATAGTTCTCAGCGTCTTCAGTGGGTTGCTAAATCTTCAGAAGGTGTTTTTAAGAGTTTTTTCCCTTACTACAATCTACAATTGTGAATGTATCACAGTAGATAACACCTAGCGATGTTTCAGCTGGAGATGTACCCGACCTGTGTCAAGTTTACTGCTCAACGCTGGTACCCAGTGGCTAACATGACTCGTTACCTTCCTATCCGGGTCTACGACTACTATGCACCAGGTACTACCATTGTGTCAATCCTGGTAGATCCATAGAATCCCATATTATTGTTATTAGGTTAACCTAGCCGCTTACTGGAGTCACGCTTAAATATGATGGCTTTAGCTTCTGTTGGATCGGTGGTTCAATCAGATGCAGAATAGATTGAAATACAAGGTGCGTTCATTAATTTCCAGGACTGCTCTGTATCTTTGAAAAAAAAACAAAAAAAACTAATTTAATATTTTTCAAAATATGCCCCTCCTGCCTCAATACACCTGTTCCACCTTTTTTTCCAATTGTCGAAGCAGGAGATAAAATCACTTTTTGAGAGGTTCCTCAAGGTTGCCTTCGATTCAGCTTGTATCTTATCAACTTTGTCAAATTTCCTTCCTTTTAATTTCATTTTCAATTTAGGATAGAGGAAAAAGTCATTGGGGGCTAAGTCGGGGGAATAGGGTGGATGAGGGATCTGTATGGTTGAATGCTTGGCCAAAGCAACATGTGCATATAAGTTTTAAAATATCACGACATAGCAAGCTGCCAGAACAAGGGAAGATAGGAAGTGAAGGGAAAGGTGCAGCGCCTCTAGTGGTAGTGATCTCCTGAATACCACGTCGTCCTGTGACGTATTTGAAGGAAGACGCAGTTCAGCAGCTTCTTTATTTTTTCACTTTAGATTTTCAACTAAAGTATTATTCTCATATTTTGATAAATTATAATAATACTTTAATACTAAATCTAAAGTACAAAAACAAAGAAGCTAAATTCTTTACTCATCATATTGCCATTTATATACCAAAAGTTTGTGCAAGAAATTTCACTAATACAATAGAACCTCCCTTTAGTGGACACCTCTTCACAATGGACAGTTTTCATTTGCAAAATTACCATTTTTACTATTTAGCAACTCTCTGGTAAGAGGACACCTCTCTCTAAAGGACACTTTGTCTCTGTAACTAGGTGTTGTCCTTTACAGAGAGGTAGTTCTACTGTAGCAACTCTCTGGTAAGAGGACACCTCTCTCTGAAGGACACTTTGGCTCTGTAACTAGGTGTTGTCCTTTACAGAGAGGTAGTTCTACTGTAGCAACTCTCTGGTAAGAGGGCACCTCTCTCTAAAGGACACTTTTCCCCTACATTTAGGTGTCCTTTACAGAGAGGTTCTACTGTATATTCTTCCTGACACACCATATAGGTAAACAAAGACTCTTCTCTTTCATTTACCTAATGAGATCAAATTAATTAGAAAAGATGTTTATGTGTATCTGAAGGAATTCTTCATGAATCTTCATAATTCTTTGTCATCATATCTTTTGATAAATCTTATGTTTATAATCTTAATTCATATGTATAAATGGTAAATTTGCAAATGAAAACTGTCCTTTGTAGAGAGGTATCAGCTAGCGGATTGTCCAATAAAGGGAGCTTCTACTGTATAATCAGAAAGTACGAAAAAATCAAAATTGTATGGAAAACTATGTAACCCTATTTCTCAATCTATTAATAAACACAAGGTAATAAGACCAAATCCAAATAAATAAATAGTGTGTGACGTTTCGGTAACAGCGTTGTTACCATCCTCAGACAAAAGTACTGAATGAGAAATTTTTACCACACGGGAATATTCTTGCTATCGCCCGCACAAGTCTCAGTGGATACTTTTCCGGGCACACTGTATCTAAAACGTCAAGGCAGCAGACGCGATGTCAGGTGGCCAGGGATCCTAGAATCTGGCGGCTGGAGATATCTCGCAGGGGTGGTGGAAACGTTCAGGGGAACGTGCCAGGGTGCAGGAGTCTTGAATTGGCCAGGAATCCAGTAGAAGTGGCAGATGGAATAGGAGGCAGAAGGTCCTTGAAGCCTAGAACTTGAGGGCCCTAGACTTCAGGATGGGGCAGCTTGAGGCTCTCGCCTCGTGCTTGTCTGGAAGGCCCTTTGAGCAGCAGTTGGCACATTTGGAGGTGCGTTGGTCAGCAATGGAAGGGCAGGCGCGGCCTTGAAATTTTTACCACAGCATGTTTTAAATAGTTCCTGTTATCAAGTGTGTAAAAAAGATAACAGATAAGAAGAAGATATTTATCTGATAAACAGATGAGATAACACACATGATGAATATTATTCTTAGAATTAAGATTGTTTACACACTTGATAACAGGAACCATTTAAAAACATGCTGTGGTTAAATTTCTCATTCAGTACTTTTGTCTGAAGATGGTAACAACGCTGTTACCGAAACGTCACACACTATTTATTTATTTGGATATGGTCTTATTACCTTGTGTTTATAATCTATAATCCAAATTGTGCCTTATCAATCTATTAATATATTCTTATGTAGATTCCCGGACACAGTTGAGGATATCTTAACAAACTACATAACAGATAGAAAGTTTTCACTGGATCTATGTGGGTTTTACAAGGCAGTGAATAAAAAGGCATCGTTACTGTTACTTTGAATTGAGTTAATATGTATATATGTGTATATATATATATTATTTTGGTTGTTCACTTCTTTATCTCTTTCTTACTTTGCTTCTTGGATTCTGCAGTCGAGTCTTTTGTAAGACTCTGGGTCTTAATGGGGGCTTTTGTTGTTATGTTGTATATATGTATGTGTATGTATATATCATACTTACATAATCTTTCTTTTTCTTCTTCTGTATATTCCCCACTTTCACAGGCCTATCTCTCTTGTAATCTCGGGGAGAATCCTCTATAAGACCAGTGTGTCTTAATAAAGGCTTTTGTGTGTGTGTGTATATTCTTATTTCTAAATAAATCTTAAATTTCAAAATAATATGACATAAAACGAAAATTACATGCAACATAATATTCATAAAACATAATTCATATAACTACATATTTTGAAAAGACTTAAAAGAAAATTTCTCTTGAATTGGTTATAATAGATGACAAATTGACAAGCCCCCATTAAGACCCAGAGTCTTACAAAAGACTCGACTGCAGAATCCAAGAAGCAAAGTAAGAAAGAGATAAAGAAGTGAACAACCAAAATAATATATATATATATATATATATATATATATATATATATATATATATATACACATATATACATATTCGCTCAATTCAAAGTAACAGTAACGATGCCTTTTTATTCACTGCCTTGTAAAACCCACATAGATCCAGTGAAAACTTTCTAATTAGAATTAATATTTCCCAAATTATGCAACCTCTACGTAAATCTAAATATGTTAATTATTCAATCAGGCCAAAATAATAGGTACATATATAAAATGTAATCTCAGATTAGATGGTTAGTCGTTCATTAACTCCTGTAGACGGGCGTATGAGCCAAAAGCTTGTGTTATAATTATGAAATAAAAGATACGCAGCCCTAGATGCTTTGTTTTAACTTATTTATGAATATTCTTATGTTTAGAACCACCTGTGTATGTTGCAGAACGGTACAATGAGACCATGTTTGATGCTTTCAATCTCTTCGTACTAAACATCTGCCAAGTATGTGGATCCTATCAATGTCCATATTGTCCTGTATTCAGTGGTGCAAGCCTTACAGCGGTCATTCCTATGGGTACATTGGCAATTGGTCTTCTCGCTGCATTTTTCTTATGGCCAACTACTTAATTATGGTCTTTCTATGCCATCTTTTTTATATACCTATGGACAATCGCCTGCTTCCAATGTTTTATCTCTTTATATATACATATATATATACACCACCCATACATATACTTGCATACACGTAAAAGATGTTATATGCAAATGTTGATTTTTGGCAAGTTGCATAATGTACATATTGTAACCCATCCTATTCACATATTGGCAGGGGTGAGTCCATCTTGTATATAGCCATCTTGTGATAGCTACATTCCATCTCTCTATTTTTATTTAATAAAAAAAGAAAAGTTTTTTTTCCCCTAGTTTTTTGTTATAGAAGAATGACAATAAAATATTCTTTTTTAATAGATGTGTCTCGTTTTTTTTTTTTGAATTATTTTGCTTTACATAGCAATGTGTTTTAAAATAGTAAACTTTTAATGAAAATAATTGTTGTTGGTATATACAAGGTATGTCCCATAAGTTCCCGGACTGGGTCCATAAAAAAATAAATAAATGAAAAATGTAAATGAATTTGACTGTTTATTATAGAAAAATATCTGGCTACACGGTGGTACCAATATCGAGGCGGTACTTGCGCGCGCGCCAAGGTTATTCTAATTTATTTAAAGGTCACACCTAGCGCTGCGGCGATTTTACGATGGAACAAAAATTGAAGCAGAGGATTTGCATAGAATTTTGTGTGAAACTTCAAATATCAGCAACCGAAACTTTTGAAATGCTTAATAAAGCATTCCCCAATGACGCCCCAAAGAGAACAACTGTTTTTGAATGGCATTCTAGATTTAAAGCTGGCAGAATTTCCATTGAAGATGATCCTCGTCAAGGACGCCCAAAATTTCAAAGGACTGATGGAAATGTGCAAAAAATCACCGATTTGATAAAAGAAAATCCTCCAACCACTTTGCTGGAGCTAGAGCAAGACACAGGCATCTCTAAAACAACGATTGGAAGGATCGTAACCGAAGATTTAAAGCTCAAAAAGACTCCTGCAAAATTCATCCCAAGATTCCTCACCAATGAGCAAAAACTGTGTCGGCTTGCAACCTGTGAGGACATGATGGAAATGACAAGAACGGATCCAGAATGGAAAAACAAGATAATCACAGGCGACGAGACATGGGTCTATGGCTATGACCCTGAAACCAAACCTCAATCTGCCGAGTGGAGAGGTTAGGGTGAGCCTAGACCCAAAAAATCCAGAAACAAGGTGTTGCTGGTCGCTTTTTCGGATAACAAGGGCAGTGTTCATCACGAGTATCTTCCTGCAGGCCAAACAGTTATTAAGGAAATGTATTTGGGCATTCTTCGCCGTCTAAGGGAAGCGATTCGAAAAAAAGGCCAGAAAAATGGACTAATGGTGGCTGGATCCTACACCATGACAATGCTCGCCCTCACACAGCGCACTTGATGACTAGCTTTTTGGCGAAAAACGGGACACAAATCCTACTTTAACCACCCTATTTCCCAGACATCTCACCAAATGACTTTTTCCTGTTCCCCAAACTTAAAGCAGTTCTAAAAGGAAGACATTTTGACACCAGGGATGACATAATAGAAAAATCGCCGTTAGCATTGAAGAGCATTCCAAAAGAGGCTTATAAAAACTGTTTCGACAATTGGGAGAAACGATGGCGCTGGTGCGTTGAAGCAAGGGGGGATTACTTTGAAAAGTTTTAATAAAAAAATTAAAAAAAAATCTTACCTTTTTTTTTTATGGACCCAGTCCGGGAACTTATGGAACATACCTTGTATATATGTCGTATTTTATATGTTCACAAGGTGATACGACCAAAAATCCAAATAAATCCTTATCCTTTCCTTTCCTTATATCAACAACAAACAACAACAAAAAAGCCTTTATTTAGGGTCACTGACCCTATACAGGATTCACCAGAGGTATGCATAAGAACAAAGCAGTGAGACAACGGAAATAGCGATATATACAGAGTAAAAAGAGAAAGAAAAAAAAAAAAACAAGAAAAGGAAAAAAAAAATAATAATAAGAAAGAGGGAAGCAAGAAATCAACACAAAAAGAGTAGCAGTAAGAAAGTGAGGAGTGAGTATCACTTGGCCTTCTTCTGAGATATGGACTTGTGGAAACCATAAAACGCCGTAGCAATATACTTATTCTGGGTCATATTGTCAATTATTGATGGAAGTGAAGCACAGAGTTGCCCAGTTTTGAGCATAAGGGTTCTTCTTTCTTCTTTCAGAGCAGAGCAATCAAAAATATAGTGAGTGATTTCATTTTGTAGTTTTGAATTACAGAAGGTACAAGTCGGGTCCTCACCGCAGAGCATCTTGGTGTGGTTTTCTCTAAAAAAACTTGAAAGTATTCTAACTTGTGCGAGTAGTCTTACAACCGGGAAAGGAAAATCCCCTAAAAGGTATCCCTCCGTCATGAAAGATATGTGAATGTCTTTGTAGTGAGAGTATAGCTTAGATTTATCCATTCTTGTAAGGTCGTTTTGTATAGATTGGTCTGCCGCTGTTTTTAAGAGCCCTGTAATCGCGCTCCTCAGCGTTTCAGGGTCATCACAGGAAACAAGTGCAGGGGATCCATTATCGTTAAGCAGATTAGTGAGCTTTTTAATGAAACCGATGGGTGTGCCCGAAGCATTAGAGAGTTCCCGTGTTCTATTAAAACATATACGTGGCAATCTGTCACTGCTCATATTCAACACCCGCAGCCAATACTTCAGGGTTAATTTTAAGGCTGTTACACTCAATGAGATACGACCGGTTTCTAATCTGATTAGGTAACCTGGAGTGTATCTGGGCAGATTCAGGAACCTACGGATAAATATGTCTTGTATATTGTCCAGTAAGTCTTTATGCTCTGTTGCCCATAATGGAGCGGCATACATCAGGACAGCTCTCACTATTGTATCAAAGAGTTTGATTGATAAATTTATTGACTTTGCTTTTGATTTTATTAATATTGGGTGTGTGGCGTTAATTGCTGTAAGTGCTTTTCCTTTAAAGTAATTTGCCGGGTGAGTAGTTGTTATTGTTGGTGTCAGAGGGAATCCCAAGTATGTATATCTTGAAGTTATTGCTATGGGTTTATCATTCCAGAACCATCTATCCTTATTTGAGGGTTTACCTCCATTACGGAACACCATAATCTTTGACTTGGACTCATTTAGTGTCATTAAGTTCTCATCGAGATATTCTTTCAGTATTTTGATCTTCTTTTGGAGGTTTATCCTGGACTCACCTATAATTGCTATGTCGTCGGCGTACAGCAATAAATGGATATCTCCAAATTCTGGCAAATTTACACTCGGCAGGTCTGAGTTATTATAAATTTCGATTAAGTCCGTGATAAATAATATAAATAGCAGTGGGGAAAGTGGTTCTCCCTGGAGGACTCCCGAGTTTATCTTAATACTTTCCGTAAATGATCCCTTCCATCTGATAGCTATAGTTGCTTGTTCGTAGTAACTTTTGATCGTACTTATGAATTGGTAACTTATGCCTAGGTTGTAAAGTTTTTCCAAAGTAGTGAGTGGGGTACAGTATCAAATGCCTTCCTTAGATCGACAAAAAAGACATATAGTTTTCCCCTCTTTTTTCTTAATGATAGTTGGATTAAAGTAGTTAGTGTAAATATGTGGTCAATACATGATCTTTCTTTTCTAAATCCCGCTTGGTTTTCGGGTCCTTTCCTTATATCTATAAAAATGAAATCCAAAATCGATGTTTGTTATCGCGTAGCGCAAAATCTACTGAATCAATCATTATGAAATTTCGCATGTAGGTAGCTGAAAATTCCGTTTAACATATAGGCTATTAAAAAAAAAACTAAAAAAGTTAATGTGCTTTTTTTTTAAATAAAAAACGAACAAGCGATAGTTCCAGCCTTTTACCGCTTGGCGCCGCACTGGTCGCGACGATAAATGAATTTGATTGGTTAATAATTAACACGTGGTTTGTTTACACGTTGAATGTTAGTTTGTTCACACGATGAATGTTTTTAAAAGGTAAGATTATCCAATCGCCGTGAAACTTTAGGAAGTTATTTACTATACTACTGGGAAGATATCTGGTTTGAATTCGATTTTACATAAATATTCTTTGCAATTTTATTTGCAAATTTTCTACTTTCACTCGCAAGCAGCGCCTCTCGCGGCTTCTGGTGAAATTACAATTATAAATTGTAAAAATGCTAAAATGTGTTCCAAGTATAATAAATTTAATTAGAAATATAGCAATATAATATTCCAAAGACGTTGTAAAAAAACTTGGCATTTCAATATTAATATATATTTAAAGAAAATATCGTAACGTTTTTGTGTTAAATGTTAAAATGTAATGTTTAAATATATTTTTAAATTGTTAATTTAATTTGTTGTTGTTTTATAATAATGAAGATGCAAATTACATTGTTTTTGTGGCTGTTTATTATCGTTTGTTTATATAAAAAAATTACATTGTATGTGGTGATGATAACAAAAATGAATTTTTAAATTAATATACATAATTCATTGAAAAAAATGAAATACTTAATTATAAAATCCAAAAACGTGACAATATCGTATTTAAAAATTAATAAATGTTTAAAAAAATTATGTTTCAAAAATATATTCAAACGCATATAACAATATTTATATACGTTTATAAATCTATATATAGGTGGATTTGATGTTTTCTAGAATCGTTTTAACAAATGTTCGTCAGGCAAACTTTTACTCGGGTAAAAACCGGGCGAAGCCGGGTACATTCGCTGAATACAGTTATTTACAAATGTTCGTTTGTGACAAGATACTATTCCTTCAACTTCAAATTACCGAGTGGACCAATTAATATTGATTTTATTCAACTTATCGAGTATTTTTAAAGGGACCTGGAAAAAATTTCAAATTATCGAGAGTATAGACAAGTGTAGATTCAATATAGGGATTGGATGTTTGCTAGAATCGTTTTAACAAATGTTCGTTAGGCAAACTTTTACTAGGATAAAACCGGCGAAGCCGGGAACATATATAGCAGATGTGTACCCGGCTTCGCCCGGGTTTTATCTGAGTGGAAGTTTGCCTAACGAATATTATTGATAATTATATTCCGGAACACACAGAATATTATGATAATAATGTTAATAATATTCGTTACGTTATATATTTATATAATATAGAAAATATATTTTTCGAGAAAACATATCCACTCTCTCTACTGAATAGATTTAAAAAAATATATATATGTCGTAAAAAAAGATGTATTTTAGGTACGTTACCAATTCATTCATGCAGTCGTGGATTGAATTGAAAATGATAACTTTATATCCAAAATTAAATTTATTTTAATGATTATATTTTTAAGAACAAACAGTTTTGCATACATACAATTCTATATGATATTCTAAGTCTATACAAAAAAACATCTTGGGTTGTACTCCTTTTGTTAAGGATTTTAAAAAATTAACTCTGTGTTAATTCTATGATTATTTAAAATATAATTATATTAATGAATAATAAAAATTATATTTTTATTATGTCATTTCTTCCCTCCAAGGATAAAAAATTAGGGAGTAATTTTCAAAGTAAAAAAAAAGTATCATTATTATTTACATAGATTATCAATTAAGATGGAGGATACCAATTGAAACTATATCAATGATTCTCTTTATTCATTCTACATATTCTTATTTGTACCTTTGTTTGACAGTAGCTGAAAACTATCCAATCTTATTTGAATTTATAGGTGTCTCCTTCCTATAATTCATAAGGGGATTTACCTCATGAATTGAGTAGGCCTTCTCAGGCTCTCAAGATTCAAAAGGTATTTTGCCACATGCCAAAAAAATATATATCTTTGAAAATCACAAATTTATTTCTCATAATGACGAGTGGTATCCAACATCTTGTTTCACATTTATTTGGTTTGATCAGAATAAAAACATAAAATAATGGGTTATTTCCACATAATGAAAAATATTTACACATGAAGTTTTATTATTTACATTTAAAAAAAAAAGAATGTTCGAATATGAAATGTTCCATATAAAATTTGTGAGGGAAAAATATATAGAATCATATGAGTGAATTTCTCAACAAATAAAATCAAAATGTAAAATATTTACAACAACATTAATTAAAAGTGGTATGTTTTTAAAATAAAATAAAATATTTGCATTTTTAGATTATATAATATTTCCCCCCTGTGAAAAAGATTTTAAAAAAGTTAAAATTTGAAAATAAAAATGGCTATTACAAAAATAATTAATTAAACGAAATCAAAATGTCTATAAAATAATTACAAATTAAACAATAAAAATCAATGTCTATATTTTTTCAAAATAAACAAAAGAAAGTTTGTTTATAAATAATTTATATAAATATGAAATTAAAATAAAACTATATATAAGAAATAATAATGATAGATTAATATAAAAATTTATATGAAGCCACAAAAGGTATTTAAAATATGAATAATTATGTCGTTATGCCTGCTGTATTTCAAAATATTAAATGGCAGTAGAAATGTTTATCTTTACACAAATATAATTTAAAATGAGTTTTTCCTAAAATATAAACATTTAAATGCATGTAAATAATATATAAAAGTATTTTTCAATAAAATGGATGAGTAATTAAATGATTATAAAGAGATATTTGAAGTGACATTAAGTTATGTGTGTAGGCAAAAGAATTGGGGTTAATATTTGTTCTCCATTGTCCATATCCAAAATATGGCCTTTCTGTAAAAAACATGGTTTATCATCAATATCTATTAACTTTGTGTTAGAAATTTGGTTTACTATTAAGTCATTTTCTAAATTAGTGCTATTTTGAAATAAAAAATCTGATTCTGGGTAAAATAATTTAAGTTTATTTGAGTGTATAATTTCTGTTTGTTTTCTTTGAGGTAAAATGGGTTTATTTATTTCATATGTGACTGGAGATAGTTGTTTTAAAATTTTAAATGGGCCTATATATCTTTGTGTTAATTTACCAGTGTTTGGATAAATAAAGGTTTTCACTAATACCTGATCTCCTTCTTTAAAAATGGGTTCTGGGTGTTTAATATCATAAATCTGTTTGCTGTGTTCAAGGGATTTTATGGTTCTTTCATTGGTTAATTTTCTTGCTTTTTCTATTGGTGTATGTGTTTCTGTGTCATGTTCTATATACTGTGGTTGTATTCCATAGTATAAGAACCTAGGTGTAAAGCCTGTTATAGTATGTACTGTATCATTATAACTTTCAGTAATATTAGGAATATATTTTGTCCAAGGGATCTTTAAATTATGATTATATTCACATCTTAACCTATTTATGATAGTGGAATTCAATCTTTCTACTTTTGCATTTGTTTCTGGGTGATGGGCACTGGTGAGTAGATGCTTAACATTATTTTTTCCTAAAAATTGTTTAAATTTATTGCTAAGAAAAGCTGCATTTCTGTCAGTTATTAATATTTCAGGTTTGTTAATTTGGAATAATTTTTTTAAACAAGTTATATATGAATCAGTGGATACAGATTTTGTAGGAAAGGTCCAAAGGAATCTACTGTGATGATCTACTATCATATGGATACTGTGTTTGGTTGTCCCATAATTATGTAAGCCTCCCATTGTGTCTAAAGAAAAAATATGATTTGGGTGTGTAGCTATTGGCATCTGTTGTAGTGGTCCATAAACAATTCTGTTATCCCTAGATTTATTTAACTGGCAAGTTTCACAATGCTTTGTGGAATTATAGTAATTTAGTCCACCTACTGTGTCAGAAACAAAATGAGCTATGGGGTATCTGCTGAGAAAATCAGCTTCTTTATTTTCCTTAATTAATTTAATTAAATCAGATTTTTCATATGGTGAAAGTTTTTCATCAAATTCTACACTATTAAAATTTCTAAAATCATTTTCATTAGGAGGAATAATAGATTTAAATAAAGGAATTACATTATGATGTGTATAATTATTATTATTAGGGTTATGGTAATTAACATTAAGAATTCTACCAAATTGAGTAATTGTAAAACTTTGAAAATCAATGTCTAATTTAAATAATCTTATATGGTGTAAAGAAAGCAATACATATGGCAAATCAATATCAGAGGAATAAAAATCAATATCTCTAGTAATAGATCCTATAGTTGTATTAACATTAATTTTTGAATTTATATTTAGCATACCGGATGTCTGTTTAATATGAGGTAAATTATTAAAAACAACATAGTTTGGTTGAATCTTATCTATCATATGTTGAGGAATTATAGAGAAGGTACAGCCAGTATCCATGAGAGCTACAATACTGTTATTATTCACATTTAGATTTATATACAGACCTTGGCGTCAGGAGTGTTGAAGGGGAGCTGGTCGGCATTCGCTCGAAGGGGCTGCTGTCTGCGTCAAGGTATCCATGGATCGAGACGGCACGGACATGAAGCTTGCAGCTGGGGAGGCTTGTACGGCCTTCTCCCGAAACCAGCACCTATTCTCAGGATGGAAGCGTCCGGCATGTCCCCTGTTTAGGCAAATTCGGCAGGGGCGTCTTTTAGAACTATAGTCCATAGGGCTTCTTCCTGGATGTCCCCATTGCTTTTGTTGTACTTCCATTCTTGGGGCTGTTTCCCTTTTAATAGATGACTCCTCCACCTTTGCATCTTTATTTGGCAAATTCTGCAAGCTTTTTGCGTGAATTTCTAGAAATTCCATTAAATCCTTACTTGAAGGCACAACCCTTGGGTTGTTCTGCAATTCCCACTGTTTTCTTGTGGTTTTATCAAGCTTATCTTGTATGATCTTAACGAAAAACACATCAGATAAACTATCGATTTGGTAACCTAATACCTTCACTGTTCTTACTATCTCGTTGCAACTATCTAGAAGTTTAAACATTGACTTATGGTTGTCATCGGCTAACTTTGGTAATCTTAATGCATTATCTATTTGGGTGAAAATCAGATCCTTTGGATTATCATATCTTGTTAATAAGGTTTGCCAAACCTCAACATAATTATCGGCTGTAATTGGAAATGCGTTGACCAGTCTTAGGGCTTCGCCTCTCAGTTGGCCTTTTAAATATTGTAACTTTTCAATATTAGGTATTTGTGAGTTTGAACCAACCGCAGAAAAAAATAGATCCTTAAATGAAAGCCATGATTCTAATCTACCATCGAAAGTTGGCAATTCAAGTTTAGGCATTTTAACATGTAAATTTACTTTTTTCTCAGATGTTTCTTGCCCATTATGCCTTAAATCCAATTCACACTTTAATCTTATACACTTATCTATGCAATTTTCCACTTCGTCATTCAAATCCTCATCCTCAAGTTTCTGCAAGAAAATATCACTCATTTTCATCAAATCATTATTTGCATACTCTAGTTTGCATTTCGTCGCATTTACATCTACCATAGACACAATGGATTCGATGTTTTCTTCAATGCCTTTTATACTTTTTTTTATCCTTTTCAATTTCTTAATTAAAGTTTCGACTTCCATAATTGGTATTCTTTTATCTATATCTTTTCCCAAATATCTTAGTTGCAATATATGGCTTTGAAATCTATTGGAATTCTTCCCGTACAGGGTTAAAATACATCCTGTCGACTATTAATAAAGGTGTCGTAAAAAAAGATGTATTTTAGGTACGTTACCAATTCATTCATGCAGTCGTGGATTGAATTGAAAATGATAACTTTATATCCAAAATTAAATTTATTTTAATGATTATATTTTTAAGAACAAACAGTTTTGCATACATACAATTCTATATGATATTCTAAGTCTATACAAAAAAACATCTTGGGTTGTACTCCTTTTGTTAAGGATTTTAAAAAATTAACTCTGTGTTAATTCTATGATTATTTAAAATATAATTATATTAATGAATAATAAAAATTATATTTTTATTATGTCATATATATATAAATTAAAATATCTAGAGATATACTACATGATATTAGCCAAAAGGCCGAGAAACGATATTTTATATATAGAGATGACCTGGCTTCGTGTGTCTTCTGCTCGAGTGAATGTTTCGCAGGTAGAATTTTGTTCCTGCCTACTGAAAATTATTATCTGGCTTCGCCCGTGGTCTGTTTTAATGAATATTCCCCTAAAGAATTTTGTTTATGTAAATCATGCATGATACAGCAATATTGTCATCATCATTTCTGACTAAAAATATATTGTTGCTCAGTACCTGTGTTAGGTTTTATTTTTATTATTATTATTGTATTTTATTAATTAATTATAATTCATAGAATTTTATTGTTACTCTTATCATCATTCTTTTTGTTGTTTTTCTTCTTCTTCTGTTGTCTTTTCTTATCTTATATCTTATCTTATCTTATTCTTATCTTATATATATATATATATAAATGAATGTATGTGTGTGTGTGTGTGTGTGTGTGGTCTGTTTGTCCTTTATGCCTGACCAAACCACTCATTGGAACGCCATGAAACTTTGGGAAGTTATTTAGTATAGTACTGGGAAGGTTTCTAGCAAATAAAATTTTTGAAATAACTTTTCGCTTTAAAATAATAAAGATAAATATTCTAATTTATCTGTTATAATTCAACAATCTGCTCTAAATATTATCATGATGATACGATGATTTTGTAATGTAGAAAATTAGGAAAGACAAAATTCAGGATGACACGGCAATTTATTTGAGACAAGAATAATGATACAATTCCAAGGCAAGATACTATTCCTTTAACTTCCAATTACCGAGGGAACCAATTAATAATGATTTTATTCAACTTATCGAGTATTTTTCAAGGGACCGGGAAAAAATGTTCACTTTATCGAGAGATTCGTTAGACAAACCTTTACTCGTGTTCGCCAATCTTCTTTCTGGCTGGTTCTTCTTGTTCACCTTTCACTCTTCCGCCCAGAGGTACAGTCAGCGCCAAGATCTTCCTATAAATAACGCGGGCTCTCAAAGATCTAATCTACGGTGAAGACACCACTCTCACACAGTTCCAAGTCAACATACACTTTATTCTCAAACACACTATTTATACAAAAATTCATACACACGTGACCAGGCACTCGTGGTCAAATACAATAAAAACATATATACACAGAGTTATAATAAATTAAACTCTAACATTCCTCCCCCCGTTGATGGGTACCATCAAGATCCGGAGGGGCCACCGGCAGCAGCACCATCTTCACCAAGGGTCCTCGGAGCACTCCAACCGATGTTCGCACCGATACAACCCGCACCAGGCCGTCCTTCCCAGGATGGGTCTCCACTGGTCTGCCCATAAGCCACCTTGCAGGGGGCATTCTTTCCTCTTTTATCAATACGAACGTATTGATGTCGACACTGGGAGAGATGGTCTTCCACTTAGTTCCATCATTTGCTAACACGGCAGCCAGTTCTTTGGTCTGATGTTGAGCCAGATAGAAACGCGAACGCAACTGTCGTGCAGCTCCTACAAAATTTGTTCCTGATCACTATATAGCCGAGTGTAGTGCTCTCTTCGCGCTACATATCGCTAAAGGCCGACATGATGGTGGGTGTAGAGGCATCTGTGACTAATTCAAGATGTACGGCTCGGGTCACATAGCACACAAATAGACAGATGTAGCCTTTTTCGTCTTTCGACCTCTACCCTTGGACATTCGAAGGTTCACAGGTCCAGCACAATATACACCACTTATTGAGAAGGGTTTACCCGGTGTTAATCTCTCCTTGGGTAAATCGCTCATTAGCTGGCCTGGAGTGACGCGATTGTATCGACAACATGTCACGCACTCTCGAATGCATCTTTTCATCTGATCTTTTACTCTCAGCATTCAATACTTCTGTCCCAATGTGGACAGCATCAGGTGCACACTTCCGTGCATAGTCCGCATATGAACTGCTCGATCAATCATCTGAGCCACTCTTCCTGATGAAGGCAATAGCGCAGGATGTTTTTGTTCACATGCCATAGATGGAGCCCATTTCAATCTACCGCCGACTCCAAGGATTCCTAGATCGTCGAGGATCGGCGCTAAACCATAAATCTTGCCCGTGCTTTATTGATCCTAGAGTGGTCAAACTTCTCATTTCTTCCTGAAATGCCGGCACTGAATTGCCCGAAGTATTCTCTCATGAGCATTTCTCAGTTCGGCTGGGCTTAAGTGCGACTGATATCGCTCCGCACTGTTACGGCAGTTATGGCAATAACGCAACATCTAAGGCCACTTTTCGGATATATCCATTAAAGGTCGAGCTTATCTCTTTCATAGCCACCAAGAAAGGTGTTTCACCGATGGCCTGAATACTCTGGAGCTCAGTTTGACTTTAGTTCTCAAGCACAGGAGGCATTCCAGGCCTTTCTGTGGGTTCCACTGACAACCAGGTAGGTCCTGTCCACCAGATGGAAGACTATTTCAGCTCGGACCCCAGAATTCCCCGCGAGGCAATATCCGCTGGACTATCTCCTGTGGGAACATAGCGCCACTCCCTTATTTGTGGACAACTCAATCTCCGCCACACGATTGCCGATGAAAGTGGGGAGATCTCCAGACATAGTTCTTAACCAATTCTAGACTATGGTAGAATCGGACCAACAGGTATCACTCTCCAGTTTGATATCCAACTCTTCCATTATATTTTCCATTAGTCTGGTCAGTAGAAGAGCCGCGCACAATTCTAAACGTGGAATTGACATCTTCCGCATGGGGGCCAACTTAGTCCTTGATGCCAACAGTTTTACACCGACTCCATCATCAGTGGGAATTCTCATGTAAACAGCTGCCGCATAGGCGTCTTCGGAGTCATCACCGAATCCATGCAACTGCACTCCCTGGGTATTCCTTCCGAGACCCAACCATCGGGGTATTCTCAATCTTCCTAGGAAATTTAACTCCTTTCTAATGGTCCATGTTTCACTCAATGATTCATCCATCGGACCATCCCAATGTAATTCCGCTATCCACAACCTTGAACCATTATTTTTCCTGTTACAAGGATAGGTACCAACCATCTTAAGGGATCTTCTAACTTGGTGATGAAGGAAAGCATTTCGCTCGTGGTAGTCGCCGATGTCTTTTCCAACGACTGATCTCCATATAAGAAACAGTCTTCTCTTTGGATCCATCCCAAACCCAATGTCCTTATAACATTGGACTGTTCAAATGCAATCCTTTTTGCGCAATGTTCTCTCGCAATGTTGCCCAAAATCGTCAGATCAATTTCTTTAGAATCTGTGGTCTCTAGGGCTTTGAAGGTGATTGAGGCCGGAGAGGGTTCGTTTCTTCCAGTGTCTTCCTCTTCCAAGTCTATACTTGATTCTTCTTTCTTCATGCAAAGTACTCTGGAAGATATGGCTTTAGGGCTCTTTGTTTGAGCTCTTACCTCTACATCGCTTGAAGCCCCCACTCCAGAACTCTCCACATCAAGAGGCTCTGAAGGTTGAGAATCCTCAATTGCAGACCTTTCGTCAGAATCTTCCACTGCAATTTCTGGAACCCCTTGAGAACCTTGAGCTTTACCTCTTGAAGAATCAGGATCTGATGCTAAGGCATCGTCTGCAGGCTTAGAGGTATCGTCTGAAGGCTCAGAGGTATCGTCTGAAGGCTTAGAGCGGTCATAGGATTCCGAAATATTCCTTAGAGATCTCAAACCACTCAATATAATAGTCCTATGATCTACAGGATTCGCAATCCTCTCCTGGAGACTTGTCTCCTAAATTAAGACCTTTTCGCTTGAGTAGGCACTTGCCCCTTTGGAGAACTGGCCGGAGTATAACATTGGAGTTACTGCAGCTCCAGAAACAGTTTCCTTCGATACAAGTTACATTTTATTGTTTGGAAGATATATGCCAATTGAACTTTTTTTTCTATTGGCTCTCTATTCACATAGGTGATCTGGATGGTACAACCCTGTTTAGAAAGCGCCTCACTTTCTCCAACCTTTGCATCATTGCACCATCAGTTGTCCATCTTTTTCTTCCAAAGAAATCTAAGGTAGTCCCAATCATTATCTCTGATGGCGATCATCCAGAAATATCTTTTCAGGTCGGCCACAACTCCGAACTTATTCCTCCGAAGCTTTATCCTTATCTCAGGGATTCTTCTCAGCAGACTGGGTATCCTCTTCAAATATCGCTTCAACGAGAATCCGTTTCGTCCTCGATAGGAAGCACCGTCTTTCGCTGGCCGTACAGGCGCAGCCTTGGATTCACACCCAAATACAGGGTGATCAGGAAAATAGCATCCCTTTACTTTAAATTCGACAACTCCAGTTTGTCCTGCTTCCATCATTTTCCGCGATGCTGGAATTCTGACAACTCTTTCCTCAATATCATCAATGGACTCAGCCTCACCATCTGCAATCTCCACTTGATCCGCGCCTTCAGCTACCGCTTTAGAATTGCTCACCGATTCACAAGCCTCAATTGCAGTTCCAGAATCCCCTACTTCATTGTCCTTGGTTTCAGCTTCAGAATCCTTTACTCCGTCGCCCTTAGGCTCATCTTCAGAGTCTTTTACTCCGTCGCCCTTAGGCTCATCTTCAGAGTCTTGTACTCCGTCGCCCTTAGGCTCATCTTCAGAGTCTTGTACTCCGTCTTCCTTAGGCTCATCTTGTTCTGCATATGGCCTTTCTGCCATCTTTGAATCAGTACCCTGTTCTGTATATGGCCTTTCTGCCATCTTTGAATCGGTACCTTGTTCTGCATCTAGCTTTTCTGCCACCTTTGAATCGGTGCCTTGTTCTACATAGAGCCCCTCTGCTACCTTTGAATCGGTACCTTGTTCTGCATCTAGCCTTTCTGCTACCTTTGAATCGGTACCTTGTTCTGCATCTAGCTTTTCTGCTGCCTTTGAATCGGTGCCTTGTTCTGCATCTAGCTTTTCTGCTACCTTTAAATCAGTGCCTTGTTCTGCATCTAGCTTTTCTGCTACCTTTGAATTGGTACCTTGTTCTGCATCTAGCCTTTCTGCTACCTTTGAATTGGTACCTTGTTCTGCATCTAGCCTTTCTGCTACCTTTGAATTGGTACCTTGTTTTGCATAGAGCAGCTTCACTTCTTCGGTGTTCTTTGAATCCATTCCTTGTTCCACATCCAGCACTTTCTCTTTATCTGCTTCAACGGATTCTTTCTCAACTTCAGCCCTATTACTTTCATCAACTTCTATAACAGACTTCTTCTTGACTTGAGCCTTATTACCTTCTTCAGCAAAATGCCCTTTTACTACTTGAGCCCTTTTACTTTCTTCAACGGCAATCTGCTTGGATGTCTCTTCTACCATTTTCTCGGATGATACCACAATCCCAGCATCTTCCTTAATAGAAGCTGGATCAACTCCTTTCATCAGGGTAACTCCGACAACACTTGGCCTTTCACTCATCCTGCATTCTAAACTGCCTCCATCGCGGATCTTCAAATCCAAGTTGGGCAGTCGGCTTCTTCTTCCAGGCAGCGAGCCTTTCTGGCATCCATTGTCCCGAAAGACTTCAGCACCCTGCGTCGGAGGATAGAGGAACTCATCTATTTGTCTTTCCAGGTCGAACCATTTTTGTTTATACTGTATCACAGTATCCTGCTCGTCCTCCAATTCCCGCCTAGAGTTGTCCTCGTCATCGATCATCAAGTTCCAGATTATCCTATCCTCTTCTCGGAGCTTCACCATGTACTCCTCCATCATTTTGTAAGTAGTTCTCACGAAATTCTCTGAGGGAGCATCTTCATCTAACTCCGCTTCTACCTCTTCCATCAACTTGGAGATAGCCCTTCTTTGAACGGCTCTACTTCTTAATGCCCGCTTCATGGCTTAGACTTGCCTTTGTTCTTAACGTGAATTATTGCTTGACGCTCTATACTTCGGCCTTTTCCTTTTCTTAATTCAATTTGCAAAACTTTTTGCAAAACTTTATTTGCATAAATTCTTCTTTTTCTACTCTTGCTTAAATTTGCATAAGCCTTCTTTTCTTGATTTTCATCAACAAATTGAATTTAAGAATTTTAACTCCAAACCTCAATCAAGAGTGAATTCTTCTTTTTAACTTGAATCCGGTAACTTATATCCGGTCAACTTAAATCCGGTAACTTATAACCGGTAACTTAGATCCGGTAACTTATAACCGGTCAACTTAATCTTGAATCTTGAATCCGGATCCGGATGTAGAGGGACCAAAATGTTCGCCAATCTTCTTTCTGGCTGGTTCTTCTTGTTCACCTTTCACTCTTCCGCCCAGAGGTACAGTCAGCGCCAAGATCTTCCTATAAATAACGCGGGCTCTCAAAGATCTAATCTACGGTGAAGACACCACTCTCACACAGTTCCAAGTCAACATACACTTTATTTATTTATTTATTTCATCTCAATTTGCAGGTGTTACATTCGAGCACAGCTCGCGAGTCACCTTGTCCATATTATTTACACATGGCGAGTTGTGATGCTGGAGTGGCCCCCCGAACCTTACAGGAGGGCAGTTGTTGGGTGTTTGGCTGTCAGCTAGCCATTGGGTCCAGGTCGTCGGATTCGGTGGCTGAGGTCACCTTGGTTTTGAAAAATTTCTTGTATAGTTGGATTTGAGGATTTTTGAAATTGCGAGAATAGTCTTGTCGCAGAGTCTTGATAAATCTCTTCTATATTAGGCTGGTTGAGATCTTCTTTGAGAATTTTGTTTGAAAGATTGAATGGGGCTCCTATAGTGGTTCGTAAGCAAATCCTCATGAAGGCATCTATTCTTTTTTTATCCGTAGGTGTGATATATTTGCCCCAGACTGGTAGTGCGTACGTGATGATGGGTAGAATGCAGGTTTTGTACAACGTGAATTTATGCTTTGTTGTTAAATTACTTTTAAAATTAAGCAGGCTTGATAGAGATATTTTGGCTATCTTTGCCTTTCTTATGGTGTTTTGGACATGTAGGTTAAATTTTAATTTCGAATCCAAAGTGACACCAAGATACTTGGCATGGTCGGCCCAACTAATAGTGCTTGAGTTTACTGTCAAGTTGGTTTGTGGCTTGAATTTTTTGTTATCTCTTGGGGGAAAAACTATTGCTTGAGTCTTAGTTGGGTTAATGTCTAGTTTCCACTCATCGCACCATTTGATTATGTTATTTAGGTAATTCTGAAGCTGAGTAACCAATAGGTTGACTGATTTGGAGTTGAATAAAATTGCTGTGTCATCTGCGAAGAGCTTAAGTTTACATTTAGAGTGCAGTGGGATGTCATTAATGTAAATATTGAAAAGGTGGGTCCGAGGATAGAGCCTTGAGGTACTCCAGTCTGGATTGGCTTTGGTTCAGTTATAAAATTCCCTTGCTTGACTGAAAATGTCCTGCCCTGTAGATAATTCTGCATAAAATTGATAATGTCACTTGGAAACTGGTGTTTTGTGAGTTTCTTTATAAGGCCATTATGCCAAACTTTATCAAATGCTTTCGCAAAATCTAGAAAGACAGCACCTACCACTTCCTTGTGGGATCTTCTTATCTGGATATAGTCCAGAACTGCAATGAGTTGGTGAGTTGTTGAGTGCCCCCTTCTAAATCCGAATTGCTGCGGGATGATGAAGTTAGAGTTGTCCAAGTACATCTGAAGTCTACGTAGAATAATTCTTTCGTAAATTTTGCCGATGGTGGAGAGGAGGCTGATAGGTCTTAGATCTTCAGGGGATTTAGCGGATTTTTTTGGAATTGGAATTATGATAGCATGCTTCCAGACTTTGGGGTAGTAACACAAGTGCAGTGCGGCGTTGAATACTCCAGCTAGAAATACGATCCATTTGATGGGAAGATTCTTGGCCATTTGCGGAGTGATATTGTCATGGCCAGGAGCTTTGTGGTTAGCTAAGTATTTAATTACTTCTTTGACTTCATTTGGTGTCGTCATTGTGAGCATTTTTTCTTGTTGGTGATTATAAGTTATATTTGGTTGGTCTTCTTCTTTTTCCTTGGAGAACTGGTTGGAGAAGTGTTCTGCAAGTTCATTTCCGATTTCTTTGTCGGTCAATAAGGTTTTGCCGTTCGTTACTAAACTTGAGATCCTTTCCGTTTTTTTCCTGATGGGTTTTGTTTTTCTCCAGAAGTCCTTTGGGCTTGATTCAATCTTGTGTATGAATTGATTCCAGTTCTCGGTGGAGTCGGATTTGAGGGCTTTGTTAACTTTTCCCTGTAGGTTTAAATAAATGGCTCTATGGGCTGGATCCCAGGTTGCTTGCCATCTCTTACGAGCTTTATTCTTTTCTTTTATCAAGGCCTTGGTCGAGGGGTTCTGTTTTGATGAAGAGGATGATATAACTGTGTTTTTTGAGTAGCTGTTGTAGATTTTATCATTTAGTATGGTCACTGCTGAGTCAATATTGGCTTCCGTTTTCAAGGGTACTCTAGGAGGCGTACTGGAAATTAAGTCTTGTTGGAAGTGTACCCAGTTAGTGAGTCGGCAAGCCCTAGTCGTGAATTCATCCTTCGGGCAGGTCAGCTCTAGGATTACTGGGAGGTGATCTGAAGATAAGGCATCCAGGGTCTTAATCCTCGAAGTCCAGGGAATGTTTCTAAGAATTGCGATGTCTAAAAAGTCTGGATTTCCCAAAGGACTGTAGTGCGTGGGTGAAGAAGGTGCGACAATGTCCAGGTTTTCTTTTTCGGAAAAATTATGAAGCACGGTTCCACTATTATTGGAGGTTCTTGAGCCCCAAAGAGGGTGCTTGGAGTTCCAGTCTCCTGCAGCGATTACTGATTGATTATTCTCTAACAAGAGATTCAGATCTTCCTCCTGGAGTGGTAGATCGGGTTTCTTATAGATTGACGATATCTGCACTACTGCCCTTCCATCTGGTTTCATTAGAATTGTGGTGTTTTCCATGTTAGATGTTTGAATCAGCACTTTTTTATATTTAAGATAGTTTTTTAGAATTATTGCCGTTCCACCGCCCCTTCCAACGATTCTATCGTCTCTTATTGTCTGATAGTTTCTGAGTTTGAGGTCGACAGATGGTTTTAAGTGTGTTTCACTGAGCAGTGCCATGTCTATTGAGTTTTCTTCTAAAAACTGTAGGAATTCTTCTTTTTTGAGTTTGATTCCGTTGCAATTCCAGAAAACGATTTTTAAAGGTAATTTGCCTTTCATTGTAGGTAAGTTTTGATAATTTCTAATAACTTTTCGCACAGTTCCCTGGTGTCAGAACGAGTAGTTTTCTTTTTTGTAGTTTCCGCGTAACTTGCCTTTTGTTTTTCAACAGATGCTTCTTCTGTTTTAGTGGAGCTTGCTTGAGGTATGGTGTTAGGGGAGTTTTGTCTGGGAGGCTTTAGCTGCTGTTGTTGTGGCTTCGGAAAATTTGGGCATCCGCGGTAATTGGCTGTGTGCGCCTCTCCACAGTTAGCGCACTTTGGTGGGAGCTGTTTCGACTTTCTTGGACAATCCTTCGAATGATGTTCTTCAGCACACTTGACGCATTTGGGCTTCAAAAAGCAGTTTAGCTGGCCATGCCCAAAACCCTGGCAGTTAAAGCATTGGGTCACTCGTTTTGTAGTCCTGAATGATTCCACGACTATTTTTTGGTAAAGTATTTCAGTTATTCCATAGATTCGTTTATTGTGTTCATTTTTCGGTAGCTCTACTAGGACTATATTCATCGGTATTTTGGTCGATTGTCTATGGAGTCTTTTGACAATGACCTCAGTGAAGCCCATTGAGACCAGTTCAGTTACGACGTCTTCTTCTTTGAAGGCTGTTGTTACCCCCTTCAATACCACTTTCAGTGGTTTTTCCTCCTGTAGTCTGTAGGAATATCCTCCATTATTTTTCTGTACATACTCCCTGATTTTTTTGAAGTCGCCTATGTTTTTCGATTTAATTATGTGCTTTTTGCCAGAAATCGTGACTTGGAATGGTTCCGTGCACAAGCCTTTTAGTTCTTGGCAAAGAAGCTTCCAATCTGCTACATTTTCTGCAATAACAGGAGGAATTCTCGGTTTTTTCACGTTAGTGACTGTGGTCCATGGGCCATCGTTGTCGTTATTTTCTTCATCGTCTTGCGGTGGGTGAGCTACGTTCATTTGTTGAGAAATTTCAGTGGCGGGACTTTGTTCGTCGATGTCCATTCTAGGCGTCTTCAGATTACGCTCGCTCCTAGTTGGCGATCTTGAGTCATCCGATTGGGAGCCGCGAGTTCTCTTCTTTGATTGAACCGTTTCCTCAAGTTTATACTCGATTCCACATTTGTCTAGGATCTTCGTTATTAAGGAGGCTTCGATTATGCATAGTTTCTCGCCGGTTGGTCCGATCGTCGATTTAATTACAATCGGTGGCATATTATTACTTACTCTAAAAAACTTTCAACAGAAATCTTCACTAATTTACATTCAATTTTTTGTAATACATACACTTTATTCTCAAACACACTATTTATACAAAAATTCATACACACGTGACCAGGCACTCGTGGTCAAATACAATAAAAACATATATACACAGAGTTATAATAAATTAAACTCTAACAACTCGGGTAAAACCCGGGCGAAGCCGGGTACGTCCGCTAGTGTGTTATAAATACAACTAAATCGCATTAAATCGTAATGTAATTCTCTTTTGTTGTGTGAAATAAATCGAACTGAATCGAATTGAGTCAGCTCGTTCTTTCTAGAAGAAACTTCAAAGAAAACGTGCTAACATTTTTTGGTGCCGAAACCCGGGAAAGAAGTAGAAGAAATAGAAAGTTCTTAGAAGCCATATAAAAAAAGAAAGGTAAGGTTTTGAATACTAATCTTTAAAATATGGAAACAGATATCTTAATTTTTGAATCTCTGATTAAAAGTTTAGAATTGATAAAAGCAGATGTAAAATATAATTTAGAAGGCAATGATAAAAAGCACTTATGTAAAATAAAGAAGACTTGTTAAATTTAAAAGCTAGCTTTGATAATCAATATGTGAAATTAGTAAAATATAAAGGCATTAATGCTGAAGAAAAATTTAAGGTTTCCTTTGAGGCAAAGTCTAAAATCAATTCTTTTCTGATAAAAATAAATAGATCGCTGGGAAATTTAAATAAAAATACATTTTCTGGTGAAACGCATTTAGAACTTCCCAAATTTCAATTGTCCACCTTTAGTGGTGATAGTTCAGATTGGCTGAGTTTTAAGGAAATTTTTATTAGATCTATTGATCAAAATCCAACACTGGGAAATTATCAAAAACTTCAATATTTAAATTCTGCACTAAAAGGAAATGCCGCTAGACTTATTAGGGCATTCAATATTTCTGATGAAAATTATCCTATTGCCTGGCAAACTTTGGTCAATAGATTCGACAAAAAAAGTGAATTGGCTTTTAAACAAATTCAAAATTTATAATATGATGCACTAGCGCGCCATCTGTTATCAAAATTCAAAACTATTTTAAAGGCGTGAGATTCTTTTGAAAATAAACAATTTCTACTGCCCTTACTGCAATTGAAAAATTAAAGGGAGGGCCTGGCTCATCAGTGGTGAACCCTCCCAGCGGTTTCGCCAGTTTAATCTACCATACCGCTGTTATATTGCATTTTTGGAACTTCCTTTTATAGTGATACTGTTGGTAGACTCTTGGAATGGGTATTTTAGAAGAACTATGGACATAAGCTTTGTAATTCTACTGCCCTCAAAGCTTATGTCCATAGTTCTTCTAAAATACCCATTCCAAGAGTCTACCAACAGTATCACTATAAAAGGAAGTTCCAAAAATGCAATATAACAGCGGTATGGTAGATTAAACTGGCGAAACCGCTGGGAGGGTTCACCACTGATGAGCCAGGCCCTCCCTTTAATTTTTCCATTGCAGTAAGGGCAGTAGAAATTGTTTATTTTCAAAAAGAATCTCACGCCTTTAAAATAGTTTTGAATTTTGAAATTCAAAATTTGTATGATCTAAAAAATGTAAAACAAGAATCGACTAAAGATTTACTTGATCTCCTGGACACTTGTAACGAAAGCATTCAGAATCTCTCTATCCTCGGATTGGAACGTAATACTTTATCGGATATGATTTTAATTCATATAATTCAATCAAAACTTGATCGTTCAATAAGAAAGGAATGGGAGATGAGTTTGCTTGAGAAAGAATATCCATCGTATGAAAAGATGATTTCTTTCCTGGAAAGATTTGCTGGAAGTCTCGGGAGTTTTAAGAATAAAGAAAATTCAAAACAATTCTACAAAATGAATAAATCCACTCATTCTCATTCAGCCACATTTGCCTCTGGCTCTAGTATAGATAGCAGAGTCAAGTCATGCGTCTTATGTAAAGGTGAACATTTTTTGTTAAAATGTTCTAAGTTTAATGGTATGATGTTACCTGAAAGATGGACATTTGTAAAAGATAATCGTCTATGTTACAACTGTCTAAGATCTAACCATAGAGTATCGTCATGCGTCTTCACGCAAAATTGCAAATCATGTAATAAGAGACATCATACTCTTTTGCATAAGTTCAAACCAGAAATGTTAAGTCCTGTTGCGGACATATCTCCATTGACCCATGCCAGTGTTTCATGTTTTGCAGACAACAAAAGTCATGATCGGATATTACTCTCTACGGCTTTAATAAAGGTCAAATCGGAAAACGGGGTTCTATAAACATGTAGAGCCCTCATAGATACAGGCTCTCAAAGGTGTCTTATAACAAATAGTTGTCGAAAGAAATTAAATCTTCCTCTTGCTGAATGTAAAACTACAGTTTTTGGTTTGGGAAACAAACTTGTAGAACAATCAATGGGTGAGGTCTCTCTCCAATTTAGCCCACATTTCTCAAACCTAATATTCAACGCCAATCCTATAGTCATTGATAAGATCACATCAGAATTGCCCAATTTCTTTATAGAAAAGGATAATTGGCCTTATTTGAAAAATCTTCTGTTGGCTGACCCCAATTTTGACAAATCTAGCCAGATTGACTTAGTGATAGGAGCAGAGCTTGCTCCATGCTTATTTAACGGGAAGGTTAGATTCCAAAATTTATCTGGACCCACTGCATGCGGATCCAAATTGGGATGGTTACTTATAGGTAAAATATTACTGTCAGGTGAAAATTCCAATCAAGATATAACTATGTTCGCGTCGGAGGAACAAGATGATTTTCTAAAAAATTCTGGGAGCTGGAGTCGGTACCCTCTGCCAAATCTTTAACCAGAAAAGAAATTTCGTGTGAAGAAATATATATTAATAACCTCAAAATTCTGGAAGTTGGAAGATACTCTGTTGGGCTGCCATTTAGAACATTGCCAACTCTTGGCGAATCTAGGATCAATGCTCTGAAACGATTTCTATCACTTGAAAGAAAATTACAAAAATCTCCAAGTATCCTAAAACAATATTGTGATTTCATGGACGAATATATTTTAATCAATCATATGGAGCTTATTCCCAGTGATGAGCTGGATACATCTTCAGGACAATGTTATTACATACCTCATCATTGTGTTTTTAAAGAGCAAAGCACTACCACTAAATTGAGAGTTGTTTTTGATGCATCTTGCAAAACTAGCAATGGCAAATCTCTAAATGACTTTCTTCATGTAGGACCAAAACTAAAACAGGATATCTTCAACATTCTGATAAGATTTCGAACACGCCCAATAGCTTTTTCAGGAGATATAGAGAAAATGTATCGCCAAGTAAGAATCGATTCTAGGGATTGTGATTTCCAGAGAATTTTATGGAGAAAAAACCCATCAGAACCTTTATTGGATTATAGACTACTGACTGTGCCATATGGATTGTCTTGTGCGCCATATCTCGCCATGCGTACCCTACATCAACTTGCAAGGGACAAGGTGTCAACTTTCCCAGTGGCCTCAAAAATAGTACAAACCGATTTTTATGTTGATGACTTGCTTTCTGGTGCAGACACAATTGAAGAAGCTACATGTCATATTCGTGAAGTCAATAATCTTTCTTCAGCCGGATTTTCTCTTAGGAAATGGAGATCAAACGTCCCAGAGGTCCTTTCTGGATTATCAGAACAGGTTGAAGATAGGCATAATCTTTGGGATTTTGAGAGTGATTCATGTGTCAAAATACTTGGTATTTGTTGGAATCCTTCCTTGGACATTTTTCAGATTCTTGTTAATGACATTCCAGAACAAACGAATTCTAAAAGACATTTGTGTTGTCCCACATCTCCAGAATCTTTGATCCTATAGGCTGGCTGTCACCAGTTATTATTCGTCTTAAAATTTTGCTTCAATCACTTTAGAAACAGAAGTTGAATTGGGATGATCCCTTGCCTGATACTTTGTGCTCTCAATGGAAGAAAATCGAAAAGGAATTATCCGTATTAAATAAAATTCAAATTCCTAGATACTTCTCGTGCAGGGGAGCTTTACTTTCTGTTGAACTTCATGGTTTTTGTGACTCTTCAGAAGTTGTATATGCGGCAGTATTTTATATAAGATCTCATTTCAAATCAGGCCAAGTGAAAGTTTCTCTGATTGCTTCCAAGACGAGGGTAGCTCCTCTGAAAATGATTTCCATACCACGGCTGGAGCTGTGCGCTGCTCTTCTTCTCGCAACTTTATATGATACTATTCGCAATTCTTTATGCTTACAAATTGATAGAGTATTTTTATGGACTGATTCTAAAATTGTTCTCAGCTGGATTAAATCTGAATCTAGACATTGGAAACCATTTGTCGGAAATAGGATTGCTGAAGTTCAAAGATTGACTTTACATTCTTCCTGGCATTATGCCATTTCGAAAGATAATCCTGCAGACTGCGCTTCCTGAGGTATAACTCCTTCAGATTTGGTGGATCACTCTCTTTGGTGGCGAGGGCCAACTTGGCTCTCGGATGTTAACTTTGAAGATCCAATTCAAACTCAATATGATTTTCCGAAAGAAATTTCAGGTGAAAGACGAAAAACATTCTCTGTTTTTCATTCCACTAATCTTCTTTTCCCAGACTTCATTTTCAAATACTCAAATATCAACGAACTTGTTAGAATTACAGCATGGATTTATAGATTTGTATTCAATGTCCAATGTTCTTACAATGAAAGAAAGAAAGGACATCTATCTTCAAGCGAATTAACAAGTTCAATTCACAATATCATTCGTTTCATCCAAAGTTCTGAATTTCAATCAGAAATTACCTGTTGCAAACAAAAGAAATCTTTACCAACTAACTCAAGGCTTTTATCTTTGAATCCTTTCATTGATGAATCTGGACTATTACGGGTTGGAGGAAGATTACGTCATTCAAATCTGCAATTTGATGAAAAGCATCCAATAATATTGCCAAGAGATCATTTTATCACGGAATTAATAGTGCGACAGTGTCATCTGGATCATTTACATTCTGGTCCTCAACTGACCATGTCAGCACTACGATTACGATATTGGATTCCTGCAGGCAGAAGTTTGGTCAAGAAACTAATCCACCAATGCATGGTGTGTTTCAGGGCTAAACGCCAAGTTACCAAGCAAATCATGGGAGATCTGCCTATGCACCGAATTGTGAAATCAAATCCGTTCACTAAAACTGGAATCGACTTTGCAGGACCGTTTTTGATGAAACCAAACATCAAAAGATCTAAAGTAAAATTAAAATCATATGTTGCTTTATTTGTATGTTTCTGCACAAAAGCAATTCATATAGAAATTGTATCAGACCTATCTTCAGCGGCTTTCCTCGCAGCTCTCAAGCGGTTTATTTCTCGTCGAGGAAAACCTTCTGATATATTTAGTGATAACGGGACCAACTTTAGGGGAGCTAACAATATTCTCCGAGAGCAGTTTGATATATTGAACTCTTCAACAATTCAAAAATTCATATCTAATGAACGAATCAACTGGCATTTTATACCTCCTTCCGCCCCAAATTTCGGAGGTATCTGGGAGGCTGGAATAAAATCCTTCAAATTTCATCTTTTCACATGCTTAAAGTCTCAGATACTCACATTTGAAGAGCTGAGTACTCTGACAACTCAAATAGAAGCTTGTTCAAATTCACGACCTATTTGTCCTCTAAGTTCAGATTCAGACGATTTTAATCCTCTTACACCAGGACACTTCTTAATCGGGAGACCCTTAACTGCCCTTCCAGAATATAATGATGATGATGTTCCGATAAACTACCTCGACCGCTGGAGCCTAAATCAAAAAATTAAAAATGTATTTTGGAAACGTTGGAATCGAGAATACCTCAACAATTTGCAACAACGCCTAAAATGGCAAAAATCCTCACCCAACATTAAGGAAGGTGACCTCATCTTGCTCAAGGATACCATATCACCACCAGCAATGTATTGGAGCCTTGGTCGCATCACCAAAGTCTTTCCGGGAGCGGACGGAAAATCCGAGTCGTCCGAAAAGTTCGAGTCGTCGAGGTGAAGACCAAGCACCAAGAACACCTTACTAGAACTGTCTCTAAAATAGTACCATTACCTTTTACTGAGGACTAAGTTAGTCCACCGGGGTGGAGTATGTTAGGTTTCATTTTTTATTATTATTATTGTATTTTATTAATTAATTATAATTCATATTCATAGAATTTTATTGTTACTTATCATCATTTTTTTGTTGTTTTTCTTCTTCTTCTGTTTTCTTTTGTGTTACCATAAAAGGGCAATTTGGTTCAACCTTCAGTTCCGGACACAAAATTTACAAGAGAGTCGTTCTCCCAGCGCTACTGTATGGCTCTGGTGTCTGGGGAAAACGTGCATATGACACAAATGGGGCTCGCAAGCTACTTAGTCTCCACTACAAATATGCGAAAGCAATAATAAGAGGTGGTCCATACACACCGACAATACCAGCTATTTCATTGACGGGTTGTCGCCCACTCGATATCTCTATAAAGGCTCACATAGAATATTTAAAAACTTTGAAAACGGGCCACTACGAATCACGCCCAAGTCCTTCCTTTTTACCCTATCCCCCATTACGGAAGATAATCTATTTTACCAAATCACTACAACTAAATGTCACCACCATTTACACAGACGGATCCCAATCATCAGAAGGAGTTGGGGCTGGAGTCATCCTACCACCTCCTCTACAAACCATACAACTTAAACTCCACCAGGAGTGCTCAGCGTTCCAAGCTGAACTGCTTGCCATTCTTTACGCAACAAAATTCACCATGAATTTCCCGAAAGAACACTTTATCATTGCCTCAGACTGCCAATCAGCTCTATCAGCCATATGTAGGTCTTGGCCCCAAAGAACACAACTAATTGCGGAAATAATCTACAACCTGCATTTTTCACCAAATGTGCAACTCTTCTGGATCAAAGGCCACAGCGGTATTCCAGGAAATGAACTGGCGGATCAGGCGGCAAAGGCTGCAGCACATTCTAATCTGCCACTATCCTTTACCACCCTCCCAAAGAGCGTCGCGCGCGGTAAAAAAGAACAGATAGCCCTCAAAATGTGGACAGACCTCTACATCCAAGATTACTCCACCAGAAATCTACGAAGATTTGCTGCTACCCCGAAACTACTCCTCCAAATGCTTCGAAACATCAAGCATGGATCTACCTCCACAACAATCCTGACCGGCCATGGTTAGATTCAGGCAGACCTTGCAACGGTATCGAAAGAAGACCCAACTTGCCCCCACTGCCAAGATGAAGACCAAACCGTAGACCACCTCCTCTTCACCTGCCCAACCTTCCAATACCAAAGATTCCAGACAGCCACTCTCCTAGGTATCACCAACATATGTCCAGCATCCCTAGAAAATCTCCCAAGAAAGAAATCTGCCTGGCGACACCTCATTAATTGGACTTCCACTGGCATTGTATATAAATCCAAGAAGACTTAGGTCAGAAGGACATCCCGGGTAGTTGGCGACTTCTGTACGCTCCAGGAACCTGGGTTACTTAAATAAATAATAATAATTTGTGTTATAAAAAAAAAAGAAGAAGATATGATGTCAAGTAACAAGCCATCAGGCGTGAAACGAAATTGCTCCGAGATGGACTCTGACCCTAAACATCTCGATTTCAAGTTCGGTCAAATCTCTTGCGCCTTCAACACCGGCGTGAATCAAATAAATACGCTCGCTACCAAGGCTAAATTAAATGAAGATCTACGCAGAAGCCTCATAAAAACTCTTCACTCTGCTCTGACCTGCGCTGAGCTGGCTCTCCAGGATGCCTACACTGGTATCAACCTCGCACAGTCTCGCCCCAGGCCAATGGCAGAGACACGATCCAGACCCTCATATTCTGAAACAGCAGACATGACCAAACCCCCAGCGCCTGTCTCCTCGAAGGTTAAACCAACCTATAACAACCTGGCAAGAGACTTTGAAACCCATGTCGTAATTAAATCCATAAACCCTACTAAGGAATCTCGAGAAATCCTCCGCGAAGTAAAGTCAAAAAACCCTTCTCTCTTTGCCTCAAACGAGGTAGCTGCTTCAGTGAAAGGTAAAGGGAAGCTGGTCATCCACACTAAAACCAAACATGTCGCTGCTGAGCTAGCATCCAAGCTGAACAATGCAATGCCATCCGAACTGTCTTGTCAGGAACGTCCAACGATCCACCCCAGATACTGTATCTTTGGGGTAGAAGACAGCACCAAAAATGAAGAAATCCTTAAAAGTCTGGAAAACAATCCATCATTCAAGAATCTACCAGGGAAAATACACTTCAGAATTGCACATCGACCCAAACCCAATCCAAAAGGTTACACCACAGTATTCGTCGAAGTGGACGATGACGCCGCCAAGACTCTGCAACAACGTGGTAAGATCCCCATCGCAAGCTTAATACACCGTTATGAGAAAAGCTATTCCCTGAAGCAGTGTTACAGATGCTGCGGTTTCAACCACCGCGCATCGACCTGCCAAGCCGCCAACCCCATATGCTACAAATGTGGTACAACAGGACACGAGGGACATGAATGCCCAAGCAACACACTGAAATGTCATAACTGCTCCAAAAAGGTAGGAACCTCATCTGAAGCACTAACCCACCAAGCCACATCCCGCGCATGTCCCTTGGTTAAGGCACAAATATCCAAGATTAGAAAATATGATTAAACCCCTCAAAGTTCTACAGGCCAACCTCAGAAAGTCACCAGATGCTGTTCTGGAACTTTCCCAAATGGCAATCAAAACACAAGCAGACGTAATCCTGCTCCAGGAACTCCCCCGAAACTTCAGATGGCCCAATAGCACATTTTTAACGTTTGCTCCACCTGGTAACTACATCCCCTCGGGATTAGTTATTCGCGCCAGCCTTCATCCTGTACAGGTTGATTCCTCCGACCCAAACATCACTGCTGCGATGGTCTGGCTAGGCAAACAAGCCCTCTTATTTTGTTCAAATACTGGCACCATGATACAACAGAATATGACTTTCTTCCGACCCTCGAATCCATCATTACCACATGTGCCATCCCAAGTGTTTTAGGCATGGACACCAACGCCCACTCCCTTACCTGGGGTCTCGGTGCAGTCCGTGATGCTCGAGGCGCTAGTCTGGAAGCATATTCTATGCTCACAAACTTACACTTTCTGGGAGCTCCTGTGCAATACACTTGGAGCAACGGACACCAGTCTTCCTCCATCGATGTAACCTTGGCTTCCAGTTCCCTAGCCGCCCGAGCAACTAGAACATGCCTCCCTGAAATGGCATTCACAGACCATCTTCCGATCCTCACTACAATCCAAGATACAATATCCCCAGCGCAAAATACTTCCTGGGCTGAATCGACGTGTGTGGAAAGCGCCTTCACTACATTCCTTGGCTCCTCTCTGCAACATGCAGTCTCACGTCTTCATGCCGCATCAACACACCAGGATATAGATGATGTGGTGCATATTCTTACCAAAATCCTTCAAGAGGCCTGCAACATATCCATGAAAAGAAAAAAGAAAGACAACAGACCATCAAAACCCTGGTGGAATAAAGACTTAGCAAAACTCCGCAATGTAGTAGTTTCTCTAAGGCGCCTTTCGCAGTGCACATCCACGCCTATTAGAAACGTCTTCAAAGGGCTCTACAGAATATGTCACAACAGGCTGAGAGCCGAGATAAGACGAGCCAAACACCTATCATGGATAAACCTCTGTCAAGAAGTATCCTTAACCGCTTTGAGCTCTGTCCACAAATATATTTCCAAAGAACGAAGCACCCAAAGAGGACCTCCACTGCTCAAAAAATCTGACGGAACCCCCTATACACCAGAGGAAACCTGTGAAAAAATCTTGCAGCACTTTTGTCTGCCTGACACACCAATATCTCAGCCTCGGCCCTTAATACAGTTTTCTGGCCTCATTGAGCCAGACTTCACCGACGCTGAAGTACTTCGGGCCATCAAATGCTGTGGACTCAAGAAATCTCCAGGCCCTGATCGACTTGGAGCAAAGTGCCTTCAATTAGGAGGTCATCCCCTACATAAACTACTTGCAGGACTTTTTACTAAGTGATTAAGATTCGGCCATTTTTCATCACCCTGGAAAATCGGCCTTTTAGTCCTCATACCCAAACCGGACAGCACAGCAGAAAACCCACTGGAAAGATTCCGCCCAATTGCTCTCCTCAACACCCTAGTCAAGGTATTTGAGCGTTGCATTTTGGCTCGACTACAATGGCTAGCAGACCGGCACAATTGGTTTTCACCCCTCCAATTTGGATTTGTTCCTTGCCGTTCGGCCGAAAACGCCCTAGCTGCAATAAACCAATTCATAGACAGGGACATGGAAGAGGGGGAGAAAACACTAGTTATCAGCCTAGACATTAGAAGAGCCTTCGACACCGTACATAGGTATTCTATCATTGAAGCCCTACGAGAGGTTAGCTGCACTGAGGAATTACTACAACTAATTACCAGCTATTTAATAAATAGAAAAATGGCCTATAGCGTATGGGGACACACTGCTCACATTCTGTCACTCCGTGGAGTCCCACAAGGAGCGGCTTTAAGTCCCTTCTTCTTCAATATGATTGCAAGAAAAGCATTTACTTTGCAAAAACCTAGAAAGATTGAATTAGTGGGCTTCGCAGATGATTTCACACTAATGGTGCAGGTGGCCCCAAAGCTTCCTAAATGTCAAATAAACAAATTTCTTGAAAATTTCTCACAATGGTGTAGAAGGCATGGAATGTTGGTAAATCCCCACAAGACTCAAGCATGCATGTTTTACAGAAACAAACCAAGATGGCCAAACAAGGACAGCATCCGACTTCTTGACCAGCCCATTGCAATCAACAAAACAATTAAAATCCTTGGTATTACCTTTGATTCAAAGAGACAATTTATTAAACATCTCAATAACAGTTTACTCAAATACCGATGGATACTCCCAAGGCTCACTAGCACCATAAAAGGACAATTTGGTTCAACCTTCAGTTCCGGACACAAAATTTACAAGAGAGTCGTTCTCCCAGCGCTACTATATGGCTCTGGTGTCTGGGGAAAACGTGCATATGACACAAATGGGGCTCGCAAGCTACGTAGTCTCCACAACAAATATGCGAAAGCAATAATAAGAGGTGGTCCATGCACACCGACAATACCAGCTATCTCATTGACGGGTTGTCTCCCACTCGATATCTCTATAAAGGCTCACATAGAATATTTAAAAACTTTGAAAACGGGCCACTACGAATCACGCCCAAGTCCTTCCTTTTTACCCTATCCCCCATTACGGAAGATAATCTATTTTACCAAATCACTACAACTAAATGTCACCACCATATACACAGACGGATCCCAATCATCAGAAGGAGTTGGGGCTGGAGTCATCCTACCACCTCCTCTACAAACCATACAACTTAAACTCCACCAGGAGTGCTCAGCGTTCCAAGCTGAACTGCTTGCCATTCTCTAGGCAACAAAAATCACCATGAATTTCCCGAAAGAACACTTTATCAATGCCTCAGACTGCCAATCAGCTCTATCAGCCATATGTAGGTCTTGGCCCCCAAGAACACAACTAATTGCGGAAATAATCTACAACCTGCATTTTTCACCAAATGTGCAACTCTGCTGGATCAAAGGCCACAGCGGTATTCCAGGAAATGAACTGGCGGATCAGGCGGCAAAGGCTGCAGCACATTCTAATCTGCCACTATCCTTTACCACCCTCCCAAAGAGCGTCGCGCGCGGTAAAAAAAAGAACAGATAGCCCTCAAAATGTGGACAGACCTCTACATCCAAGATTACTCCACCAGAAATCTACGAAGATTTGCTGCTACCCCGAAACTACTCCTCCAAATGCTTCGAAACATCAAGCATGGATCTACCTCCACAACAATCCTGACCGGCCATGGCTACATTCAGGCAGACCTTGCAACGGTATCGAAAGAAGACCCAACTTGCCCCCACTGCCAAGATGAAGACCAAACCGTAGACCACCTCCTCTTCACTTGCCCAACCTTCCAATACCAAAGATTCCAGACAGCCACTCTCCTAGGTATCACCAACATATGTCCAGCATCCCTAGAAAATCTCCCAAGAAAGAAATCTGCCTGGCAACACCTCATTAATTGGACTTCCACTGGCATTGTATATAAATTCAAGAAGACTTAGGTCAGAAGGACATCCCGGGTAGTTGGCGACTTCTGTACGCTCCAGGAACCTGGGTTACTTAAATAAATAAATAAAAAAATTGTGTTATAAATACAACTAAATCGCATTAAATCGTAGTGTAATTCTCTTTTGTTGTGTGAAATAAATCGAATTGAATCGAATTGAGTCAGCTCGTTCTTTCTAGAAGAAACTTCAAAGAAAACGTGCTAACAACCTGGTTAATTATAATTTTTCTTGGTTAAAGCGCCCCAAAAAACTCTTCCAGATTTAACTCTCTGTCCTGTTCAAATTTCAGCGAGATTAGTTACATATTGAGGGCGTGCATAGCCGACAAACATATATATATGTTCCCGGCTTCGCCCGGTTTTATCCTAGTAAAAGTTTGCCTAATGAGCATTTGTTAAAACGATTCTAGCAAACATCCAATCCCCATACTGAATCTACACTTGTCTATACTCTCGATAATTTGAAATTTTTTCCAGGTCACTTAAAAAATACTCGATAAGTTGAATGAAATCAATATTAATTGGTCCACTCGGTAATTTGAAGTTGAAGTAATAGTATCTTGCCACAAACAAACATTTCTAAATAACTGTATTCAGCGAATGAACTTGGCTTCGCTCGGTTCTTACCCGAGTAAAAGTTTGCCTAACGAACATTTGTTAAAACGGTTCTAGAAAACATCCAATCCACCCATATATTGATTTATAAACGTATATAAATATTGTTATATTCGTTTGAATATATTTTTAAGCATACTTTTTCAAAAACATTTATTAAATTTTAAATAAGATATTGTCACGTTTGTGGATTTTATAATTTATTATTTCTTTTTTTTTCAATTAATTATGTATATTAATTTAAAAATTCATTTTTGTTATCATCATCATATACAATGTAATCTATATATATATACTAGCCGAATGACCCGGGCAACGCCCGGGTTTTACCCGATTAAATGTTTTTATTCAAATAATATTCGTTACAATTATAAATTGGCGCCGTGGATGTCACTTTTGTGAATCGTCCCGCTCCAAACTTTGTGTGTTTTTAAAATATAAAAATAAAAATGTAAATTTTCACAACGATATTTGAAAATTATATTATTTTGATTTTCAAATACTATTCGTTACAATTATAAATTGGCGCCGTGGATGTCACTCTTGTGAAGCGTCCCGCTCCAAACTTTGTGTCTGAGAAGCGATATTTTTATAGAAAGATGATCTAGCTTTTGTTTTCTGCTCGAATGAATGTTTTTCTGTTAGAATTTTGTTCCTGCGTACAAAATAATAAACTGGTTTCACCCGTGGTCTCTGCTTTTTGGAATTTTTCCCGATATAATTATGTATCTAATAATCAAACATGATACAGCAATATCGTCATCATTTTCTGACTAAAAATATATAGTTTTAATAATTGAATTGATTAATATAGTTGACTAGACGAATGGCCCGGGCAACGCCCGGGTTTTACCCGAGTGCGTATATATTTTAAAAACGTTTTAATTCAAATACTATTCGTTACAATTATAAATTGGCGCCATGGATGTCACTCTTGTGAAACGTCCCGTTCCAAACTGTGTGTTTTTAAAATGTTTTACTTAAAATACTATTCGTTACAATTATAAATTGGCGCCGTGGATGTCTCTCTTGTGAAACGTCCCGCCCCAAACTGTGTGTGTCTTGAAAATATAAAAATAAAAATGTGAATTTTCATAAAGATTTCATCATGTCGATTTTTTTTTTTTGCATTTCACCAACTAAATCGATAGAGATAATTACATTTGCAACATGAACTTAGGTATATTGACTAAATAGAAAACTGCATAGTAATAAAGATCATTTTTTAAAGGCACCATATCGTTTTTTTTCAGTAAAATCGAAACAAAAATTAACGATAAATAACGATAATTGCCTTAAAAAGAAATTGCCTTAAAAAAAAAGAAACATTCGCGGTGATTTTGTCTTGCATTCGTTTATACAATTATTATATACGAATGACCCGGGCAACGCCCGGGTTTTACCCGATTAAATGCTTTTATTCAAATACTATTCGTTAAAATTATAAATTGGCGCCGTGGATGTCATTCTTGTCCTTATATATAAAAAAAATGAAATGCGAAATCGATGTTTGTTATCGCATCACGTAAAATCTACTGACTCAATCATTATGGAATTTCGCATGTAGGTAGCTGAAGATTTCGTTTAACATATAGGCTATTCAAAAAACTAAAAAAGTTAATGTGCTTTTTTTTTTAAATAAAAAACCAAAAAGCGTTAGTTCCAGTCTTTTACCGCTAGGGCGCAGCACTGGTCGCGACGATAAATGAATTTGATTTTTTTAAAGCATCGGTGGTTCAGTGGTAGAATGCTCGCCTGCCACGCGGGCGGCCAGGGTTCGATTCCCGGCCGATGCATTTTTTTAAAACAATTTTTAAAATTCATTTATATTATATCCTTCCTTCTATATTAATAAAATGCAAATTTCATAAGAGGACATCACTAAAAACTTTCGTTACAATGCATCAATTTCAACCAAATTTTCAACATTTATGTAAAACGAGATGGAGCAGGTTTTGCTTAACATCAAAATATTTTTCCCTAACATTAACATGCGTAACTTCGCTGTTATCGATTAAATACAAAAAAAATCAACAGAGTTAATTTTATTTATATATAAATACAAAATTAAATTTCAACAGAGTTAATTTTTTTACATACTAGCTAATAATCTCAATCTAAAAAAATATTCAAAACAAGCAATTTTAAGATAACACCATATGTAAAACAGTCGGCCAAGAAAACAAATAACGTGTAATATATATATTAAAAATATAATATATATAATATAACGGTATAATAACGGTATAAAGAAATAATGAGCCTATCGTTCAAATTTATAATTGTAACGAATAGTATTTTAATTAAAACATTTTAAAAACACACAGTTTGGAACGGGACGTTTCACAAGAGTGACTGACATCCATGGCGCCAATTTATAATTGTAACGAATAGTATTTGAATTAAAACGTTTTTAAAATATATACACACTCGGGTAAAACCCGGGCGTTGCCCGGGCCATTCGTATTATATAAATATATAAAATTGAATGTCTGTCTGTTTGTCTGTACTCTATAGATTCAAAAACCATACATCCAATCGCCGTGAAATTTTGGGATATTATTAGGTATATCACCGGGAAGGTTTTTGAAAAATAATTTCCTGAATATCTTGAATATCCTTAGAGTTATTTGCAGATTTGTAGATTTAACTCGCAAGCAGCGCCCCCATTGTGACGATGTTAACAAGTTTTCTTATCACTAAGTTTGTTATCTTAAATATCATTTATCAAAAGTAAGATTATCTCAGGATGACACGGCAATGTGACACGGGAAAAAATGTTCACTAGATAAAACTATGATTTTATAATGTAGAAAATTAGGAAAGACAAAATTCAGGATGACACGGCACACAGGGACCGGGAAAAAATGTTCACTTTATCGAGAGATTCAAATTTACGAGTTTCAAATTATCAAAATATATCTTTTTTTTTAAATAAGTTTATAGAGAATTGTTTTAACAAATGTTCGTTAGACAAACATTCACTCGGGTAAAACCCGGGCGAAGCCGGGCACATCCGCTAGTCCTTCCTTATATATATAAAAATGAAATACGAAATCGATGTTTGTTATCGCATCACGCAAAATCTACTGACTCAATCATTATGGAATTTCGCATGTAGGTAGCTGAAGATTTCGTTTAACATATAGGCTATTCAAAAATCTACAAAGGTTAATGTACTTTTTTTAAAAATTATTTAACTGAAATGGATTAGTTCCCGCCTTTTGCCGCTTGGCGCCGCACTGGTCGCGACGATGGCCATTTTTTTTAAGCATCGGTGGTTCAGTGGTAGAATGCTCGCCTGCCACGCGGGCGGCCCGGGTTCGATTCCCGGCCGATGCATTTTTTTTTTACAATTTTTGAAACTCATTTATCTATATATATATATATAAATGAATGTATGTGTGTGTGTCTGTTTGTTTGTTTGTTTGTCCTTTATGCCTGACCAAACCACTCATTGGATCGCCATGAAACTTTGGGAAGTTATTTAGTATAGTACTGGGAAGGTTTCTAGCAAATAAAATTTTTGAAATAACTTTTCGCCTAGAAATAATCAAGATAAATATTCTAATTTATCTGTTATAATTCAACAATCTGCTCTAAATATTATCATGATGATACGATGATTTTGTAATGTAGAAAATTAGGAAAGACAAAATTCAGGATGACACGGCAATTTATTTGAGACAAGAATAATGATACAATTCAAAGGCAAGATACTATTCCTTTAACTTCCAATTACCGAGGGAACCAATTAATATTGATTTTATTCAACTTATCGAGTATTTTTCAAGGGACCGGGGAAAAATGTTCACTTTATCGAGAGATTCGTTAAACAAACCTTTACTCGGGTAAAACCCGGGCGAAGCCGGGTACATCCATACAAGAATAATGATACAATTCCAAGGCAAGATACTATTCCTTTAACTTCCAATTACCGAGGGAACCAATTAATATTGATTTTATTCAACTTATCGAGTATTTTTCAAGGGACCGGGAAAAAATGTTCTCTTTATCGAGAGATTCGTTAAACAAACCTTTACTCGGGTAAAACCCGGGCGAAGCCGGGTACATCCATACAAGAATAATGATACAATTCCAAGGCAAGATACTATTCCTTTAACTTCCAATTACCGAGGGAACCAATTAATATTGATTTTATTCAACTTATCGAGTATTTTTCAAGGGACCGGGAAAAAAATGTTCACTTTATCGAGAGATTCGTTAGACAAACTTTTATTCGGGTAAAACCCGGGCGAAGCCGGGTACGTCCGCTAGTATTATATATAATATGAATATATATTATTATATCAACTATATTAATCAAATCAATTATTAAAACTATATATTTTTAGTCAAAAAATGATGATGACGATATTGCTGTATCATGTTTGATTATTAGATACATAATTATATCGGGAAAAATTCCAAAAAGCAGAGACCACGGGTGAAACCAGTTCATTATTTTGTACGCAGGAACAAAATTCTAACAGAAAAACATTTATTCGAGCAGAAAACAAAAGCCAGATCATCTTTCTATAAAAATATCGCTTCTCAGACACAAAGTTTGGAGCGGGACGTTTCACAAAAGTGACATCCACGGTGCCAATTTATAATTGTAACGAATATTATTTGAATAAAAACATTTAATCGGGTAAAACCCGGGCGTTGCCCGGGCCATTCGGCTAGTATAATATATAAATGAGTTTTAAATATTGTAAAAAAAAAAAAAATGCATCGGCCGGGAATCGAACCCGGGCCGCCCGCCTGGCAGGCGAGCATTCTACCACTGAACCACCGATGTTTATGAAAATTCCCATCCGTGAGCTTCAGACAAACAAACAGACAGAATAAGGCAAATATATAAGTAGATACGAATGACCCGGGCAACGCCCGGGTTTTACCCGATTAAATGCTTTTATTCAAATACTATTCGTTACAATTATAAATTGGCGCCGTGGATGTCATTCTTGTATAATATATAAATGAGTTTTAAAAATTGTGAAAAAAAAAAATGCATCGGCCGGGAATTGAACCCGGGCCGCCCGCGTGGCAGGCGAGCATTCTACCACTGAACCACCGATGGTTATGAAAAATCCCATCCGTGAGCTTCAGACAGACAAACAGACAGAATAAGGCAAATATATAAGTAGATATCCTTTCCTTATATATAAAAATGAAATGCGAAATCGATGTTTGTTATCGCATCACGCAAAATCTACTGACTCAATCATTATGGAATTTCGCATGTAGGTAGCTGAAGATTTCGTTTAACATATAGGCTATTCAAAAAACTAAAAAAGTTAATGTGCTTTTTTTTTCAAATAAAAAACCAAAAAGCGTTAGTTCCAGTCTTTTACCGCTAGGGCGCAGCACTGGTCGCGACGATAAATGAATTTGATTTTTTTAAAGCATCGGTGGTTCAGTGGTAGAATGCTCGCCTGCCACGCGGGCGGCCAGGGTTCGATTCCCGGCCGATGCATTTTTTAAAACAATTTTTAAAACTCATTTATATTATATCTTCTATATAAATGGAAATTTCATAAGTGGTGTTCGCTAAAAACTTTCGTTACAATGCATCAATTTCGACCAAATTTTCAACATTTATGTAAAACGAGATGGAGCAGGTTTTGCTTAACATCAAAATATTTTTCCTAACTTTAAAATACATAACTTTGCTGTTATCGATAAAATACAAAAAAATTCAACAGAGTTAATTTTATTTATATATAAATACAAAAAAATCAGCAATTCATTCAACTCAATCTAAAAAAATATTCAAAACAAGCAATTTTAAGATAACACCATATGTAAAACAGTCGGCCAAGAAAACAACAACGATATTACATCTTTCTCACATATTCACACACAATCTTGATTAATAATTAAAACTAATCTTTAGCATTGTTTATTATACTTCATAATATATAATATTCGTTAGGCAAACTTTCACTCGGATAAAACCCGGGCGAAGCCGGGTACACATCCGCTAGTAATAATATATATATATATACTAGCGGATGTGTACCCGGCTTCGCCCGGGTTTTATCCGAGTGAAAGTTTGCCTAACGAATATTATATATTATGAAGTATAATAAACAATGTTAAAGATTAGTTTTAATTATTAATCAAGATTGTGTGTGAATATGTGAGAAAGATGTAATATCGTTGTTGTTTTCTTGGCCGAATGTTTTACATATGGTGTTATCTTAAAATTGCTTGTTTTGAATATTTTTTTAGATTGAGTTGAATGAATTGCTGAATTTTTTTTTTTGTATTTATATATAAATAAAATTAACTCTGTTGATTTTTTTTGTATTTAATCGATAACAGCGAAGTTACGCATGTTAAAGTTAGGAAAAATATTTTGATGTTAAGCAAAACCTGCTCCATCTCGTTTTACATAAATGTTGAAAATTTGGTCAAAATTGATGCATTGTAACGAAAGTTTTTAGCGAACCCCACTTATGAAATTTGCATTTTATTAATATAAGATATAATATAAATAAGTTTTAAAAATTGTTTTAAAAAAAATGCATCGGCCGGGAATCGAACCCTGGCCGCCCGCGTGGCAGGCGAGCATTCTACCACTGAACCACCGATGCTTTAAAAAAATCAAATTCATTTATCGTCGCGACCAGTGCTGCGCCCTAGCGGTAAAAGACTGGAACTAACGCTTTTTGATTTTTTATTTTTTAAAAAAAGCACATTAACTTTTTTAGTTTTTTGAATAGCCTATATGTTAAACGAAATCTTCAGCTACCTACATGCGAAATTCCATAATGATTGAGTCAGTAGATTTTGCGTGATGCGATAACAAACATCGATTTCGCATTTCATTTATATATATATATAAGGAAGGAAGGATTTATATTATATACTCATTTATATATAATATAAATGAGTTTTAAAAATTGTAAAAAAAAAATGCATCAGCCGGGAATCGAACCCGGGCCGCCCGCGTGGCAGGCGAGCATTCTACCACTGAACCACCGATGCTTAAAAAAATGGCCATATTTAGGTATTCATTCCATTCCGAATTAGTCCGCGTAAAAAAAAGTTCTTCAAATGAAAAAAAGAAATAGCCAAAAATACTAATCAAAATGCAGCCGAAAATTTTCGTCAGGTTTATAAAAAGCGACATGCAAAATTTGGTACCAATTGGTTCAGTAGTTTTTGAGTTTATCGCGAAACAGACAGACAGACAGAAATTGACTTTTATATATATATATAGAGATAGAGATAAAAATGAATGTGCCTGTCTGTGTGTACTCTATAGATTCAAAAACCATACATCCAATCGCCGTGAATTTTTGGGATATTATTATGTATATCCCCGGGAAAGTTTTTGAAAAATAATTTCTTGAATATCTTGAATATTCTTAGAGTTATTTGCAGATTTGTAGATTTAACTAGCAAGCAGCGCCCCCATTGCGACGATGATAACAAGTTTTTTTTTATCTATAAGTTTTATTATCACTAAGTTTATTATATTAAAGATTATTTATCAAAGGTAAGATTTTCTACCTATTAATTGCGCACAAGTCAAAGTTAGTTTTATCATTTATCTACAGCATATATATTGGGAGAATAGATAAAATGATGATTTTGTAATGTAGAAAATTAGAAAAGACAAAATTCAGGATGAAACGGCAATTTATTTGAGACAAGAATAATGTTAAAATTCCAAGAGAAGATACTATTCCTTTAACTTCTAATTACCGAAGGAAACAATTAATATTGATTTTATTCAACTTATCTAGTATTTTTCAAGGGACCGGGAAAAAATTTTCACTTTATCGAGAGATTCAAATTTACGAGTTTCAAATTTTCAAAATATATCTAATATTTCTTTTATAAGTTTATAGAGAATTGTTTTAACAAATGTTCGTTAGACAAACCTTTACTCGGGTAAAACCCGGGCGAAGCCGAGTACATCCGCTAGTAAATCTATATATATAAAAATGAATGTATGTGTGTGTGTGTGTCTGTCCTTTATGCCTGACGAAACCACTCATTGGAACGCCATGAAACTTTGGGAAGTTATTTAGTATAGTACTGGGAAAGTTTTTTGAAAAATAATTTCTTGAATATCTTGAATATCCTTAGAGTTATTTGCAGATTTGTAGATTTAACTCGAAAGCAGCGCCCCCATTGCGACGATGATAACAAGTTTTTTGTCTATAAGTTTTATTATCACTAAGTTTATTATCTTAAAGATTATTTATCAAAGTAAGATTTTCTACCTATTAATTGCGCACAAGTCAAAGTTAGTTATTGAGTATTTTTCAAGGGACCGGGAAAAAATGCTCACTAGATAAAACGATAATTTTGTAACGTAGAAAATTAGGAAAGACAAAATTCAGGATGACACGGCAATTTATTTGAGACAAGAATAATGATACAATTCCAAGGCTAGATAATATTCCTTTAACTTCCATTTACCGATGGAACCAATTAATATTGATTTTATTCAACTTATCGAGTATTTTTCAAGGGACCGGGAAAAAATGTTCACTTTATCGAGAGATTCAAATTTACGAGTTTCAAATTATCAAAATATATCTATTATTTTTTATAAGTTTATAGAGAATTGTTTTAACAAATGTTCGTTAAACAAACCTTTACTCTGGTAAAACCCGGGCGAAGCCGGGTATAATTAATAATAAAATATATGCAATGTTAAATTGGTTCCGGATTCATCCTTCTAATTTACTTTAATTAAATAACAATCATTTATATCTTGGCTTATATTTTAATCAAAGTTTCCTCAATTCCATTTTATACCCATCCTACTAAATTCTAAGTCCATCAATCGCCTATAATGTTTCATTATATGCCAGTTAACCTATAGTAATTTATAAAATGAAAGGATTTAAAAGCACGAATGTTTCTTTTATACATAATACAAACTTCTATTCAAATATTTGAATGTAATTCTACTGTCCTATAAACTTATGTCCATAGTTTTCTTGAAAACCATTTCTGAGATTCCATCCTTCAGTGCTGCCTATATAAACAGAATGATCCAATACAGTATTAGAGCTCTGAGAAGCGGTCTGGTAGATTAAATTGACCAAACAGCTGGGAGGGTTAACCACTGATGAGTCAAGCCCTCCCAATATATTTTATCATCGCAGTAAGGGCAGTAGAAGTTTGTATTATGTATAAAAGAAACATTCGTGCTTTTGAATCCTTTCATTTTATATGTATAGATGGCTTGTTATTACTTTGTGTTAATTTATGCCTATAGTAATTTAACCATTTCAGTTTTCATTTACTTTTAAATCTCCATATCATAAAAACTACAATTTCATTTTTATGACAAAAAATTGTTATTTTTCCATTTCCTTATTCCATTGATGATTTTCGCTATCTTATCAACAATTCTTTTTTTAAAATCAATTTTCAAATATAAATTAGCAAAACCATCGATCCGTCTCCAGCAAAAGTTTAATATAACGTGGAACCGTCAAATTCCTCCAAAAGCTAAATTACGTCTACGTTTCCTCTACCAATGTATTTCATGCGTAAAATTTTCACTCGCTTCCCACTTAGCGATATTTTTCTCTCTCGTTCACAATTAAACACCAATAAACCATAGCCATCTCAACAAACCACAATCATTTTACACAAACAAAGCCAATCTCGAGCCACACAAACTCCAGTTTAAGACATATCACCCACTAAACAAACCACATCACAAACATTCACAAAATCTCGTTGTATGTTCGTACAGCGATCACCTATGACTTCAGTAAACTTGTTGTTCATGATGAAGCAGATTAGATTTTACCTCAACACAACGACTTCACGTGACACCTTTCCATTTACTTTTTTTTTTCGCATATGTCACAGCGACTCGACAAAACTTTTTTTTTTTTTCACTTTTACCAGGCTACATTATGCCTTCATTTTTCCTGTGATACATTTATCTTTTTTTTTTCTCTCTCACTCGAAAACGTGTCCACGTCGCAAGTCTCATCAAGAACATACCTTAACCTAACACTTTGTGAACAATACTTTTACTAAGCCAAAACTCATGTCGAAGTACATGGACGTATGAACACCGAGATAACTAAATTCCCCATGCCATAAACATACAGCACATCACAACTAACACAACACCATAAGTTCTATCAACTACATCAATGTCAATCCCTGTATACTTAAAGATTGTCTTGGCTTGAACACCAACTGTTCTATATATTTCCTACTTTAAAATATGTTTAGTATTGCTACTTTCTTTTCATATCATATTACTTTTCTATCTTCAATCATTTTAAATACTTACATCATTTTTTTATATGCACCAATACCTCGCTTTGCGTCGTTTCGTTTTTTTTTTTCGAAGTTGCGTCGCTGCTTAATTTTTTACTGATTTTCACTGTGCGTCGTTAGATTTTCGAAGTTGCGTTGTTTTGGATTCAAGTCTTTAATTTTTTTTTTTTGATTTTTTTTTTCCTAAAATATGGCAACACCTTTGTTTTTGATTGCGCCTTCACATATTTTCACTTTGCGTCGTGTTTTTTTGGAACGTAACCCCGACGCAAAGCGAGGTATGGGTGTATTTATATTTCGCATATTTATTAATTACCTTTTTGAATTTTATCTCTTTTTTTTTTTTGTTTTAACTTTTGTCCTTTTATTTTTATATCAACAATACACCTATCCCCCAATTTACACGGTACTTGTTTTACACGTTTTCACTTTTACACGGTTTTCCAAATAAGTTTTTTTTTTTGTTTTTATCGCACTATACTGATGCTACTGTGATTGAACACATGCGCTGTGTACACATCTCACGAGGAATCCCGAGCTTATGTGCTGACTACATATTTTAACCTGTCAATGCATTTTATTTTTATTTCTGTGTACACCTATCCCCCGATTTACACGTTTTTCTCAGGAACGTATCTACCGTGTAAATCGGGGGATAGGTGTATTTTAATCTTCAATGTTTATAATCATTTTTCCTTTTTTTATACTCTTGTTCTAACATTCATCACACACAATTTTCAATATTGACTTTTTTTCCAGCTTCAATTTTTAAATCCAATTTTAAGATTTTCAAATTCAAATTTAAAAAAAATGCCTCGACATCATTACCCATCATATTCTCATGGCATTACAGCCCATACCTTCTCAGAGAGATCGTTACTATCCACTAAAACTTTGATTTCTCACCTTGATTCTATCTTAACTACAAACGTTTCTTCGCTGTAACCTTCCCAACAGTCGAACTTGAGCAGCTAGTTAGATGAGTTTTTTTTTTAATTCACGGCCCGGTTCGAGCATCAACGCCTTTTAAAAATTTTATTATTATTATTCTCACATTTGGGCAATTCTTTTTTTTTTTTTCAATTACCTCACTTTCATAACTGCCTTACCGCGGCCAAATCGTTTTTTTTTTTTTTTTGCGCCAGAACGACCCTCTCTCTGCCACACTCTATCCCTATTTTTCTCGACCAAAGCTTCCACCAATCATTCCCAAATCCGTCTGATAGAACAGCCCATGTCGAATACCTTCAGCATCCTGTAGATGGACCAATGCCTACAATCCCATAATGTCGCATTGCATCGCAGTACCAGAATCTATTCTATGTCCACCTATCTAGACTTTTTAAATTAGCTCACCCTATAATTCAATGCACTTTCAATTATTAATTTCCAACATTCAATGCCGTATATATTCACCCATATCTTTACATTTTTTAATTATTTTTTCATATCTATATAGATAATACCGTAACAGTTTTCCATTGTAAAGTCCTTAGCTATCTCCTCCGAAGATTCTGAACTACACATAACGATCTATATACCAAAATTTTCGTTATTTTTTTCTTCGTATGATAGGCCTGTTTTTATTTTCCTAATGTTAACAGTTATTTTTATTTTTTAATTTACTCTATTTTACAATCGTAGATTTTTTTGCATTTATCATCATCTATTCCTTTGTTTTGAAAGCGCGTTCTTTTGTTTTGTATCTTTGTAATTATATTTTGTAAGTATAAGTTTTTTTCCCCTTTTGGCATTTTGGAAATAAAATACTAAAAAAAAAATGTTTTTGTGCTTTACATGACCGTTTTATTCGATTTAATAGATTTATTTATTTTCAATTTGTTAGATTTTGCAATCGTAGATCTTTTGCCTTCAAATGTTGTTTTTTTAATTGTTATTTTTAAAACACGTTATTTTTTATTATTACCTTTGGCTAATTTCTAATATATATTTTGTACAGCAATGTCTTTATGGTTTTTTGAAAATAAAGTGCTAAAAAAATGCTTTTTGCTTCACATGGCCGTTTTATTTTTATTTTGAAATAAAATACTAAAAAAAATGCTTTTGTGCTTTACATGACCGTTTTATTTTTATTTTATTAGATTTAATAGATTTATTTATTTTCAATTTGTTAGATTTTGCAATCGTAGATCTTTTGCCTTCAAATGTTGTTTTTTTAATTGTTATTTTTAAAACACGTTATTTTTTATTATTACCTTTTGCTAATTTCTAATATATATTTTGTACAGCAATGTCTTTATGGTTTTTTGAAAATAAAGTGCTAAAAAAATGCTTTTTGCTTCACATTATTTTTAAAACACGTTCTTTTTTTATTACCTTTTGCTAATTTCTAATATATATTTTGTATTTCTGATTAAATTAATTTGTGGGTTCTTTGTTATAGTTTTTAATTTTAACTTTTGCTCAATTTTTGTGTCTGGTTTTCTTTTTTGCAGTATCTTTCATAATTCTTTTTTGCAGTATCTTTCATAATGTCTTTGGCATCTTTATTTTTCTCATTAAGAGGCTAATGAATTATTTGTATAATCAATTGTTGATTACTTAATTTGTTATATGATAAAATGTTATATGATACATACAATTTTCTACATTTTTGCACTGTGCAATTTAATATGTTGTTTATATTGAGATCTTTTAAATTAAATTTATTTTGACATGTATTTGCTCAACTTGGTTTTTAGTTTAGCTTTTTTTTTTTCAGCGGCTTCTGTATCATGCCTCGCAGAGGCCGTGGAAGACTCGCTCTCCAGTCCAGGCGCGCTTATATGACTCGCCGCAGGAACAACGCCCCTAATCCTATTTCTCCTGTTCCCACTGAATATATTATTGGGGGCCTCGATATAGTCTGCCCTTACTGCTCAGCCCTTCATTTCCCTGGCGAAACTGTTGGTAGCTCCTGCTGCCACAAAGGGAAAGTTATTCTTCCTACTTTGTCCTCCTTTCCATATGAAATGATGGAATTGATGACTTCAAACAGTGTGGAGGCTAAGTACTTCCAGACCAACATTCGGAGCTACAACAGCTCTTTGGCATTTGCCTCCATGGGTGCGCAGGTTGATGTCTTTTCTGGACAGGGGCCTTTTTGTTATAGAATCCATGGACAGATCTATCATTTGACTGGGCCCCTTCATCCTCATGAAAACAGAGCCCCGTCTTATGCCCAACTTTATATTTTGGATTCTGAGGCTGCGAATAATACACGCATTGCAGCATCTAGGCCTTTGGAATGCCATCCTGGTATATTGACTCTTTTGGATTCTGTGCTTAGGCGTGTGAATCCGTATACTTCTGCTTACAGGCAGATGCACCAGGTGGAACTAGCTGAGGAACACCGGGCTCGCATTGAGAACCGGCAAATGTGTCAGGTTCAGATGCTCATCCGGCAAAATCATTGTTGAGATCTTCGCCGATATAATGCGCCAAGTGTAAGTGAAGTTGCGGCCATTTTTGTTGATCAAGATGGCCATGTACCTTCTAACAGAGATATTGCTGTTTTTCCGCATGATCGTGGTTTAGTGCGTATTTCTCCACTTAATCCTAACTGTGACCCAATGACATACCCTCTTTTATTTCCTGCCGGTGATCCTGGTTGGGCAATAGGAATCTTACATGAAGAAAACATGCGCACAAGCACTAGAAACCATGTTACCATGCTTCAGTTCTATAGTTATAGGTTGGCCATCAGACCTGGCTTTTCGCCCATTCACTATGGCAGGAGACTATTTCAGCAATATGTTGTTGATGCCTATGTTAAAACAGAGGGCAATCGCCTGAACTATATTCGCCAAAATCAGTCCCTGCTTAGGGTGGAGTTATATCAAGGTCTGATGGATTATATCCATGAACAGGAACATTCTCGGGGTGTGCGAATAGGCCGTATTTTTATTCTTCCATCTTCCTTTCCTGGGAGTTCCCGGGCCATGCAACAAAACTATCAGGATGCGATGGCCATTGTTAGAAAGTTTGGAAGACCTGACCTATTCGTGACATTTACCTGTAACCCACGTTGGACTGACATTGTTGAAAATCTTCTTCCTAACCAGAATCCTTCTGATAGACCGGATCTGGTGGCTAGAGTTTTCAATCTCAAGTTACAACAATTACTGCGCGAGATTGTTAGTCAGCATGTATTGGGAGTGGTCATTGCTCGGGTGCATGTTGTTGAGTTCCAAAAAACGCGGTTTACCGCATGCCCACATGCTGTTTATGCTTAGAGAAGAAGACAAGCCTAGAGACAGGGATGCCATTGACAGATTGGTTTGTGCAGAAATTCCTAGCCCTACTATGCAGGTTCAGCTGTATGACATGGTTCGTAAACATATGATCCATGGTCCTTGTGGAAACTTCAATCTTCACTCACCATGCATGTCTGATGGCAAGTGTACTAAAGACTTCCCTAAATCATTCCTGCAGCTGACTGAGGCTAACAATAATGACTATCCTCGCTACAGACGTCGAGATGACGGCCAGACATTAGTTGTGGGCACTCACGAGGTGGATAACCGCTGGGTTGTTCCCTATAACCCCTATCTGCTGGTTAGGTTCAATGCTCACATTAATGTGGAGGTCTGTGCCTCTGTGAAAAGTGTCAAATATCTTTTCAAGTATGTATATAAGGGACACGACAGGGCTGAGGTGGAAGTGTCTGTTGGAGAATTAGATATGGAAAGCAGGGCACATGATGAAATCAAAAACTTTCTTGACGCTCGGTATGTAAGTGCTCCTGAGGCAATGTGGCGAATGTTTGAATATCGCTTGCATGCTCACTCGCATACCATATGTCGCTTAGCTGTTCATCTACCTAATTTTCAATCTGTCTATTTTGTTGAAGGTAGTGAAGAACAGGCTCTTGAAAATGCCTCACGCAGACGCACAACTCTGACTGCCTGGTTTCAGCTCAATTGTGTTAATGTATCCGCAAGATCACTTTTATATGGAGACATACCTTCCGCTTATGTTTTCAGGCAGAATCAATGGAGTGCTAGAGTTCGGGGTGGGGCTTTGTGCATTGGACGTATGTGTTCAGTGAATCCTAAAGATTCTGAGCGTTACCACCTCCGGCTTCTACTATTACATGTTGCAGGTGCTCAGAGTTTTGAAGATTTGCGAACTGTGGATGATATTGTTTGCTCCACTTTTAAAGAGGCTGCCCAGCGCCGTGGATTATTGGCTGATGATTCTGAATGGGATGCATGCTTAGCTGAGGCGGCTTTGTTCCAAATGCCTTGTCAACTGCGGCAGCTCTTTGTGACAATTCTCATCTACAATAATCCTACCGACCCTGTATCACTGTGGACCAAATACAAGGGGTATCTTAGTGAGGACTTTTCTCGTGCAACATCTGACGCAACTGCTAAACAGATGACTCTCAGAGAGCTTGAATTCCAGCTGAGAGAAAATCGTCTCAGTTGCCACCATTATGGACTTCCTGCACCCCTAACCCCACTTCTTGATTCAGGAGAGGATCACCTTGATGTTAATGCAGAGCTGCAAATTGGGACAGAAATGTATAGGTCCCTTACACCAGATCAAAAGTCAATTGTTGACACAATTGTTGATTCCCTCAATTTAAATCCACGTTGCTTTTTTATTGATGGGCCTGGTGGTACGGGCAAGACTTATGTTTATAACACCCTAATTCATTGTGTTAGAGCCGTTGGAAAAATTGTCATTCCGCTGGCCTCCACTGGAATAGCGGCTACCCTTTTGTCAGGTGGCCAGACTGTCCATTCCAGGTTTAAGCTGCCGATTCCCTTGCTTGAGAATTCTGTAGCTGCGATCTCGGCCAATAGTTCTGAGGCTGAGCTTATTCGTAGATCATCCTTAATTATTTGGGATGAGGCTCCTATGGCCCACTACAGAGCACTTGAAATTGTGGATCGTCTCCTAAAGGACATTATGCATTGTGACCTTGCTTTTGGCGGAAAGGTTGTTGTTCTTGGAGGTGACTTTCGCCAAGTGCTACCTGTGGTACCTCGAGCTTCAAGAGCTGAAATTGTTGCTGCTTGCATTAAGCAAAGCAAGCTATGGCCATTGTTTGTGATCTTGCGCCTTACTCAGAATATGCGAGCAGGTATTGATGCACAGAGCTTTTCTCAATGGTTACTTAAAGTTGGTGATGGTGATCTACCTACAGACCAACAGGGCCTCATTTCTCTTCCAGAAAGCTGTATCTTTCATGGGGTTGACCTGGTGCAGGAAATATTTGGTTCTTCCTATGGTGATATTACCGCCCTTAGCCAGTCTGTGATTTTAACGCCAAAAAACACAGATTCATTAGAGATTAATGAAAAAGTTTTGGATCGCTTACCAAACAGGAGTCAGTGTTTTCTCAGTGTTGACAGTGTCGAGTGTGAGAATGTGGAGGAACAAAATAACTACCCTACTGAATTCCTTAATAGCCTTACTCCCACAGGAATGCCTCCACACCGGTTAAACCTTAAGATTGGTGCTATTGTTATGCTCCTTAGAAATTTGAATCCTAAGCAGGGTCTCTGCAATGGCACACGTATGGTTATCCAGCGCATGCGCTCTCATGTCCTAGAAGCACAAATACTGACAGGGACCAAAGTTGGACAAACTGTATTGGTGCCAAAAATATCTTTGGCTCCTTCAGATACCAACCTTCCCTTCATTCTGAAGAGGCGTCAGTTTCCACTAAGGTTGGCTTTTGCCATGACTATTAATAAGGCTCAAGGCCAAACCTTTGCTAGAGTGGGTCTCTTGCTACATGAGCCCGTGTTTACTCATGGACAGCTCTATGTGGCATTTTCACGTGTGCGAACTTTGAATAGCATACGGGTAAAGTTGAACCCATGTATTTATAAAACTAGAAATGTAGTTTTTAATGAGGTCCTTTAAATGAATTTTTTTTTTTTATGTTGTCTTATCTGCTATATAGTTGTGTTGTATTCAATTTTATTTTCAGATTTGTTTTCTTTTAATTTTTTTTTTCATTTCAAATAAATGAATGTATGCCTTTTATGTTGTCTAATTTGGTATAGTGTTGTGTTGTATTTAATTTTCTTTTAAGATTTGTTTTCTTTTACTTTTTGTTTCATTTCCAAAAAATTTGTTTAAAGTTTCACCAATGCCTATAAACAAAAGGTAATAAGACCAAATCCAAATAAATAAATAGTGTGTGACGTTTCGGTAACAGCGCTGTTACCATCTTCAGACAAAAGTACTATGGCCTACGGCCATACCACGTTGAAAACACCGGTTCTCGTCCGATCACCGAAGTTAAGCAACGTCGGGCCCGGTCAGTACTTGGGAGGGTGACCACCTGGGAACACCGGGTGCTGTAGGCTCCTTTTTTCCATTCAGTACTTTTGTCTGAAGATGGTAACAACGCTGTTACCGAAACGTCACACACTATTTATTTATTTGGATTTGGTCGTATTACCTTTTGTTTATAATCTACAATCCAAATTGTGCCTCATCAACCAATGCCTATAGTTTCTCACCTGAAAGGATTTTTTTGTATTAGTTGTTCACTAATAAAATATTTATAATTAAGAATTTTGATTTTTAGTCTTTATTTACCTATTTTCCCCAGTGCTCTATACATTGATTCAGGATCTTTGCAATGGCTCACATATGGTTATCTAGCGCTTCACATGTTTTTAGGCTAAACCCGGGGCGTTGCCGGGTCACTCGGCTAGAAATAATGGCTGTATTTGCTATATAGTTGTGTTGTATTGAATTTTCTTTTAATATTTGTTTTCTTTTTTTTTTTCAATATATTTTTTTAAAGTTTTCACCAATGCCTATAGTTTCTCACCTGAAAGCAATTTTTTTGTATTATTTGTTCATTCATAAAATATTTATTATTATTTTGACCTTTGGTCGGTGGAAGGCTGGGTAAACCGTTTGGTTTTCGACCAATAGGACCCGGGTTCAATTCCCGCATTGGGCACTTTTTTCTGTTAAAAAAAAATGCTCCAATGGCCCCAATTCTTGCAAAAGTCCAACCCCACCAGCGAGTGCAAGTAACCAAACGGGGCTCTGGCATTTGTAAGTGCAAAGTCAAACTGCTTTTCACATGTGTAGACATGTGGTGCGCTTACAGTAAAAGCAGTCGCTAACTACCCACCATGATTATCATGGCCTGTACCACGTGTACTAGGGATAAGCAAAAAAAAAAAAACCTATTTTCCCCAGTGCTCTATACATTGATTTAGGATCTTTGCAATGGCACACATATGGTTATCCTGCCCATTCACAGGCCTTTAGGGTAAACCTGGGGCTTTTCCCAGGTCACTCGGCTAGAAATGCAGTTTTTAGTGAGGTCCATTAAATGAATTTATCCCTTTTATGTTATCTTATTTTCTATATTGAAAAGTTAATAAATATGGAAAAAAAATTAAAAATGTTTAAGAATATTATTAAAAAAGAATCATGAAGATATTTTAAAGGAGTCCTTTAGGGATGTCTGTTTTTGCAATTATGATTCCAGAGTTACATGGTCCAGTGGGCCGTATGAAAATCGAGTTGTTCATATAATAACATGTTTAAAAAATGCTATTTTCTTTTAATGTAATCTATATAGCTTGAAATAAATAAAAATAATGGCTGCTTGAACTCGGTCGCATGTGACATTTTACAGGTACATTGGGACAGCTGACATTCCCCCCCAACCCAACCCACTGATAAATAGGCAAGAAGGTATGGGAAAAGATCCCAGTAGACGCGAATTCGCGTTGGTAGCCTACAATTTTATGTTAATTTTTAGAAATCAGGGACATGAATTCGCATCCTTTAGGCTTGACACCCTATAAGTGAGGATATGAATTTGCGTTATATTGGTTCAAAATGTTTCGTTGCTCGCATCTATAATACCTTTTTTTTAGTAAAGTTGTAAGTAAACATCAATCGTCGAAATTTGCATTTTAAAATGGTTGAATTATCAGAAGTGGTGAATAATTAATATTGTCGAATTACCGTTTGTTATTTGATAGGCCAGAGATTGGGAAATCAAATCAAGGTCGAATTATCGCAAGGTGTCGAATTATCGGTATTGTCGAATTACTGTTTGTAATTTCATAGGTTCTGGAAATCAAAACATGGTCGAATTAACGAATTTATACTTAGAAAGTATTTTTACTTATCCTTACTTGAAATGCTGCTTCTAGGAAATCGGAATATACCCATTGCGATTTTTAAGCCACCATCTATACCTTTAAAGTCTCTGCAGGCCCTTTGGGTAAACCCTGGGCGTTGCCCGGGTCACTCGGCTAGTTTAATTATAAACTAATACATGCATTTATTTAAGGAGCGACCCGCTCCGATACAATAGTTACAAAAGAGAACAAGCTAGTGGCGGGGGGAACAACAAAAACAACAAAGTCCGCAGCGTAGTGGTGGCGTGACTTCAGCGCCGGTGTATCCCCTTTTTCTGGGGAGCTCGGCTTCCATATTCTGTTTATTATATTCCGTTTGTCTGCGGCTCTCTGGTCGGGATGGCGCCTACACACGTGTACTATAGGGATAATTAAAAAAAATTGTTAACATTTCTTGCCCGCTGAGCCTATGCTGCCCACTACCCACAGAGAGGAACTGACACCTCCTTTGATGACACCTCCGCCGCCCGCCCCGACGGACATGGAGGAGGACGATCCAATAACGGAGGAGGAGCGCTGTGCACCCCCACCGCCTGCGCCTCGGCTCGCTGGGCCAATACCACCCGTCCCCCATGGGGACACGACGACACCGGCCATGACGACACCTCCGCCTCCACTGTCTATGGACAGGCGCTGGAAGATAGCAGGAGACTTTATTCACGATTTGAGTCGTGAAATCGACTTGGAGCACACGTTTCAATCGCAAGTCGACATGGATGACATCGTGAGAGCAGTCCTGTACCCCGGGGATAGGGAGCCCTTCATCAAGCGCCTACCCACTCGGGATAGGTACATCCTCGGTGGATTCATCGGCACCGCCATCTGGCGCGCTCGGGACGCCGATCCCTCCATGCTTGAGAGTATGTCCGAACTCAGGAAGTTATTGCCTGATTGAGTCCAGACGACCCTCGGTGAGGACACCGCCTTTGAAAAATTGTAGCTCTTTCTACTTAGCTCTTTGGAGTTTGCCAGTTGTCTAAGATGACAATAAAATATTATTTAATTGTCAAATTGTCACATGTCTACATATGGTATAGTCCATGATATTCCTGGTGGGTAGTTAGCGACTGTCTCTTACTGTAAGTACACCACATGTCTACATATGTGAAAAGCATTTCGACTTTGCACTTACAAATAAATATGCCAGAGTCCCGTTTGGTTACTTGCACTCACTGGTGGAGTTGAACTTTTGCAAGAATCGGGGGCCATTGGAGCATTTTTTTTTTTTTAATCTGAAAAAAAGTGCACAATGCGGGAATCGAACCCGGATCGTAGTGGTCGTAATCCAATGGACCACCGAGCCCCCTATAGCTATAGTGAAATATCAAAATGAAGTTAGTGACAGCCGGCGCTAGGACAGGAAGAAGGTGTCCGAAAAACATGTCGGGGTACCAGGTGTGCCCCCTACTTGCTCAAAAACAGACCAGTCCGCTCTGAGACACGATGATTGACAGACCCCTCCGGACAGACCTGCCTTGACTGGGGTCGCCTACACTCGCTGTCTCCACTTTTCTAAGGTGACATCCAACATGTCTCGTCCTTTTTGTATTTCATTTCACGCCTGAACCCACTCTGAACATTGAGGCCACAACGACTGCCTCTAACCAACATACCACAATTATCCTACAGGATAAAACATATCAGAATTATCCTACAGGATAAAACATATCACAATTATCCTACAGGATAAAACATATCACAATTATCCTGCAGGATAGAACATACCACAATTATCCTACAGGATAAAACATATCACAATTATCCTGCAGGATAGAACATACCACAATTATCCTACAGGATAAAACATATCACAATTTTCCTACAGGATAGAACATACCACAATTATCCTACAGGATAAAACATATCAGAATTATCCTACAGGATAAAACATATCAGAATTATCCTACAGGATAAAACATATCACAATTATCCTACAGGATAAAACATATCACAATTATCCTGCAGGATAGAACATACCACAATTATCCTACAGGATAAAACATATCACAATTATCCTGCAGGATAGAACATACCACAATTATCCTACAGGATAAAACATACCACAATTATCCTACAGGATAAAACATATCAGAATTATCCTACAGGATAAAACATATCACAATTATCCTACAGGATAAAACATATCACAATTATCCTGCAGGATAGAACATACCACAATTATCCTACAGGATAAAACATATCACAATTATCCTGCAGGATAGAACATACCACAATTATCCTACAGGATAAAACATATCACAATTATCCTGCAGGATAGAACATACCACAATTATCCTACAGGATAAAACATATCACAATTATCCTGCAGGATAGAACATACCACAATTATCCTACAGGATAAAACATATCACAATTATCCTAAAGGATAGAACATACCACAATTATCCTACAGGATAAAACATATCACAATTATCCTGCAGGATAGAACATACCACAATTATCCTACAGGATAAAACATATCACAATTATCCTGCAGGATAGAACATACCACAATTATCCTACAGGATAGAACATACCACAATTATCCTAAAGGATAGAAATTATCACAATTATCCTACATGATAGAACATACCACGATTATCCTACAGGATAGAACATATCACAATTATCCTACAGGATAGAACATACCACAATTATCATACAGGATAGAATATACCGCAATTATCATACAGGATAGAACATACCACAATTATCCTACAGGATAGAACATACCGCAATTATCATACAGGATAGAATATACCGCAATTATCCTACAGGATAAAACATATCACAATTATCCTGCAGGATAGAACATACCACAATTATCCTACAGGATAAAACATATCACAATTATCCTGCAGGATAGAACATACCACAATTATCCTACAGGATAGAACATACCACAATTATCCTAAAGGATAGAAATTATCACAATTATCCTACATGATAGAACATACCACGATTATCCTACAGGATAGAACATATCACAATTACCCTACAGGATAGAACATACCACAATTATCATACAGGATAGAATATACCGCAATTTTCATACAGGATAGAACATACCACAATTATCCTACAGGATAGAACATACCGCAATTATCATACAGGATAGAATATACCGCAATTATCCTACAGGATAGAACATACCTCAATTATCCTACAGGATAGAACTTACCACAATTATCCTACAGGATAGAACATATCACAATCATCCTACAGGATAGAACATACCACAATCATCCTACAGGATAGAACATACCACAATTATCCTACAGGATAGAACATACCACAATTATCCTACAGAATAGAACATACCACAATTATCCTACAGGATAGAACATACCGCAATTATCCTACAGGATAGAACATACCACAATCATCCTACAGGATAGAACATACCACGATTATCCTACAGGATAGAACATATCACAATTATCCTACAGGATAGAACATACCACAATTATCATACAGGATAGAATATACCGCAATTATCATACAGGATAGAACATACCACAATTATCCTACAGGATAGAACATACCGCAATTATCATACAGGATAGAATATACCGCAATTATCCTACAGGATAGAACATACCTCAATTATCCTACAGGATAGAACTTACCACAATTATCCTACAGGATAGAACATATCACAATCATCCTACAGGATAGAACATACCACAATCATCCTACAGGATAGAGCATACCACAATCATCCTACAGGATAGAACATACCACAATCATCCTAAAGGATAAAACATATTACAATTTTCCTACAGGATAGAACATACCACAATTATCCTACAGGATAGAACATACCACAATTATCCTACAGGATAGAACATACCACAATTATCCTACAGGATAGAACATACCACAATTATCCTACAGGATAAAACATATCACAATTATCCTACAGGATAGAACATATCACAATTATCCTACAGGATAGAACATACCACAATTATCCTACAGGATAGAATATACCACAATTATCCTACAGGATAGAACATACCACAATTATCCTACAGAATAGAACATACCACAATTATCCTACAGGATAGAACATACCACAATTATCCTACAGGATAGAACATACCACAATTATCCTACAGAATAGAACATACCAAATTATCCTACAGAATAGAACATACCACTATTATCATACAGGATAGAACATACCACAATCATCCTATAGGATAGAACATACCACAATTAACCTACAGGATAGAACATATCACAATTATCCTACAGGATAGAACATACCACAATCATCCTACAGGATAGAACATACCACGATTATCCTACAGGATAGAACATATCACAATTATCCTACAGGATAGAACATACCACAATCATCCTACAGGATAGAACATACCGCAATTATCCTACAGGATAAAACATATTACAATTTTCCTACAGGATAGAACATACCACAATTATCCTACAGGATAAAACATATTACAATTTTCCTACAGGATAGAACATACCACAATTATCCTACAGGATAGAACATACCACAATTATCCTACAGGATAGAACATACCACAATTATCCTACAGCATAAAACATATCACAATTATCCTACAGGATAGAACATATCACAATTATCCTACAGGATAGGACATATCACAATTATCCTACAGGATAGAACATATCACAATTATCCTACAGGATAGAACATACCACAATTATCCTACAGAATAGAACATACCACAATTATTCTACAGGATAGAACATACCACAATTATCCTACAGAATAGAACATACCACAATTATCCTACAGAATAGAACATACCACAATTATCCTACAGGATAGAACATACCACAATTATCCTACAGGATAGAACATACCACAATTATCCTACAGGATAGAACATATCACAATTATCCTACAGGATAAAACATACCACAATTATCCTACAGGATAGAACATACCACAATTATCCTACAGGATAGAACATATCACAATTATCCTACAGGATAGAACATACCACAATTATCCTACAGGATAGAACATATCACAATTATCCTACAGGATAGAACATATCACAAAATATATATATTACGATGCACTAGCGCGCCATCTGTTATCAAAATTCGAAACTATTTTAAACGCGTAAGATTCTTTTTTGAAATTAAACAATTTCTACTGCCCTTACTGCAATGGAAAAATTAAAGGGAGCGCCTGGCTCATCAGTGGTGAACCCTCCCAGCGGTTTCGCCAGTTTAATCTACCATACCGCTGTTATTTATATATGGTAAGGGCAGTAGAAATTGTTTAATTTCAAAAAGAATCTTACGCGTTTAAAATAGTTTCGAATTTTGATATAAATATATATTTTTTGAAAATAGAGCAATCCATAAATAAATTTTTAATTAAAAAGGCGAATTTTACGAATAAATTGGCGAAACCGCTGGGAGGGTTCACCACTGATGAGCCAAACCCTCCCAATACATATTTTTCATAGCAGTAAAGACAGTAGAAGTTTGTATTATGTATAAAAGAAACATTCGTGCTTTTAAATTCTTTCATTTTATATGTATACTAGCGGACGTACCCGGCTTCGCCCGAGGTTTTACCCGAGTAAAGTTTTGTCTGGCGAACATTTGTTAAAACAATTCTATAAAATTTATAAAAAAAAAGATATATTTTGATAATTTGAAACTCGTAAATTTGAATCTCTCGATAAAGTGAGCATTTTTTCCCGGTCCCTGTGTGCCGTGTCATCCTGAATTTTGTCTTTCCTAATTTTCTACATTAGAAAATCATAGCTTTATCTAGTGAACATTTTTTCCCGGTCCCTTGAAAAATACTCGATAAGTTGAATAAAATCTATATTAATTGGTTCCCTCGGTAATTGGAAGTTAAAGGAATAGTATCTTCGCCTTGGAATTGTATCATTATTCTTGTCTCAAATAAATTGCCGTGTCATCCTGAGATAATCTTACTTTTGATAAATAATATTTAAGATAACAAACTTAGTGATAAGAAAACTTGTTATCATCGTCACAATGTCACAAATCTGCAAATAACTCTAAGGATATTCAAGATATTCATGAAATTATTTTTCAAAAACCTTCCCTGTGATATACCTAATAATATCCCAAAATTTCACGGCGATTGGATGTATGGTTTTTGAATCTATAGAGTACAGACAGACAGACATTCAATTTTATATATATAGATATTAAAAATAAAAAAGGCATATCCTGACCAGGAGCACATGTGTTTTTCACATTACACATGCGCATATGTCTAAAACGACGTTTTACCGCAAATGTTTCTTTTGAACGAAATATTTATTTCAAGTAGAAATAACGACTATTTCTATCCTTAGGGATGAAGTATGAAAGGATGAATTGTGAAGTTCGAACCCATAAAACTTCATCCCTAAGGATAGAAATAGTCGTTATTTCTCCTTGAAATAAATTACGATTTTTCGTTCAAAAGAAACATTTTCGGTAAAACTTGTCATACGTCGTTTTACAATCATAAACCGCATTATATTGTATTATAAATATATATGTGTGAATTTTAAAATAGAAATATTTATAATAATAAATATATTTTCGTGAATTTCTCACATAAATAAGCTGTAGTGAAAATAAAATCTGTGGTGTGAATTCTCTTCCACTTTCAGATCGAAAAGTTTCCAAAAACAGAAACCTCATCGAATATTTGAAAACTGGAATTTTGGAATCAACTCAAGAATGAATAAAATTGTAAGAATTGGTAAGTTTCTATCAAGCACTTTCTGTATAAATCAAATCAGAAAGAAAAGACATTTGGTAAAACATGGCTTAGTACTGGGAGCTCTGTACGGAATGTATTATTGTAATAAACAAGATGTTCCTTTAGGAAATACATCTTTTTACAAACCTGTTCTAAAAAATATGTATCCAAGATATGAAACAGATCAGATATTTCCTTCTGAAATGTTTATACCAAAAGACGACCCTGATTATGTATATGTTGACTCTCTTTATAAGAAAATACTGAGAGCTAATGAGCATAAAATTGGGCAATATGTAGAAGACAATGATCTTAGAGTGATGGTGGGATGGTATGCTCCCCAATCCTTTAGTTTATCTACAAATAGATTAATTTCAATTGGCTATTCCCAAGAATATAGACCTTATGAAGAAGAAGGCTTGGCATTTTTTATAGCCCATGAACTCTCGCATGTACTCCTAGAACACCAAGAAAGGAAAAAAACTCTTCAATACTTTGCGCTCGAATCTATCTGGGCATTTATTCCATATCTCCCAACGTTGGTGAAATTTCCGTTGAGTATTTTACCGATTCTGGCATGCATCCACTTGGCACCCTATGTCTTCAAATTACAAATTACCATCTGGAATAAATATCAAGAAAATGAAGCTGATAGACTTGCAATTGAACTTGTTCACAAGGCGGGATTCGACACCGAAAAGATTTTGGAAAGATTTAGAACATCAGAAACATATATTAAGAAAGAATATGAAGGTTTTCTTGATCGATTACTAAGTTCCCATTGTCTTGATTCAGAAAGAATTAATAATATGGCGAACCATCTGAAATCAATAAGTATTTGTAAATAAACATTGTAACATGAAACATTGTAACATGAAACATTGTAGCATGAAACATTGTAGCATAAATAATTGTGACATAAATAATTGTAACATAAATAATTGTAACATAAATAATTGTTGCATGAACCACTGTAACAAAAATAAAACATAGCTTAATTTTCCCTTATTTTTTGTATTTCAATTTCTACAATTATAAACACCTAATTGAAATATTCCGTTTCTATTTACATTTTCCTATGTAGGATAACTGCGCTGTCCTGATGAAGCCATGGTGTACAGGTTTCGATGCTGTGGCATTTTTTAAAAATAATTATCTTTTTTCACTCGGATGATAAAATAAATGAATTATTTAAAGGGAAAGGAGCATCTTTTGGAGCCTTTCTTATATTATGCATTTTTATTTTATATATATCATGGCTTTGTCACCGACCCGAGGCCGCTAGTTTGCGGCGACGGTCAATATATGGCGTCTGGTTTTGGCGTCTATTTTGACGGGAGAGGCGATTATATATATATAAAGAGAAGAGACAAGGGTCGCCTCTCCCGTCAAAATAGACGTCAAAACCAGACGCCATATATATATATATATATATATATATATATATTTTAAAAAAATGCATATTTTGGATTTCTAATTATTTTAATGTTCCAATATTTCGAGGGGCAACTCGCCTCTCTTTATCGAGGATGTTTGTGTTTTTCACTAAAACAAGTGAGCACGCGTACACCACTCTCGTTCTACAAGGCCAATGAAAGAATTGTAATTTTTTAAATATAATTTTAATTATGGATTGCTCAATCTTCATATCTTTGTAAAAATTGATGAGTGGATATTTGCTGGCGATTTTCTTTTATTTTTATGGATTGCTCAATCTTCATATCTTTGTAAAAATTGATGAGTGGATATTTGCTGGTGATTTTCTTTGATTTTTATGGATTGCTCAATCTTCATATCTTTGTAAAAATTGATGAGTGGATATTTGCTGGTGATTTTCTTTGATTTTTATGGATTGCTCAATCTTCATATCTTTGTAAAAATTGATGAGTGGATATTTGCTGGTGATTTTCTTTGATTTTTATGGATTGCTCAATCTTCATATCTTTGTAATAATTGATGAGTGGATATTTGCTGGTGATTTTCTTTGATTTTTATGGATTGCTCGATCTTCATATCTTTGTAAAAATTGATGAGTGGATATTTGCTGGTGATTTTCTTTGATTTTAATGGATTGCTCAATCTTCATATCTCTGTAAAAATTGATGAGTGGATATTTACTTGTGATTTTCTTTGATTTTTATGGATTGCTCAATCTTCATATCTTTGTAAAAATTGATGAGTGAATATTTGCTGGTGATTTTCTTTTATTTTTATGGATTGCTCAATTTTCATATCTTTGTAAAAATTGATGAGTGGATATTTGCTGGTGATTTTATTTTATTTTTATGGATTGCTCAATCTTCATATCTTTGTAAAAATTGATGAGTGGATATTTGCTGGTGATTTTCTTTGATTTTTATGGATTGCTCAATCTTCATATCTTTGTAAAAATTGATGAGCGGATATTTGCTGGTGATTTTCTTTGATTTTTATGGATTGCTCAATCTTCATATCTTTGTAAAAATTGATGAGTGGATATTTGCTGGTGATTTTCTTCGATTTTTAAGGATTGCTCAATCTTCATATCTTTGTAAAAATTGATGAGTGGATATTTGCTGGTGATTTTTATAAAGATATATGCAAATATATAAGGAAATTTTGCCGGGAGAAAATTGATCTAAAGAGACAAGGGTCGCCTTTCCCGTCAAAATAGAGGTGTTGTGGCTTTGCCACCGACCCGGGGCCGCTAGTTGCGGCGACGGTCTATAGATGGCGTCTGGATTTAGACGTCTATTTTGACGGGAGAGGCGACCCTTTTCTCTTTAGATATGTAAATATATATTGACATTCATTTATTTTTACTTTTAGTCTAAATTAGACAAGATCTTGGAGGTCGTGCTCATAAAGAAGTTCAAGAACTCTTCTTGGTTCTCTGTACAGGGATCCTTTGTCCTTTCCAATACAATTTAGTATATGTTAGGGAGTGGCCTCTTCGGTTTTGCACATGGGGAAGCTTTTGGCTCCCTCTTTATAGACTAGAGGGCGCAGGTGATCAGATTTCCATCTGGCCAACTGTGTCGACTTCCTTCTGTTTAGTTGGAGGGTCTGTTTTTTGGGGTTTTCTATTTGTTACCAAGAATAATGGAAACTATCTCTATGGTGCCTTATCAGTTGTATTGACATTTATAAATATATATACAGATCCCAGGCAAAAAACTGAGAAGCGATATTTTTATAGAGAGATGTTTGGCTGTTAGATTTTTGTTCCTGCCCTTTAAAAATGAACTGGCTTCGCCCGTGGTCTGCTTTATGAAATTTTCCCTAAAAAAAATTTGTATTTGATAATCAAACATGATACAGCAATATTTTCATAATAATTTTCTGACTAGAAAAAACACAACTATTTTTGCCCAGAAATTTATCAATTTCAATTTTCCTTGGCTAAAAATGCGATAATAAACTCTTCCAGATTTTTCTCTATTTCCTGTTAAAATTTCAGCCAGATTAGGTCCTTAGAGAGGATTTGTATAATAGATACATTTATAGATACATTTATGTAATAATGTGTTGAGATCCTGTCGACTCTCTGTGATAATAGGTTGAGATCCTTATCTGTGATTAGGGATCCTGTCGACTAGCTGTAATAATGCGTTGAGGTTTGGTAAGCCTGTTGTAGAACCTCGTCGACTCTCGCTATAAGTTGGCAACCGAGGGTCAAACCTGTAGTAACCGCGAGGGACAGTCAGGGGTGGAGAGTTTTCCAGTACCTCGCTGCACCTTGTAGGACCTTTAACAGTTCTCCCAAAGTACAGGCAGTCGTGGTCGAGGCAGAGTGGAAAAGCTGGGAATGTCCACACACACAAAAAACGAAGCGACACGTTGTAGAAGGGAAGTTCCTTGAATAGATAAAAAGCGAGCCAAGAGCAAAGATGGAGATCGAGAAGGTTTCTTACTGTTTTACATGGTCGATGAGTTGGTGACAACCGTCGATAAGGGATGACGCTGACCGGGACTGACTAGAACTAAAATGGCTGTTGCTACGTGGGGTCCTATTTATACAACTTTTTTGGACCAGGAAGGGGACTAGGAAGTGGACCAGGAAGTATTGCCTTTCTGCACGTGTCCGCAACTCGACTCTGGCACCAGTCTGTTGGCTTCCATCTATCTTTAGAAGTTACTTTGTGATTCGCTCAATCTTGCTCTTAACTCAGTTTTTAATCTATTATATATTTTTATTTATTCATCCTCAGTACATTACATCTGGAGATACAAGGACACACGTCAATTATGCGTATAATTAGTTATAGTTTATAATTAGTTCTATATACAACATGACAAGCTTGTTATACGTATTACATAATATAGGGTTATTGGTTTAAATTATCATATTTATATATGTTACTAGCGGATGTACCTGGCTTCGCCCGGGTTTTACCCGAGTAAAGGTTTGTCTAACGAACATTTGTTAAAACAATTCTCTATAAACATATCAAAAAAATATATATATTTTTTGATAATTTGAAACTCGTAAATTTGAATCTCTCGATAAAGTGAACATTTTTTCCCGGTCCCTGTGTTGTGCCGTGTCATCCTGAATTTTGTCTTTCCTAATTTTCTACATTACAAAATCGTCGTTTTATCTAGTGAACATTTTTTCCCGGTCCGTTCAAAAATACTCGATAAGTTGAATAAAATCAATTTCAAATGGTTCCCTCGGTAATTGGAAGTTAAAGGAATAGTATCTTTGCCTTGGAATTGTATCATTATTCTTGTCTCAAATAAATTGCCGTGTCATCCTGAATTTTGTCTTTCCTAATTTTCTACATTACAAAATCATCGTTTTATCTAGTGAACAATTTTTCCCGGTCCCTTGAAAAATACTCGATAAGTTGAATAAAATCAATATTAATTGGTTCCCTCGGTAATTGGAAGGTAAAGGAATAGTATCTTTGCCTTGGAATTATATCATTATTCTTGTCTCAAATAAATTGCCGTGTCATCCTGAGATAATCTTACTTTTGATAAATAATCTTTAAGATAATAAGCTTAGTGATAATAAAACTTATAGATAAAAAAACTTGTTATCATCGTCGCAATGGTGGCGCTGCTTGCGAGTTAAATCTACAAATCTGCAAATAACTCTAAGGATATTCAAGATATTCGAGAAAATTATTTTTCAGAAACCTTCCCAGTACTATACTAAATAACTTCCCAGTTTCATGGCGTTCCAATGAGTGGTTTGGTCAGGCATAAAGGACACACACACATACATTTATTTTTATATACACTGGTCCGCAAAATTAAAGGAACAACACATGTTAAAGAAAAATAAAAGTTATATTAAGGGATATATATCAAGTTTTGGTATATTCAAAAGCTTCCATTAATTAAGAGAGTATGTAAAACAGAAAAACAAATAAAGTTGTTCCCAATATGCAAAATACCACCGTCTACGTTGACTCCGCCTCCAGCACGTGCCTGAGTCTTTCTCAAAGCGTCCTAATTTTACGCTCCACTAGATTTTTATTGAACCTTTTTGTTTTTTAAAGTTTTCATGGCTTATAGGCAACATTTATCACAAGAAAAAAATGGCAAGCTATTGGAAGGATGGAAGCAGGCCAATCACAGGCAGAAGTAGCAGGATGGCATGGAGTGACAAGAAACGTAGTCTCAAGGCTTTGGAAAAAAATTTAAACGACAGCTAATGTTGCCAGAACACCCGGACAAGGACGGCCAAGAGTCACAACGTTAAATCAAAACCGTTATTTGAGTCTCCTTGTTCGTCGCAATAGAAGAATGCCAGCATCGCAGCTACGAAGTGACCTCAATGCAGCTACAGGAGTCTTAGTATCAACTAATACAATACGCAGAAGGCTTCACAAGAAGGGCCTCTATGCTCGACGACCCATAATTTGTGTGCCATTGACACCCTTTCAAAAGAGAGCAAGGAAACTTTGGTGCCGACAACATGTCGCCTGGAATTCAGATGAATGGAGGCGTGTAATGTTCACTGATGAGTCCAGATTCTCTCTAAGCAGCGATTCTCGTCGTGTCTTTGTCTGGAGAGAGGTAGGAACCAGAAATAATTCCCGGAATATGGTTGAAAGGGATCCCTACAGAAGCCAAGGTTTTATGGTCTGGGCTGGAATCTTCTTGGGCGGTCGCACAGCACTCCATATTTTTCGGCAAGGAACCCTGACTGGACAGAGGTATCGGGACGAGATCTTGGCAGCATATGTGATGCCTCAAGCATTGGAAATGGGAGAAAACTTTCTTCTAATGGATGATAATGCCCGTTCACATAGGGCTGGTGTGGTCGACACTTTTCTCCAAAACCATGCAATTGCTCGGATGAATTGGCCAGCTCGATCCCCCAGACCTAAATCCCATTGAGCATGTATGGAACAACCTAGGACGGCGGATCTAATCCCTCCAACCCCCTCCTAGAAACACTCATGAGCTAGAAACAGCCTTAACACAAGAGTGGGCGTTGATTCCACAGGAGCTGATAAGCTCCCTAATTCTTAGTATGGGTCACCGATGTAGAGCCTGTCTATCACTTAAAGGTGGTCATACCCCATATTAACAACAATATCCCAGATATTTATGCACTGACTGCAAGAAGATCATTGCTTGACCGGCTAATTTGCATAAAATGCGTGTTAGAATTCTTTGATTTCGGGTAGCCTAATCAATAATGGAATAATAAATTTGTGTATAAAATTTCATTGATAAATGTTCAATAAAATTTGAGATAAATGAAAAAAAAATATGTTGTTCCTTTAATTTTGCGGACCAGTGTATAAAGTTATTCATTTTTTTTTAAAGGGAAAATATTAATTTATATTTTTTTAATTTGACCAAAAACAAAAAGCTTTTTTTTTTTTGTATTATTTTGTTCAGTTTTTAAATAGATTTGTTTTTTCTTTTGGGTTGGTTAAATGTGTTTTTTAATAAACTCATTTACCAAAAATATAATATTATATAGTTAAATTTGTTTAAAATAAAATAAGCATATTTACTAATCCTTTATCCTTTATATATCATACTAGCGAATGTACCCGGCTTCGCCCAGTTTTTACCTGAGTAAAGGTTTGTCTAACGAACATTTATTAAAACAATTCTAGCAAACATCCAATCCCTACTGAATCTATACTTGGAAAGATTATGTTTGATTATCTGCTCCACCTAGCTGTACCCGTTCAAACGTTGCTGTCTTTGAACAAAAAGGCAGTTTTGATTCCTAAAACATAATTTATTTTTGATTGAAATAACGACACGGGATATCATTTAAGAAATCTGCGGAGAGAGCACCAGCGTGGATATTTCCATTTGTTCGCAAAGGATTGATCACCTAAACCAACTTTTGAATGGCTATGACCTATGGCTATCATCTGATTTCTACTAAGTCAAAAAAGAATAGAGGTTTGTATTAAGCAATATCAAAGGGAAAACAGGAAACTTTTATCAAGTTGGTATGCTTACAGGACGAAACTATGCAAAAGCTTCTATATAAGTTATTGAACATCAATTATAATTCTGCTAATTAAAAAATTAGGAAAGAAAGGAGGATTTAGTCAGAAAAAAATGTCATTAAGCGAAGTAGATTTTACTTTGAAAAGTATATACAAAATAATTCAATTATAACTTTTTAGAAAATTAAGAGATGAATTGAAAAATATCTTAAATTTAGAAGGGTCGCAAACAACAATTATCAATGCAAAATAAAAGAGTTTAAAATAACTCTGAAAAAGTCATCTATTGAGTTAATTCACATAAAATCAGATGAAAATAAGTCAAAAGAAAATGAGAATTTTAAAAATGCAATAAAAAAAGGATAATTTTCTTAGCTGTACTTATTCAGCAGATCGACATTTAAACCATATTTGAACTTCAATGGCAGCAGGAGAGTGTGAGAAAAAATAAAAAAAATTGTCGGCGTGCTTCAAAGCGCGTCTAGTGTGCTGACGTAGCACTTTTGGTTTCGGTTTCACTTTGCTGCCTGGCCTCTCTCTTGTCACTGGTCCGTGTTTGTGGAATCCTTTAAAACTTGTTTTTCAAATATTTATCCATATTTAATTTTTTAATTTATAATATATTGAATTTTTAATATATAGGTTTAATTTTAGAGATTTTTTTTTTCACCGAAAATGGCTAGTAAAACGTTGCTATATTTGCCCTTGCGCCAAGAACCGCATGTCAACCATGACTTGCTGTAAATGCAATAAGAACATTTCTAAAGAACATTCAAACTAAATTTGCCAAAATTGCCAGTGAATATTGACGATTTATTAGATATAAAAGATTTTGTGCAAAGCCTGCGAAAATCTCTGCTTTTTCACGTGTTTTTATATTTTTATGCATGACTTGGTAATTATGAAAATAAAATATTAAACTTTGCTACCAATTTAATCCTTATTGTCTATTTACTAAGGTAAAATACAATTTTTATTTTTTGAAAAATAATTTTATCATTTTTTACCATCATAAAGATCGAGCTCGGGAAGCTCGGGGCGAGTACCTACGTCCTAAAAACGGGCCCGTTTAATTAAGGATTAATAATTCACCTGATTTAAAAATGATGTCAAACATCGCTATTTCCATTTCAAGCGCTTCTTTCGTATAATGAAAACTCTATTCGATATTATTTAGTTGTTTCAAAGTGCTCTTGAATAAAGAATATATAGAAATGTCCATGTGTCTAAATTAAAATTGAAAATCCCTATATATATAAAAGTCAGTGTATGTATGTATGTATGTATGTGGGTATCTATGTCGGCTATACACGTCCACAATACGTAACTAATCTGACTGAAATTTTAAAAGTATATAGAGGAGAATCTGGAAAAACTTATAGTGAAAATTTCAGGTCTCTATCCCGAATATTCTTCGAGTTATTTGCAAATTTGCCTTTTCGCTCGCAAGCAGCGCCTCTAGCGGTGAAGATGGGAGGTAATATCAGCTGACCTAATGTACATGTAAAACGTGTTTTGACAGGACATAGAGAAAAATCTGGAAAATATATTTATCGGATTTTTAGCCAATAAAAAATAAAATTGACAGGTTCTGGGCAAAAATAGTTGTTTTTTTAGTCAGAAAATGATGATGACAATATTGCTGTATCATGTTTGATTATCAGATACAAAATTATATCGGGAAAAATTCCATAAAGCTGAGACCACGGGTGAAGCCAGTTCATTTTTAGTATTCAGGAACAAAATTCTAACAGAAAAACATTCATTCGAGCAGAAGACACAAAGCCAGATCATCTCTTTATAAAAATATCGCTTCTCTGACACAAAGTTTGGAGCGGAACGTTTCACAAGAGTGACATCCACGGCGCCAATTTATAATTGTAACGAATAGTATTTGAATAAAAACATTTAATCGGGTAAAACCTGGGCGTTGCCAGGGTCATTCGGCTAGTCCCTATATATATAAAAGTCAGTGTATGTATGTATGTATGTGTGTTTGTTCCTATGTCGGCTATACACGTCCACAATACGTAACTAATCTGATTGAAATTTAACAGTTTATAGAGTAGAATCTGGAAAAACATATAGTGAAAATTTCAGGTCTCTATCCCGAAAATTCTTCGAGTTATTTGCAAATTGCGTTGCAAATTTGCCCTTTCGCTCGCAAGCAGCGCCTCTAGCGGTGAAGATGGAAGGTAATATCAGCTGACCTAATGTACATGCAAAACGTATTTTAACAGGACATGGAGAAAAATCTGGAAGAGATATTTATCGGATTTTTAGAGAATAAAAATGGGAATTGACACGTTCTGGGAAAAAATAGTTGTTTTTTAGTCAGAAAAGGATGATGGCAATATTGCTGTATCATGTTTGATTATCAGATATAAAATTATATCGGTAAAAATTCCAAAAAAGTAGAGAACACGGGTGAAACCAGTTCATTTTTAGTATGCAGGAACAATATTCTAACAGAAAAACATTTATTCGAGCAGAAGACACAAAGCCAGATCATCTCTCTATATAAATATCACTTCTCAGAAACAAAGTTTGGAGCGGAACGTTTCACAAGAGTGACATCCACGGCGCCAATTTATAATTGTAACGAATAGTATTTGAATAAAAATATTTAATCGGGTAAAACCCGGGCGTTGCCCGGGTCATTCGGCTAGTGTCTGAATAAAAATGAAAGTGTTTAATTTAAAATTAAAAAAAAAATTAAATGCCTATTTAAAAGTTGAACCTATATATAGATTTATAAACGTATATAAATTTGTTATATACGTTCAAATATATTTTTGAAACATAATATTTTTGAAAACATTTATTAAATTTTTCATAAGATGTTTTCTTATGATATATTTAAAGCTGATATTTTAAACAATAACACGCAATGCATTTATTTACAAAAAGGAGAAATATTTCTAACATAAATTAAACTTTATTGTTTAGCATTCAACCCATAAGCTCGTGTGTAAGCCTCGTTGAGTGTCGCTCGCGCATGCGCCTCTGATACACCTGTACAAATGAATGTATTTAACAGTTCAGCCGTTCTAGACGCGGTAGAACGGGATAAAAAGTATCCTATGTTCGTCTGTTGGTTCTAAGCTACCTCCACACCAAATTTCATCCAAATCGGTTCAGCCGTTCTTGAGTTATAAATAGTCTAACATTTTTCACGACTTTCTTTTATATATATACTAGCGAATGTGTACCCGGCTTCGCCCGGGTTTTATCCGAGTGAAAGTTTGCCTAACGAATATTATCTATATATATAAAAATGAATGTATGTGTGTGTGTCTGTCTGTCTGTCCTTTATGCCTGACCAAATCACTCATTGGAACGCCATGAAACTTTGGGAAGTTATTTAGTATAGTATTGGGAAGGTTTCTAGCAAATAAAATTTTTGAAATAACTTTTCGCCTAAAAATAATCAAGATAAATATTCTAATTTATCTGTTATAATTCAACAATCTGCTCTAAATATTATCATGATGATACGATGATTTTGTAATGTAGAAAATTAGGAAAGACAAAATTCAGGATGACACGGCAATTTATTTGAGACAAGAATAATGATACAATTCATAGGCAAGATACTATTCCTTTAACTTCCAATTACCGAGGGAACCAATTAGTATTGATTTTATTCAACTTATCGAGTACTTTTAAAGAAACCGGGAAAAAATGTTCACTTTATCGAGAGATTCGTCAGACAAACCTTTACTCGGGTATAACCCGGGCGAAGCCGGGTACATCCATACAAGAAAAATTGTTGTATTCCAATTGATTACACACAGCGCTCAACGTTAATTATACTTTAATTAACTATAAGGTAAAGGGAATATATATAGATTAAATAGTAAACATGGAGAGAACGAATGGCGTGGCGAGACGCCGCAGGTAGGGTTACATCACAGGAAGGAAGTGAGTCAGCTCCAGTGTTGCCGAGAAGCCAACCGTCCGCGGTCACGGTCCAACAAACTCCTCCCTCGAAGTGATCCCTTCTTTATGGATTACTTCGCCGTCCAAAAGTCCCGAACGATGAAGTTCGTGTAGGTTTCTCCCCATTGGCTTGGTCAAAATGTCCGCTAGGTTTCTTCCACTTGTTTACTTCAGTACTGAGGAGTGCAATTGAGTTCTGAGCATTTTTCTGGTTCCTTAGGATCATTGGATGAGATCGAGTAGGAGAAGGCTTCACAGTATCTTCATTATGGCTGTCCTCTTCTGTATGTATCACGTCTTCTTGATCTAATAAAGACACTGGATTCTCTTCAATCTCCCGTTGAGTCCCATAGCTGTAGTGTTCAACTGATGGAAGCACCTCCCGGTTGCTGTCGTTCCTCGATACATCACTCTCTTTGAAGACACATTCCCGAGATTCCACCATTTTCTTCATCTCAGGAATCCACACTCTGTAGCCACGTCCTCTGAGTGCATATCCAACAAGGTTACCTTTGACAGCTCTCCTTTCGAGTTTGGATTTACGGACTTGTCTTGGAATATGGACAAATACTTGACAGCCAATAGCTCTTATGTGTTTAAGACTAGGCTTGTTCCCTGTCCACAGTTCATATGGCGTGCTTTCACCATTGTGATTGTTGAGAACTCTGTTTCTGACATAGGCTGCGGTGTAATTCAGCTCCGCCCAGGAAGCCTTTGGCAGACCACTTCCAGATATAGTGCTCCTGACAAGATCTAGGAGTGTCCTATTCATTCTTTCTGCCACACCATTCTGTTGAGGCGTATACGTCATAATGCGTTCATGAACTATTCCAACGCTCGTGCAGAAAGTGTCCCATTCTTTGGAACAAAATTCCAAGCCATTATCCGTACGTATTCGTTTTAGTTTCCGGCTGGTTTGTTTCTCAGATTCTTGAATCCACTCTTTGACTTTTCCCAGGGTTTCGCCTTTGTTTTTCAGGAAAAATACACTTATATATCTCGTAGATTCATCAATGATGGTTAAGACGTACTTGGCTCCTCCCCAGCTCAATACGTCGAATGGACCCATCAAGTCCGCATGCACCAAGTCCAACGGCATGATTTATTTTTCCTCCTTGTGTGAGTGTTGAAGGAATGGCAGACGGTAAGACTTGCCGATCAAGCAGTCTTCGCACTTTTCTGGCTTTGCCGGGCTGCAAACAAGTCCTCTTACGCTTTGGTTCTTGGCCATCTTTGCTATCGTATATGCATTTACATGCATCAGCCTTTTGTGCCAGAGTTCCAGTGTAAGCTCTTCCTTGCATTCAGATGCAAGAGAAACACGATCATTCTGATCTATCGGAGAGGATGGAGTAGTCTGGACGTAGTAAAGTCTACCCAACTTCTTTCCCTCTATCAAGAGTTTACCTTTCATGTCCATAATGTGGCAACCACTCCTGTTGAAGACAACTTTTCTACCGTTTTCTATCATTTGGAGTACAGACAGAACACTGTGACTCATATCTGGAACGTACAAGGTGTTCTGGGCAACCATATTGCTGGCATCTCCCTTGTGTCCAACAATATTGGCACTGACAGTACCGATACCACATGCTTCTATAGAAGAGCCATTCGCAACAATGAAGTAATCTCTCTTGGGAGTCATATGGTGCGTCGCTCCAGAATCTATGATCCAGGTCTCGGCGGTAGCTCCAAACAAAGTGTTGCACATTGCCGACATATTTACGCCTTTTTTTTGGTCAAACCTCTTTGGTCTTTGTTCTTTCTTTCCTTTCTTCCTGCATTCCCTTGCATAATGGCCTTTACCTCCACATTTGAAACAAACAACCTTTGCTTTAAATTGTTTTTCTGTTTCAATGGGCTTCGAAGAGGCATTAACGACCATGGCACCCACATCTTTTAGTAGATTTGACGAACGCCTTTCTGCTTCTGCCAACAGCCGTCTTTTAACTGTGGCGGTCGTGAAGTCTGAATCAGGCAAGTTACATATGGTTGAGACAACGGTGTCCCAATCCTCTGGTAATCCACCCAAAAGAACCATAGCCAAATCGCCATCATCAATTTTGTCGCCAATTTGGGCCAGTTCGTTTACAATGTAGTTTATCTTCCCCATATACCCTTCCATATTGCTGTGCTGAGTCAACCTTTCGCCATATAACTGCCTTCTTAGTTGTACGGCTCGATATCTACTATCCTTTGGTGCGTATAATTTTTCCAGTTCCTCCCAGACCTCTTTCGGAGTATTCAAATGTTGAACATGCAATTGTTGTTCATCATTAATCCCGAGGCAAATTTTTGCAAACGCCTTACCCTCCCGCTACAAAAAAAGTTTTGTTGCAACAAGGTCACTAGGGTCAGGCTTAGCCTCTCCTGGATTGATCAAACTCCACAAATCGTTTTCGATTAGAACGAGTTTCATCTGGAAGCTCCAGCTGGAGTAATTAGCACCATTTAATTTTGTAATCGTCGTGTTTGCCATTTTACAAAATATTTGGTAAGTAGAAAAAAGGATGGTCCAAGTAATCAAAGGAAATTTGGTTACTCACGTTTTAGGCCTTGCGCTCCTTCGGTATGACGTTTTAGGTTTTGCGCTTCTTCAGTTTCACGTTTTAGGCCTTGCGCTTCTTCAGTCTCATAATCTTTGTTGTATTCCAATTGATTACACACAGCGCTCAACGTTAATTATACTTTAATTAACTATAAGGTAAAGGGAATATATATATAGATTAAATAGTAAACATGGAGAGAAGGAATGGCGTGGCGAGACGCCGCAGGTAGGGTTATATCACAGGAAGGAAGTGAGTCAGCTCCAGTGTTGCCGAGAAGCCAACCGTCCGCGGTCACGGTCCAACAATAATGATACAATTCCAAGGCAAGATACTATTCCTTTAACTTCCAATTACCGAGGGAACCAATTAATATTGATTTTATTCAACTTATCGAGTATTTTTCAAGGGACCGGGAAAAAATGTTCACTTTATCGAGAGATTCGTTAGACAAACCTTTACTCGGGTAAAACCCGGGCGAAACCGGGTACGTCCGCTAGTTGATAATAATATTCCGGAACACAAAGAATATTATGATAATAATGATAATAATATTCGTTACACTTTATTACTATATATAGTCACGACCGTCTTTCCTCATCGGCCGCCTCTGTCACGCCACAGCCAATCGAATTACAACACGACCCACAAAGAAATCTACTCATGGAGAAGATATGGAAAACATGTGCAAATTTCCCATATTCCACTTCATACTTTTTATCTGTCTTCTGACTATGCCATACGCCCTCGCCCCATTTACCATAATAATCTACCTTGGACTATATACCCAACAACCCCAAAGGCTGTACCAATTACAGGAAGCCATTTTCCATATAGGAAGTGCATTCCATACATTTGTAACTCTTATATTGGAAACAATGGGGGGCAATTTCCAGCGGACATTTAGGACGCCCCAGCCGGGATCTAATTAGAAAGTTCCCCTGCATTGGGCCCCTCGCCCCCGCATGGCCCCCCGGTTTCCGGTACTAAAAACGACCCCGGCGATTGAGGTCACCTCTTGGCCTCCCCACGATTTACAAGACGTTCGCCGCTATCTTGACTATCACCGAATGTCGTCCATAGCATCCACTCAGCTTGGGATCCAAAATTCACAGTGAGTTCACATCCCGATTCTTACAAAAGCATATTTAATTATATTTTAATATAATTATATTAATATTATATTAATAAACAAATTTAATTCTCAAAACACCCCTCCCAATTAATTACAAACAAATTCGATTCTTTTACCAACACTCCCAAACAATATTACATGTTACCCACATAAAACAAGCATACAACCCTCACGACCAATACGCAAAATTCAGATCTCAAGGCCAAATATGAACAAAAACACGCACATTACCACTTAAAGGATAGGATAAGAAAAATTAGGTAGTAAAGCCTTCGAGCTTACGCTTCTTCCGAAAGGAAGAGACGACCACTTTAAAAGGGTCGAAGACTCTCCTCGAACCCCGTATTCAAAGATACGATTCCAGTCACGACCTCCCGATAACGAAGTGGATATCGGGCGAGCACGACTTGAATGCCCTAGGGAACCGCATAAAAACCCCTAGAACGCATTAAGGCTCGGGACAAATTAATATAAAACACTCGGCCTTGAGATCTTGAAAGACAATACAACCCCAAACACATTACAACAAATACAAATACAAACTTAAGGTTAACTAGATTCCCGTATCTCCTGTACACATAATATAAACGTGCTTCTGGGAAGGATCATGTTTCCACCCACAAGTCGCACAGGAGACAAAAAATCTACGAGGGCAATTAAAAAATTCAGAATTCGCCGCGTGACCTAGATACATTGGCATGTAACTTTTTATCACTAAGAGACTTTGCGAATCTCTCTACATACATCTTTATTTTCTCTTACCCCATTCATTTACATTTTTTTTTATTTTTGAAATCCAAATGCTTAATCAAATATTTACCATTTATATAACAACTCCTTTTTTATTTTTTGTTATAAACCAATATTACTTTTTCAACCACTCAACAATTTATTTTTTCGAAAACTCACTTTGTTTTCTTTTAATTTTTTCAACGAAAACTCAACTTGTTTTATTTTAATTTTATATATATATATATATATTTATTTATTTATTTCCCAAAGCCCTAACAGAAAATTCCCTCGATTTAGCTTTCCATAACGCGAATTGAATTGATAGGCATTTTTCTTTTTTTTTTCTTTAACTCAACATTTTTTTAAAACGAAAACTCACTTTGTTTTTTTATTTTTTATATATTTTTATTTTGATTTCCAGAAGCCCTAACAGAAAAATTCCCTCGATTTAGTTTTCCCCACCTCGAGTTGAATTGTGTAGGCATCTTTTTCTTTTCCTCTCACTCAACAATGCACCAAAGCGCATTCACTTTGTGATTTCTTTTAATTATCATTTTTACTTTGATTTCCAAAAGCTTAACAGAAAGATTCCTTCGATTTAGCTTTCCATAACTCGAGTTGAATTGAATAGGCATCATAATTTTTTTTATTTCTCTTCCTTCTACTCAACAATTATTTCACCAACACCATTCTCTTTTATATTTTTTATGTCACCTACGATACTTGTATATAGCCTCACATTGCCCATAATTAATTTTTCCCCACAAAATTACTTTTCCCTTACAGAATTCACTTCAGGCTACCCCTTTTTGAATTCTTCACATGTAGGGGACGCATCTGTCATAATTTGTATATACCAAGATATAATCCCACCACAATCTATGCAATGTATCGTCCAAAAGGTTTTAATAAAAGTTAGGCCTCGCGAAAAAGAGAGAACAGCAATTACCAGGATTATATCATACAGGAAGTAAAGGTCACTACCCAGGAACCATAAAACTAAGTTCAAAGACCTTCTTCTTCCTGGAGGATGGTAATCATGAAAAGACAATGGAGGTACCAATATCCAATCACAGTTCAGCATGAACAACTAACAGCCATCCAAAAGTAACCACGTAGACGATCTCAACCAATGAGAGGCATAGAGAGTTAACGAGGAAGATCTCGGACTCAAAGTTAGTCAGTAGGAAGGCGACCCGACTAGGAGCAAGACGTGCCCAACTCCCTCTCACCAAGGTAACATTTTCTCCGATCATGTGATAGGAAAGTACCCCATTTAGTCTCAAAACTTTCTCTCCCTTATTCGCGAAGTCTTAGATTCAATCCCATCCTGGTTTTCCTCTCGTTATTTCCCCTGCGCCAGATATCATCAACCAACACAAGTCACCAATCCTACATTAAGTCAACAGGATCTTACATAGGAACAACAATCAACAACAAAAAAGGTCAAATCTATCTATATATATATATATAAATGAATGTCTGTCTGTGTGTGTGTGTGTACTCTATAGATTCAAAAACCATGCATCCAATCGCCGTGAAATTTTGCGATATTATTAGGTATATCCCCGGAAAGGTTTTCGAAAAATAATTTCTTGAATATCTTGAATATCCTTAGAGTTATTTGCAGATTTGTAGCTTTAACTCGCAAGCAGCGCCACCTTGCGACTGAGATAGGCTTAGGTCTGCCCCACCCCCTGTCGAGAGAATGTAATCGTCCGGCCGCCGGCCGGATGGACAGTCCAATGGCGCGCGGGGGCAGAGTTGGTGACACAGCTGTGCCATGTAAACAAGAAAAAAAGCCTCGCGGGGGCTTGCCCAAGATGACCTCCGGGAACTTCGTCCATCTTCCATAAACGACCATGATTTTATTCAACTTATCGAGTATTTTTCAAGGGACCGGGAAAAAATGTTCACTAGATAAAACGATGATTTTGTAATGTAGAAAATTAGGAAAGACAAAATTCAGGAAGACACGGCACGCAGGGACCGGGAAAAAATGATCACTTTATCGAGAGATTCAAATTTACGAGTTTCAAATTATCAAAATATATCTCTTATTTTTTTTTAAGTTTATAGAGAATTTTTTAACAAATGTTCGTTAGACAAACCTTTACTCGAGTAAAACCCGGGCAAAGCCGGGTACATCCGCTAGTTATTATATATATGTCGTAAACCCGGGTAAGACAGCAAGTGAGTTGGAAGCAGTCGGGGTTGAGTGGCAAGGCGTGCAGAATGGGAAGTCCGCACGGGACAGTAAGGACAAAGTTTGGGATCAAAAGACGCTCTCCTAGTACATCTCACATGGCACCAGGACCAGGGGAAAGTTGAGGATTAACTGAGGAAAGCTCGGCGTCCAGCATGAAGCCGCGGGGGCAGAGAGGAGCCAAAACGGCGGCCACGAGGGCCGCCGTGAGACCTAGCACTGAGCGGCCTGTCCGAAAATATCCACTGTAACCTAACTAACTGTCAACATTCGGACCAAACGCCCCTTTTTGTCCCTCTCTGTATCCCCCGGGTGTCCGGTGGCAAGCTGGTGTCACTTTGAGACGACTAGAAAAGACGTCATACTTTATTACTTACATTGTTTAAATTACGATATATATAGGGATAAACTATGATCTCAGCCAAAAGCCTGAGAAGATATATTTTTTATAGAGAGATGATCTGGCTTCGTGTTTTCTGCTCGAGTGAATGTTTTTCTGTTAGAATTTTGTTCCTGCATACTAAAAATGGCTTTCAGTCTGCTGTATGAAATATTCTCCGAAATAATTTTGCCTCTGACACTCAAACATGATACAGCAATATTGACATCATCATTTTCGGACTTAAAAACAGCTATTTTTGCCCAGAAATTTATCAATTTCAATTTTCTTGGCTAAAAAGGTGATAATAAACTCTTCCAGAATTTTCTCTATTTCCTGTTAAAATTTCAGCCAGATTAGGTCCTTAGAGAGGATTTGTATAACCGACAAATATAGATACACTGATACATATATTTTAATAAAGAAAACTTTTTCTCTTCATTTTTAGCATTTTATAAGCCATTAAAGAGAAATTTCGTGATTTTCGTTTTAATAGATACACTGTATATATATATACATATATACACTCACTTTTACGTATAAAATATCTATTACTTTAGCTGTAAACAGTCTGATGCACGTCCACACTTACCAATTACATTTTTTTCCATTTATTTTTATAAAGAGTAAATTTTGATAATGTGAACAGTAGTATATGCCAGTTAAAGAGAAATATTTGCTCAAAAGCTTGTAAAAAACCTCAAATAAAAATACAATTTTTGCCCAAATTATAATTTTTCCTTTTTAAATATTTTGTAAATTGAGATAGTCTTTGGTGTTCCGTACGAGCCAAGGTGCGAATTTCCTGAGAATTTTGTTTTCAAATATTTTTAGGGTAATTCCGACTTTAGCCAACCCTTGATCCATCCATTTATACACCTGATGTATATTTCTGTTATTTCTACTAATTATTGTTTTTTAAAAGAACTGCTTGTTCTCAACTGCTTGTATATAAGTTTATGCTAAGTCCTTTCTTTCTTCTTTCCCCTTATTTGATACGTTGTAAATAACATTGTTGATTACTGGTACTATTACTGTTATTCCTGTATGTACCCTACATTTCTGCGTGCTTGGAGAATCTGTATAAGACTAAAAGGTCTTAATAAAGCTTGTTTTTGTACATTGCTGATTACTGGTACTATTACTGTTATTCCTGTATGTACCCTACATTTCTGTGTGCTTGGAGAATCTGTATAAGACTAAAAGGTCTTAATAAAGCTTGTTTTTGTACATTGCCACATACCAAGACCCTGAGCAAAGTGGCTCACAAGAACGCCTGTGACTTCATGAACTGTTCTACAGTCCAGCGCTTCAGTGGGGGAATGATGAGAGAAGCGTGGACGCGGGCGCCGCTTGGAGGCGCTGCATGAAGATAACTAACCAATGGGAACGGCCCCCCCTCAACTGTCCGTCTTCATCTTGTATATACTTTTAGCCTGCTTTTGTTCTACTGCTGTGTGCGGTTGCTATTCTTTTGTCAACATATATATCCTTATATCTAATAATAACTCCTACTCTATGCGGCTCCAATCTGGGCACATGATCAAGCCTTAATCCTAAATAGAATCCAGGATACCTTCCTCAGACGTTTTCTGTGTCTTCCAAGCTATACTCCGGGCTATATTTTGAGGGCTGAAACAGGAAGAAACTCTCTTGATATCATAGTGAAAAAACTAACTTTAAAATTCTGGACTAGAATTCTGAAAATGGACGGCAGCAGGCTACCTTCAATATGTTTGGCACATTTGTGGGACATTTCAATTTCTTCAAAACAGAATATCGGACTGGTAAAAAGTATAACAGAGCTACTTAATAACACCGGCTTCTCATGGCTTGTTGGATGTACAGACTTCAATATTCTACAAAGATACATCCCCCTAATTATTAGAACGGCAACCGATCAGTCCTTGCAGCTCGATTATGTAAGAATAAGAAAATCAGTACTCTACTCTCACTATAAATACTTTCATTCATCACCTACAATGGAATGCTATCTGAATGACAATATCCCCCTAACCTTAAAGATAATCATTGTACAAGTAAGAAGCCTTTTTGTAGTACAGAGAATTAATCATGTTTCACTATTGAAAACTAAGACCATAAAATGCACCTTATGCAACGGTGAATTTAGTCTCGATTTTCCACATTACATGTTCTACTGTACGGCAATGGAAGAAGAAAGAGAAATTCTTCGTCAAGAGACCGGCTACAATAGCAATTCGCCTTATGTTTTAAATAGACGAATGGCCCGGGCAACGCCCGGGGTTTACCCGAGTGCGAATATATTTTAAAAAACGTTGTCTTGGGTGGTCGCTATAGACAGGGTGGTCTGTATAGAGAGGTGTATGTATCACACAGCCGATAACAGGGTTGTCTTGGGTGGCCGCTATAGACAGGGTGATCTGTATAGACAGGTGTATGTATCACACTGCTGATAACAGGGTTGCCTGAAGTGACCGCTATAGACAGGGTGGTCTGTATAGACAGGTGATTGTATCACACTGCTGGTAACAGGGTTGCCTGAAGTGACCGCTATAGACAGGGTGGTCTGTATAGACAGGTGTATGTATCACACTGCTGATAACAGGGTTGCCTAAAGTGACCGCTATAGACAGGGTGGTCTGTATAGACAGGTGAATGTAACACACTGATGATAACAGGGTGGTCTGTATAGACAGGTGGATGTATCACACAGCTGATAACAGGGTTTTCTAGAGTGGTCGCTATAGACAGGGTGGTCTGTATAGACAGGTGGATGTATCACACAGCTGATAACAGGGTTGTCTAGAGTGGTCGCTATAGACAGGGTGGTCTGTATAGACAGGTGTATGTATCACACTGCTGATAACAGGGTTGCCTAAAGTGACCGCTATAGACAGGGTGGTCTGTATAGACAGGTGAATGTAACACACTGATGATAACAGGGTGGTCTGTATAGACAAGTGGATGTATCACACAGCTGATAACAGGGTTGTCTAGAGTGGTCGCTATAGACAGGGTGGTCTGTATAGACAGGTGGATGTATCACACAGCTGATAACAGGGTTGTCTAGAGTGGTCGCTATAGACAGGGTGGTCTGTATAGACAGGTGATTGTATCACACTGCTGATAACAGGGTTGTCTAGAGTGGTCGCTATAGACAGGGTGGTCTGTATAGACAGGTGAATGTAACACACTGATGATAACAGGGTGGTTTGTATAGACAGGTGGATGTATCACACAGCTGATAACAGGGTTTTTTAGAGTGGTCGCTATAGACAGGGTGGTCTGTATAGACAGGTGGATGTATCACACAGCTGATAACAGGGTTGTCTAGAGTGGTCGCTATAGACAGGGTGGTCTGTATAGACAGGTGGATGTATCACACAGCTGATAACAGGGTTGTCTAGAGTGGTCGCTATAGACAGGGTGGTCTGTATAGACAGGTGGATGTATCACACAGCTGATAACAGGGTTGTCTAGAGTGGTCGCTATAGACAGGGTGGTCTGTATAGACAGGTGAATGTAACACACTGATGATAACAGGGTGGTCTGTATAGACAGGTGGATGTATCGCACAGCTGATAACAGGGTTTTATAGAGTGGTCGCTATAGACAGGGTGGTCTGTATAGACAGGTGGATGTATCACACAGCTGATGACAGGGTTGTCTAGAGTGGTCGCTATAGACAGGGTGGTCTGTATAGACAGGTGGATGTATCACACAGCTGATAACAGGGTTGTATAGAGTGGTCGCTATAGACAGGGTGGTCTGTATAGACAGGTGGATGTATCACACAGCTGATAACAGGGTTGTCTAGAGTGGTCGCTATAGACAGGGTGGTCTGTATAGACAGGTGAATGTATCACACTGCTGATAACAGGGTTGCCTAAAGTGACCGCTATAGACAGGGTGGTCTGTATAGACAGGTGGATGTAACACACTGCTGATAAGAGGGTTGTCTAGAATGGCCGCTATAGACAGGTGTATGTATCGCACAGCTGATAACAGGGTTGTCTAGAGGGGGGCGGGCAGGGAGGTCACGTGTTTGCTGGCAGCCAATGGGCGCGCATTCTATCCGTGAGCTTCAGACAAACAGACAAACAGACAGAATAAGGCAAATATATAAGTAGATGGCAAAAGTCGTAAAATCCAGACCCTTTGCATTCGCTTTTTATAAATACTGGAAATCAGCCCAATCAAAATATTTAGCACAGATACCGGATCCAACTCGATAATTGGTCGAGGGCAATGCCCAATATCAACATATATAGTCACGACCGTCATGGGTTCTGTCACGGATGCGCGCGCATCATCATTATGATCATTATCATTATCTAATGATAATAATAATAATTATTATTATAATTATTATTATTATTATTATATTATTATTATTATCCATATATATATAGTCTCGACCGTCATGGGCCGGTTCTGTCACGGATGCGCGCGCACAGGGAGGTCACGTGCTCGCCGGTAGCCAACGGGCGCGCGCCGCCGGCATTACTTCATAGATTATAAACACAAGGTAATAAGGCCAAATAAAAAAATAGTGTGTGATAAGGCACAATTTGGATTATCTACTTATATAATTGCCTTATTCTCTCTGTGTGAAGTTCACTGTGTGAAGTTCACGGATAGATTTTGGTCAGATTGGATAAAATAAAAAAAGTGTCAAGGGATGGGAATCGAACCCACGACCTTCCGCTTACCGGGCAGATGCCATGACCACTAGGCTACCCTGGACATATTTTTCCGTTCACATTTTTATTTTTATATTTTCAAGACACACACAGTTTGGGGCGGGACGTTTCACAAAAGAGACATCCAATGCGCCAATTTATAATTGTAACGAATAGTATTTTAATTAAAACATTTTTAAAATATATACGCACCTGGGTAGAACCCGGGCGTTGCCCGGGCCATTCGTCTAGTCAACATATATAGTCACGACCGTCATGGGTTCTGTCACGGATGCGCGCGCTATCATCATTATGATCATTATCATTATCTAATGATAATAATAATAATAATTATTATTATTATTATTATTATTATATTATTATTATTATTATTATTATTATTATATAGTCACGACCGTCTTTCCTTAATTCCTCATCGCTGTCACGGATGCGCGCGCATAATCATTATGATCATTATCTTCTATGGAAGCTTCTATCTTTATAATTATGTATATTTACAAAAAGTCAATTCGCTCGCGCCTCTAGCGGTGAAAATGAGGGGTAATACCAGCTGACCTAATGTACATGTAAATTTTGGAGCGGGACGTTTCACAAGAGTGACATCCACGGCTCCAATTTATAATTGTAACAAATAGTATTGGAATAAAAACATTCAATCGGGTAAAACACGGGCGTTGCCCGGGTCATTCGTCTAGTTTGTATATAACTATGATGCTAATTTGTTATTTATTTATTTTGTCCTACCGGGAGAATCCTGTATGGCACGTGTCCCCAATAAAGGCTATTGTTGTTGTTGTTGTATCTTTCAGAGTTATTGTCTGAATCCCGATATACATGCTAAAAGGTACAACTTCCTTAAGTTTTGTCCATGAATGTATCTTTCAGAGTTATTGTCTGAATCCCGATATACATGCTAAAAGGAACAACTTCCTTAGGTATTGTCCATGAGTGTATTTTTAAGAGTTATTGTCTGAATCCCGATATACATGCTAAAAGGTACATCTTCCTTAAGTTCTGTCCATGAGTGTATCTTTCAGAGTTATTGTCTGAATCCCGATATACATGCTAAAAGGTACAACTACCTTAAGTCCATGAGTGTATCTTTCAGAGTTATTGTCTGAATCCCGATATACATGCTAAAAGGTACAACTACCTTAAGTCCATGAGTGTATCTTTCAGAGTTATTATCTGAATCCCGATATACATGCTAAAAGGTACAACTACCTTAAGTCCATGAGTGTATCTTTCAGAGTTATTGTCTGAATCCCGATATACATGCTAAAAGGTACAACTTCCTTAAGTGTTGTCCATGAGCGTATCTTTCTGAGTTATTGTCGGAATCCCGATATACATGCTAAAAGGTACAACTTCCTTAAGTGTTGTCCATGAGTGTATCTTTCAGAGTTATTGTCTGAATCCCGATATACATGCTAGAAGGTACAACTTCCTTAAGTGTTGTCCATGACTTAAAGCTACAGTAGAGCTAGGAAGACAAGTAACAAACACAGTAAGGAGAGAAGTTCGAACAGTAGAAACTCCGAACCCAACTAATGAATTCCAAGTGGTTTTCCCAATAGCCGATACCGGAGGCCGCCTCCACGGCCGCTAACGAGGGATTCTAACGACCTTGCATATCGAAGCATGTCGACTTGGACTTCAGTAGGATGACATCTGACTGTCCAGTAGTGTCAACAGTCTTCTTCCAGCTCCTTTGACATTTTAGGAGACAAATTAGACATAACTTGAGTTTGTGGGATAGTTGCGTGCCTGTTGGTGTGGCTTGTGGGAAGGCCGCTGATAAAATTATAATTATTTTTTATAAAATAAATTTATTTATTTAAAGCCAGAAATGTAAAGAGAAAAGAAGTAACGGCCCTTGGGAGCAAAGCCTTTTTGTTTATGACGCCAGTGGTCAGAAAGTCCCGGATGACGCATGCGCATGCGTAGTGACGTGTTCTCCCAGCACGCGCTTGTCGAGGCGTAGTGAGGCCGCCACTCTACCGCCCGTATGTGTAATGAAACCTTGTCCGCGCTCGCTGAAGCGAAGTGTGATCGCTACAAGTTCTCCTCTGGTGATAAACGCCAACTACCCGGGCTATACTGAAGTCTAGTACAAAATACTAGTCACAGATTGTCCGAAATTTAGACATAAAACTGTTAACTAGGAAATTCCATGTTTACAGAGAATCTTAGAAGCTTCCCTGAGATAAGAAAAAACAGACATAATCCTGGTTCCTAGAACACAACTACCCGGGCTGCACAGTAGTCTAGTACAAAGTACTAGTCACAGATTGTCCAGGATTTAGAGATAAAACAGTTAACTAGGAAATTCCATGTTTACAGAGAATCTTGGAAGCTTCCCTGAGATAAGAAAAAACAGACATAATCCTGGTTCCTAAAACACCAACTACCCGGGCTGCACAGTAGTCTAGTACAAAGTACTAGTCACAGATTGTCCAGGATTTAGAGATAAAACAGTTAACTAGGAAATTCGATGTTGGCAGAGAATCTTGGAAGCTTCCCTGAGATAAGAGAAAACAGACATAAACCGGGTTCCTAGAACACCTACTACCCGGGCTGTACAGCAGTCTAGTACAAAGTACTAGTCACAGATTGTCCGAAATTTAGAGATAAACCACTTAACTAGGAAATTCCATGTTGACAGAGAATCTTGGAAGCTTCCCTGAGATAAGAGAAAACAGACATAAAACGAGTTCCTAGAACACTAACTACCCGGGCCGTTTAGCAGTCTAGTACAAAGTACTAGTCACAGATTGTCCAAAATTTAGAGATAAACCACTTAACTAGGAAATTCCATGTTGACAGAGAATCTTGGAAGCTTCCCTGAGATAAGAGAAAACAGACATAAAACGAGTTCCTAGAACACTAACTACCCGGGCCGTTTAGCAGTCTAGTACAAAGTACTAGTCACAGATTGTCCGAAATTTAGAGATAAACCACTTAACTAGGAAATTCCATGTTGACAGAGAATCTTGGAAGCTTCCCTGAGATAAGAGAAAACAGACATAAAACGAGTTCCTAGAACACTAACTAACCGGGCCGTTTAGCAGTCTAGTACAAAGTTATAGTCACGGCAGGTTACAAGGATCACTTCAAAAGTTTTTGCAATCATTAATAAATAATTAAAATATTAAAAATAAATTATGAAAAAGGCATCTCTTTATCGTGCAACTGAAATTTGCTGATGGCTTGCGCCATCTATCGGAATAAATATAAACTATTCTCGTTGATTTTTATTTATTCCAGCATTGGCCATAATACCCATTCTTGATTAATCAAGAAAAAACTAAACACGGACGCGTTTCGGGCTGTTGGCCCTCATCAGCGTGGTGCAAGCTATACCTCAACGACCAAAAAACTGGTCATTCAGGCATCCTGAAAAATCATGAAACGGATAGTTAAGGCCAGAATTGTGTGAGACCGCAACACAATGTGAAAAAATAGTACAAATGTGATATTGTACTGGGATATGGTGCATAAATTATGAAAAAGGGCATCTCCTTATTAATTATATCATTAAAATCTACATGGATTTATTAGTAACTATGCATGATTTCATTTGTGAAGTACACCTATCCCCCGATTTACACGGTAGATACGTTCCTGAGAAAAACGTGTAAATCGGGGGATAGGTGTACACAGAAATAAAAATAAAATGCATTGACAGGTTAAAATATGTAGTCAGCACATAAGCTCGGGATTCCTCGTGAGATGTGTACACAGCGCATGTGTTCAATCACAGTAGCATTTAGTATAGTGCGATTAAAAAAAAAACTTATTTAGAAAACCGTGTAAAAGCGAAAACGTGTAAAACAAGTACCGTGTAAATCGGGGGATAGGTGTAATATTAAAGAAATCCTTTGATGAATGAATAACAGATCATAACTCAACTAGGTAAATAACTATGGATTTATCTTTATGATGTGTGTGGATATTGCTGTGGTATTCTTCGGTTGTTCTTCTATATATATTGTAGGAATTTGAGAAATAATTGGCTTGATGATGAGATAACACTTGAAAGCTTGCCATTTTTTATTGAATAATCGAAACTATTTGCAATTATTTCGATTGATATAATATGTGTTTACTTCATTTTTTTTTTGCTTATCCCTAGTACACGTGGTACAGGCCATGATAATCATGGTGGGTAGAAGAAGGTGACTACTTTTACTGTAAGTGCATCACATGTCTACATATGGTACAGGCCATGATAATCCTGGTGGGTAGTTAGTGACTGTCTTTTACTGTAAGTACACCACATGTCTACATATGGTACAGGCCATGATAATCCCGGTGGGTAGTTAGTGACTGTCTTTTACTGTAAGTACACCACATGTCTACATATGGTACAGGCCATGATAATCCCGGTGGGTAGTTAGCGACGGTCTTTTACTGTAAGTACGCCACATGTCTACACATGATACAGGTCATGATAATCCTGGTGGGTAGTTAGCGACTGTCTTTTACTGTAAGTACACCACATGTCTACACATGGTACAGGCCATGATAATCCTGGTGGGTAGTTAGCGACTGTCTTTTACTGTAAGTACACCACATGTCTACATATGGTACAGGCCATGATAATCCTGGTGGGTAGTTAGCGACTGTCTTTTACTGTAAGTACACCATATGTCTACATATGGTACAGGCCATGATAATCATAGTAGGTAGAAGAAGGTGACTACTTTTACTGTAAGTGCACCACCTGTCTACACATGTGAAAAGCAGTTCAACTTTGCACTTACAAATGTGCCAGAGCCCCGTTTGGTTACTTACACTCGCTGGTGTTGTGGAATTTTGCAAGAATCGGGGGCCATCGGAGCATTTTCTTTTTTTTTTTTTAACAGAAAAAAGTGCCCAATGCGGGAATCGAACCCGGGTCGTAGCGGCCCAAAACAAACGGTTTAGACCATCCTTCCACCGACCCCCTCAATTTTTCTAATATGTTTTAATGAATATATGTTTTTTAATGAGGGTATTGGGACTAATAAGAGGAAATAATTGAAGACCACAATATACCAATAAAATGGAGATTTGATGACAGTTTGAGAGAGCAGCTATATCTATAAACAAAACTTGCCAATTCATTAGATTGTATCAACACCAACAATTGGCAATATATTAGGACACTTTTGGTGACATTTTTATTGATCTTGGAGAATTTTTTCCAAACGACAAACCTTTCTTTTTTTTTTTACTTCTATGTTTTATACATTTCTTTTATACCTTACTCTTTTAAATTTTATTAAAAATGAAATTAATAACACTAATTTTCTCTTTTATTTAGCAAAATACGAAACTACGAAGGCATTGGGCCTTGCGAAGAAGTACGTTTATCTCATCAAGCAAGTTGTGCGCTCTACTCTACAAGCCTCACTACCCTACCACGACAACTGCCGGCACAGGCAACATCGCCTTTTATAAAGGCAAAAGATAAAACAATAGAAAAATGCAAAATAGCTATTTACATAAAATATAAAAATACAGTAGAACTCCTCAAATTCGGAAATTCTGAAATTCGGAAACTCCCAAATTCGGAAAGTATTGTAATGTTTTTTTTACATCCAAAAAAAATCAATTTTCACATGCTTTTATTTTGTTGATATTTCAACATTATTTTATTTTATTTTATTTACTTTTACTTTTGCTTTGCTTTTTTTTATTTAATTTAATTTTTATTAGTAATTTATTTTTAATTTAAGTGTTTAATTAATTTACTTTTACCGATTATTTATAATCGCTAATTAGGGGTTTATCCCCTTTTTTAAAAGCTTAAATAAATCTACAGTTTCATTTGACCTTTGTGCTTAGTTTAGGATATTGTCCAATAAGAAGGCAGCATTATTACGTCATAAGCCATTCACGCATTTTTTATTGCAAAGTTGATTCACCTAAAGTTCAAATTATCAAACATTTTCAGACATTGTAAGTTTCAAATTCTTTTATTCAACTCTCAATTTTTTGCATTTACAAGTTTGTTCTTCAACAAAATGGCATCCAAAGAGGAGCGGCAAAAACGAGGCAAGTACCGAATTCTTAAGCTTGGTGAAAAGTTAGATGTTCTTAGTGACATTAAAAAAGGATTAAGCTATACAACGATAATGCAAAAGTATAAAGTTTCTAAGACAACTGTTTATGATATAAAAAAAGTCTGAGCTTAAACTTACAAAGTTTGTTGATTCTACCGAAAAAGATGTCAAAAAGTTTTCTCAAGTAAAAAATCCGTTATACGAAAATGTTGATAAAGCAGTTAACATCTGGTACGAAAGTCAGAGATTATCAGGGGTTCCTATTCGTGGTATTGAACTCCAAACAGCTGCCAGTCATTTTGCATCAAAATTGAATAATCCCACTTTTAAAGCTAGTGGTGGATGGTTGTCACGATACAGAGCCAGACATAATTTGAAAAATAAAAAAAAGTTGTCGGGGAAGCATTGAGTGCTGACGAAGATGCAGCTAATCGCTTTAAAGATGATTTTCACAAACTAATGACTGACGAAAAGTATGAACAGTTTCAAATTTATAATGCTGACGAAACAGGAGTGTACTGGAAGTCATTACCCGATAATTCTCAAGTCAAAAATGCAAACAGCGCTAGTGGTCATAAGCAATCCAAAGATCGACTCTCTGTTTTACTTTGTACAAATGCAGACGCTTCACATAAAAATGTTTTGGCTGTTGTTGGAAAATCAAAACGTCCAAGAGCAATCAAAAACATCATTGATCGATTGCCTGTCCATTACTATTCTTCACACAAGGCTTGGTTTAATCAAAGTATTTTTAGTGAATGGTTTTTTAAACGGTTCATAAACGAAGTTCGCAATTTTCAAGAAAATAAGTTAAGAGTTGCTCCAGATCAAGTAAAAGCGTTACTACTAGTTGACAATTCTCCTGCTCATCCAACAGAGCTGATCAGTAATGACGGCAACATTAAATGCAAGTTTTTACCACCTAATACAACATCTGTATTGCAGCCTATGGACCAGGGAGTTATTGTTGCCTTTAAAAGGTTGTATAAACGAAGACAGTTAGAAAGTTGTTTAGTATTTTCAAGTGATGCAGATCAGCCAAATAACTCTGTGGGTGAACAAACTTTTTCTAATTTAAAAAAAGTACGACATCAAGAAAGCGATATTCAATTTTGGAAATTCTTGGGATGAATTAAAATCTTCTACAATAAGAAATGGATGGAAGATTTTGCTTGAACACAAAAATAATTCAGATTTGGAAACAGCAGGTGATGCATTACAATTATCCGAGGATGAATCTGATGAAGATGAACAAGAAATTAGACGGCTGGAGCAATTATTTCAAAGAGCTAGAATTGAAGTAAATCAAGAAAGCATTAATGAATGGATCGATATAGACCTTGATGATCCAGGTCACAATGTTCTTAGCAATGATGATATAGTTGAAGCTGTTTTGAGTGAAAAAATGGAAATCAGCAGTTCTGATGATAGTTCCTCAACTTCTGAAGACAGTTTGGAGCCGGATGTTCCCAGATGCGAAGCGTTGAAAAGTTTGGATGTTGCATTAAAATATTTGGAAAAGCGCACTGAACCAGAAATGCTTGCAAGCTACAACACCATCAATAGTCTTCGAACTATGCTTATGAGAGAAGAAGAAGCTTTGTTAAACAAGCCAAAGAAACAGGCAACAATCAGCAACTTCTTTGCCAAGCCATAACTTACTTGGCCATCAATTGCATTACATACATAATAAAATATTTTACTATTTTTCATCGGTTTCATGCTCAAAACTCATAAAAGTCAAGGAACATTTGATTAAAAATCGTAATTAAAATTATGTAATGTACATATAATATTCAACCTAAAATTGTTCATATGCTTCAAAATCTTTGTCTCAGTCATCTAAATACCTATTTATGCCACATAAATATTCACAAATCTAACTCTCTCAAATTCGGAATACCTTGCGCCCCAAGCTTTCCGAATTTGAGGAGTTCTACTGTACTAATTATCTATGTTCCTAACACTACCCAACCCATCCGGTTACGTAAGAAAAACACACGACAGAATTATGAAAAAAATTCTTTACTTTTATTAGAATTCAACTGAATAGGGCCCGGTGTTTTCAGGTCATCTAGGTCATCGCCAAAGGTGGCGATTGCCTGAAACAAAACATAATTTAGTTTTTTAAATAAACAATTAATATGAAGTGGAGCTGAAACCCGCAAAGTTAATCTAAACTAAACATGAATTTGGTAAAGCATGTACAATAGAACCCCGCTAATACGAACCCTGGATATAGCGAACCTTCCCTTATAACGAACCCAAGGCGATTCCATTCCATTGAAAATACCATCGTTATAACGAACCTATTTTCGGTCCCAAAATATCCAATGTTCTCCATTAAACACTTTTGTATTCAGAGGCTTTACTATTTGTTCCAAAATATATTCTTGATAGTTTTTAGCTGTAGTTTTTACCCCTTTGGCACAGAAGTGGAGATCTGTTACACCTTGGTAGCTAACTCCCCACCAAACCATGACAGAAGAAGGATGGTGACTTTTTTCAAGTCTTCTGAATTTAAAAGAAGCTACTAGAGAGCTACGAGCATATATCCTATCATTCTGACGATTAATATTTTCCTCGACAGTGAAGATTTTCTCGTCTGTGAAAAGGATTCTCTCATGCCACCGACCATCATGCCGCGCCAACAACATTTTTGATCTAACCCTTCTAATATCTCTAAGAGCAGGGGTTATCAAATGACCTGTGCGTCGTTTGAAACTTCTAATTTCAAGGTCTTTGTTGATTATCCTGGAAACGGTTCTTGGAGCTAAATTCATCTGCTTTGCTAAGATCTTTTGTGTGCGGCGTGGATTTCGACGAATTCTTTCGCGAATAGCTTTTATAGCTGCTTGTGTTCGTTGCACGCGCGTTCGACCAGATCTTTCTAGGTCATTAATAGTGCCAGCCTTGTTGAACATTTCAATGGTTCGATAAACAAATTGACGCGAAATATTCAAATTTTGTAAAAGTTTAAAAATGGACGAAGGACTTTGGCCTACCTTGTGTAAGGCTATTACAGCTATACGGTTTTATTTAACACCCCAATCCATTATCGAAAAACAAATATATTCCGACTAGACGAATGGCCCGGGCAACGCCCGGGGTTTACCCGAGTGCGAATATATTTTAAAAAACGTTGTCTTGGGTGGTCGCTATAGACAGGGTGGTCTGTATAGAGAGGTGTAGGTATCACACAGCCGATAACAGGGTTGTCTAGGGTGGCCGCTATAGACAGGGTGATCTGTATAGACAGGTGGATGTATCACACAGCTGATAACAGGGTTGTCTAGAGTGGTCGCTATAGACAGGGTGGTCTGTATAGACAGGTGTATGTATCACACTGCTGATAACAGGGTTGCCTAAAGTGACCGCTATAGACAGGGTGGTCTGTATAGACAAGTGGATGTAACACACTGCTGATAACAGGGTTGTCTAGAATGGCCGCTATAGACAGGTGTATGTATCGCACAGCTGATAACAGGGTTGTCTAGAGGGGGGCGGGCAGGGAGGTCACGTGTTTGCTGGCAGCCAATGGGCGCGCATTCTATCCGTGAGCTTCAGACAAGCAGACAAACAGACAGAATAAGGCAAATATCATCCACCTGTCTATACAGACCACCCTGTCTATAGCGGTCACTTTAGGCAACCCTGTTATCATCAGTGTGTTACATCCACCTGTCTATACAGACCACCCTGTCTATAGCGACCACCCTAGACAACCCTGTTATCAGCTGCCTGTCTATACAGACCACCCTGTCTATAGCGGTCACCTTAGGCAACCCTGTTATCAGTGTGTTACATTCACCTGTCTATACAGACCACCCTGTCTATAGCGGTCACCTTAGGCAACCCTGTTATCAGCAGTGTGATACATCCACCTGTCTATACAGACCACCCTGTCTATAGCGACCACTCTAGACAACCCTGTTATCAGCTGTGTGATACATCCACCTGTCTATACAGACCACCCTGTCAATAGCGACCACCCAAGACAACGTTTTTAAAATATATTCGCACTCGGGTAAACCCCGGGCGTTGCCCGGGCCATTCGTCTAGTATCTAATAAATGGCCAGATCGTAAAGAGGATATTTCTGATAGAAATCGCATTATTTTGATTACAGAAATTTGATCGCGGCTGAATCGCTGCTTAACGGGATTAGGGTCTATCCTACCCTGTTATTGCTGCTCGGGCTGGTCGAGATCCTTTGATTGTCACAAGAAATGGAATCGATAGATCTATGGTGTTCATTCAGTTCGTCATACAAGAACTTAGCGACCCCGTCACAACCGCTCGAAAGGAGACAAATCTTGTTCGAATGGCCCTACAAGGTTATACAGTCACACCACGTACCAATACGAGAAATGTCAACATAGTGCGACAACTATGCAGCACAATAACTACCAGCCCGACAACCATGGCTAGCACTTGATTTGACACTGCGGCAGAGGTAGAATCATTCACAGTGATGCATTGAACGTTGAAAATGGACACAAGAAGTGGCGACACATCGTCTTTTCTGGCGATTCTCTGTTCTGAATCAAGAACCATAAAAGCCGTATTCTTGTGTGGAGACAAAGAGGAGAACAAATAATTTCTGCTTGCATTCGTCATATACTTGCAGACCTGGAGCGATGGTATGGGGAGCTATATTACCAATTATGTTTGGAATGAATTTTCGCCTTCTCTATAAAATTAAGCTTGAATAGGTATTTTTAGAGGGATCATTTTGGGTCGAATTGTAACCATTCTTGGTTAAGGATCATTGTCTCATTATTAACTGCTCACAAGCTCATAAAGCTAACATCCTGGGAACTCTGAGCTCCCGCTGGTATGCCTGTGTGGCGACATCCTTAAGTGACGATGAGAACGTGAACTAAATACGCCGTGTGGCATTGTTCTAACCGCCACTAGACAGAATAAGGCAAATATATAAGTAGATTTTTTTTCTAAACACGTGTGCACGAGATATTCAAATAACAACTACTGTAGTTTGAATACTTCAAACGGTAAAATTGACATTTTTATCACTTATTTTGTATTGTAACAATATTTATGGCTAGACTAAGTATAATAAATAGATGACAGGTAAAATATCGGAAAAAAAACAATATTTACGTTTATTCCTGCAATCTTCACCGCCATAACTCGCACCGAATCTGAGGTAGCAGTCTTCAGCGGCTTTGGCTTCTTCTTTGCAGTCTCCTCCTTCCAGGACACTGGAACAAACCAGGTTTTCAAAACTAATACCCAAACTAATACCCTGTAAGAGCCTTGCCAGGATAGTTTCTTGGCTTATATTCCCGTAATTTTGGCCTCGAAGTTTTTTTTTTATATATAATTAATTTTAGTATGTACTTTTAGTCCTTTGTACTGTTATTATGGATAGTAACTATTCTATCAAACTTTCTACATTCAATGGAGTGGGGCTTAAAGCTTTCATCAGGGAAGTAGAGCTGAAAGCGAGCATAGGTAAATGGAATAAGGAAGTTAAGGCACTGCTTATGTTCGAGGCTTTGTCGCCTAGAGTTCGGGCTAGCATAGAAGAGATGGGCATAAAAAATGACAGTAGTGTAGAGAGCATTATAGAGAAATTAGGCATTTTATTTCCTGAAAAAACTCGCGGTTTTAGGGAATTTTTAAAAGAATTAGAGGGTCTTAAGCATCGTGTAGGAGAAACTCCTAATGTGTTTAAAGAAAGATTCATGGCCACTAGGAGAGATATTGATTTCGATCTGGACAGCAGTTTAGTGTTCGATATTTTCGTAGACAATATTCTTGATAAGTATAAGGAACCTGTTGTCCGTAGTGGAGTCAGCTGTATTGACGAGGCAGTTAGAATTATGGCCATGGAGGATGGTGTAGAGAACCGCTGCCACTTTAAGCAACGGGCATGTGCGGCGGACATAGAGGAGGTTAGCAGTCTGAAGGGAAGGTTAGATACGCTCAATGCTGTAGTAGGCAAGACAAAGCACGAGTCAGAGAAGTGCATTAACGACCTTAAGGAGGAAATAGAAAGGCTGACTAAACTGCTTAGCGAGAGTAAGCCGGGTTCTTCTAAAAATGGCGGTAGGCATAAATTAACATGTTTCCGCTGTGGGAAGATGGGGCATATTGCCAGGTTTTGCAAGGAGAAAGGAGCTTTAAACTACTAAACTCGGGCAAAACGGCCAGTGCTTGCTCGAGTTGGCAGAAGTCAGCCACTGGTATTCGACCAATTGCTAAGATTGTTAATGTTCGTTCTAACCGGGATCCTGTAGGAACTCTGCCTATTGTTAGAGTATCAATAAACGGCAATACTTGGTACCTGTTATACGATACAGGAAGCCAAGTTAGCATAATAGATTCAGAAAGGTGTAATGTTCTGAATGAGGACTGGGACGAAGCTATTAACAATCTTAAAATTGTGTCAGTTACAGGCCACGTCCAGACGTTGACGAAGGTAAAAACCTGTAGGGTCAATACAGATAAGGGTGTTTAACTAGGAGACATAAGTTTCTGGTTAATGTCACTTGAAGATAAGGGCTACGACGGTATTCTTGGGATAAAGGAGATAAGGAGATTAAACATTCCTTTGCCACCTGTGTGGGAGGAATGCAATGTAATGTCTGCGGCGACTGAAGACTGGCAACTGGTAGATATTGGCCAAGTTAATGGCAAACATCAGCAGCTGGTCCGCGACATACTGAAACAAAGATCAGATATGTTCGTGGAAAATGTCGCAGCGTTAAAAGCAGCTAAGGTTCCGCCAATAAAAATCGACGTTGACATAAATGACGTTACTTTTAGGCGGCAGTATCCTATTCCCTATAGTTTGTTAGAGCCGTACAAGGTACTTTTAGACAAGTTCTTAGAGAGCGGTATCATAAAAAGATCCAGATCTGATTGGAACAGTCCAGTACATCTTGTCAAGAAGCCTGACGGTTCCTTGAGATTCGTGCTGGACCTTAGACAGGTCAACGATAAATTAAGGAATCAAGATTATCCCATGATCCGGATAGACACCGCCATGGCAGCTGTGGGAGGTGCTAAATATTTTAGTACTTTAGATCTAGCCAGTGGGTATTAGGACCACCGGTCTTATACAGATTCATCACAGAAATGAAGCATAGATAAAGCTTCTATACTCAAGACAGCGCAGCACCTAACAACAGCCTCCAGGTCCGACGTTATAACAGAATACACACATACAGTTTTATTAAGACCGCCGGTCTTATACAGATTCACAACAGAAAGGAAGCATAGATGGAGCTCCTATACTCCAGGCAGCACAGAACCCAACAACAGCCTCCAGGTCCGACGTATGTCCAGTAATATTGTAATATTTTATTAGATTATAATAATATAATATATTAACAAAGTTCCACTCTATAATTCGTTTATAAGAGAGGATATTCAATCTATTTATTAGAGTAGAAATTCACTCTATAGGAAAGGTTTCTAGTTATAGAGACAAATAGGTACCTTCCTACCGGGAATCAACTAATTAGTAAAAGGTTACAATATTGGGAAACTTCTTTGTAGAGAGATGTCTGCTTAATGGAATTAATATATATTCCCCTAATTTATTTACTGCAACGAGAAAACATAAAGAAGGCTCGGCTCATCAGTAGTCTGCCTTTTCCGGTCCCAAGCTCGGGTGAAAAAGGAGGAGGGGGAGCAGTAACAAGCTCGCTAAAAAACCTGGGCTCAGCTGGCCATGCTGATAGTACCCTGTAAGGGCTCTTAATTCAGAGATACAGGATGAGCAGCGTTTGTACTCCATGTTAGGAGCAGCTGCACATGGCCTCTGTTCCTCATGTCAGAGGCGGCCATTTCTTTTGCAGCTAAGTCGGCCTGCCACTGAGTAGTTCTCCCAGTCTTAATGACAAAGGCATTCTACTTCACCCAGTGGTTGTCAAACAGACACCATCAAGGGTCACAACTTGATATCTTAATATGATTGAGTGGAAATAAGAAAGAAGAAGTAGTTAGCTTTCCAAGCGAAGCCAAACCATTACAATATTTTAACCAGTGCAGTTAAAAGAAAATTATTTGTATTTCAAATAAGTATCAAATTATTTAAAGATAGAAGTTGCCTGGCCGAGAAATTCATATTTCTTTAAAAAATAGAAACTACGATCAGTTAAAGTTTTATTTTCTCAATGTTTCAACAAAAATATTTTGTCTTCGTCAGGAGAATTCTATTTGGTCAGGAGATATATATTTGAAATATAATATACTAATTACTTGTAAATACCTATTGTTTATTAAATTAGCTGAATATAAACATCAGTATCGTTGAACGTACAATATTCTTCCTTCTTACTGTAATCTATAAGGAAACTTCTCAACCAAAGTCAAAGAAGCACTTCAATCTTATAAAGATTAAAGAATTACAAAACTATTTTAGACGCGTAATATTCTTTTTAAAATAAAACAATTTCTACTGCCCTTACTGCAATGGAAAAATTAAAGGGGGGGTTGGCTCATCAGTGGTGAACCCTCCCAGCGGTTTCGCCAGTTTAATCTACCATACCGCTGTTATATTGCATTTTTGGAACTTCCTTTTATAGTGATACTGATGCTTGACTCTTCGAATGGGTATTTTAGATGAACTTTAATTTTTCCATTGCAGTAAGGGCAGTAGAAATTGTTTTATTTTAAAAAGAATATTACGCGTCTAAAATAGTTTTGTAATTTGATAACAGATGGCGCGCTAGTGCATCGAAAGATTAAAGAGAGAAATATAATACAATTCTATTTAACAGTAGAGCTAACACTATCTACATTTTCGTATATCTTTTTTATATACCTCCAACCTAGCTCAATAAACAAGGTTGTCCCAAAAGTTCGTAAACACTTGTAAAAAATAGAAATACCAATATTATTCGCCTCTATGCATATTGTCTTTGTATTATGTATAAAGTAATTGTATTACAGTAGAACTTGGATAATTCGAACTTCTTTAATTCGAAAACCTCTTTAATTCGAATATTTATCTTGGTCCCTAGAATTTTCTATATATATAATTTCCGTTTTTAATTCGAATTTTTGGATAATTCGAATTTTTTTATGGTCCCTTGGGGTTCGAATTATCCAAGTTCGCCACTAGAATCCGCGAACACAACCGTAATATACGTTCCAAAGATCGAAAATCTCTCATCTTTCAACACATGGCAGATTTCGACCATTCCTTTAATTTAGACGATACGATTTCTGTATACAGGGATATTGGAAACAAGTACCAACGCTTGGTTCTGGAAGCACTGGTGTCCAACTGTACTCCCAGTTTTAACCGGAAGATTGATCTCCCACCGCAATATACAATATTTTACGGCCTCACTCGCTGATATGTTTCTGGGTTTTTATTGTTATTTACGGTTCAATTTTTATCTCCGTGTTTTGCCTTCAGATTTAATTTTTATCTCCGTTTTTGCCTCTATTTCTCACACAGAGTTTGTTTTATTTTTATTTGTAAATATGCAAATTCCCCTTTCCAATCTCCAGTATGTAAAATTCCTTATTCTTTGCGCGTATATATGTAAATATGTAAAAGTAAAATATGATTAACATTAAAGTTTAACTATTTTTCAATAAAGATTTATGATATGCGAGAAATATATATTGATTGATTAAAAAAAATTAAATGATGTAAGTTATGCATAATTAAAATGGCACGAGGAATATTATGGAATTTAGGAGCTAACTATACAAAGAAAAACTAAGGATAATACATTATGGTGCATCATAGGCCTTTCAGGCAAAGGGGAGAAATGTGTTATGGATGAAGTGAAAGATATTCACATGTGGCCTCTGTTTGCCCTCATACAACAAAGAATTGTTTTAAAATATAAAAAAAACTGGGTCATTTAAGTAAGGTGTACAAAGCTAGTAAAAAAGTTCGTTTATACATATGCCTTTCCGCATATTTTTCCATACTATTTTAATCTTTTAAATATGCATAGTATGACAAAATATGCTGAAAGGCATATGTATAAACGAACTTTTGTTGTACTTTCCATCAATTGTATAGAGTTCTTTAATTATTTCTGCTATATATAAACAAACGTTCTTTTCCACTGGAATTAAAACAACAGAAATAATTTACGATCCCTATACAATTGATGGATGGAGAAAAACAAAGCTCAAGTTTGTAAAAGCTAAAAGAGAGACTAGGAAGATACTTACCATGAAATATGCTCGATTACAAAACCGCGGCATTCTGCATTGGCTTGCTCGAGCTTTTTAATATGTTCAGCATATTCAAGCCTTTGGGCTTCATCAGTACTTGCTGGCTGTGAAGAGGATTCATCAGTACTTGCTGGCTGTGAAGTAGATCCATCAGTACTTGGTGGCTGTGAAGTAGATCCATCAGTACTTGGTGGCTGTGAAGTAGATCCATCAGTACTTGGTGGCTGTGAAGAGGATTCATCAGTACTTGCTGGCTGTGAAGTAGATCCATCAGTACTTGGTGGCTGTGAAGTAGATCCATCAGTACTTGGTGGCTGTGAAGTAGATCCATCAGTACTTGGTGGCTGTGAAGGAGATCCATCAGTACTTGCTGGCTGTGAAGAGGATTCATCAGTACTTGCTGGCTGTGAAGGAGATCCCTTGGATTTATTAGAACCCATAATTTTACTAATAATAAATTTATTATATGAAAAATATTTGTTAACAATTTTAATTTGTGTGTAATTTTACACAAAAATTTTTATGAAAATTTGAAATGCAATATTTTGAACAGCATATATATTCACTAATTATAATGATGATAAAATTTGTCTATTTCAAACAAAATTCTGTGGTGATATATCAGTGTTGGGCAAATATTAATTAAAATGATTTATTAAAGATTAACAATTGATTAATTGTTAATTGTAATTTTCACAATTAACAATTAATCAATTGTTAATTGTATTTTTACAATTAACAATTAATTAATTGTTAATTGTATTCATACAATTAACAATTAATAATTGTTAATTGCACTTTTCTAATTAACAATTAATTAATTGTTAAATGCACTTCAATTTAATTGAAAAATAATTTTTTAATGCCCAACACTGCATTTCAGTACCACTCTCTTCTCGAACATGCTGTCCGACAATTTGTGACTCTTTGGCAGATTTGTCATTGTCGCAAAAGAAAAAAGGCGTTCAACTGCAGCTGACGATGGTAAAGGTGTGTTGTATTTAATAAAAACACTTTTTATCTCAGGCAGTGTTGGGCAAATATTAATTAAAATGATTTATTAAAGATTAACAATTGATTAATTGTTAATTGTAATTTTCACAATTAACAATTAATCAATTGTTAATTGTATTTTAACAATTAACAATTAATTAATTGTCAATTGTATTGATACAATTAACAATTAATTAATTGTTAATTGCACTTTTCTAATTAACAATTAATTAATTGTTAATTGCACTTCAATTTAATTGAAAAATAATTTTTTAATGCCCAACACTGTGATATATACACATATATTTACACATTCTTTGTGTGCATGAAATATTGCATATTGTGACAAAGAAATATTTTATTATTTAATTTAATATTATTCAATGAAAATATATTCTACAGATTATAAAAATATATATTAATCTGTATTTGTGAAATCATCTTTAAAATATTTCTTTGCTTGCTTGCTTAAGATTCTCTAGCTTTTCCACTGGCATTGTACATAAATCCAAGAAGACTTAGGTCAGAAGGACATCCCGGGTAGTTGGCGACTTCTGTACGCTCCAGGAACCTGGGTTATCTAAATAAATAATAATTCTCTAGCTGTAGATAGTTTTTGGGGCTGACCTGTTAATAATTGTCGACTCGTCGCTGTGACGTCATCAATAAATACTTTTACATCTTAGGATATTTCAAGGCTTGATTTCTACGCTACAATATTCTAAAAAAAGGAATATATTATTAACTATTTTAAAATACTTGGGAGATAATGTCATCATGACTATTTATAACTTTTAATCTGTGTAACTCGCCAATATAACGCGGCTTATAATTGAGAGTATGTATTGCAACAACAAACACCTTTATTAAGACACTATTGTCTTACAAGGGGATAAAAGGTTATACATATGTACATGAGTGAGGAGGAATTTAGAGGGGAGGGGGAGCAATTAGCCGTTGACTGTGGAGTTGAGCACTTCTTTCCGCATTTTATCTATCGCCTTGAAAAATTTAAATATTTATAAACAAATGTTTTATCCAGCAGGAGAGTATTTGATAGTGACCTTTATTGAAGAGACACACGAGATAACCAAGAGTGAACAAAATTGTCTCTGTATCCTTAAAATATATATATGACTGGCGACAATCAAAGACTTCCACTTTCTTAAGTTTTGTCCATGGGTGTAAATCTTGATATTGACAGAATTTTGAGCCATATATAGTGCCAGTAGATCAACAAGAAAGTTTGTACTGCTCGACAAAGGTACCAGGAGGTTGTGTGCCAGGTGTCTGAGGAAGGCAAGATGGACGATGGACTTGAGTTCAGTAGGTCCCAAGAGGAGGAGTCCAAGACAGCCCGAGTTATCAGGAAATGTGGAGCTCTCTTCACCAAATTCAATACGTGAGTATCTAACCAGTGAAAAGAATGCCCAGAAGGGGATCGAACCCTGGATCTTCGGTTTTACAAAACCGACACACTCCAGCAGGAGAGTAGTAAAAATTGTATATACATGTTGTTCATTATAGTGAGTTAGCCCCGAAATTTCGTGAATTTCCAGTCTCTTTTCCTGTAGGAATGGGCAATGGAATAGATAGAGGACCAAATTGTCTTGGATGCCAACATTGCAGAAGTAGCAATTTAAAGGGTCGCTGTTCCAAAATCCCGTGATATCCTCGCGGAAAAGTAACCATAGAATCCTTTTACGGGCTATAAATCGTTTAATTTTCAAAGGGAGGTTTGATGGTAAGTAGTCCACCGTCATAAAGGAGCTACTTAGAGATTGGTAGCAAATAAAATGAGTTGAGTTTTGTATCTTAGCTCGGTCAAATTGGAGTAGCTGGTCCATGGTTCTAGGCATTTCTCCTCGCACAACCATATAATCTTCACAGTTCTAAAGAAAAGAAAAACCCCTCGAGTCAATGCTGCTATAGAGGTTATGAATAAAGTTGTTTCCCGCTTTTCCCACAATTGAAACTTTCCAGAGCTGGGACAAGCAAACATAGGGTAAACTTGTCCTGTTCATTTTTAAAATCCGTATCCAGAAATTTAGAATCAATTTCGTAATGTTTAATTCAAGGGACATCCTTCCAGTTTCTGTTCGTAAGATGTAGCCCGGGGTATATTTGGGAAGGTCAAGATATCGCCGTAGGAAAATATCCTGGATCTGGTTTACAACTCCTATCTGATTCGTCGCCCACAGTGGGGCCAACAACGTGGATAAAACTATGGAGTCAAGTAGTTTCATCACTGCTCCGAACGATTTGGTTCTTGACTTAGATAGTATTCTCCATACTGCGTTTGTATCAACCAATGCTTTGCTTTTAAAGTGCTGCGCCACGTAAGCAGTTGGATTCTTGGTAGTTAAGGGGTAGCCAAGGTACGTATATTTTGAAGATACTGTCAAGGGTTGTTGGCCCCAAAACCAAACGTCAGATCTGGCCAAGCGGCCTCCATTTCGAAACACTCTGATTTTGGACTTGGATTGGTTCAGAGTTAAACCATTTTCCTCAAAATATATTTTTATTAAATTAATCTTTATTTGGAGATTTATCTTGGATTCACCAAAGAGGACTATATCAAACAGGAGGAGGTGTATAGTTCCATGGCCCGGTAAGTATATACCTGGCAGGTCAGAATCAACCAGCGTAGCAACCAGATCGTTAATGAAAATAATAAATAAATACGGTGAAAGAGGTTCACCCTAAAGAACACCTGATTGTATTTTGATAAATTCTGTGAAAGAGCCGTTCCATCTGACCGCTGCCATCATTTGAGCATAGTAGTTCTGTATAAGTTTGATAAATCGCCCACTTTAACCAACAAGCGCAAGCTTTCTCCATAATAGTAGATGTGAAACTGTATCAAACGCTTTTTTAAGATCAACAAAGAATGCGTAAAGTTTCCTTCTTTTGCGGTTTAATGTCATTTGGATTAGTGATGTAAGCGTGAATTGCCATTTGGACCTGCTGATGCAATCAGCGCCCCTCAGGCCTCTGCGGCTTCTGATGGGGAAACAGCAACCCGGGCCTGGAACAGGCAATCCTTCAACCAACTGGGCCGAGCTCGTCGACCAGGAAAAACAACTACCATTGGAGGTTGACATCACCGGCTTCACCACGGTCGGCGCAGGCTTGAAAAGTCCTTCTCTCTACCATATATAATTTTATATGTAATAAATCAGTTTCTCTCTCTCTCTCACATGTCTACACATGGTACAGGCCATGATAATCCTGGTGGATAGTTAGTGACTTCTTTTACTGTAAGTACACCACATGTCTACATATGGTACAGGCCATGATAATCCTGGTGGGTAGTTAGTGACTGTCTTTTACTGTAAGTACACCACATGTCTACATATGGTACAGGCCATGATAATCCTGGTGGGTAGTTAGTGACTGTCTTTTACTGTAAGTACACCACATGTCTATATATGGTACAGGCCATGATAATCATGATGGGTAGTTAGCGAATGCTTTTACTGTAAGTACACCACATGTCTACACATGTAAAAAGCAGTTCGACTTTGCACTTACAAATGTGTCAGAGCCCCGTTTGGTTACTTGCACTCGCTGGTGGGGTTGGACTTTTGCAAGAATCGGGGGCCATTGGAGCATTTTTTTTTTTAATCAGAAAAAAGTGTCCAATGCGGGAATCGAACCCAGGTCGTAGTGGTCGAAAACCAAACGGTTTATACCAGCCTTACACCGACCCCCCTATGTTAACAAATAATAATGTTAAGCCTAATGTATAAATATATGAAAAAATGATTAAAAAATGTAAAGATATGGGTGAATATATACGGCATTGAATGTTGGAAATTAATAATTGAAAGTGCATTGAATTATAGGGTGAGCTAATTTTAAAAGTCTAGATAGGTGGACTTAGAATAGATTCTGGTACTGCGATGCGATGTGACGTTATGGGATTGTAGGTCCATCTACAGTATGCTGAAGGTATTCGATATGGGCTGTTCTATCAGACGGATTTGGGAATGATTGGTGGAAGCTTTGGTCGAGAAAAATAGGGATAGAGTGTGACACAAAGAGAGTCGTTCTGGCGCAAAAAAAAAAACGATTTGGCCGCGGTAAGGCATTGGTGAAATTGAGATGATTGAAAATTGGAAGAAGAAAAAAAAAAAGAAATGCCCGAATTTGAGAATAATAATAAAAAAAGAGGCGTTGATGCTCGAACCGGGCTGTGAATTAAAAAAAAAAACTCATCCAACTAGCTGCTCAAGTTCGACTGTTGGGAAGTTTCCTGCGAAGAAACGTTTGTAGTTAAGATAGAATCAAGGTGAGAAATCAAAGTTTTAGCGGATAGTAACAATCTCTCTGAGAAGGTATGGGCTGTAATGCCATGAGAATTTGGTGGGTAATGATGTCGAGGCATTTTTTTAAATTTGAATTTGAAAATCTTAAAATTGGATTTAAAAATTGAAGCTGGAAAAAAAGTTATAATTAAAAATTGTGTGTGATGAATGTTGGTACAATCTATATATATATATATATATAAATGAATGTATGTGTGTCTGTCTGTCCTTTATGCCATACCAAACCACTTATTGGAACGCCATGAAACTTTGGGAAGTTTTTTAATATAGTACTGGGAAGGTTTCTAGCAAATAAAATTTTTGAAATAACTTTTCGCCTAAAAATAATCAAGATAAATATTCTAATTTATCTGTTATAATTCAACAATCTGCTCTAAATATTATCATGATGATACGATTATTTTGTAATGTAGAATATTAGGAAAGACAAAATTCAGGATGACACGGCAATTTATTTGAGGAAAAGAATAATGATACAATTCCAAGGCAAGATACTATTCCTTTAACTTCCAATTACCGAGGGAACCAATTAATATTGATTTTATTCAACTTATCGAGTATTTTTAAAGGGGCCGGGAAAAAATGTTCACTTTATCGAGAGATTCGTTAGACAAACCTTTACTCGGGTAAAACCCGGGCGAAGCCGGGTACATCCATACAAGAATAATGATACAATTCCAAGGCAAGATACTATTCCTTTAACTTCCAATTACCAAGGGAACCAATTAATATAGATTTTATTCAACTTATCGAGTGTTTTAATGTCCATCCATACAGAGTTCAAAACAACAACTGCCTCCCATACTCGCGCAGGCCCGGTCACGCTCCACCGCTGCACGTGGGAAAGCATACAATGTTCCCAGCACATCCCCCTTTTTAAGATTTGAAATATATATACATTACAAACTTTAAATGCATAATATAATTAATAATGAAGGCGATCCACGGGTTTAACAATTCGTCCACTCCGGGTTCTTACCTGGCCGTCTTCTGAGTCGTTAGAGGGATAATCCACAACTGGGGTCTTTTCATTTTCAACCAGTTCCTCCCCCGAAAAGGTCGGCGTCGATGGGTCGGCTGGATATTGCACTGTATCTCCTTTTCGTAGATGGAACCTGTTTCGACGTACAGTCCCAACTGGAGTATCAACCATATATGACCTTGGTGTCGATGCTTTCTGCTTTACAATCCCCCAGATTCGCATATCTCTAATCCAAACCGTGTCACCTTCGGATAGCTCCTCCATGTCCGTAGCTCCGCAGCGTGATCATATCTGGATTTCATATCCTTTCTCATTCTCCCCTCCTTTCTTCTCAGGGTCTGAGAGTCCACCAACCTTGGATTAAGATTCTCTGGTGCAATTGGCAAGGTCGTTCGGAGTTTACGTCCCATGAGAAGCTCAGCAGGGCTGTAACCGTTCTCCAAAGGGGTCGATCGATATTCCAGGAGTCCAAGCGATGGGTCTTGATTTTTCTTGAGGATCAACTTAGCAATTTTCACACCTGCTTCTGCCATCCCATTGCTCTGCGGGAATCGAGGACTTGAAGTGACATGTGTGAATCCGTACTGTCTTGCGAAATTTGCAAATTCACGAGCAACTCCAAATTGCGTCCCATTATCGCTTACAACAGTTTCTGGTATTTCATGTCGGGCAAATGTGGATTTGCAACTATGCACCACCACATTGGCTGTGAGCCGATCCAGCTGAATCATTTCAGGAAAGCGAGAACAATAGTCATTGACGACTAGATACAACTTATTCTCGAACTTGAACAAATCCATTCCAATCTTTTACCACGGTCGTGTAGGAAAGTTGTTTGGTATCAAAGGTTCATGTTTTGAGACGGCTTCCTGGATACAGACACTGCACTTTCTGACCGTTTCCGCGATCTCTTCCGAAATTCCAGGCCACCATACCGTCTCACGTGCGCGAAGTCTTGTTTTTGTAATCCCGAAGTGCCCAGCGTGCAACATATCTAGGATCTCCAGTTTCATACTTGCTGGAATAACAAGACGACAGCTACGCATCAGTAGTCCATTTTGAACGCCGAGTTCATCCTTGGCATGCCAATAAGAGAGCAGAGCCTGTGACATCTTCTTCTTATCTGGCCAGCCTTGCTCAAGGTAGTTGACTACTGCTTTCAGGGTCATATCTTCTTGTTGAGCTTCAAAAATCTTCGTCAACATCTCGTCTTTGTCGGTTATACACGAGAGCACTGCTTTTATATGCGCTGAGGTTGGCCGTTCGTTTTCACCTCCCTCGGTTGTAAGAAGTGGTTGTCTGGATAATGCATCTGCGTCGAGCAGCCCCTTTCCAGGGATATGCACTATTTCGAATCCAAACCTCATCATACGCATTCGGAAACGTTGCAGTCTTGGGGTCAGCGAACTCAATTCTTTCGTCGAAAATAGAGGAATGAGAGGCTTATGGTCGGTCTCAATTCGGAAACTCTTTCCAAGCAGGAAATCTTGAAAACGTTCGCAAGCCCATGTAATTGCGAGAGTCTCTTTCTCGATCTGAGCATATCGTTTTTCGGTAGGTGTCATAGTTCTAGAAGAATAAGCAACAGGTCGCCAGATTCCATTCTTACCTTCTTGCTTCAGTACCGCTCCCAAGCCGTATGAAGATGCGTCGGATGACACCATAGTTGGTTTCCTGATGTCGTATGCTGCCAAGATGGGTTGAGTCGTGAGCAATTCTTTCAACTTTCGGAATGCTCGCTCCTGGCTGCAATCCCAAACGAAGTCTTGACCTTTCACCAACAACTGGTTTAGTGGAGCAACAATTTTTCAGATAAATTTTCCACAAAGCGTCCCAGATGGTTCACCATGCCAAGAAATCTTCTCACGCCATGAACATCGGTCGGAGCAGGCATCTTCGCCACTGCTTCGATTTTCGCTGGATCTGGTCGAATACCGTCTTCATACAGTATGTGCCCAAGAAAATTAATTCTTGGCACGCCGAAGACACACTTGGCCTTGTTTAGTGTAACTTTCGCCTCTTTCAGTTTTCGGAGCACGAAACGAAGAATTCGATCGTGAGTCTTGGAGTCGGAAGCAAATATCAGGATATCGTCCAGGTAACACTTTACACCGTTCATGCCTTGCAAGATTATTGACATAACTTTCTGAAAATACTCTGGGGCGAATGAAATTCCAAATGGCATCCTGCAGAATTTATATCTCCCAAAAGAAGTGATGAAGTTCGTTAAATGCTGAGAGTCCGGGCTCAACGGAATCTGGTGAAAGCCACTGTTCGCGTCCAGTTTCGAAAAAAATCTTGCTTCCCCCAGTTGCCCCAGCATGTGCTCCACCACTGGCATGGGATGCACTTCGCGCTGTACATGTTCGTTCAGCCTTGAGAGGTCCACACAGAGTCGTATGTAAAACGAAAATTGAAATTATACCGCGAATGTTTCTTTTATAAAATCGAAATTTATTTTCAAAGAGAAATAGCGACATTTCTAACTTTGAGGATGAGGTATGGAAAGGTGAAACATGAAGAGTAATGGCGAACGGAAAAATAAAAAGTGTCCAGGGGCGGGAATCGAACCCACACCCTTCTGCTTACCGGGCAGGTGCCTTGTCCACTCGGCTACCCTGGACGTATTTTTCCGTTCGTAACTTATATTTAAAGTAACATTTAAAATACAATATAACGCGGCTGATGATTGTAAAACGAAAATTGAAATTATACCGCGAATGTTTCTTTTATAAAATCGAAATTTATTTTCAAAGAGAAATAGCGACATTTCTAACTTTGAGGATGAGGTATGGAAAGGTGAAACATGAAGAGTAATGGCGAACGGAAAAATAAAAAGTGTCCAGGGGCGGGAATCGAACCCACACCCTTCTGCTTACCGGGCAGGTGCCTTGTCCACTCGGCTACCCTGGACGTATTTTTCCGTTCGTAACATATATTTAAAATAACATTTAAAATACAATATAACGCGGCTGATGATTGTAAAACGAAAATTGAAATTATACCGCGAATGTTTCTTTTATAAAATCGAAATTTATTTTCAAAGAGAAATAGCGACATTTCTAACTTTGAGGATGAGGTATGGAAAGGTGAAACATGAAGAGTAATGGCGAACGGAAAAATAAAAAGTGTCCAGGGGCGGGAATCGAACCCACACCCTTCTGCTTACCGGGCAGGTGCCTTGTCCACTCGGCTACCCTGGACGTATTTTTCCGTTCGTAACTTATATTTAAAGTAACATTTAAAATACAATATAACGCGGCTGATGATTGTAAAACGAAAATTGAAATTATACCGCGAATGTTTCTTTTATAAATATAATTCTTATATATATATTATTATATATATAATTCTTTTATTTTTCCGTTCGCCATTACTCTTCATGTTTCACCTTTCCATACCTCATCCTCAAAGTTAGAAATGTCGCTATTTCTCTTTGAAAATAAATTTCGATTTTATAAAAGAAACATTCGCGGTATAATTTCAATTTTCGTTTTACAATCATCAGCCGCGTTATATTGTATTTTAAATGTTACTTTAAATATAAGTTACGAACGGAAAAATACGTCCAGGGTAGCCGAGTGGACAAGGCACCTGCCCGGTAAGCAGAAGGGTGTGGGTTCGATTCCCGCCCCTGGACACTTTTTATTTTTCCGTTCGCCATTACTCTTCATGTTTCACCTTTCCATACCTCATCCTCAAAGTTAGAAATGTCGCTATTTCTCTTTGAAAATAAATTTCGATTTTATAAAAGAAACATTCGCGGTATAATTTCAATTTTCGTTTTACAATCATCAGCCGCGTTATATTGTATTTTAAATGTTACTTTAAATATAAGTTACGAACGGAAAAATACGTCCAGGGTAGCCGAGTGGACAAGACACCTGCCCGGTAAGCAGAAGGGTGTGGGTTCGATTCCCGCCCCTGGACACTTTTTATTTTTCCGTTCGCCATTACTCTTCATGTTTCACCTTTCCATACCTCATCCTCAAAGTTAGAAATGTCGCTATTTCTCTTTGAAAATAAATTTCGATTTTATAAAAGAAACATTCGCGGTATAATTTCAATTTTCGTTTTACAATCATCAGCCGCGTTATATTGTATTTTAAATGTTACTTTAAATAGAGTCGTATGTCGCCATTCGGTTTACCAGCAATCACAGTCGGTGCACACCATTCAGTCGCAACGTTAACTTGTGCTATGATTCCCGCCTTCTCGAGCTCTTCCAATCTTGTTTTAAGCTTTTCCATC